>CM076570.1:323801288-325001288 GCA_034641835.2 Pinus albicaulis | reverse complement strand
AAGCTAGTACTTCAGGATCTGAGTAGATCAGACTCATTATTGCTGTAGTTGCAGCAGCAGTGTTGAAGCATCAACATAGGAATAGCAGCAACAATATGAGTAGATTGGAATTTTCAATGATTGGCCACATATCTCCATGGGAGCAATGGAGTGATCTAGAGCTGTAGTTCAACAGAACTGCAGTTGGGTAGGATCCTTGAGGAATCCACCTCTCGGATCATAACCTTGCTACGAGTGCCGAAGATCAGCAGTAGCAGGCTGGAGGAGTTTTCAGTCGGTGTAGAAGAGTGTAGAAATGACAGATGCATTGGTTAGCAGAGCTAAATCTAAGCAGCACAGAGCAGAGTTGCAGCAGTGCAGAGGTGCGCAGTACAAAGTAGCAACAATGCAGTGCTTCATAGGGACAGTGTGGGTCTAGCAACAGTGAGAGTTTTAGCATCGAGATGCATCCTGAACACTTGTTCAGAATTTTGGATGTTTCTCAGTTGCTTCTCTCAGCAACTGAGTTGCAGTGTAGAGTTAGCAGTTGCAGTGCAACATTTGAGAGGGAGTTGCAGTACAGATGCAATGTTGATCGTGGCAGGGTTAGCAGCAGTACAATTACAACAGCAACACAGTTGTTGGTGGACAACATGTCAGACATCAACAGCGTAGAGGGAGATGCTTCAGAGTCAGAGTAGTGTGCAACAGGGCATATTTGCTAGCGCACATTCCTCGCGAAGAGGGAGTGTTGATTTGTGGTAGCATCGGATGTGCTCTAAGTCTCAAATTTTGTGGAGAGGCTTAGACACATACATTACAGATAACCCATAAATTGTTTTGGGAAATTCCACCCAGAAACAAATTTATTTGATAAATTAATTATTTTTAATGAGGACCCTAAGCCTAACTTAGGAAATTAAAATAATTAATAGGTATTAATTTAAACTATGGGTGAAACTTTTATAAAAAGTAGATCAAGTCTAAATGTAATCATAGCCGTTGATTGGAGATCTAATCTCGGCTGTTAAAGTCTAAACGAGAAGGCTATAAAGGAAGGCTTGAGGGTCATTTGTAAAACACACCGAGACGAAAAAAGAATCCAGAGATCGAAATTTTTTAGTGAGCAGTGCTCAGGGAGAAGATCGATCGAGAGGATTCTCGCAGAGAGGGTTAGTAATTCTGGTTGGAGATTTTCCTGAGCCGGAGAATACATAGCAGAGAAGACAGAGAGAAGTACCCGCAGACGCAGCGTAGCAGCTACGCAAAGACTGCACAAAGCCAAAAGTGGTAGCGTAGTAGCGCAGAGGAGGTTTGAGTTTCAGCTGAGGATAAGTCAGATCCAATGCCAGAAAGCCGGGGTGTGAGAACAAAAGGGGCTAGAGGGTCAGATCCAACTAGCAAAAGAGCCAAAACGCAGAAGCCATGCAGTCCCCACGCAGAGTGACACAGAGACTGCTCAGAGGCAGTGGAGGGATTGCCATCCGGGGTTTTGGCCAGTTGGGCTTCCAATGTCAGTGTGAGGTTTTTCTCACTAACCCTTTGTCAGTCATATTCTCTGTAGGGATAGCCAGAAATGCATCCTAGATTGTATTCAGAAAATTACCGCATAATATATAAACCATCAGTCTACTGCACCAGTTTTCCCACATTGGGTTTTTCTGGGGACGTTAGTCCAAAAATAGCGGTGTCAGATGTGGCTATGATTTCTTCTTGTTCATTTTGTTTTCGCACTTGTATTTTTCCGTAGTTTATTTAGTGAAGGTTGCAGTGTGTTTATTTCGATGTCGCTGTATCAATAAACTGAATAATTAATTTATTGGTTTGAAGAATTAATATCAGTTGCTGCAATAGGTTTCTAGATTTAAGGAATTTTCATAGTTACAGGCCTAGGTAACTTGAGACCTTGTCACCAAGTGAATTTACTCTGGGAGGTTTTTTTCACTTGGTTTATTATTATATCTTTTCGGAGACTTAAATAATTAATTGAGTTTTTCCCTCCAAGCATGACCCCAACGCCGGAGTATGGCTTGAAGTTGAGGCCTTGGGTGAGTCCTAGTGTCTAGAGTCATTGTATATTACCATACTAGATCACTTGTAAAATTTCGCGGAATTTGGTTAGGTCTAGGGTATTTTTTGAATTTTTAAAATTTCTCGCAGGGTGAAAATTTGAATTAAATCTAAATGTAATATGTAATAAGTGATGTCTAGAGAAGTTGTATGGGGTATGTGCCCAAAATTACACCTCTCACCCTCAAATTTCTGCTATGACACACTTTGAGGGCTAAAAAATGTGTTATAGATCCTCAAAACCCACTTTTCCTAAGTTTAGTGAGAAATATGGCAATAAATTAAACTAGAAATAAATTTAATAGAGAAAAATAAATAGCTCCACGTGAAAAAATGACATGGAAATGACTTGGAAATTATCTCAAGTCAAAGAAATGAGTCAAAGGACAAGTGGAGGATGATTTGGCACTTTGCCTCATAAATTCATGGCCCACTCAAGAAAATCGATTTTTTTGGCATTAATGCAGTAGCTTGTGACTTGGAAAATCAAATTTTTGAGGAGTTAATGCACAGGTGAAATGTTAGGAAGATATTGATGGAGATATTCTTGGGAGTTTGTCTCCACTTGAGGCTCCTACTTCTTCACACTTGGCACTACGAATTTGGCTCAAGGAGGGACCACACAATTCCTAAGGAGATTTGCGCTGGGCTCATTGGAAGCATCTACATGAGGTGTCATCACATCATTTGATCTTGGAGTTTGACTTGAGTTAGCTCCTTGATTGGTTCACACTTGGATTTGCTCATCTTCACACTTGGAGAATTCTATTTTGCTTGAGGATACCTTGGTGCCACATATGGAATTCGATTTGGATTGGTGGCTACTTCATCCTCCACTTGGAATTCGATTTCCTTCTTGGGATCTTCACAATGGCCATTTGTCACTTGGATGCTACATTGGGATTTGCTCCCATTTCTCTATATAATAGAGCTTTGAGCTCTCATATTGTATCAATTGTTACTAGCTATTGTGCTTGCGGAAGCGCTGCTACTTTGTACACTCTTCAAGAATTCAATAAAAAGACTTTGGAGGTCCATTCATGGGTGTGTTCTTCCTTTGGAGCATGGTGCATTGTGAGCTATTGGTATAATCTCTTCTATTTATGCTTTGAGTTATTTCATTTTCGATATACTCTTGTAGACTTGCTAGTGCAAAGCTATCTTGCATTAACATTTGATTTTGGAAGTAGGCTCTAGATGTTGGAAATTTTAGTTTATTTTCAAATAATTTCTAGAAGTTTCCATTTATTGTTTGCTTCTTTGAATCTATATGGACTAATGTATGATTGGAGTATTGTAGAAGAATTATTTTTGTTGGATCCAGCGCGAGGGGAAGTCTTTGGGAGACCAACCCACTCTTAAAGCATCTTCAAAGGAACTCTCATTTGTTATTTGGATCTTCACAGTTCATCTTACGAAGAAGTGTTCTTGCAGGGATTCGTTTGGACATAACTTGTATATAAGCAAACATTTCATATTTTAAATCTTTTCAAATAGTGCCTCATTAATTTTATATTAGCTATTTGAGAGCATTTTCTAAACTAAAGCAAGTGATGGGGTTCACTCCCATCACTTGATTTTGGTTTCTTGTACATGATTTGTATGATATTTATTTGTTTTACATGTTCTCTCTACACTAATCGTGTCTTTGTTTTGCAACCCATAGTTGGAGCATTGATAACAAGAGACTTGAGGAAAACCAACTATTTTCTTGTAGGACCTCTCAAGCCTTCAAAGTTAATCTTCTAAGAGGTTGTGGGCATTTGCGGCGGGATGCCATTTAGCTAGGCTGTGGGCATTGAAGTCTAGCTCCTTTTCTTGTGCAAGATTTCATCCACCATTGGAGGCTAATCTTTGGGATACCAAGAGACACCTAATTCTTATTGTACTTACCTTAGTTTCTAATTTTGACTTTCAATAAGGAAATCTATTGCTTGAAAGGCCTCATATGTTGTCAAAGATTCCTCTTGAATTTTTAGTTGAGACCCTTTGGAAGATTTCTCATCTTTGTAACAATCTAATAAAAAGGCTTAGTTTTTCTTTTGGGAGTTTGGGTTTCACCCAAGGCATCCTTTTCCCCTTATTTAGAAGGAGAAACATGTGGGTGGATTGATCTTGCAGTTTTTCTTAGTTTTCATTTTTGCATACCTTAAGAATTAAAACAATCTCACCATCACAATCTAATTTTCTAAATTTGATTTTGCTACTAGTTTCCATTTATGCCTTGCATTTGAAGTTTTGCTTATAAGTACAACTTGGATTTCACTTTGCAGCAACTTATTTCATTATATGCAAGCATCTCAATTCATGTGGCAAAGTTTGATTTAGTTAATTTGACAATTTGCTTCATGTTTGCCTCACTATAGGCTCATTGGTTACTTGCTCATTTATTTTAAAGTTATTTGCTGACTTTGCAAACATATCATACTTTGAAGCTTCATCTCATTACATTACTTTACTTGGTTGATCATTGATATATCATTTGTTAAAGCACTTGCTTTTAGCAACTTACAATCTTATGTGCTTATGAAGCTTATGTTCTTGTATTTTGTACAATTTTGAGCAATTATCTAAGTTATCTCATTGAACATATTTCCATTTACTTCAAAACATTTCCTTTTTTTACAAAGCATTAGTAATCTTACTTGCATAGCATATTAGGCATTTTAGCATAGTTTCATTTTAACTCAATTTACCTCCAAGCATAAGCTGGGTTGGTAGAAATCATAGGGAAAAATTATTTTTTGGAAAATTATTCCAATTGGTACGAAGTAAGGTAAAAGCCTGTGACCCTGTAGTTATGGAGGTGGCTTGTCCCCTTATAGGAACGAAGACACATGCTAGCTAGTAATGTGAAAATTAAAAACAGTTGCAGTGATAGATTTATTTCTCCTACTTATTATTTCAATAAGTTATTATTCAGAAATCTTCTGGCAAATATCAAAATAAATACTACTGCAACATTCACAATTATATATGCAGAGAAATAAACAATAGAGAACATAAGCACAAGAATCAATCACATGTACACAATTATTTTTAGACAATTGTCCCCAGAAAAGCCCAATGTGGGAAAACTGGTGCAGCAGATGAGGGTTTTTTTAATTCTTCAGCAAATGATATCTTTATAGGGAAAATATTCGGCAGATAAATTTTGAACCACTTGAGACTGTATTATCTAGCTTACTCGGACAATTTTTTGACACCCAAAATAGCCCCTGCAAGCCCCTGCGTCAGTATGCGTGATTCTCTGCGAAGTCCCAGCGCTTGACTGCATGAATTTGCGTGGAGACTGCGTGGGGCTGCAACCTCAAGCTACCTCCTGTGACCCACTATTGCTCTCCAACCTTGATCTCGATCACCCTGATCTCTTCCTTCTGCTCCTGCAACTTCTCGCCCTGCAACTCTCCCACTGAGATCGAATTCTACATTAGAATGGATGTCCTTCGGGTACTGAGTGTGTGCTCGGCTTATCTTCCAAGTGGCCCTCAAGCCTTCTTTTATAATCTTCCCGTTGGAGAACCAACGGCCCAGATTAAAAGATTAATCAATGGCTAAGATTAAATCTTGACTTGATCCATGTTTTCTAGAAGATTCACACTCTAACTTATTAATACCCTTTAATTATTTCATTTTCCTAAGTTTGGACTTAGGGTCTCCATTGATTATTTTAATAAGTCTTGAACTGAGTGGAATTTCCACAAACTGTTTCTGGGTTCTTTGGAATGTTGCTGTCCAAGCCTCCCTACAAAGTTTGAGACTTGGAACACCTCTGAATGCTACAAAAATCAACAAGTAAGACTCAGGGGAAGGGTATCGTTAACGACACCACTGTGTCCTCAACCCCTCTTTCTTACAGTCACCCATATTTTTACCCTTTGGAAATTGTTCAAGAGCAAGATCTCTCACCTAGACTAGGCATTTAGGTTAAAATTAACCAAGATAATTACATTTAATCTTAGTCTAAGTGCATTTCATGCTAACACATTTTACTATTTTACTTGCAAATGATTCATGTACTTGTCATTGATGAAAATGTTTTGAATTGATTATCCTATTTAGGCAAGTATCATCTTGTTCAATTTTACAAGTAAAGCTTTAACTTTTTCCTTTGCAAGTCATTCTATATTGCTTCCTTACATGCTTTGGATTTGTGAATGATTATATATTTTGAAAGCATTTCTTGAAAGCGGATTTTATATCTTGAATGTGATATCATATTTTGCTCACATCTTTTGTTTGACTGACAGGGTTGTGTTTCAATTTGAAACACTTCATTTTTCTTGAGCAAGTATTATTTATTTTTAAGCAATATTGAAGGCACTGGTTTTATGTATGTTAATCTTTGATTAATGTGTTGATGGTTATATATTTCATTTCATATTGCTCGTTATATTTGCTCATAAACTCAAGTAATCCAAATTTGACATCTCCTAGAAACCTCACATCCCCCATTTTAATGTAGTTTTCCATTTAGAGACCATCACTCTTAGCTTACCTAGGAGAGAGCTTAAACAGAGAGAGAGTTGGGAATAGGTGACAACCTCATCTCTTAAATTTTCCACCAACCACACCTTGTGGAGTTAAGGGCTTTTCTCACTAACTTAGGTGTGTGTGACAGGCGACACATGACCAAGACACGAGGAAATGTGTGATTAGATTTTTCATCCACATAAATGCATACAACTAGTTGTTGGGATGGAAGGAACATTTTCATTAGAGAAGATTCAAGTGAAATTCTCTCCTTCACTACTTTCTTATGATTTCCCTTAATGATTTTTGCTTTCTTAACTTTGATTTCAATTACTACTATTCTGTTCACTAGGAGAATCATCATAGAGGTGAAGATATTTATTAAATAGAAGTTAGGAGATCCTTGGCTCTTGTAAGTCCTCTTTATAGGGAGATTCATGATAGAGAGGAGGACATTCCTCAAAGATAGGCTGAAAGTAATTAGAAAATTTCTACCTTCTCCTCATACCACTGTTGGGAGTCACGATTGCCATTAGACCAAAAGCTGTAGGTGTTCGTCAACGATCTCATTGCCAGAGATAGGTATCCACAAGAGGTGGTTAGTCCATGTCACGAAACACATGGGGAGCTTTGGTTTATCCAATGTCCAACAATCTCCCCCCCAACGCGAGCCGGGTGTGTATCGAACTCGTAACCTACGCTCCGATACCACTTGTTGGGAATAACGATTGCCGTTAGACCAAAACCCGTAGGTGTTAGTCAACGATCGCATCGCCCGAGATAAAGATCCACGAGAGGCGGTTAGTCCATGTCACAAAACACATGGGGAGCGTTGGTTTATCCAATGTCCAACAACCACTCTAGCATGACTCCCCGAATGGGTTGACTATGGTTGAGTTTGCTACGAAATGAGTGACTCGACCATACTCGGCACACATACTCGTCACTCACCAATACTCGACAGACTTAGGGAAACTTGCAGGCACTTGACGAACTCGTGGACACTCGGTTGACATTCGACCCTGTATCCAGCATCCAACCTTTAGGATCCAACATCCAACCTTGATGATTTGCCACCAAGCCTTCAAGTAACCATCGATTCCTAGTATTTTGTTTCATTTTGTTTTTTTTTTTAAATTTGTTAATGGAGGCCGCTACAGCTTCTGTGTCCTTGAGACAGCCCGTGGGGGCTTGTCTCAGGGCTGCAGAGAGTTGCAACAAGCCCACGGGGGCTTGTCTCAGGGCTGCAGAGGCCTACAACAGGACCGCGGGGACCTGTCTCAGGGCTGCAGAGGCCTACAACTATAGTATTAAAAACCGAAACCGGTGACTGGACATATATATGCAGAGAAGTAAACAGTAAAGGACATAAGCACAAGAATCAATCACATGTACATAGTTATTTTTGGACAATTGTCCCTGGAAAAACCCAATGCGGGAAAACCGATGCAGCAGATGAGGGTTTTATTAAATTCTTCAGCAAATGATTTCTTTACAAGGAATATACTGGTAGATAAAATCTAACACACCTGAGACAGAGTTCTCGGCTTCTCCCGACAAATCCCTGACACCCTGATCGACCTCTACTTCTCTTTGTCCCTGTCTGCATGTTTTTCTGCGCAGTGCCTGCGCTGGATTGCGTAAGTCTACGTAGGCTCTGCATGGGTTCACTGTGCTGCAGCCCTGAGTTGCCTCCTGTGACCCATTGCATCCCTCTGTCCCTGACCCCAGTCACTACTGACTCCCTCCTCCTTCTGCTTCTGCAACTCTCCGCCCTGCAACTCTCCCACTGAGATCGAATTCTCTTACTTCAGAATTGATCTCCTTCGGGTACTGAGTGTATGCCCGACTTGTTTTCCAAATGACCTTCAAGCCCTCTTTTATAATCTTCTCGTTGATGAATCAACGACCCAGATTAGAAGTCTAATCAATGGCTAAGATTAAAACTTGACTTGATCTTTGTTTTCTAGAAGATTCACACTCTGACTTATAAATACCCTTTAATTATTTCATTTCCCTAAGTTTCGACTTAGTGTCTCCATTAAAATAATCAATTATTTTAATAAGTCATGAACCGAGTGGAATTTCCACAAACGATTTCTGGGTTCTTTGGAATACTGATGTCGAAGCCTCCTTACAAAGTTTGAGACTTGGAACACTATCCGATGCTACAAAAATCAACACTCCCTCTTAGCGAGGAAGGTGTTCCAACAATATGCCTGCTGCATGCTGCTCTGCTTTTGAAGCATCCTCTGCGCGCCTGTTCTTTGGACGCTGCACCTCATTTGTTGCGTTGTTGCTCTCTGTACCCTTAACACTACCACTGTCACTGCTGCATCTATACTAAACTCCCTCTGAATCTTGATCCTATCCACTCCTGCTACTGGAATGGATTCTTGATCATCCCCATCTTCTCTCTGAAGTAGACAAACTTGGTCTTCCCCAGAGCTTTTGTGAGAATGTCTGTCACTTGTTCTCTTATTGGAGTGTACTGCAACTGAACAACTCCTTGTTGTACACAGTCCTTGATGAAGTGACGCCTGATGTCAATGTGTTTCGACCGATCATGAAACACAGGATTTTCAGAGAGCTTGATGCAACTCTGATTATAGCATAAGATACTGATCGCTTCCAGTTTTGCCTTTAGTAGGTTCACAAGTAGTTTTCGAAGCCATATGGCCTCACACGAAGCTGTGCTAGTTGCCATATATTCTGCCTTTGCTGAGCTGAGTGCCACAGACTTCTGTTTCCTGTTGCACCAGGAAGTCATTCCTGATCCTAGACTGAAACAATACCCACTGGTACTCTTCTGATCTACTGAACTCCTAGCCCAATCTGCGTCGGTGAACCCACTCAACCTGACATCACTGCTATGGGTGTACTTCAATCCAAGCTTGACTGTTCTTTGAAGATACTTGAGAACATGCTTGGCTTCTGCCCAATGATCCCTCTTAGGTTCTACCATGAACTGACTGAGGGTATTTGCAACATAACAGATGTCTGGCCTTGTGTTTACCAGATACATCAACGATCCTATGAGCTGCCTATACAACGTAGGATCAACCTCATCATCTTCGGACGTCCATTTTCTTCCAGTTGGTGATCATTGGAGTCGTCATGGGTCTACAATGCTCCATCTGAATATTCTCTTCAGAATCTTTGTAGTATATCTTCCTTGACAAAGAAAGATCTCCCCCTTCTGCTGCCAAACTTCCAACCCTAGAAAATAGTGCATCCGCCCTTGATCCTTCATGTCAAATTCTTCAGCCAAATTCTTCTTGCAGTCTGTGATGAGCCTCAATGATCCTATCAAGAATAGATCATCTACGTATAAAACCAGTATCAGAGGCTCACTCCCTACCCTCAGATAGTAGAGATTGGGATCTGCATCACTCTTGACGAATCCCATTTTCTGCAAGTAGTTGTCAATTTGACCATATCAGGCTCTAGGAGCTTGCTTCAGTCCATACAATGCTTTCTTTAGTCTGCATAGATGCGTATTCTGATCATGCGTCTCGAAGCCTTCTGGTTGTTCTATATACAACTCTTCCTCTATCACCCCATTCAGGAATGTCGTCTTGACATCCATCTGGTAAATCTCCCATCCCATCTGCGTAGCAAGGGATATCATGGATCTAATAGAGGTGTATCTGGCTACTGGGGCGAAGTTTTCTTCATAGTCGATCCCTTCCTTCTGAGCATACCCTTTAGCCACAAACATGGCTTTAAATTTCTCGATGTTGCGATCTGCAACATACTCGACCTTGTAGATCCACCTTGATCCTACAACTGATCTCTCCTGAGGTCTGGGGACCACTTCCCAGACATCATTCGTCATGATGGAACTGTACTCTTCCACCATTGCATTTATCCACACCTGGTGCTGAGCTGCTTCCCGAAAACTGGAACGTTCTCCGACTTGAGCAACCAAGGCTTGATACCTCTCAAGCTGCTTACGTTGTCTCTTCTCATTTCGGGGTCTCCGACAAAGTCTTTTGCATCTTTCAGAATTTGTCGTAGCTCCTTGCTTGTTCTTCCACTGGTGGTGGGCAGATTTACCGGCTCTCCCTCTTGCAAATCCTCTGGAGACATGTCCCTTCGATCCACATGCCTTGGAGAGGCAATTGAATTCTCTGCCGCTGGTTGTTGAGGCTGAACCAGCAGATCCTCCTCGGACTGCATAGCAGAAGGCAACTCGCGGGATCTTCTGAAGGCCTTCTCCTCCATGAATTTCACATCCCTCCGTACTACGACTTTCTTGCTCCTAGGAATTTAGATGCGATAGGCCTTTGCATACTCACTGTAACCTACCAAATACCCCTTTTCTGCAGTCATTTCCAACTTCTTCCTCTTCTCATTGGGCACATGGCAGTAAGCTGTACTGTCGAAGATCCTAAAGTGACTCACTTCAGGCTTGCTACCAGTGAAGACACTTTCGGGCGTGATATTCCCCAATGTAGCGTGAGGGGTCCTGTTCTGAACATAGACAACTGTATTACAAGCTTCAACCCACAGAAATTTGGGCATGTCTTGGTCATACAACATCACCCTTGTCGCTTCGACAATAGTCATGTTCTTCCTTTTTGCCATACCATTCTGCTCCAGATTGTATGGAACTGTCCACTCACTTTTGATACCTTCCCTTGCACAGAACCCAATGAATTCCTTATCTATGTATTCACCACCATTGTCTGAACGTAACACCTTGATCCGCTTTCCTGTCAAATTTTCTACCAGAGCTTTAAACTCTTTAAACCAATTGAAGGCTTCGTCCTTGGTCTTCAAAAAGTAGATCCAGGTTTTCCTGGAATGGTCATAAATAAAGGTGATGAAGTACTCGGCACCACTAAGAGCTCTAGTGGACATTGGTCCACAGATATCCGAGTGTATCAAGTCCAGTACACCCTTGGCCCTATTGTTGCTTCTCTGATACGCTGCCTTGGCATATTTTCCCAATACGCACCCTTTGCAGACATCGTCCCATTTAGTGCTAAGTTTTGGAACTCCGGTGACAGTCTTCTGGAGAATTTTTAACGCCCCATGATGCAAATGTCCCATACTTTCGTGCCATAGTTCATTCAGGTCCGTTTCATTTGTGCTGCCAACCAGTGCCATTGGGGATTCAAGTTGCAACTTGTAAAGTTTTTTGCTTCTTATCCCGATCTGTGCCTTCTTCTTCCAACTGGGGTGTTTGAGGTAGACCCTATTGCCAATAAAGTAAACGTCATAACCTCGGTTTTGAAGTTGAGCCACTGAGATCAAGTTCATCCCCAACCCGGGCACATGCAGTACGTTAATGGCTCGGATCTTATTTCCAGCCTCGGTCTGAAACACTACAGTACCTCTCCCAATAGGGGTACATTTTGCTTTATTACCCATGGTTATTTTAAAACTCATTTTCTCCTCTTGGTAGTCGGAAAAACATTCTCGTACTCCCGTCATGTGAGCAGAAGCTGCACTGTCAATATACCAGACATCAGAAGAAGCAACGTTTGATACGCAAGTAAATTCTTCTTCAAGTCTGGATGCCAGAACAGAAACATCGTGATCCATCTATTTTATCATGCTTCTTTCCTTCCCTAGAGAACTACGTGAACCCTTCTGAGCTGTTGCTGCAGTGTTAGACTTCTGTCCACTAGTCGATTCTCCGTTCCTGTTACTCATCTCTGGCTCTGATACCATGTGAAATTTTCAATCTACAGTTGCAGTGATAGGTTTATTCCCCCTACTTATTATTTCAATAAGTTATTTACAAAAATCTGTCGGTAAATATCGAAACAAATACTACTGCAACATTCACAAACATATATGCAGAGAAGTAAACAGTAAAGGACATAAGCACAAGAATCAATCACATGTACACAATTATTTTTGGACAACTGTCTCCGGAAAAACCCAATGCGGGAAAAACGGTGCAGCAAATTAAGGTTTTATTAAATTCTTCAGCAAATGATTTCTTTACAAGGAATATGCTGGTGGATAAAATTTGAAACACTTGAGACAGAATACTCGGCTTCTCCCGACAAATCCCTGACACTCTGATCAACCTCTACTTCTCTCTGTGCCTGTCTGCGTGTTTCTCTGCGCAGTCTGCGTAGGCTTTGCGTGGGTTCACTGCGTTGCAGCTTTGTGTTGCCTCCTGTGACCCATTGTGTCCCTCTGTCCCTGACCTCAGTCACTGCTGACTCCCTCCTCCTTCTGCTTCTGCAACTCTCCGCCCTGCAACTCTCCTACATAGATTGAATTCTCTTACTTCAGAATTGATCTCCTTCGGGTACTAAGTGTATGCCCAGCTTGTTTTCCAAATGACCCTCAAGCCCTCTTTTATAATCTTCTCGTTGATGAATCAACGACCCAGATTAGAAGTCTAATCAATGGCTAAGATTAAAACTTGACTTGATCTTTGTTTTCTAAAAGATTCACACTTTGACTTATTAATACCTTTTAATTATTTCATTTCCCTAAGTTTAGACTTAGGGTCTCCATTAAAATAATTAATTATTTTAATAAGTCATGAATCGAGTGAAATTTCCACAAACAGTTTCTGGGTTCTTTGGAATACTGATGTCCAAGCTTCCTTACAAAGTTTGAGACTTGGAACACTATTTGATGCTACAAAAATCAACAAGCATATCTAAAGCCAAGCATATTCTATAATGAGGGGTTTGTTAACCACCAAAGGTGGGTACCCCTAGGAGAAATTTTCTCCTAATCATCTTCTTCCAATCGACAACCAGTAACTCTCGACAACCACCTTGTAGCTGATATGATGTGCCATTTTATCTCTGCCACCTGCATCAGCCATATGCTTCCTTGCCCATTTATCACGAGCACATGTTAGAATGTGGGAAACCAGATCCAAAAGGTACATTATTCGTTGTGCATTCAAATGCTTATGCTTGTTTTTCACTTGGGAATTTTGCATGGATTATTGGGTGACTTGGAAGAAGGAAGGGTTTTGACCATGGTTTTGGTCCCTTACCTTAAATGGGACCTCCCCTAACAACCCATAGCTTTAGGAAGGGCACTACTTGGGAAACCCTGATCGAGATAACATGGTCCTATTTTCCCATTCCATATTTATCACTTCCCTCCATACATTATGAGCCCTATACTCCATCTCCCATCTCTGGGTCCACTAGGTCATAACACACCTGTTAAATTTTAGTTAACCATGGTATGTTCTATGCTTAGAGCAGTTTACTTCAATCTTTCTTCTTATTAGCCCGATTCAATTTCAGATTAGCAATCACATAATCATTGAAAGTAAATGCTGATGGAACATAAAATAAATCGACAGGAGACAAGCCAATACATGATACAAGAATTTGTAATTCTTCTTATTCAACAAAGATAAAGAGAAATGTATTTTACAACAGTCAACAGGACGCCCTAGCCAGCAAAGGCTTTGCTGGTCAAACCAGCCCTTTCAACCTTCAATCAAATTCAGTCAAACATTGTCAAACTCGACCTTCCTTCAAAGTCAAACTCACCCCAAAAACCAGTCCACAAAATTGTCAAATCAACTGTCAAAATCTGCGGTCAAACGAGTCAGCGCTGTAGTCAAAGGTCATTGTTTGACCTTGGTTTTTGTGCCCTGAAATGTGGCCTTCCAAGATTAGACTTCCTGGCTCAAAAACACAGTGAAACAACAATGTTTGACCCATGGTCAACGCTCCAAAAAAAACCCTAAAACAATGTGCAATTTCTAGCTACTTGTTTCACACGTGTGGAGGACAGAGAAGCCTCTTAGGCTGTACGAACCAATCAGATGAGAGAGAGATGTGTGAGATGAGTTGATGAAGAAATGAGCATCATGTCTCTCCAATTTATATCCATGACTAGGGGTGAGTGACATATCTTTTTGGGCTTGTGAGCCTACATTACAATTTTGGCCGACCTACACAATTAGCACATATGTGGAAAATAAATTCAAAATATAAGTTCTCCTCATCCAAACAAGATGATCTTTAGATCAATCTTGCACCTCTCCGAAAAAGGAATTCAACAAAAATATCATCTCCATCATATGAGCAATGCAACATGGAGTTTGGACCTAGTTGCCCAAAATTAGCACTCCCTCTCAACTAGGGAGAATTCCATCTATCCACCTGTGCAATCCTGTCATCCAGTACCATCATGTACTATCATATATCATCATGCAATCCTGTGTCATCCCGTGATAACTGCTTTGCTGACTCTTCTCTGCTATATGTTGATTTTTGTAGCATCAGAAAGTGTTCCAATTCTCAAAATTTGTGAAGAGGCTTGGACATCAGTTTTCCAAAGAACCCAAAAACTGTTTGTGGAAATTCCATTCGGTTCATGTCTTATTAAAATAATTAATTATTTTAATGGAGACCCTAAGTCTAAACTTAGGGAAATTAAATAATTAATGGGTATTAATAAGATAGAGTGTGAATCTTCTAGAGAACGAAGATCAAGTCAAGTTTTAATCTCAGCCCTTGATTAGATTTCTAATCTTGGCTGTTGATTCATCGATGAGAAGATAATAAAAGAAGGTTTGAGGGTCATTTGGAAAGTAAGCTGCGCACACACTCAGTAACCCGAAGGAGATCGATTCTGAAGGAATAGAATTCAGTTTCAGAGGGAGAGTTGCAGGGTAGAGTTGCAAAGGAAGAAGGAGAAGAGGGTGTCAACAGTGATTTGAGTATGAGGACAAAGGGCCACAGAAGGCAGCGTAGTGTTCCCACGTAGAGCCCATGCAGAGTGACGCAGTTTAGCATAGGGACTGCGTAGAGAAGCACATCGAGAGACGCAGAGGGAGACAAAGGGTCTTCCGGGTGTCAGAAAATCTTTAGGAGGTTAGGGGAATTTTGTCTCAAGTGTTTTCTAAATGTATTTGACAGTGTATCCTTGTAAAGAATTCATTTGCTGAAGAATAATATATAGACCCTCATCTACTGCACCGGTTTTCCCACATTGAGTTTTTCCGGGGACAATTGTCCAAAAATAAGTGTGTACATGTGATTGTTTCTTATGCTTTTGTTTCTTACTGTTCCTTTCTCTGCATATGTAATTGTGAATGTTGTAGTAGTATTTATTTGAAATTTACTGATAGAATTCTGTAAATGACTTATTGGAGTAATAAGTAGGTGAAATAAATCTATCACTGCAACTGTATATTTCTGGATTGAAATTTTCACACTATAGAAGAAATAAAACGAACAAGAGTGAGTCACAAAGACATCACTTTCCCTTGACCCGAAGTTAGTTTAGAGGTAAAAACCTCAACCAGACTCAAGAGCGAGCCAAATACTGACCCGAAGTCAGTTTATAGGTAAGAACCTTATCCAGACTTGATCCCAGATCAAGTTGTTGGACACATCCCATCCTAGACATAGAGAGTACGACAATCCTCGATGCGTCCATCGGTCATGCTATCGATTTCTATCCTCATTTCACAATTCATTCGCCAAATGAGAGGTACTTGCATGTGGGGCATAGATCAAAGAGAGGGTGAACCAACTCAATATCATAAAGGTGGGGAAGAAACACACCAACAAGGTAAGGCAAACCTCGCCCTATGGTTTCTTATAGCTCCAAGAAGCTATCCCCAAGCCCCCTGGAGCTCCTAGAGCTCATAGTCCAACTCAAGCGGGATCCCCACAATAGGGTTTGCCCACGATATTAAGCTTCTCACGAAAGGTTAAGAATTTGGCCTTCCCCAGGTGCTTCATGAGAATATCTGCGACCTGCTCATCACTCCCAATGTGATGGAGCCTTACGGCACCTCGTTGTACCATGCCCTGGACAAAGTGGTACCTAATATCAATATGCTTGGATCGGTCGTGGAACACGGGATTCTCAGAAAGACGAATCCCACTTTGGTTATCACAAAGGATAACGGTGGTGTCCAGCACGTGTCCAAACACTCACTGAAGAGCTTTCTCAACCAAATAACTTCACAACAGGCCATACTTGTTGCAATGTATTCGGCCTCAGCTGTGCTCAAAGCAACTGAATTCTGCTTCCTGCTCATCCAAGATATCGAAGCAGAACCTAGAGTGAAGCAACATCCAGATGTGCTCTTAAGATCCACCACACTGCTTGCCCAATCGGCATCGATATATCCATGGAGCCTCATACTCCCGGCAATGTATCTCAACCCATGGTTGATTGTGCCCCGAAGATATCTCAGGAGCTTCTTGGCACCAATCCAGTGAATGTGATGAGGCTCGACCATGTATCGACTCAATGTGTTCACTACAAAACATATGTCCGAACGTGAGTTCACTAAGAACATCAAGGCCCCCACGAGTTTGATGATACTCGGTGGGATTTCCCAACTTAGGCCCAACAGCACTACCACACAACTTCTTAAAGGTGAGTTCCATCGGAGTAGTCACGGACTTGCAGTCCACCATCCCAAATCTCTCTAGCAAATTCACAACATATTTTCCTTGAGAAAGAAAAATATCACTTGGCTTTTGCCAGACCTCCAAGCCTAAGAAATAGTGCATCAGTCCTAGGTCCTTCATCTCGAACTCGGAAGCTAGCTCCCTCTTACATTGATGAATGAGAGGTTCAACACCTATTAGAAAGAGATCGTCCACATAGAGAACTAGAATGAGAGGCTTGTCATTATCAACCTTAAAATAAAGGTTTGGATCAACATCACTTCGAGTAAAGCCCGACTTTATCAAGTAGCTATCGATCCTCTCATACCAAGCCCTGGGGGCTTGCTTCAACCCATAGAGGGCTTTCTTCAACCTGCATACATATGTGTCTCTATCTTGGACTTCGAACCCCAGAGGTTGTTCCACATAGACCTCTTCCTTGATTGAACCATGTAAGAAGGCAGTCTTCACATCCATCTGATGGAGACTCCATCCTTGAGTTGCAACAGGGGCAATGATTGATTGCATGGTGATATAGCGGGCAACAGGTGCAAATATATCATCATAATATATGCCTTCCTTTTGAGAGAAGCCTCAGACAACAAATCTTGCCTTGTACTTTTCAACACTTCCATCGACTCCATGCATGATCTTATAGAGCAATTTCGAGGTAACAACAGATTTGTCCTTCGGTCTAGGGATCACATCCTAGAAATCATTCTTCATGATCGACTCATATTCCTCACGCATAGCGTCCTTCCAAATTTGATGCTTTACGGCTTCCTCAAAAGTTCTAGGCTCAAATTGTACAATAGTACTCATGGTTGCTAGGTACCCTTGGTACCTATTCGGCTTCTTACTTTCACAAAATGTTCCCCTTGGAGCAGTATGTCCTTCAGCATCTTCGAAAGTGTCTCTAAGCCATGAAGGTATTCTTTTATTTGAAGAAGAAGGATCTATAGGATCCATTGGTCCTTCAACATCAGGCATCAGTTCAACCTTATGTTCTTCCTGCCTTCCAGCTTCTTCTTCTTCTTTGTCTTCCTTTGAGATAGGAAGATCTTTGACTTTCCTGAGGGCAACATCTTCGTCGAAGGTGACATCATGGCATATCTCCACTTCTCTTTGACTAGGCACATAGATTCTATATGCCTTCAAGGTTTCACTGTAGCCCACAAACGTTCCCTTCTTCCCAACAACATCCAACTTGCTCCTCTTTTCTTTCAGTACATGAAAATAAATGGGACTTCCAAAAACTCTAAAATGAGAGACATCGGGCTTCTTACCAGAGAAGACTTCTTCGGGAGTTTTGGAGTCCAATGCAGAATGTGGGCATCTATTTTGAACATACACAACGGTATTGGCAGCTTCTCCCCATAGAAACTTCGGAAGACCTTGGTCATAAAGCATGGCACGGGTAGCTTCCAAAATGGTTCTATTCTTCTTTTTAGCAACACCGTTTTGTTCGGGTGTATACACAGTGGTGGTCTCCCTCTTAATGCCAACTTCCTTGCAATAGTCATTAAATTCATTCGACTCATACTCGGTAACATTATCGGTCCTAAAAAATTTGATCTTCTTCCCTGTTTGATTTTCAACCAAGGTCTTGAAGGTACGAAACTACTTGAATGCTTTGTCCTTCTTCTTCAAGAAGTATATCCAAGTCTTGCGGGAGAAGTCATCTATAAAGTGATATAATATAAGAATCCTCCCAAGGATGTTACGGGCAACATACCAGATAGATCAAAATGTATCAATTGCAAAATATCAGATGTCTTCGTGACACTTGAGGGGAATGGTTGCCTTGTATGTTTTCCTTCTGTACAACCTTGACATATGCTTTCATGATCATCTTTGAAATCGGGCATCCCTGTCACCACCTTTCTTGCTTTGGGAAGGGCTTTGTAATGAAGGTGTGCAAACCTCCTGTGCCATAGCTCGGATTGAAGAGTTGTGTCACATGTCATGGCCCCTAGCGGACTTCCTCCAACCTGATAGAGTGTATCAACCCTAAAACCAAGCGTGAATGCTTCTTTGAAGTTCCTCTTCCAAATGCGTACCTTTCCATTGATGAATGCCACGTTGAATCCTTTGTCTTCCATTGCTTCTTCAAGTTAGGTACGTACAACACATCTTGCAAGTGAAGGACTCGACCTTGATTTAGATGAAGGGTCACAGTCCTTGTAACTTTCACGGGATAGGTGGCATTGTCTCCAAGGATAATTTCCAAATTAGTATCCTTTTCAATCAAATTAGAGAGGGCTTCCTTATATCTAGTGAAGTGCCTTGAGGCACCACTATCAATCAACCAATTGTCCAGGGTGTCAGAAGGAGATGCAACAGAGAGGGCAGATATAAGAATATATTCATTTTTCTTATCAACAACATTAGATTCATCATACCTAGAATTCCTTGACCTCTTGAAAGGTTGACCATTTACACTTCGATCAGAGGGAGCCTTCCTCTTTCCTTTGAACCTGTTGTTCCTTTGATTTCCATTCCCCTTGAAATTGTTGTTGTCATCATCTCCAGGAGAGTCCCTTCTATTAGGGCACTCTCTTGCATAGTGACCAAACTTGTTACAAGTGTAACATCTTCCTTTTCTTCCTTTGGGACCTGCTCTTCCATGATTTTGATTTCTCGGACCAACATTGTTCCTCTTCTTTGCATGAGCGGTGAAGGCAGTAAGGTCACTTCCATTCCCGTTAGAGGGATGGTCTTTCTCCATCATCCTTGTCTCCTCTTGAGTGCATCTCATCAATAATTCATCAAAATCAGGAATCACATTATTATTAAGAATAGTAGTATTGAATACATACCATTCCCGGGGGAGTCCTCCAAGAGCAATGAGAGTGAGCTCTCGGTCAGCTATGGTTTCTCCAATAGCTAAGAGATCGTTCTTGATTTTGGTGAGCCTCATGAAATATGATTGGATGGATTCTCCTTTGCCCTTCTTGATCTCCTTCAACTTGTTCTTCAAAAATAGAATTTAATTAGCATTGCTAGCCCTGAACATGCTAACTAACTTATTATACATCTCCTTAGATGTGCCCAACTCGAAGATATAAGCAACCAAGCGCTTATGAATAGAACCCCTGATGATCTTCTTTGCCTTAACTTCCCCTTTCTTGTACTTTATCTTAGTGGCAGCCGATGCATTTGATGGATGCTCATTGATCTTTCCTTGCACATAATCCATAACATCTTGATCTTCCAATGTCAGATCCAAGGACATTTTCCAAGCATGATAATCAGACTTGTTAGTCAGCTTATCATCATATTTGAAACCCTTGTATGATGAGGAGGCCATTGATCCCAGTCCTTGATTATTCAACTTCTGCGGTGATTGCTTTTCACTCTTGCTTGGGCTTTGTCTTCACCTAAGCTCTGATACCGTGTTAAATTTTAGTTAACCATGGTATGTTCTATGCTTAGAGGAGTTTACTTCAATCTTTCTTCTTATTAGCTCGATTCAATTTCAGATTAGCAATCACATGATCATTGAAAGTAAATGCTGATAGAACATAAATAAATCGATAGAAGACAAGCCAATGCAAGATACAAGAATTTGTAATTCTTCTTATTCAGCAAAGATAGAGAGAAATGTATTTTACAGCAGTCAACAAGATGCCCTAGCTAGCAAAGACTTTGCTGGTCAAACCAACCCTTTCAACCTCCAATCAGGGTCAGTCAAACGTGGTCAAACTCGGCCTTCCTTCAAAGTCAAACTCACCCCAAAAACCAATCCACAAAATTGTTAAATCAACAGTCAAAATCTGTGGTCAAACCAGTCAATGCTGCAATAAATGATGCATTCAAAGGTCAACGTTTGATGTTGGTTTTTGTGCCCTCAAATACGGCCTTCCAAGATCAGACTTCCTGCCTCAAAAATGCAGTCAAACAACAATGTTTTACCCACGGTCAATACTCCAGAAAAAACCCTAAAACAGTGCGCAATTTCTAGCTACCTGTTTCACACGTGTGGAGGAGAGTGAAGCCTCTTAGGTTGTACGAACCAATGAGATGAGAGAGAGATGTGTGAGATGAGTTGATGAAGAAATGAGCATCATGTCTCTCCAATTTATATCCATGAGTCGGGGTGAGTGACACATCTTTTGGGGCTTGTGAGCCTACATTACAATTCTGGCCGACCTTGACAATTTGCACATGTGTGGAAAATAAATTCAAAATATAAGTTCTGCTCATCGAAACAAGATGATCTTTAGATCAATCTTTCACCTCTTTGAAAGAGGAATTCAACAAAAATGTCATCTCCATCATATGAGCAATGCAACATGGAGTTTGGACCTAGTTGGTCAATATTAACAACACCCCCTCCCCTTGTCCACATATTTGGGTTGGGCTTGGAAAATTTGCCTCAGGAGGTTGATGCAACTAAAAGAAAAGTAAAAAGCATATCATGGCCACAATAAAGAAACAAAAGAAAGAAAATCATTGATATGAGCACGTGGGTAAAAGCCAAGCATGAGCTCTACCCCATATCATTACGACCATCACCTGGTTCCTTGGGCCAAAGTTTCCCTATCACATTATAAAGAAACCCTTGCATGTCCCAACCCCCAGTGGGCGACGAATTGCTCCACCTATAAGGGGGTGATCCACTGGTAGACGTCATTCAAAGCACGCTCTCATTTCCTAGAGCTTCGAGCAGTAATACAAAGAGAAATAAAGAAAAGGAAAAAGAGAAATCAAGAAAAGGCAAAAGGCAATAAGAAGAGTGGAAAAACAAATGTCGTGGTAATTCATGCATCCACAATTGCTCCCTCCTCACATTATACATCCAATATGTGGAACTCCTCGTCATAGCTACCCCTTGACCATGGCATTTGGCTCTGAGACCCCTTTATTCCCTTACATTCCATCTTTATTCACGTGACACCTATTGATTGAAGGATGTACTAGGGACCTGTCTTTCTCCTTAGGGGTTGGGAACACCTAATAAGATCATCCAATAGCCATTCCTACCCAGGGAGGTAACATTATTACGAGATCAAAGCCCCGAATTTGGAAGGGAAGCCCCATATGGAGTATCAATATGCCCTTGACTAAAAAGCTTGGTCCACTTAGATGCATTAATGATTTTTGTACCTAATGGTGAAGATGCAAAACTGGACATTGAGTGTGATTGGCGAGTGGTTTTATCATGGGCTGGGCAACTTAACTGGGGCCCAAGTAAACTAGAGAAGCATTATGACACCCTACAAGTGAAGCCTTGAGAGCCACGGGACTCCTACCACTTGTAGAGCATCATTCCATTCCATGGGAACCTACAACACCCCCAACAATTTGCATTTTGCCCTACATTATTCATGAGGTGATGCACTTGGAGCAGTGTGCCCCAACTGGCTTAGCCGTGATCACATGGTTTTGGCAGTTGATCCAAGGCGCAAATGAGGTTTGTCTCACCCATTGAGACATGGGAGGGCTAGCACCATCCTCAGATCCCTCAACGTTGGAGCATAATCAAAATAATCTATCACCAGGAGACCCATGAGACCCATTTTGTACTCAAACACAAAACTGTCGTCCACACGATGATTACATGGAGATTGAGGGGCCAACCCCTAGATCATGACTTTTGGAGCCCTTTACATTTAGTTTGGCATTGGAGGGGCCCAACTCATGCCCTCAAGAAGCCTATGCATGCTTGTCGTCAACATTTCAACCCTCCTGTGGGTGATTTATTATGATTTTACGTTGGCTATGAGGTTGGCTTGTGACCTCAATTAGTATTTGCCCATTATTTTATGACTCAAGGGGATTTTAGGCTAAAATAGTCCTTAGTTAGTCACAAATATATTTGAGTTCACTCATTTGTGATCAATCATCATCACACTTGGAGAATTCAGACCTCTTGAAGGAATTTGCACTTGTTTCTATTTTGGCTAGTGGAGTATTTTAGATTCATTTCGATGTTTGGAAGCTATTTTGGATTGCCTTTGGAGCTATTTCTTTGGTAAATGGATGGATATACGACATGTTATCTTGTAAGTGCCTATTGTTGAAGATTTTTATTTTGAAATTGTCTAATGTATGGAATTTCTTCTTCTAGATTATGCTTATTTGTGCCCTAATTTGTTGAAAATTAATTTTGAAAGCTATCTAGTTGACAATTGCATATGTTACTTATTTTATAACATGTAATGGATTTTCCTAGTGGAAGATTCTTATAACGCTCCATCAAATTCCATTTTCCTTAGAAGTGGGTAATTGCTAGAAATTGATACCTAGCACTGTTGAGAATTTGGTAGGGCATAGTTTAATTCAATTCTCTACTTGATAATTACTTGTGAACTTATTTCTCTTACTTAGATCTTCTCTTTATCAGCTTATTATGTCTTTCATGAAGTCAATTGTCAACACACAAGAGACACAAGTCTTAGGCTCTTCAAGCTAGGGCCAAAACCTCTCTTTGTTGGAGAGGAAAACCCGTAAGTAATTCTTCTTATATACTTTCAGTTGACAAGTACCATAACCATGATCTAGACCCTTGACTTCAGTATAGCTCCAAGACCTTGTCACTGCTCCACTAGGCTTCTTATGCTGATCTTCTTTTTTGCACTGCTTTGCACCAGTGTTAGGAAAGCTCGGTTCCTATCCTTATACAAAGATCTTCTATTCTACCCTTCCTTTAGCCGTCTAGAGAGTTCTTCTCGACTTACCCTTCTGCACCCTTGATGTCCTATATGGAGAGCTACTGTAGACTTTCTTCACGCTGTATATACCCTTCTTCCTTTCTGAGATTAGCGAGGTATAGGACAGACTCAAAACAGAGAAGATCATTCTTCTTCGTTGAGTAGTCTCTTCCTAAGAACTTTCCACAGTCTTCTTTACACACTGCCTTACCTACGCACTGTAAACCAGATTCCTTCTATGCTGAGGTAGCCTCGGTTATGCCTGAGATATGCGAGACCCTAACACAAAAACGCTGCTCTTTTATTTGACCCAAACATAGAGTTACTTCTTTTTGAGATTATCTCCGCCTTTTCTCCTTTCCTCGCACTCCATTGCAGTCCTTATCTTGCACTATATTCACAGAACTTGATTCGAATACTTTCTGAATACTTCAGAGATACACGAATTTTTCTTCTGTCATTTGAGCGAAGTCCACATGGGTATATGTAGTGGTTTGACCCTGTTAATTAGTTGACATAACCTATGAATAGATATGTCTCCAATTTGAGCCGACTTGAGAGTGCATTCACTGTTTTTGAGGCCGACTTCAACAAGGAGAACATACATCATCTTTTGAGCTGACTTTCATGAGCATATAGACAAGGTCTTGAGGCATACTTTACATTAATGAATGTCCTTTACAAGTGTAACAATCCTTCATATACATGACTCTAAATTATACATTTATGACAAGATGACAAAACCCCTAAAGACATCAAGAAGAAGTCTTTGACCTATAATAAAAACTTCTTGCTCATGAAACCCATGATTCAATCATTTACAAAATACGTTTTATTACTTTGTCTTCTACATTACATAAATTCATAATTACTAGTCATTATGAAGACCGAACATAGTTACACTTTCCAACACTCCCTCTTAACTAAGGAGGTATTCATAATGGTACATGGCCACTTTCAATCTGAAGAATCTCATAAGAAGAATTTGATTGGTAATCATCTGTTATAGCATCATATTAACCAACATTGTTGCAATGCAAGGCCTTGAAAAACAACTCCATCATGAGCTACAATGCTGGCGAGACCAATGATTATAAACACCTTCATCATTGTCTCCAAGGCTATGTCACACGGTTCAGGTTCGAATTCGAGTTCTGCAACGATTAAGTTCGATTCAAATTCGAATTTTTTGTTGAGGTTCGCAGGAGGTTCGATATTAAGTTCGACTATATATATAATAATAATAATAATTATAAATCAAAATCAATCAATAAAGTTATATGAATAGCAATGAGCATGCACGAGTCACAAATCACAACCACTATTCACTTCACGCTCTGGGAGGCGGGGACAAGCAACGTCTAGAAATTGAATTTAGGAAATTGCAGAGAATATAACACTGAGCACAATAAAACGAGTACACTTAGACTGAAGTTCGCTTGTGAAAATCTATCGACAACCATGGTAAATAAAGACAAACCAATGGCCACTGTAGGAAACTAATTGGCGGGAAGCAGAACAAGAGAAAACCATGCGCTGCCCATGTTTTTTCTCATAAACCTTAAAACAACTGACAAAAAATGCCCGAACTCTAACCTCAAACCCCAATTTTTTTTTTTTAATTATAGAATTTGGCTTCAGGTTCGTCTTTAGGTTCGCCTTCAGGTTCGAATTTGTTCAAATTCGGCGAACCCTGTGACATAGCTCCAAGGTACATACTCCACCTAGGTGTTTTCTTATCGGGACAACTAATCCTCAAAGAATATCTATCCTTTCACAACTACCTTTATCAGAACGTCTTATCACATTCTCAAAGAGTATCATATGCCAGATGATTACCCAATCCTCCATTCTATCTTCCTAGGTGAAGACCAGAATGACATGTCTATCTCTCCCTCTCTACTAGGGAGGACATATTTCACAAAGGAATACACTTACAAAGAATGCACCGAAGCTTTCTTTTTGGCTTTGGAGTCACGGAGCTTCTTCCAAGTAAGAAAATCATTATCCGACTCCCTCTTAATCAGGGACCTATAATAGCAATGATGAAAAACATTCAGCTACTCGTGAAGGACTCCTTCCGTTGATGTCATGAATTGAGGAGCCTTCAATTTTGGGATCTCTTCATAGGGCACAGATCATCCATCACTTTCATCCATGAGTCATGCCTTCTATCAGAAAGTGATCCATCAATCTTCTCATCTGATCTAGCTTTATGTTATGCTGCTTCCCTTCGGATCATATTTCTTTCAAGGATCTTTCATCCTGCCATATAGATATCAATTGTGGAAGACATATACTACCATTTGGAAGCCCTGCATAAGCTCATCAGATATTGATTAATTATAGATATGAACTTTTAAATCAAAAGTTACCTTAGTGATGATCCTTCACCATGACATCTTCTTGTAGGCATCAACAGCCTTTGTTTACAGATTGATACATCTCCTAAAGATATGTATTGTTAAGGGTCTCTATCTTTTCTAGACTTCTATCAGAGTCCACATATCTTCCTAGGAGATCTCCTAGTCAACTCTTCTTCCTTGGATGTTGACTACCTTTTATCATAGTTGCACTTCTCACAATCTCTTCCTTCCATACAAGTTTATTTCCTAGGAGCTTCCAATCATAGTTCCTTAATAGTTGCCAATAATCTCATACTTCATATGAGAATATATTATGTTGATTTCATCTTGTATGAACCATGCCTTTTGGCATCCTTTTAGAGGAGGAGATCCCTTTCCTTTGATCATGCTTCTCAAGATAGAAGTAATGATCAATGTTACCTGTAACCATACGACATGACATTATAATATTAAATACAAGCATACATACCTCATTTACTTTCAAGTCATCTAGTATTCTTTCAGCAGCTTCCTTGATTGAAGTGTCTTCAATCCCCTGATCTACTTCATCTCTTATGGCATCATACCATCATTCCATGAACTTCACAAGTTGGAGTTCCTCATGAAACACTTGCTTCCTCTTTAGATCGGTGAATCTTTCGATGAGGATTCTATCAGAGAATCTTGAGGATCTTGAATATCTTTATTTTGGCAAATGTTTCCTTTCGATGTATGATGAACGTAGTCCCGGATGACTTATTCGATGAGGTTCCCAAGAGTTACTTCTTTCATGGCATAGTTGTTGCATAAGTGTATTGCAGACATTCTACTATGACAAGTGCTCCTTCTTCAATGCTTCTATCATGATGCCATTCTTAATATACAATGTTTCCTAACATACTATTTTATAACCAACAGATACCTATTAAAGAGGAAGATGATCTCAATCATAGTAGAGATCTTTCACTTCTTCTTTCTTAGGCTTCTTTGAATCAACTTCTTCTATTTCTCTGGTAGCATGGGCTTCCTCCTTTTTCCTCTTGTCCTTATATTTGGGACAATCTTTCTTATAGTGCCCAATTTAATTATATCCATATCATCGTCACTTATCCATGTTTCTCCTTTTCTTTCGAGGACCAAACTTATCAAATCTTGTTGAAATTTGATGACTAAAAATTTTCCTGCAATCCCAACTTGGTTTTAATTTCACCTTATCACTCCCATTTAGTTAAATGCCCTTTTCCATAAACTTACATTCAACATATAGAATTCTGGAAATGAAATTTTTAGATTAAAACACATGGTACTATCAACACATGTTGAAAATAAATATGGACATAAACAAACCAACAACACATAAAAAAATACACACAGAGTTTTGGTCAACTTAGACCCAGGCAAAACCCCTTCAATCTTCTCCGGGGAAAACATGTTAGAGAGCTCTTCAAATTTATTTATCTTTCAAGTTCAGGAAAAATACATTTGCAGGCAAAACAAAATAGTGAAATACAACTTATCTCTTCAGCGCAAAACTCCTTGAAAACCGTGCCCACGTTTCCTCGATTTCTGTGCCCACTTGAAGCTGAAAATGTATTGTATGGATTCCGTACGGATTGTACGGATTTTTTTTCCAATTTTTTTCTTTTTCTTTGTGCTCAAGAACTTCTCTCGAACTATGTGCAACTCACAACATTAAATGCAGTTTGTATTGTACTTTCTATTGTCTTCTATGCCTTGATTTACGTGCCCAACTTTGCCTAGAAATAACTCTTTTAGCTTGCTACAACAAATTTCTCTTTCAGAGCTTTTCTCCAGCCCTCAACCTCCTTTCTCCAATCTGCTCATGAAGAATGAATGAATGCAATCTCTCTTTTCTTTTCCCCCTTTTGTTTCCCTAAATGACTTTTGGGCAACCCTAAGATCTGTTGAGATTTTGAGGTAGCATTGGGTGTGCTCTAGCCTTGAAACTTTGTGGAGGGACTAAGACACACAATACCTCCAAAACCCAAAAAACGTTTGGAGAAATTTCATCTGGTGTGTGAGATATTAAAATATTCTTTTTCTGAATGAGGACCCTAAGTATAACTTAGGGAATTAGAAAAAATAAAGTGAATTAATTAAACACATGTGATGAAATGTTCTAAGTGACGCAGATCAAGCAATCTTTTAATCTCAGCCGTCGATAAGAGATTAAATCACGACTTGTTGGTGTGTCAACAAAAAAGTATAAGAGAAAGGCTTGGGGTCAATTGGAGACACACACACAGAGTCTAAGAGATCGAATTCTTCTGACGGAGAAGTGCTCGGACGAAGATCAAATCTGAGTGACTCAAAGCTGCAGCGAGAGGTAGTATTGGCTAAGGGGATGATCTGATCCTGGAGCCAAGAGTCAGCAAGAGGTAGAGAAGCAGCAACCAGGAGCAGCGCAGAGGAAGCAAAGGCTACACAACAGCTGCGTAGTGCAGAGGATTTCAGCCGCTACGCAGGTGCTACGCGGGCCCAGAAAGGGCAGCGCAGAGGCAAAAGGAGGCCATCCAGGCTTACGCAGGGCCAGCTAGGGCAGCGTAAGGACTGCTTCACCCAGTCTGGGGTTACACAACCCTCTCCTGAGCAGCGCAGGGGAACACAGAGGCTAGCAGGTCTGACATAGGCAACTTCAGAGCAGCGTTGGGGTTTCTAGAGGTAGAAAGTGTTGGTCAATAATTGTCATTGATGGAATATAAGCTCTCTTGATGAGCTCTCTTAATGGAAGATTGATAGATGCTGCACTATGACATATGATGACCTGGAAGACACACCATGATGAAGAAGCTCTAATGATCTCTTACTGTCCCAATCACCTTCTGCACTAAAATTTTATGAATAGTCACAAGGAAAAATAAATTTAAATAAATTTAGACTCCTTGGAGGCATCCTTTCACAATGAATCCTAGACCATATTAAAGAGGATTTTTCCCTCTTTCCGACAAGCTCTTACTTGCCCCGAAACTCCCATTAGTTTGTGAGAAACTGAATTTTTAAGATAAAAAAAATATATTTACAGTCAAGCCGACCTATGCAGTTATATAATGTTGGCCCTTCTTCCAATGGATGTGTCTCTTCATAGGGACAAACTACTATATATATAGATAAATCTGCGTTCATCCATTTCAGAGTCAGCAATTCGGTGAAGAATATCTGAGAAGCATAGAACTTTAAGGAGAGTTCACATCTTGTGAACTAAGGCCGAGGAGGACTTAAAAAGCACATTTGTTTGGGTTATTCTTCCTCAAGCTCGAACAACAGATTACACAGTCACCTTTTATGTGGTTCAGATTTGTTATAGGTGCATAAATAGTCTGCCAGTGAAGGAACAGTGGACAGTCACCTACTCGATGCCTTAACCTCAGTATCTTAGACATGTATGAAGGTTGAATTGTGGACATTCAGCTTGAATATACTTGTGGTAGCTCGGACACAGCTGTGGAGAAATTGTAGCTCGGATAGACTTGTGGAATTACACCTTGGTTCTCTAGAGGACTCATAAATTTTGGACGTAAGGACAGTTATTTATGGAGGCTCAGAATTGCAAGCTAGTAAACCTGTGATACTTTGAATCTGAACTTGTAGAAGGCTTGAACTTACCCTTGAACGCTTAGACTTAGAACTGCAAGCTAGTGAACCTGTGATAATTCAGATCTGAACTTGTAGAAGGCTTGGACTTACCTTTGAAGGCTCAGACTTATGTGAGGACTATTGAAGTCACATGATGGAAAAAGTACAGTGAAGAATCTTGTTGATAATAGTCAAGTAAGTACATGACACAGTTTCTATTAAAAAGACTGAGGGATTGGTGTCCTTGGGGTAGGTGCCCTTAAACACAAGGTTGGTGCCTTGAGAAGATAGGGTCAAAGCCCTAGAGGTCGGAGCCTCATCAAAGTCCAAGTTGTTGCTTGGCAAACAGGTTGGTGCCTGTTTCATTAAAAGGGTTGGTGCCCTTCTCTCATGTATTGTATACTATTATTAAAAGGAGATTGAGGTTCTCTTTAATTCTTAATATTATTATTATATATCTCTCTCTGTCTTTAATTGTGAAGAATCTAACTGGCAATAATTAACAATTGAAAAGAAATACTGATTCACCCCCCTCTCAGGAAGCAAAGGCTACACAGCAGCTGCGCAGTGCAGAGGATTTCAGCCGCTACGCAGGTGCTACGCGGGCCCAGAAAGGGTAGTGCAGAGGCAACAGGAGGCCATCCAGGCTTACGCAGGGCCAGCTAGGGCAGCGTAAGGACTGCTTCACCCAGTCTGGGGTTACACAACCCTCTCTTGAGCAGCGCAGGGGAACACAGAGGCTAGCAGGTCTGACACAAGCAGCTTTAGAGCAGCGCTAGGGTTTCTAGAGGTAGAAAGGGGATGAGTTCTGTAAATCCCATTTGAGGGCGTGAATCAGTTTAGTCTTCAGTCTCCAGAACAACAGGGATTGTTGCAGATCTTATTTTCTCTGTCGGGTTAACCAGTAAGGTGCCCACATTTGCTGTACTCAGATTCTACTTAATAATAATAAACCCTCATATCTGCTGCACTAGTTTTCCCGCATTGGGTTTTTCCGGGGACATTTGTCTGAAAAATATATATGTCACTTTGTCGAATGAGCGTAATATTCAGTAAATGATCTATATGTGTGTAGGTTGCTAGTTGTGTTTACTTCGTTATTTTCCGAATATTTTCTGAAAATAACTTGTGTAATTAAATCACAAGTAGAAGTAAATCAAGATACTGCAGTAGGATTTCTGTATTATTCTATTCAGAAATTTTCACATGGTATTAGAGCGATTGTAGATCAAGCTGAATCTCCAACAAATCAGTTGAAGACATATTTGCTGCAGGGTAGTAGATGAAGCAATAGAGAATCCAGAGAAGGCAAAGCAACGCTAGGAGGACGCAGTCCCAACAGAGGTCACACAAGGGCTGATGCAGTCCCAGCTGAGTGACATAGAAACAACGCAGTGCCTTCCAGAGGGACGCAAGAGAAACCTGCGCTGCGCAGAGGCTACGCTGAGCTAGTCTGCTCACGCAGAAGCCAGACGAAGGGACGTAGTCCAATTTTTGGGTTGCTGTGTAGTATTGCTGTGGTCCGAAAGCAGTGCTTCAGATCTTCAACAATTGCTAGTATGGTGGAGATTTTGCCGGTACAGAATTGTGACTAGCTAATTTGACAAAGAGCAGGGGGAGGACAGTTACTTAGTAGATTTGTGCCAAACAGATCTGAGATTCGATCAGGAGGGTGATCGTAGAGAACTGTTCAGTTGAGTTTGGCTGAAGATTTCCAGGAGGGAAATCAGTTGTCGGAGGGAGCAACTACTATAGAGGGTTTCTAATTGCCATGAAACCCAAATCCAACATTTCTATTGAGTATTGCAGCAGAAAGAGGGAGAAGGGTATCTGTTTTGATAGATTTGAGCTAGATGGCCTCTCATGGACTGAGAGATCAGGATAGGTTGGACGGTGTGTCCAACTTCGTCATTTGGAGAGCCAGGATACTGACCGTCCTGGATGAGTACGACATCAAGAACCATGCAACGAATGTCCTAGTTGTGCCTGCCGATCCAGATCCTCTGAAGAAATTCAATGAAAATCAAGCACGGGCTAAGGGGTCGATCATGGATGGAGTTAAATATCACGTCATGCCACATATTGTCGAGAAGAACACGACAAATGAGATGTGGACTGCTTTAGAAACAATATATCAGGGAAGCTCCGTTCAAAGGAAAATTCTTCTAGAGAATCAGATGCGGCTGTTCCAGATGCAGAAGGGCGAGGAGATAGATCCCTTCCTTTTCCGTCTTCAAACTATCCGGGATCAACTGATTGCCATGGGTGCGACTCCGGATGAAGGGCTCTTGGTAAGGACTGCCCTAAGTGCAGTCACCGAGGAATGGGAAACGTTTGTCCAAAGTATATTGGGCAGGGCAATGTTACCATCCTGGGCGGACATATGGGCAATTCTCCGTCAGGAGGAAATTAGGAGATTCACCAAGAGGAAAAATAGCAGCAACAAAACTATCAAGGTGAAGAAAGAAGAGGAAGATGATGCAAACCTTGCATCAAAAGAGCGAAGGCAACAAGGGAAGAAGAAGAGGGACCGATCCAAGCTCTGGTGCTTTAATTGTGGCGAACTTGGACACTTCGCCAACACTTGTCCTAAGAAGAAGGACAAAGGATCTTCTGAATCCAAGGCAGCAACAGCAAAGGACGATGGAAGTGATGATGATGTAGCAATGAGTGCTCATGAGCCACCTAAGTGGGGCGATATGGATTTGTAGAGCAAGTACAGATCAAAAGGTGTAGGATCCATAAGTAGCCCAACTCTTGGATCACATACGAGCTACGGGAGCCTTAAGACGATAGCGGGACAAGTAGGAGATGGTTGCAGAAGATCACAGTGAAGCAGAGGGCAGAGCTGAAGCGTTGTAAAGGGAGCAACGTAGTGTAGAGGCAGCAACAACGTAGAGGCTAATGAGACTTTAGCAGCGCAAAGAGGCAGTGCTTACGCAATACAGAGCTGTAGCATCGCAGTAGCCTCAGGAGGACAGCGCAGAGCAACAACGAAGGTAGCTTCAGTGATGAGATGTAGCCCGACTTGTCTGTCAATGATTGGGGAGGGGTCCTTCAGTTGCTTACTTCTCAGTAACTGAGTTGCAGTGCAACAATTAGCAATGGCAGTGCCATGGGCAGCATGATGCAACAATTTGAGAGGGAGCTACAGTACAAATGTAGCAGTGTCAGTGGCAGTGACATGGGCAATAATACAGATAGCAACAACACAGTGGATGGAGGGCAGCAGGCCAAGCATCAGCAATGCAAAGACTGATGCCGATATCTTGTGATACATGGTGTGGATGTATTGCTAGAGCACACTCCGTGCTAAGAGGGAGTTTTGAGATTTTGAGGTAGCATCGGGTGTGCTCTAGCCCTGCAACTTTGTGGAGGGACTAAGACACACAAGACCTCCAAAACCTAGAAAGCATTTGGAAAAATTTCATCTGGTGTGTGAGAATCGAGATATTAAAATAATTTTTTCTTTTTTAATGAGGACCATAAGTATAACTTAGGGAATTAGAAAAATTAAAGTGAATTAATTAAACACATGAGATGAAATGTTCTAGGTGACGCGGATCAAGCAGTCTTTTAATCTCAGCTGTCGATAAGAGATTAAATCACGACCGTTGATATGTCAACGAAAAAGTATAAGAGAAAGGCTTGGGGTCAGTTGAAGACACACACAGAGTTTAAGAGATCAAATTCTTCTGACGGAGTAGTGCTCGGACAAAGATCAGATCTGAGTGACTTAGAGCTGTAGCGAGAGGTAGTATTGGCTAAGGGGATGATCTGATCCCGGAGCCAAGAGTCAGCAAGAGGCAGAGAAGCAACAACCAGGAGTAGCGCAGAGGAAGCAGAGGCTGCGTAGCGCAGAGGATTTCAGCCACTACGCAGGCCCAAAAAGGGCAACACAAAGGCAACAAGAGGCCATCCAGGCTTATGCAGGGCCAACTAGGGTAGCGTAAGGATTGCGTCACCTAGTCTCGGGTTACACAACCCTCTCCTGAGCAACGCAGGGGCACGCAGAGACTAGCAGGGCTGGCACAGGCAGCTTCAGAGCAGTGTTGGGTTTCTAGAGGCAGAAAGGGGTTGAGTTCTATAAATCCCGTTTGAGGGTGCGAATCAGTCCAGTTGTCAGTCTCCAGAACAACAGGTATTGTTGCAGATCTTATTTTCTCTGTTGGGTTAACCAATAAGGTCCCCAGATTTGCTGTACGCAGATTCTACTTAATAATAATAAACCCTCATATCTGCTGCACCGGTTTTCCCACATTTTGTTTTTCCGGGGACATTTGTCCGAAAAATCTATGTCACTTTGTCAAATAAGTGTAATATTCAGTGAATGATTTGTATGTGTGTAGGTTGCTAGTTGTGTTTACTTTGACATTTTCTGAAAATAATTAGTATAATTAAATCACAAGTAGGAGAAGTAAATCAAGATACTGCAGTAGGATTTCTGTATTATTTTATTCAGAAATTTTCACAAGATCTAATGGCTCAGACTCATTTAGATCAAGGGATGAGAATAAATGTGCATTTAATTCTCACTTACTATTTTTAACTCACCCATTAAATAAAGTACCCATATTGTACTTTATGTCTAAAGTCACTTTTCACTTTATAATTTAACATTAGCTTTACCACTTGGAAAGTCACTTTCACTTTATAATTTAATACTGACTTTACCACTTATAAAGTCACTTTACTTTATAATTTAACATTGACTTTACCACTTATAAAGTCACTTTCACTTTATAAAGTTACACTTCGGAAAATAATTATTTTGGACACTTTTCCCTTGGTAGAGACTAACCCATGGGAAACCACTTGTCTAAGGTACATTAAAAATCAACACTCCCTCTTACTGAGGAAAGTGTTTCTCAGCACACCCATCTTGTCCTTGGAATGGACATGCTTGCCTCTTGGCAAGGACTTCGTGAGAACATCGACCACCTTCTCATCTGTCGATATATACTCCAACTTAACTACCCTCTTCTGAACATAGTCCCTAATGAAATGATATGTGATGTCAATGTGTTTTGACCTGTCATGAAACACAGGATTCTCCATGAGTTTAATGCAACTCTGATTATCACAGTGAATAACCGTTGGTCTCAACTCCTGATCAAATAGGCCATGCAATAACTTGCAAAGCCAAATGGCCTCACAACTAGCCTGGCTAGTTCCATATACTCAACCTCAGAAGAGCTCAAAGCAACTGACTTTTGCTTTCGACTGAACAACGACACAACTGCTGAATCCAATCCGAAGTAACAACCTGAAGTGATTTTCCTGCCAGAAGCAGTCCCTGCCCAATCTGAATCTGTATAACCTTCCAACCTCACTCCATCTCCCCGCCTATAGTCCAGACCATAATCAACAGTCCCCTCTGTTGGCAATATGATGAAATATGTTGTCCTTGATGGCGACCTACTTGATGAAGTTGTCCTTGATGGAAACCTACTTGATGAGTTGCCTTTTGATAGCAACCTATTTGTTAAAGATGTAAAAATGATGTTTCTACAGGTCAGTTCAGATGTGACAGAGAAAGGAATTCCAATTAGTGCCAGAAAAATGAAACAGGAAATATTTCTCAATGTATACGCAGGTTTGATGATGGCAACCCGCGTATGGAGGCAATGTATATGCTACTTTTATGAAGGAAACCCGCGTATACATTCAGAATTAGTATATACGCAGTTTTTATGAAGAGAAGTCGCGTATCCACGCGGATAAGCACGATCCAAGTTGCGTATGCCTTTTGCACTCTAAAATTATGATACCAAGGGGCATTACCATGGTATTAGCCCACAGTTTTGAGCGCTGTGTCATCTATTTGATTCCGTCCAAAGAATACCATCGACAGTTGTGTGGTTTTGACTCATGGTATTGATAAAGGCTAAATCTATATAAGGAGAAGAAGATCATAGTGAAAAGTGTGCGTGTGTAAGGGCTATTACTAAATACTTCTCTTTGAAGGATATCTGCATGGGATGAACTCTGTTTTATTGATAGATCTGAATCTATGATGCACCCTTGGATACAATGATGGTTCAGGGCCTCTAGACCTGAAATAATTATGTTCTTGCATGATCTATTTGAAGAGATGATTAGATCTGTGACCTGGCGCAAGTTAGCTGAAGTGAAGTGAAGAAATCTGGGTAAGTTCTATAGATCTGACACATTTTGCAAATTTAATATTTACAGATCTATATGCTAGTTCGTCTTGGTAAAAGCGCGTATATACGTGACTTTGTTTCAGAAAAGGCGCGTATGGAAGTCATGGTTTTCTGAAGCTTATTGCAGAGGTTTTCTGTTATTGCTGCTATTATTTATGTTATCTGTGAATGAAGTCTTCATGAAGATCTGGGTTGTTTGAATATTGTACATGCTGCTAAGTTGAATATGTCCAAATCTGATCAATAAGTGAGTAAACATGGTTAATGATGACTAACTATTTAAAGGTTCTGCATTTCTGAAAAGATGTCTGACTAAAAGCCTCAGATCTGGATCTGAGACAGATCATATTCTGAAAAACAGTGTTCTCAGATCTATATGCAGGTTGGTGTTAAGGAAAGCACGTATACACGTGGGTTCAGTGAAGCAAAGTAGCATATGCATTTTAAGATGATAAATGTTCAGGGTTAAGTTTGATTTTGCATATTGATTCTGAAGTTTGGGTTATTTCTGAGATCTGGTTACAGTGATCTCACTGTCATGTTTGATGTACTGGGTGAAGTTTATTATTGTTGACCTTTGTGAAGGGTTGTTTTGAAGCTATTTGATCTAGTGTGAAAATTGATGAAACGTGGTTTGCAGTGTTTCTGAGGGTTGAAGCCTTCAGTGTGGAAGTAGAAGCTTCATGCTAGTAGAAGCTGGTGTTTTGATCAGGGGGTTGAAGCTCCCTTCTAGTAGTGGCTGGTAAACGAGTTCAGGGGGTTGTAGCTCCCTTCTTGTAGCAGCAGGAAAATGAGAGAAGGTTGCAGCCTTCTACAGGTAGATGCCTGCGTACTGATATGAGTCTGCATCAGTACAAAATTGTAAACAGTTTTCCATATAATAAATATTGGAGATAGAGACGACAACAGCGGTGGTTTTCTCTCGAATTGGGTTTCCACCTTAAATCCTGGTGTTCATGTGTGTTGCATATGTTTGATGATTTATTCTGTTCTTACTGCACATGCTTACTGCTTATTAAAACATCTGATGAATGAATGATGCACTGATCTAAGTAAAGAATTATATGCATAATAAGATCCCTGGTCATACACAAGTTTTCTTAAGAATATTTGCGTGTATACGCGAGTTGGGTTCATTAAAGTCGCGTATGGAATTTAGTAAAGAAAAAGTAAAATTTTTCAGTAAGCCCTAAATACTGATTCAACCCACCTCTCAGTATTTTTCCCAACAATTGGTATCAGAGCAGGTCCTTCTGAAGAATCTTAATCGCTAGAAGGAAAATCAGCTAAGATGAGCAATCAAGATGGGACAACATCTATTAGGCCTTCTCTCTTCAAAGGAAACAATTTAATCTTCTGGAAGACAAGGACAAGATCCTATCTTCAGTCTCTTGGAGCAGATGTATGGGCTATAGTTGAAGGAGGTTATCAATATCCAGCATCAGTTCCAGCAAATGCAGCAGAAAGAAAGAAATATGAAACTAATGCAAAGGCGGTCAATGCATTATTGGGAAGTCTGACTGAATCAGAATTTGTCAAAGTCATGCAGTTGAATACAACAAAGGAGATATGGGACAAAATCATTCTAAGCTATGAAGGTGATACCAAGGTAAAAAGTGCTAAACTCCAAACTCTCAGAATTCAATATGAAAATCTCAGGATGCATAATGAGGAAAGCATTGCTAGTTTCTTTTTACGTCTAGATGATGTTTAAATCGTATGAGAAATCTGGGTGAAACCATAACTGACACTACTCTGGTAGAAAAGGTTTTAAGATCTCTAACTCCCAAATTCGAGTCAAAAGTGTCTGCTATTGAAGAGAAGCAGGATCTACAAACTCTTACTATTGTTCAACTTCATGGTATTTTGACTGCTTGTGAAATGAGAAAAGGAGGTCCATCTGAAGTCAAAGAAGCTGTCTTTAGAGCTGCTACAAAAGTAAAAGAAGTAGAAGAACAAGAAGGATCAGGGTATGTTTCAGAGGAAGATGAGATAAATTTTGTAAAGAAGCTACAGCTTAGCATTGGAAGGTTCAGAGGTAAGCTTCCTTTTAAATGTTTTGCTTGTGGAAGAGTTGGTCATTATGTTGCTAAGTGTCTCCATAAAGAAAAACATGAAAAAGGAAAGGAAGTGGCAAAAGGAAATAAGAATCGGTTTATCAATAGAAAAAGTTATTATACTCATGAAGATAGTGATGGGCTATCAAATAGTGAAGAAGGAGAATCTGATCAAGATGTTAGACTATTCATGGCTTTTGAAAAAGACTCTAGTGAGGCTAAAGATACCTTTATGGATGCACTAGTAGAAAATGATTTTCTTGAAGAAATTAATTAGCTCAAAATATGTTTGGAAGAAAACAAAATTGCCATAGATACTCTGAAGAATCAACTTATAGAAAAGGAGAAGCACAATGAGAAATTAGAATGTGAAATAGTAAGTCTAAGAAATGAAATTGAGAAAGAGAAAACTTTAAATCTTAGATTTGCTAAAGGAACTGAAACCTTAGATCAAATTATCAAGGTTCATCGCTCTCCTTTTGTAAAGACAGGTCTTGGATATATTAGATAATCCTCTCAGTTTTAAGCACCAAACTATCTAACTGCAGCTAAAGTCAGTCTACAACATTCTGTCGCTCAGCAAGAGAACAAAGAAACTTCACAGGTAAAGCATGACCACTTCAATACAAAGAACAATAGCAGAAATATCAATCAGAGAAATACCACTCAGCAGGTAAACACAAATAGAAGGTTTCATGATCGCAGAAATTTCTTCTTTAATGGACAATGTTTCTCATGTCACAATATTGGTCATAAAGCTGTTCAATGTGTCGCATACAAAACCATCATGACCAGAGAGGCAAGAAAGCAAAGAAATGAGACTGGAATAAAGAAGAATACTTAGAACAAGTTTGCTCCTCTTCAAAATGAAATTGAATGTTCTTATTGCAATAACTTTGGACATGAAGAATATGAATGTAGTAGCAAACTTCAGCCAAAAGAACATATACCTTCAAATTCCAAGGTATGGAGAACGAAGGACTTACAAGTTGAAAGCTATAGCATAGTTTTTTTTTGCCGAAGGGGAAGAAAATCAATGGGACATTGATAGTGGATATTCAAAACACATGACAGGTGATAAAAATAAACTCCTTTTATACAATGCTCTAGAAAAAGAAAAGAATGTCACCTTTGGAAATGATACTCCTGCTATCATTAAAGGAAAAGGTTATGTTTTTCTAAAAGAAAAAGTAAAAGCTAACAATGTTATGTATGTGGATGGATTAAAACATAACCTGTTGAGTGTGAGTCAAATGTATGATCAAGGAAATGAAGTTGTCTTTAGTTCCAAAGAATGTGTGGTACGTGAACTTGACACAGGAAAAACGGTAATAAAGGGAACTAGAACACCAAGCAATCTGTATGTATTGAAAGGTTTCAAAGAAAAATGTTACTTGGGTAAATCTTCAGAAAATTGGTTATGGCACAGAAGACTGGGGCATTTGAGTTTCTTTCAAATCAACAAATCTAGCAGACTCAAAGCAGTTCGTGGTCTTCCCAGCATCACTCTGCCTAAAAGTACCATATGCAAATCTTGCCAATTCGGTAAGCAAACCAGAGTAAAATTCAATGCCAAAGAAGGATCAACAAGTAAGCCTCTTGAACTCATACATACTGACTTATGTGGACCTATGAGGAAAAAGTCACCTTGTGGAGAACAATACTATATTCTTTTTATTGATGACTTTTCTAGAATGTGTTGGATTAGGTTACTAAAACACAAAGATGAAGCATTTGAAAAATTTTAGGTCTTCAAAGCCCTGGTTGAAAATGAATTAGATCTAAAAATCAAATGTCTTAGATCTGACCGAGGAAGGGAATATATATCAGATGAATTCTTTGATTTCTGTGAACAACATGGCATAAAAAGACAGTTTTTTGTAGCTGAAACCCCACAACAAAATGGCGTGGCAGAAAGAATGAATAGAACAGTTCAACAAATGGCTCGTGCTATGCTTGATGATTCTGGAACACTTGATACCTTTTGGGGAGAAGTAGCACATACCACAGTAAATATTCTTAACAAGGCTCATGTTCGTGTGAACAGTGATAAAACTCCTTATGAACTCTGGTATGGTAATCTTCCAACTGTAAAGCATTTTAGAGTTCTTGGAAGAAAATGTTTTATCAAGAACAATGATGAAAAACTTGGTAAGTTTGAACCTAGAGCAGATGAAGGAATATTTCTTGGCTATTCTTCTCGAAGTAAAGCATATAAATGTTACAATAAAAGACTTCGAAAGATTGTTGAATGCATTGATGAGTCTCTCTCAGCTCCTAAAAGGGAAATACCAACGACAAATGAAGATGATGATGATGATGTATTTCCTCCTACATCAAATAGCAACAACATGGAAGGGGAACCCTATGAAGCAACAGAAGATGATCTATTTGAAAAAGCTCCATCCAAGTATGTTCAAAAGAATCATCCAGAATCTCAAATTTTGGGAGAAAAGGGATCAGATGTCCAAACAAGAAGAACTCTTGTAGGATCTCCTATCTATCTGGCATTTCTATCCACTATTGAACCACAAAATGTTAATCAAGCTAGCAAAGATGAATGTTGGATTCCAGCCATGAATGAAGAATTCAGATTGAAAAAAATCACACTTAAGAATTAGTTCCAAGACCTCATGATAAAAATGTTATTGGAACAAAATGGATATTCAAAAACAAGTTAAATGAAAATGGAGATGTTATTAGAAACAAAGCTAGACTTGTTTGTAAAGGGTATGCTCAACAAGAAGGTATAGACTTTGAAGAAACATTAGCTCCTGTAGCTAGACTTGAAGCATAAGAATGTTTCTTGCCTTTTCAAGCTTTCAACTATTCAAAGTTTATCAAATGGATGTTAAATCTGCTTTCCTCAATGGTGATCTAGAAGAAGAAGTTTATATAGAACAACCAGAAGGATTCATTTTGGGAAATGATGAAAAACTTGTTTGCAAACTTAAAAAGGCTTTATGTGGTTTCAAACAAGTTCCAAGGGCATGGTACTATCATCTTGACAAATATCTTCATCAACAAGGTTTTTCAAAGGGATCTGCTGATAGCAACTTATACACAAAAATTGAAAATGATAAACTATTGATTGTAGTTGTATATGTTGATGACATCATTTTTGGGAGTAATGAAGAGTCCATGAGTCAGAAATTTGCTTCTGTTATGCAGCAAGAATTTGAAATGTGTTTACTTGGGGAACTAACATTTTTTCTTGGCTTACAAGTGCAAAAAGCAACATATGGCATATTTTTATCAGAAGCAAAATATCTTAAGCAAATTCTGAAAAAGTATGGGATGGAAGACTGCAAACCTGTAAGTACACCAATGGTAACTGGGTGTAACCTCCGTTCTCATGATGATTCTCCCACAGTGAATCAACCAGAATACAGATCCATGATTGGAAGTCTGCTTTATCTAATCGGGACAAGACTTGATATTATGCATGCAGTTGGGATTGTTGGACGATTCCGAGCTAATCCAAAAGAGTCACACCTTCAGGCTGTAAAAAGAATGTTCAAATATCTACAAGGGACTCAAGACTTTGGTCTATGGTATCCAAAGAATGCTGATCTTACTCTTCATGCTTACACAAATGTGGATTGCGCTGGAAATGTTGATGATCGAAAAAGCACTAGTGGTGGTGCATTCTATATGGGGCCCCGATTAGTATCTTGGTTCAACAAGAAACAAAGTTCTATTGCCTTATTTACAACAGAAGTAGAATATGTGGCTGCTGCATCATGTTGCACACAATTACTTTGGATGATGCAGACTTTACAAGACATTCAAATTAAATGTTCACCTCCCATCTCCATTTTATGTGATAATACAAGTGCCATTAATATCTCAAAGAATCCTGTTATGCATTCCTTGACCAAGCACATTCTTATCAAGTATCACTTCCTACGTGAACAAGTGCTTGAACAAAAGGTTAAATTGGAGTATGTTCCCTCCAAAGAACAAGTTGCTGATATTCTTACTAAACCTCTTCCCAGGGAAGCATTCGAATATCTCAGACAGAAGCTGGGAGTTGTCTCTGCCTCTTTGATCAAATCTGCTTAATTTCAGAAGATTAAATTCGATACGCTGGTTTCATGAAGGCGAATCGCGTATATGCGCGAGTTTCTGTGCAAAAAACCGCGTATGGGTTTTGCTAACAGATATTCTCTGGGTCAGCATTCAAACTAGATGTGGTGCTGTTGGGTAATCTCTGTTTTGATCTAGTCTTCATCTTTCTGTATCATTCTCTGATATTTATCTCCTTGATATAGATGCTTTGATGAATTGGTTGTTGAAAGTGTTCAGGATGCACAAGCTTAGGGGGAGCACCTTCCTTGTTGAAGAGGATGCATTGTTGGCATTCTGATTTGGTTTCTGATTTATGATTTCTCTCTTGAGATCTTTTGGTCCTGGTTATGAAAAGCCATTTCTATAATTTGATGCAAAAGTAAATGTTGATACTCATGATGTAAATTGTTATATTCAGTCATGTAAGGACTTTGTCAAATTGTAAACCCACTTGGTTGGGTAGTTGAGTCAAAATTTGTAAACCCACTTGGTTGGGTAGTTCAGTCAAATATGTAATTCCACTTGGTTGGATCATTGATGTAAGTATGAGTCCTTGGTGATAGGAAAGGTCATACTCGGTTGAGTTATAGTCATGTACTTCATTGAAAAATCTTTCTGAAGATTCAGCATGAACTCAGGGGGAGCATGGTCAATACAGTGCACATCAGATCTGCAACGCTCTTCTTTATACAAGGAAAAAGAAACCTTGTTTCGGTATTGATCCACCCTTTGCCCTTGATGTCAAAGGGGGAGAGTATTTTGGTGTTTGAATAATGGTTATGATTAATGTATTTATCTGTTGTGGTGTCAAACACCATCATGGTTGCCATCAAGTCCAAAGGGGGAGATTGTTGGTAATATGATGAAATATGTTGTCCTTGATGGCAACCTACTTGATGAAGTTGTCCTTGATGGAAACCTACTTGATGAATTGCCTTTTGATAGCAACCTATTTGTTAAAGATGTAAAAATGATGTTTCTACAGGTTAGTTCAGATGTGACAGAGAGGAATTCCAATAAGTGCCAGAAAAATGAAATAGGAAATATTTCTCAATGTATACGCAGGTTTGATGAAGGCAACCTGCGTATGGAGTCAATGTATATGCTACTTTTATGAAGGAAACCTGTGTATACATTCAAAATTAGTATATACGTAGTTTTTATGAAGAGAAGTCGCGTATCCACGCGGATAAGCACGATCTAAGTCGCGTATGCCTTTTGCACTCTAAAGTTATGATACCAAGGGGCATTACCATGGTATTAGCCCACAGTTTTGAGCGCTGTGTCATCTATTTGATTCCGTCCAAAGAATACCATCGACAGTTGTGTGGTTTTGACTCATGGTATTGATAAAGGCTAAATCTATATAAGCAGAAGAAGATCATAGTGCAAATTGTGCATGTGTAAGGGCTGTTACTAAATACTTCTCTCTGAAGTATATTTGCATGGGATGAACTCTGTTTTATTGATAGATCTGAATCTATGATGCACCATTGGATACAATGATGGTTCAGGGTCTCTAGACCTGAAATAATTATGTTCTTGCATGATCTATTTAAAGAGATGATTACATCTGTGACCTGGTGCAAGTTAGCTGAAGTGAAGTGAAGAAATCTGGGTAAGTTCTATAGATCTGACACATTTTGCAAATTTAATATTTACAGATCTATACTCTAGTTCGTCTTGGTAAAAGTGCGTATATACATGACTTTGTTTCAGAAAAGGCGCGTATGGAAGTCAGGGTTTTTTGAAGCTTATTGCAGAGGTTTTGTGTTATTGCTGCTATTATTTATGTTGTCTGTCAATGAAGTCTTCATGAAGATCTGGGTTGTTTGAATACTGTATACGCTGCTAAGTTGAATATGTCCAAATCTGATCAATAAGTGAGTAAACATGGTTAATGATGACTGACTGTTTAAAGGTTCTGCATTTCTGAAAAGATGTCTGACTGAAAGCCTCAGATCTGGATTTGAGACAGATCGTATTCTAAAAAACAGTTTTCTCAGATCTATACGCAGGTTGGTGTTAAGGAAAGCGCATATACACGCGGGTTCAATGAAGCAAAGTAGCGTATGCATTTTACGATGATAAATGTTCAGGGTTAAGTTTGATTTTGCATATTGATTCTGAAGTCTGGGTTATTTTCGAGATTTGGTTACAGTGATCTCACTGTCAGGTTTGATGTACTGGGTGAAGTTTATTATTGTTGATCTTTGTGAAGGGTTGTTTTGAAGCTGTTTGATCTAGTGTGAAAATTGATGAAACGTGGTCTGCAGTGTTTCTGAGGGTTGAAGCCTTCAGTGTGGAAGTAGAAGCTTCATGCTAGTAGAAGCTGGTGTTTTGATCAGGGGGTTGAAACTCCCTTCCAGTAGTGGCTGGTAAACGAGTTCAGGGGGTTGTAGCTCCCTTCCTGTAGCAGCAGGAAAACGAGAGAAGGTTGCAGCCTTTTGTATGTAGATGCATGCGTACTAATATGAGTCTGCATCAGTACAAAATTGTAAACAATTTTTCATATAATAAATATTGAAGACAGAGACGACAACAACGGTGGTTTTCTCTCGAATTGGGTTTCCACCTTAAATCCTGGTGTTCATGTGTGTTGCGTATGTTTGATGATTTATTCTGTTCTTACTGCACATGCTTACTGCTTACTAAAACATCTGATGAATGAATGATGCACTGATCTAAGTAAAGAATTATATGCATAATAAAATCCCTGGTCATATGCAAGTTTTCTTAAGAATATCTGCGTGTATACACGAGTTGGGTTCATTAAAGTCGTGTATGGAATTTAGTAAAGAAAAAGTAAAAGTTTTTAGTAAGCTCTAAACACTGATTCACCCCCCCCTCTCAGTATTTTTCCCAACACCCTGCACGTAGCGAAGAATGTGCTTTGCAGCTACCCAGTGCACACTCCTGGAATCAACCATGAACTGGCTAAGTGGGTTCCTTGCGAAGCATATATCTGGCCTAATGTTGACCAGATACATCAAGGACCCATTAAGCTTCCTATACAATGTGGGATCCGCCAAACTAGAATCCAAAGCATGAAGCTTCTTCCAGTTGGTGATCATAGGTGTAGACATGGGTCTATAGTCTGCCATGTGAAATCTGCTCAACACATCCACAACACACTGCCCTTGCCCCAGAAAGATATGCCCCTCCTCCTGCCACACCTCAAGCCGCAAAAATAATGCATCAGCCTAATATCCTTCATCTCGAACTCCATAGCAAGATCCTCCTTGCAACCACTAATCAGTCTCTCTGCCCCTATAATGAACAAGTCATCAACATATAACACAAGAATGTGCGGATCATCCCCTACAACAATGTAGTATAGGTTCGGATCTGCATCACTCTTCGTGAAACCCATCTGCTGCAAGTATCAATCCTCGAATACTAAGCTCTCAGAGCTTGCTTAAGTCCGTAGAGTGCTCGCCTCAACCGACATACATGGGTCTCCCGCCCAAGTACCTCAAAACCCTGTGGCTCCTCAACATACACCTCCTCCTCTATAACTCCGTTCAGAAATGCGGTCTTCACATCAATCTGATGGATCTGCCAACCCATTTCTGCAACAATAGAAGTAAGGGACCGGATAGAAGTGTACTAAGCTATGGGAGCGAAGGTCTCATCATAGTCAACTCCCTCTATTTGTGAAAACCCTCTAGACACAAACCTCGCCTTGAACTTCTCAATGTCGCCATTCGCAACATGCTTGATATTGTAGAGCCACCTAGAAGTCACAACTGACTTGCCCTCAGGCCTAGGCACCACCTCCCAGACATTGTTCTTAAGATAGAGGCATACTACTCCACCATAGCCTCTCTCCATACCTCCTGGCTGACAGCCTCCTCATAGCTAGTAGGCTCAGATTCAACAATGCTGATAGTCTTGGCTACATAACTGCAAAACTGCTCAGGTGGCACACTCTATGAAATTTTGAAATCTGAAAATTATTACTGCAGTGATTGATTTATTTTGCCTACTTATTAGATAGGTTATTTACAGATGCTTCTGTAAATTTTGAAATAAACACAACTGCAGTACTTCACTCTAATCAAAAGCAGAAGAACATAAATAACACATGTAGCACAATAGAAACAACCATATGAACACAATTATTTTTGGACAATTGTCCCCGGAAAAACCCAATGGGGGAAAACCGGTGCAGCAGATGAGGGTTTGTATTTATCTTCAACAATGAAAATATATTTTACATAAGTCTTGGTGAGCAAAGTAAATTAGCATACACTTGCCATGATTTTTCCGGACACTTTAGGAGAAATCTGACTCTCGATGTGACCTCCTACACCCTTGGCGTCATCCTGCGTAGCTGCTCTGCGCAGCCCCTCCGTGGACTGCGTAACTTTGCGTGGAGAGGTTGGTGGTGCTGCTCAGCACTCCCTTCCCTTCACCCTTGTCCTTCTCTGTTAGCTGATTTCTCCCTCCTCCTTCTACCTCGGCAATCCCACCTCTACAAACTCACCCACTGAAATCGAATTCTCTTACTTCAGAATCGATTTCCTTTGGGTATTGAGAATGTCCCCGACTTAATTTCCAAATGACTCTCAAGCCTCTTCTTATAGTCTTCTCGCCGATGAATCAACGACCAAGATTATATCTTTAATCAATGGCTCAAATTAAAAGATGACTTGATCTTTGTTTTCTAGAAGATTCACACTCTGCTTTATTAATATTCTTTAATTATTTAATTTCCGTAAGTTTAGACTTAGGGTCTGCATTAAAATAATTAATTATTTTAATAAAGCAAGATCTGAGTGGAATTTGCACAAACAATTTCTGGGTTCTCTGGATAACTGCTATCCAAGCCTCTCCACCAATTTTGAGACTTAGAACACTTCCTGATGCTATAAAATCAATACACTCTCCTTGTTCACCCTCTTTGAAGGACCAACAGACTCCACTTCCTTCAAGGTGTCTTGATGCCACTTGGGCCTCCTCTTCCTTGAAGAAGCTTCCTATAAATTTTTGTAGAAGTTCTATGCTTGATGCAACTTTACTTTTTATCCCAATATCAGTCAGCAATCACATAAACAACAAAGTAAAATGTTGATAGAACATACCAGTAGATCGACAGAAGACAAGCCAAAATATATAAGTGTGTTGGTGCGTTACGACGATCAGCAGGATGCTTCAACTAGCAAAGTCTCAATATGGTCAGCCAACCAGCAATGTCACACAACCCTCTAGGATAGCCAAAATGGTCAACTCAAAAGTCAACCCAAAAGTCAACACTATCAGTGAACAGTCAATGCAAACAGTAGCAACAACTAGGTCAACACAGCAAAATCAAAGTCAACGTCTAGCCTTGGGAATAGTGCCAAAAAATGCAGATTTGAAAGATCGAAATTTTGGGAGAGTTTCAGGTTCGTTTGACCTTGCGTTGAGCAAAGTCAACTCTAGTCAAAGATGCTGCAGAAACCCTAGGCCGAAAATAGAATAGAGCTGCTGCTGAAATTTCCCACGTGTGGAGAGAAGAGCCTCCAAGGTCATCGAACCAATCAAATGAGGAGAGAGAAATGTGTGAGGATGAGATGAGTGAAAATGTCCTCCAACGTTGACCAATTTATATCCATCAGTGAGGGTGTGTGACACAACTGCTAGGGCACAAAACCTTAAGGCTGACCTGCACATATTTTGAATAAATTCAAAATAAATGTTCCGCTCATCGGATTAAGATGATCTTTAGATCGATCTTACACCTCTTCGAAAGAGGAGTCCAATAAAAATATTGGCATCTTCATCTGAGCATCACAACATGGAGTTTGGACCTAGTTGTCCAAAATTAACACTCCCTCTCAACTAGGGAGAACTCCATCCACCTGTGCAATCCAAACATCGTGCGTCATCCCACCGTAACTTGCTTTGCTGGCTTCTTTATTTCAGAACAGAAGTGGATCAGCCACAAAGACACCATTCCCGGCGGATAGATTCAGCCCAGAGGTCCGAAACCTCTATAAGACTCACAAATAGTCTCACACCAACCCGAAGTTGGTTTATCTGACCCGAAGTGAGTTGGAGGTCCAAAACCTCACTATACTTGATCCCAGATCAAGTGGTTGGACCGTGCCATCCTAGATAGAGAGTACGACAATCTTTGATGCGCCCATCAGTCTTTGCAACTAGTCTCTAACTTTTCCTATCGCACTGGCCAAATGAGAGGTACTTCCCATGAGCCCCGATCTCAATGGGTAGGATGCATACGGGGCACAGATAATGAGAGGTGAACCAACTCAATCATCACAACAATGGGGCAGAAGCACACCAACAAGGTCCTTCAAGCCTATCTTTGTGGTTGCTTATAGCTCCGAGAAGCTATCCCCAAAGCCCCCAGAGCTCCCAGAGCTCATCGTCCAACAGGACCCTCAGCATAGGGTCGTTCCATGATACCAAAAGTCTCACAGAAGGTTAGGAACTTGACCTTCCCGAGGGGCTTTGTAAGAATATCTGCGACCTGCTCATCAGTTTCTATATGATCGAGCCTTACGGCGCCTCGCTGTACCATATCTCGGATAAAGTGGTACCTGGTATCAATATGCTTGGATCAATCGTGGAACACGGGATTCTCGGACAACTGAATCCCACTCTGGTTATCACAGAGTATCACGGTGGTATCTAGCAAATGCCCGAACATCTCACTGAAGAGCTTTTGCAACCAAACTGCTTCACAACATGCCATACTCGCTGCAATGTATTTGGCGTCCATAGTGCTCAAAGCCACCAAATTCTGCTTCCTGCTCATCCATGATAACGAAGCAGAACCGAGTGTGAAGCAGCATCCTGATGTGCTCTTACGATCCACCACACTGCCAGCCCAATTGGCATCAATATATCCATGGAGTGTCACTCTCCCGGCAGTGTATCTTAGCCCATGGTTTATCGTGCCCCGAAGATATCTCAACAGATTCTTGGAACCAACACAGTGAAAGTGATGAGGCTCAACCATATGTTGAATCAAAGTGTTCATTGCAAAACATACATCCGGACGAGTGTTCACTAAGAACATTAGGGCCCCTACGAGTTGACGATACTCAGTAGGATTTGCTAGCACGGGCCCAGCAGCGCTGCCACTCAACTTCTTGAAGTTGAGCTCCATTGGTGTCGACACGGACTTATAGTCCACCATACCAAATCTTTCTAGAAGCTTCACAATGTATTTTCCTTGAGAAAGGAAAATCTCGCCAGGTCTCTACCAGACCTCCAGGCCTACGAAGTAATGAATCAGTCATAGGTCCATCTCGAACTCAGTAGTGAGCTCCCTCTTGCACTGGTGAATGAGAGGGTTAACACCTGTCAGGAATAGGTCGTCGACATATAGCACCAGAATGAGAGGCTTTTCTCTATCAACCTTGAAGTAAAAGTTCGGATCAACATTACTACGAGTGAAGCCCAACTTCATCAGGTAGCTATCTATCCTCTCGTACCAAGCTCTGGGTGCTTGCTTCAACCCTTAAAGGGCTTTCTTCAACCTGCAGACATGGGTGTCTCGATCCTGGACTTCAAACCCTAGAGGTTGCTCCACATACACCTCTTCCTTCATCGCACCATGCAGAAATGCGATCTTCACATCCATTTGATGAAGACTCCATCCTTGCGTAGCAGCAAGGGCTATGATAGATCGGATGGTGGTATATCGGGCCACAGGTGCAAATATTTCATCATTGTCTACACCTTCTTTTTGAGAGAAGCCATGGGCAATGAATCTTGCCTTGAACTTTTCAGCACTTCCATCAGATGCACGCTTGATCTTGTAGAGCCATTTCGAGGTGACAACTGCTTTGTCCTCTGGTCTTGGAACCACATCCCAGACATCATTCTTCATTATGAACTCATACTCTTCGTGCATAGCATCCTCCTAGACTTGATGCTTTACGGCTTCCTCAAAACTTCCAGGCTCAGATTGTACAATAGTACTCATGGCTGCTAGATACCCTTGGTATCTATTTGGCTTCTTGCTTTCACAGAATGTCCCCCTAGGGGCCATATGTCCCTCGGCATCCTCGAGAGTGTCCTTGAGCCATGATGGTCTCTTCCTCATCGAAGGAGGTGGATCAATCGGGTCCATTGGTCCTTCAACATCGGGCATCTTCTCATCCTTTAGTTCTTCTTGATTTCCAGGCCTTACTTCATGATCTTCCTCAGATCTCGGAAGATTGACTACTTTCCTCAAGGAAGCATCTTCGTCAAAGGTAACATCGTGGCATATCTACACTTCCCTTTGACCAGTCACAAAGACTCTATAGGCCTTCGAAGTTTCGTTGTAGCCCACAAACATTCCCTTCTTCCCAGAAGTATCCAGCTTGCTCCTCTTCTCCTTCGGCACATGAAAATAAACAGGACATCCAAAAACTCTAAAGTTTGAGACGTCAGGTTTCTTACTAGAGAAAACCTCTTTGAGAGTTTTGGAGTCCAAAGCGGAATGCGGGCATTGATTTTGTATGTACACAGCACTGTTCGCAGCTTCTCCCGACAGAAACTTCGGTAGACCCTACTCACATAGCATGGCATGGGCAACTTCCACAATGGTTCTATTCTTTCATTCAACAACGCCATTCTGCTTAGGAGTATAGACAGTTGTGGTCTCCCTCTTGATGCCAGATTCTCTGCAAAAGTTCTTGAACTCGTTCGTTTCATATTTTGTGCCATTATTGGTCCTCAATATCTTGATCTTCTTCCCTGTCAGATTTTCCACCAAGGCTTTGAAGTTACGAAACCACATGAAAGCCTCATCCTTCTTTTTCAAGAAGTATATCCAGGTTTTGCGAGAGAAGTCATCTATGAATGTCATATAATAAAAACATCCTCCCAAGGATGTCATGGGCAACATCCCAGACAGATCAGAATGTACTAATTGCAAGACATCAGATGTCTTTGTGACGCTTGAGGGGAAAGGTCCCCTTGTATGCTTTCCTTCGGCACAGCCCTGCCATACACCTTCATGATCATTTGTGAACTCGGGCATCCCCGTCACCACCTTCCTTGCTTCGGGAAAGGGCTTTGTAGTGAAGGTGTTCAAACCTCCGGTGCCATAGTTCCGTCTGTCGGATAGTATCACACATCATCGCTCCCAGTGGACTTCCTCCAACCTAGTAGAGTGTATCAACTCTAAATCCAATTGTGATAGCTTCCTTGAAACTCTTCTTCCAGATACGCACCTTCCCATCAATGAATGCCACATTGAAACCTTTGTCTTCCATGGCTGAAATAGACACAAGGTTCTTCTTCAAATCAGGTACGTAGAGTACATCCTGCAAGCAGAGGACTTGACCTTGAGACAAGTGGAGGGTCACAGTCCCTGTCCCTTTCATGGGATATGTGGCATTATCTCCAAGGATAATTTTCAGATTAGTATCCTTCTCAACTATATCAGAAAGTGCTTCTTTGAACCAAGTGATGTGCCTTGAGACACCACTATCTATCAACCAGACATCCATAGTGTCGGGTGGAGATGCAACAAAGAGGGCAAATACAAGAAGGAATTCATTTCTTTTATCAACAACATTTGATTCCTCATACCTGGAATTTCTCAACCTTTTGAAAGGTTGAACATTTTCGCCGGAGGGAGCCTTCCTCTTCCCCTTGAACCTGTTGTTCCTTTGATTGCCATTCCTCCGGTTGTTGTTGTTGTCATCATCATCGCGATAATCCTTCTTGAAAGGGCATTCTCTAGCATAGTGCCCTAGCTTGTGACAAGTGTAACACTTGCCCTTCTTTCCTTGGGCCCCTGCTCTTCCTTTGTTCCTTGGACCACCAAAGTTCTTCTTCCTAGAATGAGCAACGAAGGCAGCATTTCCTTCATTTTCATATTCCTTCATTCTTGTCTCTTCTTGTACGCATCTCAATAGTACTTCGTCGAAGTCAGGTATCACATTGTTATTGAGAATGGTAGTGTTGAACACATGCCATTCAGATGAGAGACCTCCAAGTGCGGTGAGTACCATCTCTCGATCAGCTATTGTGTCCCCAATAGCCAACAGATTATTCCTAATCTCGGTCAGCTTCAAAAAATATGATTGAATAGACTCATCCCTGCCTTTCTTCAGATTCTTCAATTGATTCTTGAAGAATAGGACTTGATTCGCATTGTTGGCCTTGAACATGTGGACCAACTTATCATACATCTCTTTGGATGTGCCCAGCTCAGAGATGTAGGCAACCAGAATCTTGTAAATTGAGTCCATGATCATCAGCTTTGCTTTCATCTCCCCCTTCTTATACTTTGTTTTGGCAGCAGCAGTAGCAGTGGATGGAGGCTCTTGGATTTTACCCTGCACATAGTCCATGACATCTTGGTCTTCCAAGTTAAGATCCAATGTCATCTTCCAAGCATGGAAGTCATCCTTCCTAGTCAATTTGTCATCAGCCTTAAAGCCATTGTAGTTTGAGGAACCCATCCTCTTCTTCGGTGATTGCTACAAACTAGGGCTTTGTCTTCACCTCAGCTCTGATACCATGTAAATTTTTACAGATGTTCTATGCTTGATGCAACTTTACTTTTTATCCCAATATCAGTTAGCAATCACATAAACAACAAAGTATAATGTTGATAGAACATACCAGTAGATCGATAGAAGACAAGCCAAAATATATAAGTGTGTTGGTGCGTTACGGCGATCAACAGGATGCTTCAACCAACAAAGTCTCAATATGGTCAGCCAACCAGCAATGTCACACAACCCTCTAGGACAACCAAAATGGTCAACTCAAAAGTCAACATTGGCAGTCAACAGTCAATGCAAACAGCAGCAGCTAGGTCAACGCAACAAAGTCAAAGTCAACGTCTAGCCTTGGGAATAGTGCCAAAAATACGGATTTTAAGGATCGAAATTTTGGGAGAGTTTCAGGTCCATTTGACCTTGCGTTGACCAAAGTCAATGCTGGTCAAAGCTGCTGCAGAATCTCTAGGCCGAAAACAGAAAAGAGCTGCTGCTAAAATTTCCCACATGTGGAGAGAAGAGCCTCCAAGGTCATCAAACCAATCAGATGAGGAGAGAGAAATGTGTGAGGATGAGATGAGTGAAAATGTCCTCCAACGTTGACCAATTTATATCCATCAGTGAGGGTGTGTGACACAATTGTTGGGGCACAAAACCTTAAGGCTGACCTACACATATTTTGAATAAATTCAAAATAAATGTTCTGCTCATCGGATTAAGATGATCTTTAGATCGATCTTACACCTCTCCGAAAGAGGAGTCCAATAAAAATATTGGCATCTTCATCTGAGCATCACAACATGGAGTTTGAACCTACTTGTCCAAAATTAACACCATAGGGAATCTCATCCTCTGCCCCCTAGTCTAGTGAACCTGTAGGTCTGCCAACTGACCCTGGTGTGCCTGTACCAACACCTGTCCTTGAAGAACTTGTGCCTATTTAGATGAAGTGTCATGTGAACTCTATACCAGTTGACTCCCTAAAGAAGTGCTCGGTGAACTTGCCATTGGTGCCCCAGATGTCACTGACACTAAAGTACCTCCTATACTAGTCGATTCAGAACCCTGAGGTCCTGCTCCCTATACCTGACCTCCCTGTCGAGGAGAAGTCTATGACTCTCTCTCATCGTACTCCCGTGATCTCCGATAGGCCCTCTCCTCCTCGAACTTCACATCCCTCCTAATCACCACTCTCCATTTAGAAGGAATGAAGATCCGATAGGCCTTCGAAGTCTCGCTGTAACCCATAAAGATACCCTTCTCTGCCATGGGTTCCAGCTTTGTCCTCTATTCCTTGGGGATATAAGAATATGTGAGACATCCAAAGATACGAAGATGTCCCACATGAGGCTTCTCTCCAGTGAAAGGCTCCTATGGAGTCGTATTCCCCAATATTTTGTGAGGACTCTTGTTCTGAAGATAAACAATAGTATTGTAGGCCTCAACCCACAAAAACAAAGGCAACCCCTGATCATGAATCATCGTTCTAGCAGCCCCAACAATAGCTCTGTTCTTCCTTTCAGACACCCCATTCTGCTGGGGGTTGTAAGGAACCATGAACCCTCTCCTAATGCCCTCCTGTGCACAAAAGTCAGAAAACCCACCATCGGTGTACTCACCACCATTGTCTGACCTCATGACTTGAATCTTACTACCTGTCTTCTTTTCCACAAGAGCTTTGAACTCTTTAAAGCAACTGAAGACCTCACCCTTGGTCTTCAGGAAATATATCCACGTCCTCCTAGAGTAGTCATCAATGAATATAACATAATACTCATAGCCATGCAAAGACACATGACACATACTTCCATTAACATCAATATGAATAAAGTCTAGTATACCTGTAGATCTGCTGTCGCTCGCTAGAAATGGTAACTTGGTGTACTTTCCCAAAGCAGACCCTCTGCAGAGCTCATAATGCTCGACACTGAAATCAGGAACTCCAATAGTGATCTCCCTCAGAACTCTCAAAGCTCCATGATGCATATGTGCCATCCTCCGATGCCATAACTCGCACAAATCTCTACTGCTGGTGGTACTAGTGTGAGTGGTACCAGATGTGCTACTCACCAAAGCTCCCGCCGACTGAAAATTGAACTTGTATAGTTTGCCAGAGCGTACTCCAATCACTTTGGACAAAGTGATGGGAGCTCCCCTGGGATGCATCAATACCTGCCCACCTGAGAAAGTGACATCAAACCCCTTCTCCTCTATAGCAGACACTGAAATCAAGTTCTTCTTCGTCCCTGGAAGATACAAAACATCCATGACCTTCAAAGGAGGCAAAGACTCCCTCTCAAAGGTCACAATCCCCACACCAACAACTCTCACAGTGTGGTCATGTCCTAGTACATTCTCAATATTAAGTGCCCTCTTTGCAGGCTCTGAAAAGAACTCCTGTGCACCTGTCGTATGGCGGGAAGCCCCACTGTCTATGTACCACACATTGGATGATGTACTCCTACTAGATGCAGAAGTAATAAATGCAAAGTCCTTGTCAAACTGTGAAGCAAACTGCTCCACCTTTTCTAACGTTGTAGTACCCTTCTTTCGAGATGCCATTTTGTGTAGGCTCACTACTCCATCTTGAGGCCGACTTGCTGGAGTTGCTTGAGCTTGGTCTTGGAAGGCCTTTTGACTCTTTCATTGAGTCATATACAAATGTAACATGCCCAAGAATGGTCCTTCATACATGACGTTGACTCAATTTGACTTTATGACCAATCCTAAGGGCTCACAATGGGAGCCATAACTAAAAATAAAATTCCTTGGTCATGAAACCCATGAGACAAGCATTACAATAATATTATTATTTTTTTCTTCTTTATATTTAATACATAAAATTACAATTACACATATCATTATGAAGACCGAATCTAGTTACATTTTTCAACACTCCCTCTTAACTAGGGAGGTATTCATAATGGTTCTTGGTCATTCTCAATCTGAAGAATTCTCATAAGAAGAGTCGGATTGGTAACCCATCTGTTTAGCATCATATCAACCAACATTGTCACATAGCAAGGCCTTCACTAACAACTCTATCTCTCCACAAGATTTGATCACAACGCTGGCGAGACCAATGATGTATAGACACCCTCATCATTGTCTCTCTCAGAACATACCCTTCCTGGGTTCTCACAGTGTGTTCCACCAGGACTATTCTTATCTTGGATTCCCAGTTCTCAAAGAATATCAGTCCTCTACGACTACTCTTATCTTGGATGCCCTAACTCATCCTCAAAGAGTATCAGATGCTAGATGTTTACCCAATACTCCATTTTGTCTTTCCAAGTGAAGACAAGAATGATGTGTCTATCTCTCTCTCTTAATTAGGGATGATATACTTGTTCCAAAGAAGGAATGTACTCATTCCTACAGAAGGAACGTACCTAAGCTCCCTCTTAGCTTAAGAATTTGCTTCCAAGTTTCTACGAAGTTAGAAACTTGTTTCTAGGCTCCCTCTTAATTAGGGATTTACAACAGCTCTTTAGGTGGAGATAATGAGACAACCAACTGCTTGAAGAACTCCTCATGATATCATGAAATTCTTTTCTTTATTCACGAATCTTCATGTTTTGGGACGTCTTTGTAGGGCACAAAACATCCATCACTTTCATGCATGATTCAGTCATTTCATTATTCCTTTCATCGGAAAGTGATCCATCAGTTCCTATCTGGCCTTCCTTCATGCCATGCTGCCGCCTTCATGCCATGTTTCCTTAAGGATCTTTCATCCTACTACATGGACATCAGTGGTGGAAGATATCCATAACTCTTCCCTTGCTAGCCCTGCATAAGCCCATTCATATATCATTCAAAAATAAGGAATGAACATTAAATCAGAATTACCTTTGTGATGGTATTTCATCATGACATCTTCTAGTTTGCATTAGCATCGTGCATACACATTGACACATCTCGAAAAGATATATATATTGTCAAGGGTCTCTTTTCTTTTCAGACTTCATCAAAGTCTTCATATCTTTCAAGGAGATATCCTAGTCAAATCTCTTAGTCCCTGGATGTTGATTGCCTTTTCCATAGTTGCATATTTCATGATCTCTTCCTTTCTTTCTTCACACATTTTTTTCCAGGAACTTTCAACGAGAGTTCCTCCAATTATTGTCAACCACCTCATATTTTATATGAGGACATATTATGTTGATTTTATCTAGATAATGTGCGACTCATGCCTTCTTGCATCTTTTCAAAGGAGGAGATCTTTTTCTTCTGATCATGCTCTTTGAGATAGAGCATTTATCCATGTTACCTACAACCATATGACATGACTCTACAAGATTGAATACACGCATACATTCCTCATTTTCCTTTAGGTCATCTTAGACTGACTTTCAACAACTTCCTTGATTGAAAGAACTTCAATCCCTTGATTTGCTTCACCTCTTTTGTCATCATACTATCATCCCATGAATTCCCACAAGATGGAATTCTTGATGAAACCCTTGCTTTCTTTTGATTGGTGAACCTTTGGATGAAGATTCCAATAAAGGATCTTGAGCATCCTCATTCAACAAATGTTCCCCTTTGATTGATATATGATGAGCCTTGTGCTAGATGACCTTTTCTTCTTTTTCCCATAAGGTTACCAAGAGCTATATCATTCCATAGGTAACTGTCATATACCTATTTCAACTATCATTTATGCTTCCTTATGATGATGTCACAAGCTCTTGCTTCTATGATGCCATCTCTTAACATGATGCATCCTATCATGCTTTTAATGATTCCTAATAGTTATACTTTACAATAGGAAAACTTGAAAACAAAAACTTGAAAAGAACTATGTGAGGAAGACTATCTTAATCATAATAGAGATCTTTTACTTCGTCTTTCTTGGACTTTTGCTTTTCAGCTTCCTCCACATTTTCAGTGATATGGGCTTCTTCTCTTCCTCTTTTGTTATTGCCCTTCTTGATCTTAGGACAATCTCTCTTGTAATGCCCATATTCTTTACATCCATAACATTGAATCTTAGCCATGTTCCTTTTCTTTTTGTCATTGTAGCATATGCTTGATTTTGCTTACCTGATCCTATATCAAATTTTGCCTTTAGCTTGGATTCTTCAATCTTGCATAGTGACCATAGATCCTGAAATGGAGTAGCTTCTTTCTTCCAATAAGTGTTTGAAGTAAAGTTACCCCATTCCTCCGACAGTGCATTTAGTACTATTGTAGTCATTTCCCTATCAGACATGATTTCTCCCAGATCTTGAAGTTGATCCCTGATTTCAGATATCCTCATAAAGTATGAGGCTATTCCTTCTTCTTTTGACATCTTCAGCCTGTAGAGTTCTTGCCTTAATGAGATAAGTTATCTTGCAGTTCTTACGGAATACAACTCTACTAGTTTGTCATATATTTCTTTTGAAGTTTCGAGTTTTGATACATATGGAATGAGGGGATCCTTGATGGATTCTATGAGAATCCTTTGAGCCCTAACTTCCCCTTTCATAAACTTTGCAAGTGCTTCAGCATATTCCTTCGCTGGTTTGGTGATAGATCCTTTGATATGATCCACGACCTTATTTTTAATGAGATTTAGATCTGTCCTCTTCTTCCATGCAAGATGGTTTGAAGCCCCAACCAATTTGTTGCTTTCCTTGCAAACATACATTTTGACAGATTCAGATGTGGACATAAATATACTTACTTGTTAAGATGCTTCTTCCACTTGCTGCTTCCTTGAATTTGATGATGATGTAGATAATAGAAAACTCTCCTTGATGAAGATAGTTTTCTTCAAGAATGATCCTTGACCTCACAAAGAGGGAGATCACTTTAGATCCTTTGATGGTGATGTCTTTGTTGATGATGATCAATGATGACTTCTTGATGGTGTCCTTCAATGGTAAGGACCTTGCTTCAACGAAAGGGAAATTTCCTTATTTCCTTTTGATGATGATGACAACGTCCTTGATATTGCTTCTCTTGGATGAATAACCTTCAAGCTATCTTGATTTTAGATCTCTTCAACTTGATTAGGGTCTTTGTTGTCTTTTGATGGTGACTAGAGGATCTCAAGACTTTTGCTGGTGTAGACGACTTCTTTGCTCTAGGATTTTGATACTTCTTTGTAGATCTTGACTTCAAGATGATCTTCTTAAATTTGCTTTGATGTATTTCTCGAGATTTGATCCTTGAGTGTCCCTTGAAAAGATGGCCTTTTGGACTTTTGTCACCTTAGATCTGATACCATGTTGAGAAATCTAGGGCAAATCAATTAGGTGATTTCTCTTCTTATGATAATTGGTTGTGAATGCTTTTTACTTGTTTAGATTGGGATCTTCTCTTTACTTAGATTATTATAGTGTTCTTTTCATCAAAAAACTACTAATGCATAAAAAATAAAGAGACAAGAGACACAAAATGTAGGTGATCATCCAGGGCCAAAACCTCTCCCACTTGAGAGGAAAACCCAAATGAATTCTTCTTCTTATAGAGACGTCAATTGACGAATACCAAGACCAAGACCCTTCACCTATTTGCCACTCCAAGACCAAGTCAAAAAGCTTCCTTGATGAGATCCTTCTTCCTTGAGTCAACGATAGTCAAACTCCATGCCTCTTCCTTATTGTTGACTACCCTTCAAGATAGATTTGCAACTTTTTGGCCCTATCTTAGAAACCCTAGATTCTATACTTAAGAAATCTTTGCCTCCAACTTCCTTCACTTGATAAGGAGATTAGACTTCTTCAACTCGTCTTGAAGATGTACTCAATTCTTTCCTAATCTGCCTTCACAAGATGACTGCAATACTTCGGCCTTTTCCTTGCAGAAGATAGCACTGTAATCTCGCACGTGTGGAAGAGATTAACCCTAAAACAAATATGAAATTGAATCAATTGACTTCCTTCTTCCTTCACTTGATGGTTAGGCTTCTCTCTTGATGTTTCTCTCACTTCTTCCTTGCTTCAGGCCTTGACCGAATTCCTTGCTTCATTTGGAGGCCAAGTTGCCCTATATATAGTGATTTGCCCATCAAATAAGCCGACTTCTCCTAGCCCATAAGCCGACCTGCCATTTGGTGTAGGCTCATTACTTCATCTTGAGGCCGACTTGCTGGAGGTGCTTGAGCTTGGTCTTGAAGGGCCTTTTGACTCTTTCATTGACTCATATACAAATGTAACATGCCCAAGAAGGGTCCTTCATACATGACATTGACTCAGTTTGACTTTATGACCAATCCTAAGGGCTCACAATGGGGGCCATAACTGAATATAAAATTCCTTGCCCATGAAACCCATGAGACAAGCATTACAATAATAATTTTATTTTTTTCTTCTTTATATTAAATACATAAAATCACAATTACCCATGTCATTATGAAGACCGAACCTAGTTACATTTTTTCAACATAAACAACCATGCACCATGTTGAAATATGTAACTAGGTTCGATCTTCATAATGACAGATATAATCATGATTTTATGTATTTGATGTGATGAGAAAAATAAATTTATTATTGTTGATCTTGAGGCATGGGTTTCATGCTCAAGGAAATTTATCTTTTAGGTCAATTTTCCATTGTGAGCTCCTAGGGCTTGTCATTGAGTCTACAAGTCATTAAAGTCATTTTCATGCATGAAAGACCCATTTGGGGCATGTTACATATTGTAAAAAAATTTAATCGAGTCAATGTTAGAGTCAAAAGACCCTCTAAGACCTCGCCACAAATGCGACATCAAGTCGGCCTTCAAAAGGAGCAATTGGCCTATCTAGAAGGACAAGTCAACCTAGGTGCTATGTCAAGTCAACCTACAAGCATGAGGAAGGAAGCCTATATATTGAGGCATTTGACCTCATTCCAAAGGGCATCAATAAAAAACATAAAAGGAGTTCGATCTAAAGTAGAAAGAGATTAAAGGATCCAACGAAGAAAGCAGAAGAAAGGTCGAGGAAAGAGGAAGATTCCTTAAGGATTATTTTGGAAAAATCTCTCACACGTGCAGACCAAGACTAGGGAATCAACAGGACCAGGTTAAAATGATCATCACTAGCCGAGTTTTGGGATGAACATAAGTCTCCTTCTCAAGCCGAGTTGTCAAGGAATTAAGGTGAAGATAAGTGAAGAAAATAGAAGATGAAGTTATCCATGTTTTGATCTCATGTGCTGTCCTAGGGTTTCTGAAGAAGAGAACAAAAAGTTGCAGAAGAGTCCGAAGATTACGGTCAAGGTGCAAGTCTAAACTCATGATGTAAGGAAGAGACTTGGGTTGACTTTGCTAAAAGTCAAGTTCTTCAAGAAGGATTGTGACTTGGTCTTGGAGGGGTCATTTGGTCAAGGTTCTAGGTCTTGGAATTCGTCAATTGAAGATTCTATAAGAAGAAGAATTCTTGTGGGTTTTCCTCTCAGATTGGTGAGTTTTTGGCCTTGGCTAATTGCCTAACTCTTGTGTCCTTTGTCGTATTGTTCTTTATGGTTTGGTAGCTGTTTGATGGAGAAAAACACTAATAATAAACAAGTGAAAGAGGAAACTAATTAAGTAAAGTAAAATTATAACACAAACAATTATCAAAGTAAGAGAAATCATCCCATGTTGTTGCCCTTAGATTTTTCAACATGGAATCAAAGCTAAGGCAACAAGTCAAGGAAGGGTAGCTCAAAGAAGGACCCTCAAGGATAGAAGCTCTAGAAGATTATCAAGAGCTAAGGTAGCAAGATAAGGAAAAGCAACTTGAAGGGAGACATTAATAGGAGGATCAAGAAAACAGTGAATCTTTAAGAATACTTAAGGGTCAAGTTCAAAAAGAGAGCTTTATAAAATTTTGGGCACAAAATTCTCAAGATATGATCTAAAAAATAGCAAGGAAGTGACAGTAAACGACATCTCTCTCTCAAGACAGTGAAAATAACCAAATCAACTCCAAAGTTAAGCAAAGATTTGACTACAATATCAACCCTTCACCAAGTATACTTCTGAATTGAAGTACATAACAAAGTGATACTACATCACTGTTTCAAAGGGACCGAAAGCATAATTCAAAATTTTCAAAGCAATTTGAATCAAACCTCTGAGCATGGGAAAAAGGAAGACTGTTTTGCATCTCCAAGTCATTTGTAGCAACCTCTAAACCTAACTTCAAGGCATCCTCAAGAAGGATCGATCTCCTCAAGAAAACTGAGAACTTCATATTATCTATCACTGATTGAAAAACCCGATCTTGTGGTGAATCAAATCCCTGTGGTACTAAGAATGTGGGCACTGATATTATATACTTGTAACATAATCAAACATTCAAGAAGGCATACCTTCCAAAGGGATTGCCTTGATAATCATCTATACAACAATTGAACCAAGGAACTACAGGTAGAAAAATAAGTGCAACAAGAAGAATCTCCATCAAAAGTTTTGTTGCGAAGAAGTCCTGTAGCCATCAAGGTAGCAGAAAGGAGCTACAAAGGAACTCGTGAAGAAGCAGGTCCCAACAGAAGGACAGTAATTTCCTTGGTTAAAGATTCATTAAAAGAAATTCTTGAAGATAGGGAAAAGGTTAGTAACGACAACAATACGTTGGTGAAGGAACCATGAGATCCTTAAATATTGAGCACTATATGTAGGTATCCATGAGCTATTTATGATATTTTCTTTTTATTTTCAACGGTCCATCATAAGATGTTGTAGGGTTAAAATTATGGTTCTAGGGTTTGTATTTTGAACTATAGATGGCTCATAAGAAATCCTAGTATTTAGAAACCTTGATCTTAAGTTATTTGTTCCCTATGATTTTTTTTCCAGGTTTTGTTAGATTTCTAGGGCATGCGATAAACCCTAGAATGACATGAAGAGAAAATAATATGGTCTAGGGTTTGCACTTAAGAAACCTAGGATGACCTCTTGATTATATAAAACCCTAGAAAGACAACTTGACATCATGTTTTGGTATTGTATACTTTGCTTGGGGTGCTTGTCAATAAATATTGGAGGTACAGGAAGTAAAAATGGATGGGTTGATCCTTTGTTTTAAGAAGCATGATGAAAAGGAGGGAACTATATGGACCCTTGGGCACTATTGATGATGTAATTATGGATACCTGGAAGAAGTAGAAGGTTAAAGAATTACAGTCAGATGGACAACACAATAAAATATAATATGATGCATCCTATTAGAGATGACATCATATTGGAATCATACAATGAAAGTAAGAGCTCATGACATCATTATAAGAAGAAGATAGCTAGAGTAGAAATCTATAACAATCTTCAAGAAGAAGCTCTTGGTAGCCTCATTAAAAGTATAAGTATTACTTATGGGTAGATTCATCTAGCATGAAATTCATTCTACATCACTAAGAAAAGAGCATTTGCCAAATGAGAATAATCAAGATCCTCCGTTGGAATCTTCATTAGAAGGTTCACCTCTCTTGAAAGAAGCAAGTGTCTCGCTAAGAATTCCGTCTTGTATGGGATTCATTATTTAGAAAGATGATGGTATGATGACAAAGAAGAGAAACAAGTCAAGTTGATTGAAGAACTCTCAGTCAAGGAAAGAAAGACACTGAAGGAAACCTAGATGACCAAAAGAAGGAAAGAGGTATGTATGCATGTATTGGGTTGAGGCATGTCATCATATAGTTGCATGGGTAAATGCTCTACATCATGAGCATGATCAAAGAAAAGGGATCTCCTCCTTTATAAAGATACATGAAGGCATGGTTCACATATTGACTAGATGAAATCAACATAATATGTCCTCATATGGAATATGAGGTGGTTGACAAAGATAAAGGAAACTGTGGATGGAAGTTCCTAGGAACAACATGTGAAGAAAGAATGAAGAGATCGTCAAAGATGCGACTATGGTCACATAAGAAAAGGGAATCAACATCCGATGACTAGAAGAAATTGGTATGACATCTCCATAAAGAAAGACCCTGATAAAGTCTATAAAGAAAGGAGACCCTTGGCATATGAGGTCTTGGAGATGTGGTTATGAATATGCAGGATGTTGATGTTGTGAGCAAGATGTCATGATGAAAGGCCATCACAAAAGGTAATTTTGATTTGATGTTCATTTTTGATTTTTGAACAACATTTGGATGAGTTAATGTAGGGCTGCCAAAAGGGGGTTGTAGATGTCACCGACAACATGCACTAATTTAGTGGGATGAAAGATCGATCCTAAAGGAAACATGACGTGGAAGAGGTAGCTGTATGAAGAAAAGCCAGATGTGGACTAGAAGATCACTTTCGGATAAGAAGGAGGATGGCATGACTGACTTGAGGAAAGTGATGGATGACCTGTGCCCTACAAAAATAAAAAGGCTCCACAATTTTTGAAGATGGATTTCATGACATCGAAAGAAGCAACTCTACAAGCAACTAAAGGTCCCATGATCTCCACCTAGAGCAAAAAGCTGTTGAAAGCAAGTCTTTGGTTAAGAAGGAGCTTAGTCAAGTCCCTCGTTAAGAGGGAGCTTGGGTGCATTCCTTTTATAGGAATGGGTACATTCCTTCATAAGAGTGCGTACATCCTTCTTGTCTTCACTTTGGGAAGAAATAATGGAGAATTGGGTAAGCATCTGGCATCTGATACTCTTTGAGAGTGTGGTAGGTTATCTAAGATAAGAGTAGTTGTAGAGGACCGATATTCTTTGAGGATTGGGAATCCAAGATAAGAATAGTCCTGGAAGGACATACCTTGTGAAAACTCGGGTGGGGTATGTTGAGAATTTGGAGGGCTGGAGGTTAATATAAATTCTCTTCTTGATAATTACTTGTGATCATACTTGTGGTACTTATGTCTTCTTCTTCTTAGTTTAGTTAATCTTTCATCAAGTCAATTATCAAAATGCACAAGACACCAAAATTAGGCTCCTATAGCCAGGGCAAAACCTCTCCCTCTTGGAGAGGAAAACTCGCAAAGAATTCTTCTTATAGATCTTCAAATGACAAGTACCATGACCCAGACTTAGGCCCTTGACCTAGATATGCTTCCAAGACCTTGATTCAGCTTCTTCAACCTTGAATCTGCTCTTCACCAAATTCCTTAGTTCTGCATCATCACTGGAGACCTTGATCTTCACCTTGCATATGCTGACAGTTGAATTGCTTGAACAGTAGGAAGGTAGATTTACCTTCCTCACAATGATCGCCTCTTCATCTTATGATTACTATTTCAACCTCTGCTAGGTATATCTTCAAATCAACAGTTCTTCACAATAATATATCAACAACTTATTCTTGCACTAACCTTCTTAAGTCTGCTTCTTAAAAACTCGGAGATATCTGAACTATACTCTTCCTGCATTAATCCGAAATCATGTTTTATCTATCCGCAATAATTTTGTACCTTTGACCATCCGCAAATTGTTCTTCAATATTAGCAGTCCTATAGTTGACTATCCGCAATCCTGTAGTTGACTATCCTTCCTGTATTTCACGGTAACCTTCTTCCTGCACCTACGATTTTGATCCGCACTTTTTACTGCCCTATATCCGCACTGAATAATCTTAGAGATATATCAGCATTAGGCTGAGTGCTATCCGCAAAATCTTCCTGAGATTATCCACAATTTCTTCCTGAGGTAGATCCGCAATTCTGTTCCTTTTCTGCGCAGATCAATAGGGTATTTATAGTTGTTGCTGTCAGTTAATTAGCCGACTTGCCAACCGACTTGTCCATAGTGAATTAGGCCAACTAAATAAGGTTTATTCCAGCGTTGGAGAGTTGATTCTTCTCAACATTTAAGGCTTGTCTTTCATCGTTGCATAGAGGGCTGTTGTGAGCTTCTTCCAGAAGGTCTTGGAGAATATTTTGACACTTAACTCAAACCTAATGGACATCAAGAAGAAGTCCATCTACTTAATAAAATCTTGCTCATGAAACACATGAAGCAAGTACACGAAAAAGACATTTTGTTATCTTTGACTTCTTCTTTTCATAAATACATAATTACATAGTCAACATGAAGACCGACCTAGTTACACTTTTCAACAGGGTATGTCCAGGGTATGTCCCTTGAGAGACAATGCTGAAGGTGTCTATAAATTGTTGGTCTCGCCAACCTTGTGCTCTGATCTTGTGGAGAGATAGAGTTGTTAGTCAAGGCCTTGCTATGTGACAATGTTGGATGATATGATGCTAAACAGATGGGTTACCAATCTGACTCTTCTTATGAGAATTCTTCAGATTGAGAATGTGCAAGTATCTTCTATGGATTATGAATACCTCCCTAGTTAAGAGGGAGTGTTGAATTATGTAACTAGGTTCGGTCTTCATAATGACATATGTAATCATGATTTTATGTATTTGATGTAATGAGAAAAATAAATTTATTATTGTTGATCTTGACTCTTGAGGCATGGGTTTCATGCTCAAGGCAATTTAATTTTTAGTTCAAGCTCCCATTGTGAGCTCCTAGGGCTAGTCATTGAGTCTACAAGTCATTAAAGTCATTGTCATGTATGAAACACCCATTTGGGGCATGTTACATATTGTAAAGAAATTTAATCGAGTCAATGTTATAGTCAAAAGACCCTCCAAGACCTCGTCACAAATTCTACATCAAGTCGGCCTTCAAAAAGAGCAATCGACCTATCTAGAAGGACAAGTTGGCCTAAGTGCTATTTCAAGTCGACCTACCAGCATGGGTAAGGAAGCCTATCTGTAGAAGCATTTAACCTCATTCTAAAGGGCATCAATAAAAAGCATAAAAGGAGTTTGATCTGAAGTAGAAAGATACTAAAAGATCCAATGAAAAAGGCAAAAGAAAGGTCGAAGAAAGAGGAAGATTCCTTAAGGATTGTTTTGGAAAAATCTCTCACGCGTGCAGATCGTGACTAGGGCATCAACAGGACCAGGTTACAGTCATCATCACTAGCCGAGTTTTGGGATGAACATAAGTCTCCTTCTCAAGCCGAGTTGTTAACGTTGTAAGGTGAAGACAAGCGAAGAAAATAGAAGATGAAGTTATCCATGTTTTGATTTCACGTGATGTCCTAGGGTTTTTGAAGAAGAGAACGAAAAGTTGCAGAAGAGGCCGAAGATTACAGTCAAAGTGTAGGTCCGAACTCATGATGTAAGGAAGAGACTTGGGTTGACTTTGCTGAAATTCAAGTTCTTTAAGAAGGATTGCGACTTGGTCTTTGAGGGGTCATTTGGTCAAGGGTCTAGGTCTTCGAATTCATCAATTGAAGATTCTATAAGAAGAAGAATTCTTATGGGTTTTCCTCTCATATTGGAGAGGTTTTGGCCCTGGCTAATCGCCTACATATTATGTCCTTTGTCTTATTGTTCTTTATGGTTTGGTAGCTATTTGATGAAGAAAATCACTAATAATAAACAAGTGAAAAAGGAAACTAATTACGTAAAGTAAAAATATACCACAAACAATTATCAAAGTAAGAGAAATCATACCATGTTGCTGCCCCTAGATTTCTCAACACACCAAAGCTAATAACCCCACGACCTGGATAGATCAGTCACAAAGAGCCGACGACCAGTGAAGGAAGAGCTAGATCTAGGCCATTAAGGGTAAGATTTAGTCTCTTGGGAATTTTTCAAGGCTACCCACTGAAGAAAATTACAACAAAATTTAGATCCAGGGAAGAATTTTTTTTCGAGACCAGGGTTTTATTTTTCAAGCCTCCAGGGACCAAATCCGACCCTTCCAAGGCCAGCGTCAGCCTTTTAGCCCCTGTGTCAGCCCTTTTCTTCCTTTCTAGGGCAGGTCGTGAGCCTTAGAGGCTTCGACCTCCTCTCCAGCCCCCTGCACAGAGGGTTTTAGCCCTTTTTTGGGCTAGCTGTGGCCTTTTTTGGCCTCGGCCTCCCTCTAGAATGATAGAAGAACCCCCTAGAGGGTTTGCCGTGGGCTTTTAGCCCCCAAAACCCCCAACGTCCTCCTTGTAGCCTCCTCCTCTGCTAGCGTCCAACCTCTGAGCCCCAACGTTGCCATTTTCCAGCCTCCTCTTGCATGTTCAGCCCCCGATCTATCATCCTAGCCCCATTATCCCCTAATGTTGGCCTACCTTGGCCTAGCATTGGCTCTTCCTGTCCATTTTCTGCCCTAGTTTTGCCCTAAACCCTCATCTCGATTTTCAGGATTGAATACTTGGTGGTTTTACAGGTTTTGAAGCTCAAAAATTCTATTCATTGTAGGAATTTACAGGGCAAGTTCCTTAGATCAAACACCAAAGGTCACCGCTCACAAACAGACCAGAGATCAATACACCAGTATTTGACATGGTTAAAACCCTCGTAGAGGGAAACAGTCCACAGCCTGAGCCAACACACCCACTTTAGGCAATTTATTAATATAAAGAAAGAAAATTTACATGAGCTTATCTCATAAATGGTCACCGAACAAATGACCCTCCATGCTCTTTAAATAGAGATCATGGATCAATCGGGTGTTAAGCCACAGATCAAGTGTTGGTAATACGGAGGAGAGAATGAATCGTTGGATCACTACATATCGTGACCGTCAGATTATAAGTTACAAAAGTAGATAGTAAAGATACACACTTTGCCTAACTCTACGCTAGACCAAGTTATACTTAACTATTTCCTATGTATTGGAATATCCTAACATCCCCCCTTAAGCCCCCTTAAGAGCAATTTGGGATAGGATTGAAGGATTTACAAAGGTGACACAATAGGAGAAGGAAGGAGGCATTAGAGCCTATCCCCCGTTAATGATAACTTTCTTGAACTCCAAGCATAGATCAAATTTTGGTAAACTTTGCTTCTGTGAGAGCCATTGTAAAGATATCAACAACTTGATCATTGGTTGAACAATACTGCACTTCAAGAACACAATCATGAATGAGATTTCTGATGAATTGTATGTGTAGCTCAGTGTTTTATGCGCTGATGCTGAACTGGATCTTTGCATAGCTGAATGGCACTCTGATTATCACACCAAAGTGTAGTTGGATGGGCTGATGAAGACCAAATTCAGACAGGATCTGACGAAGCCATAGGGCTTCCCTAATGGCTTCAACAACACCACGATACTCTGTTATTGCCGAAGAAAGAGAGATGGCACTTTGTTTCTTACAAGACCCTGTAATGGGTCCTGAACCAAGAGTGAATACATAACCTGCAGTAGATTTTCGATCATCAGGGTCACCAGCCCAATCAAAATCAGTGAAACCAATTAACAATGGAGATGCTCCTGCACTGTAATGAAATCCTGAACTGAACTGTACTTCGAATATATCGAAGTATTCTTTTAGCTGCTTTCTAGTGACTTTCATGAGGTTTGTGCATAAACCGAGCAACAAGACCAATGGCAAAGGACAGATACAAATGGAAGGATGGGTATGGGTTAGATACAAAATTTTACCAACAAGTTGTCGGTATAAGGTAGCATCAACTTCAGGGGAAGTACATGTTGAGAATTTTGAGGGCGGCGATTAATTCAAATTCTCTACTTGATAATCAGTTGTGAACTTACTTCTTTTACTTATGTCTTCTCTTCTAGCTTATTAAGTCTTTCATCAAGTCAATTACCAAAAAATACAAGAGACACAAAATTAGGGTCTTCGAGCCAGGGCAAAACCTCCCCCTCTTTGAGAGGAAAACCCACGAGAAATTCTTCTTATAGACTTTCAGATGACAAGTACCATAACCATGACACAAACCCTAGACCTTTATATGCCTTCAAGGCCTTGTCACTTCATCTTCAATGACTCCTTGAGCTTATCCTTCTTTCTTGCACCTTCCCGCACTGACCAACACCGATCAGCACCAGCCTTAGAGAGATCGGTCTCTAATCTTCAATTTCTCCTTCACCTTGGATCCTTCTAGGCTTCTTCTTTTCTAACTCTTATGCCCAAGACAGAGGTACATATTTATGTACCTATCCTTTTACATGCAGCCCTAGATTATCTCCACACAACACTTTAATCTGCACCATAACTTAGCTGAATGCAGCCCTAAATCTGAACCATAACAAAGCTCTTTAATCTGCACCATAACACAGCTAAACACAACCCTTGATTCACATCACAACATTGCTGAACGCAGTCCTTAATCTCACACTTACCTCAGACTTCTTCACGTTGTAATATCACTGATTCATCTACATTTTAACTCTGTCTTGACCAGCATCGAAATGCAACCTTCTTCAACATCTTGATCCACGCTTGAAAGCAACCCTAACTTCGCACTTTTTCAGTCCTGAAATTCCTGCAACTTAGTCTGAAAATCTCATACAAGTCTGAATCTGTTTCATTGTTTTTCTACGCAGAACTTATAGGGTATATATAGTTGTTGCCACCTATAATTTAGTCGACCTATCCATAGGTTATGAAGCTGACCTTTATATGTTTATAGAGCCAACTTGTAGGGCTTATATTCCAACATGAAGGAGGTTGACTTCATGACTATATTTATCCATTTCTCCATGGTTGAATGGCAAGGTCTTGAGGCATATTAATCTGACTAGACTTCTTCATATACATGACTCCTAATTACATTTATAACTAGAGGACAAATCCTAATAGACATCAAGAAGAAGTCTATTGACCTATAATAAAACCTTGCTCATGAAACCCATGAAGCAAGCATAACAAATATATATTTTATTATCTTTGTCTTCTTCTTTACATAAATACATAATTACATAGTCAATATGAAGACCGATCCTATTTACACTTTTCAACACTCCTTCTTAACTAGGGAGGTATTCATACAGGTACATGGTCACTTTCAAACTGAAGAATCTCATAAGAAGAATCAGATTAGTAATCGCATCTGTATAGCATCATATCAACCAGCATTGTCCTAGTGCAAGGCCTTGACTAAGAACCCCATCTCTCAACGAGACAATGGGCTACAATGCTGGCGAGACACATGACTTATAGACACCATAGTCATTGTCTCTCCAAGGTACATACTCCACCCAGGTGTTCCTAGAGTATGACTTTCTTGGACTATTCTTCTCTTGGGTAGCCAACCCTCAAAGAATATCGGTCCTCGACTACTCTTATATTGAATGCCCTATCACATTCTCAAATGGTATCGAATGCCAAATGATTACCCAATCCTCCATTTTGTCTTTCCAAGTGAAGACCAGAATGTTGTGTCTATCCATTCTGTCCACATGGCCTTCACTGAGACTTATGGTTGTTAGTCCTGGTCTAGTGCATGGCACATATAGTAGAGAATAATATACGTCACTCCCTCCTAACTCAGGAAGGACATACTTCAAGTTTCTTCGAAGTAACAAACTTATCGCTAGGCTCCCTCTCAACCAGGGACCTGCAACAACAATGGTGAGACACCCAGCTACTCATGAAGAATTCTTCCCCTCGATGTCATGGATTTCAATATTGAGGAATCTTCAACCTTTGGCTCCATAGGGCACAAATCATCCATCACTTTCATCCTTGAGTCATGTCAGTTATTAGAAAGTGATTCATCAGACTTCCTTATCTGGACCACCTTTATGCCATGTTGCTTTTCTTCGAACCATCTCCCAAGGATTTTACATCCTTCCACATGATTGGCAGCCCTGCATAAACTCATCTAGGTAAACATATACATATGAAATTTTAAATCAAAAATTACCTCAATGATGATCTTTCACCATGACATCTTCTTATAGGCATCGACATCCTTTATTCAGATTGACACATCTCCTAAAGATATGTCTTATCAAAGGTATTCTTCTTTACTAGATTTCTATCAGAGCCTACATATCCTCCCAGGAGATCTCCTAGTCACATCTTCTTGGCTTTCGGATGATAACCGCCTCTTTACATGGTTGCACTTCATGATCTCTTCAATTCTTTCTATGCACAACTTCATACCCAAGAACTTCCAGTGTCTAGTTCCTTGTTTGTATAAAACTACCTCATATTCCATATGAGGATACATTTAATTTTATCTGTTAGTGGTAACCTGTGCATCGAGAGAGATCCTCCTCCATAGATCGTACTTCTAAAGATAGAAGCCCATTACTGCAACCATATGACATGACTTCACAACATCCAGTGTCAGCATATAAATATATATATACACCTCATACCTTTTTCCTTTGAGTCATCCTGTAGCAATTTTACTAGAATGAGGAACTTCATTCCATTGACTTGCTTCATCAATATGTCATCACATCCTAATCCCATTATTTTGTAGCATAGAATTCACGATGAAACCTTTCTGCTTTCTTTCTAATTAGTGAATCCATAGAGAACTCCATTAGAAAAATGTCAACACCTATTTCCATGATGACCATTGATCTTGATGACTGCCTTCCATCAATGTTGTTTATCAGTGAGGTTTTCCAGGAGCTATTTTACCAAGATCTCCTACCGTGCTTCAATCATGATGCTATTAATATACATTGCTTCCTGTCATACTATTTTACAACAAAAAAAAATCACTTAAAGATGAAGATGATCTCAATCATAAGAGAGATCTCTTGCTTCTTCTTTCTTAGGTTTCTTTATATCAGGTTCTTCCCTTATATCTGTGACATGGGCTTCTTCCTTTTTCCTCTTGTCCTTTCCAAAGTTAGGACAATCCCTTTTATATTGCCCACATTCATTATATCCAAAGCATCATACTTTGTCCATATTTCTTCTTTTATTATGAGGACCAAATTTTCCGAGTCTTCCTTTCTTCCTGGACATGGCGTCAAAGGCTTGATTCCTTGCACTTGATCTTCGATCAGCTTTGGCTTTTAATCACGTTTCCTCTATTTTACAGAGACCATAAATCGTGGAATGGTGTTGCTTCTTTCTTCCCGTATAAGCTTGAAGTGAAGTTTCCCCATTATTCTAGTAGAGCATTTAGCACCACATTAGACATCTCAGTATCAAACATTACTTCTCCCAATTCCTATAGTTTGTCTCTTATTTCAGAAATCCTCATAAAGTATGAAGTGATTCCTTCTTCTCTTGACAATTTCATTTTGTATAGTTCATGTCTCAGAGAGATTACTTCTGCTGCAGTACTCAGAGTAGCTCCACCAGTTTCTCATGTATTTCTTTGGCAGTTTTTTTTTGGTTTTGATACATAGTGTATGAGTGAGTCCTTAATGAATTCTATGATAATCCTCTAGGCTTTGATTTCTCCTTTCATGTACTCGGCATGAGCAAGAGCATCTTCTTTTGAGGGTTGAATTGTAGATCCTTCGATATAGTCCATAACTTCGTATTCAATCAGATTCAAATGTCCTCTTCTTCCATGCACTAAGGTTTGATGACCCAACAAATTTGTTGCTGTCTTTGCAATAAGCCATTTTGACAGATTTAAATAAGGTCATAGATACTTACTTGAGTAGAGTAACTTCCTCCTTCTAGCAGCTTCCTTGATGATGATGAAGATGAAGTCAGGAACTTCCTCTTAGATTGAATTCTAAAATGTAGATGATGGAATTTTAATGATAGAGGATGTCTTCAAAGATGTTGGATATTGAGGGATGGAACTCGATGATGGATCCTTTTAACAATGCCTTTAATGTCATAAATCTTTGGTGGCAAAGATTATTTTCTTAATGAGTGGATCCTTTGAAGAATCTTCCTTGCAAACTGATTTGACCTTTTGACCCAAACTTTGATCTTTGCTTCCTTGAGTGTCTTCTTGTCGAGTAGCCATTGTGTTTAGCACCTTAGCTATGATTGCATGTTGAGAATTTGGAGGGCGACGATTAATTCAAATTCTCTACTTGATAATCACTTGTGAACTTCTTTTACTTATGTCTTCACTTCTTAGCTTATTAAGTCTTTCATCAATTCAATTACCAAAAAATACAAGAGACACAAAATTAGGCTCTTCGAGCAAGGGAAAAACCTCTCCCTCTTGAAGAGGAAAACCCACGAGAAATTCTTCTTATAGACTTTCAAATGGCAAGTACCATAACCCTGACACAGACCCTAGACCTTTATATGCCTTCAAGACATTGTAACTTCATCTTCAATGACTCCTTGAGCTTATCCTTCTTTCTTGCACCTTCCTACATAGACCAACACTGATCAACACCAGCCTTAGTGAGCTCGGTCTCTAATATTCAATTTCTCCTTCACCTTGGATCCTTCTAGGCTTCTTTTCTAACTCATATGCCCAAGACAGAGGTACATATTTATGTACCTATCCTTTTACATGCAACCTTAGATTATCTTAACACAACACTTTAATCTGCACCATAACTCAGCTAAATGCGACCCTAAATCCGAACCATAACAAAGCTTTTTAATTCGCACCATAACACAGCTAAACACAACCCTTAATTCGCATCACAACATGGATGAATGCAGTCCTTATTCTCGTACTTACCTCAGACTTCTTCACGTTGTAATATCACTAATTCATCTGCATTTTAACTCTATCTCGACCAGTATCTGAACGCAACCTTCTTCAACATCTTGATCCGCACTTGAAAGCAGCCCTAACATCGCACTTTTTCAGTCCTGAAATTCCTGCAACTTAGTCCGAAAATCTCATACAAGTCTGAATCTATTTCACTGCTTTTTTGCGCAGAACTTATAGGGTATATATAGTTTTTTCCACTATAATTTAGCCGACCTATGTTGAGAATTTGGAGGGCTAGTGATTACTACAAATTCTCTTCTTGATAATTACTTGTGAGGTCACTTGAATTACTTATGTCTTTTCTTCGTTAGCTTATTTAATCTTTCATCAAGTCAATTATCAGAATACACGAGACACAAGAATTAGGCTCCTAGAGCCAGGGCAAAACCTCTCCCTCTTGGGGAGGAAAACCCACGAGAAATTCTTCTTATAGATTTTCAGATGACAAGTACCATGACCAAGAATTAGACCCTTGACCTATATATGCATCCAAGACCTTGACCTTTCCTCTTTGATGTCCTTCAATGCTGATCCTTCTTCTCTTCACCAAGTTGCACTGTTCTGCACCAGTATTTCCTTTGAACCTTTAGTTGAATCTTTAGTTGCTTGAGATATATATAAGTTGTAGTTAGGAAAGTAAATCTCAGATTTACTTTCCTTCTTTCTTCCACTTTCCGACTGCTTCTTCTCTTTGCAGACCACTGTCCCATAAGCTTCACTTTAGATCGGTCTGCAAACTATCTTTGGACAGATTCACACTTTAAGATGATCTCATGCTCATGCTCATGCACTTGGACAGATTCACACTTCAGGATGATCTCATGCTCATGCTCATGCACTTGGATAGATCCGCACTTTAACACTGCTGTTGCACTGGAACAGATCCGCATTTCAACGCTGTAGCTGCTTTTGGGTGATCTACACTTCTGCTTCAGTAAGGCACAACACCTTATAACACTCAGATGTCACACGAATATATATATATATATATATATATATATATATATATATATATATATTGACTAGTCCCGAAACCCTTCAAACATCCGCACTTAAAGCCGCACTTCACTTCAGAGATCACCGAAAATCTTGTCTTCAACTGACCGCAGAATGGAGGTATATATAGAGGTAATTACATTGTCTTTAGGCTGACCTGCCATTTAGCTTGTAGGCCGACTTAACTAACTGTTTGAAGGCCAAATTTAATACATCTTTATAGCTTAACTTGTAGCATTGTTGGAGGGCTGAATGAGGCCATTCATTCACGATTTTCTTGACTAGGTCTTGGAGCATATCTTTAGACTAGATCCTTCAAATATATATGACATTTAATTACATTTATACCTAGAAGACAAAACCCTATATAGACATCAAGAAGTAGTCTATTAACCTATAATAAAATCTTGTTCATGAAACCCATGAAGCAAATACATAATACATTTTATTATCTTTGTCTTCTTCTTTACATAAATCCAAATTACATAGTCAATATGAAGAGCGATCCTAGTTACACTTTTCAGCACTTCCTCTTAACTAGGGAGGTATTCATACAGGTACATGGTCACTTTCAAACTGAAGAGTCTCATAAGAAGAATCGGATTGGCAATCACATCTGTATAGCATCATATCAACTAACATTGTCCTAGTGCAAGGCCTTGACTAACAACCCCTTCTCTCAACGAGACAATGGGCTACAATGCTGGTGAGACACATGACTTATAGACACCATAGTCATTGTCTCTCCAAGGTACATACTCCACCTAGGTGTTCCCAGAGTATGATCTTCTTGGACTATTCTTCTCTTGGGTAGGCAACCCTCAAAGAATATCGGTCCTCGACTACTCTTATCTTGAATGCCCTATCTCATTCTCAAGGAGTATCGAATGCCAGATGATTACCTAATCCTCCATTCTGTCTTCCAGGTGAAGACCAAAATGATGTGTCTTTCCATTCTGTCCACATGGCCTTCACTAAGACTTACGGTTGTTAGTCCTGGTCTAGTGCATGACACATGTATTAGAGAATCACATACGTCATTCCCTCTCAACCCAGGAAGGACATACTTCAAGTTTCTTCCAAGTAAGAAACTTACCACCAGGCTCCCTCTCAATCAGGGTCCTGCAGCAGCAATGGTGAGACACCCAGCTGCTCATGAAGAATTCCTTCCCTCGATGTAATGGATTTCGATATTGAGGAATCTTCAATGTTTGGCTCCATAGGGCACAAATCATCCATCACTTTCAGTCATGAGTCATGTCAACCATCAAAAAGTGATTCATTAGTCTTTCTCATCTGGTCCACCATTATGCCATGCTTCTTTCCTTCGAATCATCTCCAAGGATCATACATCCTTTCTCATGATTAGCAGCCCTGGACAAACTCATCCAGATAAACATATACATATGAACTTTTAAAACAAAAGTTACCTCAATGATGATCTTTCACCATGACATCTTCCTGTAGGCATCAACATCCTTTATTCAGATTGACACATCTCATAATGATATGTTTTGTCAAGGGTCTTCTTCTTTACCAGACTTCTGTCAGAGTCTACATATCCTCCCAGGAGATCTCCTAGTCACATCTTCTTGGCTTCCAGATGATAACTGCCTCTTGACATGGTTGAATTTCATGATCTTTTCCTTTCTGCACATTCCTCATTCGCAGGAACTTACAAATTTTCCAGTTTTTCGTTCATATACAAACACCTCATATTCCATGAGGATATATTATGCTGATTTCATCTGTCAGTGCACTGAGAGATCGTTCTTCATACTTCTAAATATAGAAGTCTATTATCTGCAACCATATGACATGACTTCACAGTATCCAGTGTCAGCATATAAATATATACATACCTCATACCTTTTTCATTTAAGTCATCCTGTAGCAGTTTTACTAGAATGAAGAGCTTCATTCCCTTGGCCTACTCCATCAATATGTCATCACATCCCAGAATTCTTTAGCATGGAATTCTTGATGAAACCATTCTGCTTTCTTTCTAATCAGTGAATTCATAGAGAGCTCCATTAGAAAAACGTCAACACTAGTTTTCATGATGACCCTTGATCTTGATGACTGCCTTCCATCAGTATTGTTATCAGAGAGGTTTTCTAGGAGCTGTTTTACTAAGAGCTCCTACCATTCTTCGATTATTATGTTATACTGCTTCCTATCATACAACCAACGGAAATCACTTAAAGAAGAAGATGATCTCAATCATAGTAGAGATCCCTCGCTTCTTCTTTCTTAGATTTCTTTGCATCAGGTTCTTCCCTCATATTTGAGATATGGGCTTCTTCCCTTTTCCTCTTGTCCTTGTCACATTTAGGACAATCTCTTTTATAATGCCCAAGTTCATTACATCCAAAGCATCGTATTTTGTCCATATTCTTTCTTTTATTCCGAGGACCGAATTTTTCGAATCTTCCTTTCTTCTTGTATGTGGCTACAAAGGCTTGATTCTCTTCACTTGGACCTGTATCAGCTTTGGCTTTCAGTTTTGTTTCCTTTATTTTACATAGAGACCATAAATCTTGGAATGGTGTGGCTTCTTTCTTCCCGTATAAACTTTAAGTGAAGTTTCTCCATTCTTCTGGTAGAGTATTCAACACTACTGTAGTCATCTCAGTGTCAGAGATTACTTCTCTCAGTTCCTACAGTTGATCTCTTATTTCAGTAATCCTCATAAAGTATGGAGTGATTCCTTCTTCCCTTGATAATTTCATTTTATATAGTTCTTGTCTCAGAGAGATTGCTTCTCCTGCAGTACTCACAGAGAATAGCTCCACTTGTTTCTCATATATTTCTTTAGCAGACTTTAGTTTTGGTACATAGGGAATGAGAGAGTCCTTAATGGATTCTATGAGAATCCTCTGGGCTCTGCTTTCTCCCTTCATGTACTTGGTATAAGCTGGAGCATCTTCTTTTGGTGGTGGAGTTGTCGATCCTTCGATGTAGTCCATAACTTCCTCTTCAATTAAATTCAAATTTGTCCTCTTCTTCCATGAAGTAAAGTTTGATGACCCAACCAGATTGTTTCTCTCTTTACAATAAGTCATCTTGACAGATTTAAGTAAGGTCATAGATCCTTACTTGAGTGGAGTGGATTGTAGCTTTCTTGATGATGACGAAAAGGTTAGGAGCTTCTTCTAAGATAGAAATCTTCAATCTAGGTGATCTTGGATCCTTGATGGTAAAGGGTTATTTTCTTGAAAAGTTGATCCTTTGAATGAGATGAAGATCTTTCTCGAAAATAGCTTGAGAGTCTTCCTTGCAAACTAGATTTGACTTTTCACCCAAACTTTTGATTTTTTTGCTTCCTGGAGTGTCTCTTTGTCAAGTAGCCCTTGAGTTCAACACCTTAGCTCTGATACCATGTTGAGCATTTGGAGGGCTAGTGATTAATACAAATTATCTTCTTGATAATTACTTGTGAGGTGACTGGAATTACTTATGTCACCCACGAGAAATTCTTCTTATAGATTTTCAGATGACAAGTACCATGACCAAGCATTAGACCGTTGACCTATATATGCATCCAAGACCTTGACCTTTCTTCTTAGATGTCCTTCAATGTTGATCCTTCTTCTCTTCACCAAGTTGCACTATTCTGCACCAATACTTCCTTTGAACCTTCAGTTGAATCTTTAGTTGCTTGAGATATATGTAAGCTGTAGTTAGGAAAGTAAATCTTAGATTTACTTTCCTTCTTTCTTCCACTTTCCGATTGCTTCTTCTCTTTGCAGACCACTGTCCCAACAACTTCACTTTAGATTAGTCTACAAACTATCTTTGGACAAATCCACACTTCAAGATGTCCTCATGCTCATGTTCATGCACTTGGATGGATTCGCACTTCAGGATGATTTCATGCTCATGCTCATGCACTTGGATAGATCCACACTTTAACACTGCTGTTGCACTGGAACAGATCCACACTTCAACACTGTAGCTGCTTCAGGGTGATCTGCACTGCTTCAGTAAGCCGTAGGACCTTATGACACTCAGATGTCACACGGATATATATGTATTGACCAGTCCTGAAACCCTTCAAACATCCACACTGAAATCCGCACTTCACTTCAGAGCTTCAGAGATCACCAAAAAACTTGTCTTCAACTGACCGCAGAACAGAGGTATATATAGAGGTAATTACACTCTCTTTAGGCCGACCTGCCATTTAGCTTGTAGGCTGACTTTACTAACTGTTCGAAGGCCGACTTTAATACATCTTTATAGCTTAACTTGCAGTGTTGTTAGAGAGCTGAATGAGGCCATTCATTCACGGTTCTCTTGACTAGGTCTTGGAGCATATCTTTAGACTAGATCCTTCATATATATATGACACTTAATTACATTTATACCTAAAAGACAAAACCCTAGAAAGTCATCAAAAAGAAGTCTATTAACCTATAATAAAATCTTGTTCATGAAACCCATGAAGCAAGTACAAAATACATTTTATTATCTTTGTCTTCTTCTTTACATAAATCCATAATTACATAGTCAATATGAAGACTGATCCTAGTTACACTTTTCAACAACTTGTCCATAGGTTATGAAGCTAACCTTTGTATGTTTATAGAGCCGAATTGTAGGGCTTATATTCCAGCATGAAGGAAGTTGACTTGAGGGCTGTCTTGAGCCATTTCTCCATGGTTGAATGACAAGGTCTTGAGGCATATTAATCTGACTCGACTTCTTCATATACATGACTCCTAATTACATTTATAACTAGAAGACAAATCCTAATAGACATCAAGAAGAAGTCTATTGACCTATAATAAAACCTTTCTCATGAAATCGATGAAGGAAGCATAACAAAAATACATTTTATTATCTTTGTCTTCTTCTTTACATAAATACATAACTACATAGTCAATATTAAGACCGATCCTAGTCACACTTTTCAACAATACAAGTGACTGAAAGCTTGACTCCAGACTGAAAGGAAGAAGGGGCTAGCTTCCATGTGAAAGTGACGTAGAAGATCACATGGTTTATATGGTTGGGATCACTACCAGTAAGGATAAGATCATCAACATAAAGAACAAGGATGATTAAGGACTTACCCACTTTCTTGGTGTAGACAGTGTTGTCGGAATGACATCTAAAATAGCCATTATCTAAGAGAAAGCTATCCATTTTGGCATACCAAGCCCGAGGGGCTTGTTTAAGACCATAGAGAGACTTCCTAAGGCGACAAACAAGGCTAGAGTCGTTTTGGATAAAGCCAGGGGGTTGTTCCATGTAGATTTCTTCATGCAAGTCCCCATGTAGGAAGGTGGATTTAACATCCATCTGATGGACTTCCTATTTAAAGGAGGCAGCAAGGGAAAGAACAAAGTGGATAGAATTCATTTTGGCAACAGGGGAGAAGGTTTCAGTATAGTCAATGCCTTCAACTTGTGAAAATCCTTTAGCAACAAGACGAGCTTTATGTTTATCCACTTTTCCATCTGGTCCAAATTTTGTTCTGTAAACTCATTTGCATCTGACAAGGTTTCTTCCCTTTGGAAGGGGAACAAGATCCCAAGTATCATTTGCCTATAAGGAACGATATTCTTCATTCATAGCTGCATCCCATTCTGGATGACCTGAAGCTTCTTCAAAGGTATCTGGATCATGATTTTCTGGAACTTGAGCCAATAAAGAAGAGGCTCTGTCGAACTGAGAACGTGTATGACATTGATCTGCAGGGTCACCTGCAAGAGAACCTACTTCATCTCGAGTAGAGCAAACCCATTTTGGAGGCTGTGGAGATGAAGGAAGATCCCGAGGAGGTGGAGGAGGATTGTCATCGTCGTTGTCATCATCCGAAGTAGAAGGAATGTTGTCAGAGGTAGAAGAGATAGAGAGAGGTGGCACATATGCCGAATCAGGCTTGCAGGCCAAAGGTGGCACACCTGTCGAACTAGGCTCGCAGGCCAATATATTTTCATCAAATTTTACATCTCTTCTAATGATTACATTTTTGGATTTGGGTTGAAGAAGTCTAGATCCTTTGACATCTTCAGAATATCCAACAAAAATGCATTTTCACTATTAGGTTCTAAGGCTTTATGTTTCTCATCGGGAATATGAGCCCAAGCTTCACTTCCAAAAAGACAAAAGTGACTTACATCTGGTTTGATTGAGCTCCAGGCTTCTTCTGGAGTGATATTGCTTAAAACCTTAGTAGGAGTGCGATTTACTATGTAATTTGCACAGTTAATTGCTTCTGCCAAAAAATTAAGACTAAGTCCTTTAGATTGAAGCATACAATTAGCCATTTCTTTTAGAGTGCGATTCTTCCTTTAAGCTACACCATTTTGTTGTGGAGTATACGAAACAATATGTTGCAATTGAATGCCATGCTCAGTGCAAAAGTTGATAAATTTGTTGTTAACATATTCTCCTCCATTGTCAGATCTTAACTTAAGAATGTGATGTCCAGATTGTTTCTCAACAAAGGCCTTAAAGGCCAAGAACATGTTAAAAACTTCACTATTGAGTTTTAAGAAGTATACCCAAGTGCATCTGGAAAAATCATCAATGAAAGTTAAGAAGTACTTGTAGCCAGAGAAAGAAACAACTACAAGTGGACGACATAAATCACTATGCACAAGCTGCAAAGGGGATGAAGAGTGCCAAGAGGCACGTTTGTCAAAACTATCCCGATGATGTTTTCATAGTACACAACCATAACAAACACCATCTCGGCAAGATACCATAGGAAGACATGTCACCATATTTTCTTTACATAGAGTTTGAATAGAGCGATAGTTTAAGTGACCAAATCGCTCATGCCAAAGTTTGCTCACTTCATCATTATGAGCAACAAAAATGGAGGGAAGTGATGATGACTCAAAGTTGTCAAACTTATATAACCTTGTGGAATCATCAGCAATGCCAGTAGCTAAAATATGTCTAGGATCTATTAGGTCCTTAATTACAACTTCATGAGGTGAGAATTCTACTGTTTTCCCTTCACCTGAATGAGTTATCTGATAAACAGATAGAAGGTTGCAGGACAAGGTAGGAACACATAATACGTCATTAAACTGACCATTATCTAGATGAATTGTTCCAAACCCTACATCACTAAGAGATCTATCATCACCAGCATAAATGTTTTTGGTGTTACAATCATTTAAAGAAGAAAACATGGCTTTATTTTTGGCCATGTGGTAAGATGCTCTAGAATCAATGAGCCACTCATGAGAATGAGAAGAAGAATATACATTCAATGCATAACCAGAGCTTGATGCTTGCCAACCACAAGTAGAAAATGCCATTCTCGAAGATGAAGTTGAAGAGTTTTCCAAATGGATGTTGTGCTTCTTCATTGTTGGTTCCAAGGCTTCCATCTTCTTAAAACATTTTGACTCTATGTGGCCATCACGATTACAAAAGTTGCAATGTCTATCTATCTTCTTCCCTTTGTTTTTATTTGCCTTATCAGTTTGTTGAGTTACTTTTTCAGTTTGCGACTGAAATTGCTTAAGACCCTTGTTTGGTTTAGGACCATTCTTTTTAGGATGCTGCGTCATAGGATTCTTTGGATATGGTTGCTGCTAGGTTGCTAAGGCTTTCTTAGAAGAGTTTCTAGTATTAGTAAGACCAAGGTGTAAGAGTTTTTCTTGTTCTCTTATCAAAGAATCGCAAAAGGCATCAAAAGAGGGGGACTTGTAGGCTGTTCCTTGAGAATTGGGGGCTTCTCTAGTGGAATGGAAGGTGGAAACAAATACATAGTATGCAGGGCCTAACTTATCAAGAATGGAATAGATAAAACTACCATCTTCCTTTTTGACCTTACAACCTTCTAAACGAAGTTTAAGGGTCTTGAATTTGGACAAAAAATCTTCAATAGAGGAGAAATTATTGGGGTCTAAAGTAAGCAACTCATTTTCAAAATGATGGGCTCTGATTTCATTTTGAATGCCATAAACAATATTTAGCTTTTTCATAGCTTCAGCAAGGGAGTCAATTTCTTGGATATGAAATCTAAGATCTTGAGCAATGGACATTCCTATCAACTCTCGTGCTTGATCTTGTTTATTTTCCCATTTAGCATTTTTATTTGCATCGGTAGGTTTAGATTCTTGTCCTAAGGCTATTTTATAAAGCCCTTTACTTCTAGGTAAGTCTACCATGTAGGATAGCCATTGGAAATAATTGGTGTTAAGAATAATTGGACGTGCACTTTCCATTTTTAAAAAATGAAGCTGAAAATGTTGAAACTAACTGCTCCAATGGATAGATCTCGAAAAATTAGGCCAGTTAAAAAAAACGGCTCTGAAAACGACTTTCGGATGAAGAAGTTATGCCTTTTTGAAGAAAAGTTGTAGTATATGCCGAGTAGTCACGTGACAGGTTGAAAGTTGATTTTTAAAAAAGTTCCCCCCCTTTTCGAAACTTAATATAATAAGCTCACTTTAAAAAAAAATACTACTTTATGGGACCCACTTTTATAAATAAGTGAGAGTCACTTTTACATGTGTTTTTTAAATAAAACCCCTTCCTTTAAAAAAAAAGGTTTTAAGAAAAAGTAAGTTGACAAAAAGCTTTTTAGAAAAAGAAGCTTGACAAAGAGACTTGAACCCAAGACCTCTATTCTCATAAAGTAACTTTACACCAAGTGAGCTAGAAAAATGATTATATAATTGTTTGAAATGAGGAAGGGTTTTTTTTTTTGCTCTTTCGTGTGCGTGCTTTTTTCTGCAAAAAAACAACTGTGCAAACAACAAAAAAATACAAGCCTTACGACAGAACGTTACATTTTCAGTTAGTCCGTCTAGCAACTATATCTTTTTCTCACTATTTTTGATTTCCCGAGATTGCACAAAGTCACGAGGAAAGAGCATATGTAGCAAAAAAATCCTGTCTTCCTGTTTCTGGTTTGCCAGATCGCACACAACGCAAAGCAAAGAACATACGTAGAGAAGAGGGTATTGATTCGGTAATAAAAAAATACTATAAACTGAAATAAACAGATAGATTAATAAATATAACTGCAAAAAAAAAACTTTATACCTCCAAATCTAAAATGACATAGCTTGGCCAACTAGAAACCTTTTCGCATGAAATGAAAGCAGTTCGTCACTGGAACAGAGGCTCCGGCCAGAACAAAGCAGTTCTCCAAGCCCGAAAGTGGTCAAAAACAGTAGATCTGGAAAACGACAGTCACATGCAGTCAAACCGGCTTCAGATTTGGATCAACAACGGATGCGGCCCTCAAAACAACTCTGATACCATGTAGCAATTTACAGGCTAATTTCCTTAGATCAAACACCAAAAGTCATTGCTCACAAACAAATCACAAATCAGTACACCAGTATTTGATGTGGTTAAAATCCTTGAAGAGGGAAACAGTCCACGGCCTGAGCCAATGCGGCCACTTTAGGAAATTTATTAATATAAGAAAAGTAAATTTACATAAGCTTATCTTATAAATGGTCACCGGATAAATGACCCTCCATGCTCTTTAAATAGAGGTCATGAACCAATCTGGTGTTAAGCCACGGATCAAGTGTCGGTAATATCGAGGAGAGAATGAACCGTTGAATCACTACATATCGTGACCGTCGGATTATAAGTTACAAAAGTACATAGTAAAGAAACACACTTTACCTAACTCTATGCTAGACCAAGTTATACTGAACTATTTCCTATGCGTCGGAATATCCTAACATTTTTCAGGTGGCAACTTGATCCCAAAGTTTCAACAAATTTCGACCAAGGGATCTTCAAGGCCTTGGGCCTAGGGTTTGACCTCTAAACCTTAGTTTTATTTCTGTTTTATTACAACAATTAAATCAGTAAGAATTAAGGCCAAAAAACACATACTAAATGGTCAAAATTGCCAAATCTTGATTTTCATGAATTTTGGCCTCTTGGACATCTTGGATTTGGCTTAGATCAGATTTTCTGTTGGCTGGTATTTTCTGCATAACTGAAAATTTCAGATTTGAAATTTCCGAAGCACATTCTTAATTAGGATAAAACATTTAAAGTGTTCAGTTTTCAGTTTTTATTAAATTTTTGCCATTTTTGGACATTTTGGGCATTGTCTTAGGCATTGCTAGCTGGCTGATCTGTCATTTATTTACCGCTGTAACAAACATATCAGATTTGAAATTTTCTGAGTCATACCCTCCCAAGACTCTAAAAATTGATTTTTTCAAGTCTGGTGAGTCTTTACTATTTCTAGGCCTTTTGGGTATTGATGTTTGATATCATTTGCTTGCTGATCTGTTGGTCAATCTATTGGTGTAACAAATATTTCAGATCTGAAAATTTACTGAAGAATACATCTTAAGAAGGCTAACACATCTGATTTTTCAGTTAATCAAGCTTATTTGGCACTTTAGGCAAATTTTTGTAACATTGGGAAAGCCTAGACATTGTTGGATTGACATTTATTTACTGTTGTCATAACTTGTTTACCACTGTCATAAATTATTTATTGTTGTCATAATAGCCACTTGCTGCTCATAAAAAGATCATAGGAACATAAATTACACTACTATCTTCATAGCTCTGTATCTTGTTGTTACTTGTTCCTAACAGTTATATGATGAAAGTGACTAACATTGTTTGTCTCTTGTGAGCTTAGTTTCATATCTCTTTGGCATTGAGTAATAAGATCACGTATAATCTTGTTTCACATCTTTGGTAATTGTGATTGGCATCTTGATTGATAAGTGGATAAATTGGTTTAATTGGTTAAAGTTTGCACTTGTATCTTTCAACATCTATCTTGCTTAAAGATTGTATCTTGATATCGTTAAATGCTCTTGCTTTAAGACAATCTGCAATAAGTACTCAAGTAACATAAACAATCTTAACTCATAATCTTTTGCACAAGCATACTAGATCTAGATTGCATTAAGAATTTACCTCCTAGCATAGGCTAGGTTGATAGACTTTTAGGGCACTCCTTTTCAAAGTTCAAACTAGCCTGAGAGATTCAATTCTTCCTAGTGGTTAACACAGTGACCTTGCAGTCTTCAGAGCCACAGTCTCTGCAGTGCCAGAGGTACTGGGTGAGTGGAACACAGGGAGAGGTATCGTTAATCAGGCCGCTGCCTGCTTCTTGTTGGCTTTCATTTCACAACTTACTTTGAGGATTGCTTCTCAAAATAGTTATGGGAAAGGTTCCACTTAAATTAGGCATATAATTAAAATCAACCAAGATCACTGCATCCGCATAATTTCTAGAACTTGCACATCATATTAAGTAAGTCAAGCATTTCAAGCAGCCGGTGCCCATCTGGTCATTTGGTTCCAATATACTATAAGCAAGAATTTGTGACTCCATCAAGACACTGGTCTCATACTTTGAAATCTAATCTAATTAATAATCTTGCTTAAATTCAACCAAGTGGCTAGGCCATTCATCCATGTCTCACAAACAAGTTGGTTCCCAACTTGTTTTCCTTCACCACATTCCATAGGGACTAGCTCCCATAGCCTGCTGTTGGTAGACAACTAGAACGAAGTGGACGGGGATCAGAGTGACAACCCCTGTCTTGAGCATTGTCCTGGTGCTCGTACAATCCGGGCGACAATAGGCTGAATACCTCAAATTCTGGCAGTGCTTGGGCCTCTTTGGGAAAGCCTGCATGAGCATATGAGCTAAATAGATTAAAGGCTTAAAGGGTTGAGGAATTTGGGTGTTCTGGAGGAAGATTCTTATTGAATTGGCAGATTCTTCAGTTGGGGCATTGAGGTTTACTCCAATAGAGAATTCCATCAGCAATACACACCAGTTGATTGGATGGGCCACTCACACCAGTTGGAGTGCTTCTACATTACTTGGAATCAGATTAATGCCTTTCCGAGTTTTTGTGGGTTTTTGGAGAGGAGTCTGTGGGTGGAATTTGAAGCTGATCTGGGAAATCCTTTGAGTAGAAATCATCATTTCAGTTGGCAACAAACAATAGATTACTCACTGGGCAGTGATCTTGGGCTATTCTTCACTTGGGTCAAAGGCATCTTTCTGGGTTTTGCACAACTTGCTTGGCAAGTTAGGTTCTATCATTTCATCTCATTCTATGTACCCAAGATTCATATTATTAATATAATGTCTCATAGTATTTTGCTGGTGTCACTTGTGTGCTTATTTGTGGTTGTGTTATCTATTTATTTTACTGTTCCAAGTTACTGTTTTGGTATGCATTGCTAATTTTTCCATTAGGAATATTACAACGGTATCAGAGCATGTTCTTGGCCAATTGTAGGAGCATGAATTGGTGATGCCACCTCATTTCGGTGGTGTGGTCTTTCACAGAGGCAAGGGTCGAGGCAGAAGAGGACATGGTAGAGGTTGGGGCCCTAACCCTTTTCCGACACTGAGGTAGAACACGCAAGGGTGCATGATAACTAGGACAAAGAGCCCATGGAGAACGTGGAAGAGCCCGAATAGGGGGAAAGGAGCTCACATTAGCAGAGCTGGCAAGGCAAAAAAAGCTCATGATGGACATGCTAACGTAGTTGGCTAATGATCATTTATAGAATTAGGGGAAGCAGTATAACAATGGGGAAAGTGGAGGCTGATCTTGAGAGGGGAGCCACATGCATGGGCGCACTAACTAGCAAGACCTTCCACACATAACCAGCCATTCCAGCTGACCCACGATGCCCCAATTCGTGGATGGACCCACGAGAGAATTAGATTCATAGCCTTGATGAGGTCATTTGTAGAAGGGATTGATGAGTATGATGCCTTGGACTCGAGGATTAAGATGGCCATGACTTTTGGGGAGTTTTTGCCACTTGAAGGAGAAGCACAGAGCTAGAGCTGGAACATCATGTAGGGGAGGTCAGTAGAACCAAGACTTGCAGAGGATAGGGGGGAAGATAACACTCCCCAAATTTTATGGATCAACTAGGAGTTCTGCTAGGGTGTGGGTGCAGATGTTGGACACTTATTTCCAGCTTAACCCCATGAGGGAGATAGATGCAATTAAGTTTTCCACCTTGCACCTAGATGGAGATGCACAAGAATGGTGGTATCATGGGTTGATCACCCTAGGTATTCTGCCATCACTTCCTACATAGAGTTCACGCAGAGGCTCATAGAGAGATTTGATAGGATGGACCCAAAAATGCATTTTCGGGAGTTGGTACAACTGAAGCAGACAGACAGCGCAGAGGCATATATTGCAGAGTTCGAGATGCTAGTTGTGATGGTATCTGACATCTCAGAGGCGAGATTGGTCATGTTGTTCGTGTGAAAATTCCTAGATCTAACAATCTTTGGAATGTTAATGCAACTATCTGAGTATACTTCTCCTATTATGTAAATTACATTTACATAATTAATTCAGAATGCATCATGAATTATTGAAGTAAACTACTGAAGCAACCTACACTTTAATTAAATATGATTATGAAACAAGGAGATTTAGCAAGAAATCAATCACACATGTGACACCTTTATTTTGGACTAAGTCCTCGGAAAAACCCAATGCGGGAAAACCGATGCAGCAGATCTAAGGGTTTGTATTATTAAGCAGCAGTTTTTGAATACAAGTCTGGGATGCCTTTCTGGCAATTCCTGTAGAGAATATGACTGACAAAAAGTTCGTGAGAGAAATCTCACATTGATCTGGAAGCCCGACTGACCAACAACCCCGGAACTGCAAGCCCACCATTGCGCTGCGCAGTCTTTGCGTCACTCTGCATGGGGACTGCGTGGCTTCTGCGTCACTGGTCTTCTGCTGGCTGGATTTGCCCTTCTGCCTCTTCCGGTCTCACACCTCGGCTCTCCGGCATTGGATCTAACTGACCCTGCACTGGCTCTGCTACGCTGCCTCTGCTGATTTTCTCTCTGCCTTCTTTGCTTTGTATTCTTGGTCCCAGAGAAGATCCCCTGACCAATAACTGTCTTTGCCCCTCACTCTAACTGGAATCACTTAGATCTGATCTTCGTCTGAGCACTTGCTCCTTCAGATGAATTCGATCTCTAGATTCACTCAGTGTGTCTTTCCAAATGACCCTCAAGCCTTCCGTTATAGTCTTCTCGTTGAGAAATCAACGATCGAGATTAGATCTCTAATCAACGACTAAGATTATAACATGACTTGATCTTCGCTTTCTAGATCATTCTCACTCTGTTTTATTAATACCTTTCAATTATTTAATTTCCATAAGTTAGGCTTAGGGTCCCCATTAAAATAAATAATTTTTACAATAAAACATGAACCAAGTGGAATTTTCACAAATGGTTTTTCTGGGTTCTTTGGAATACCAGTGTCTAAGCCTCTCCACAAAATTTGGGGCTTAGAGCACTTCTGATGCTACCAAAAATCAACACTCCTTCTTAGCGATGAAAATGCTCTAACAATATGCTTGCTGTATTATGCTCTGACCCTGAAGCATCCTCTACGCCGTTGAAGTTTGACAAGCTGTCCATCAGCCACTGCGCTGTTGTTGCAACTGTACTGTTGCCCATGACACTGTTGATTTTGTAGCGTTGGAAAGTGTTCCAAGTTTCATATTTTGGGAGGAGGCTTGGACATTAGTATTCCAAAGAACCCAAAAACTATTTGTGGAAATTCCACTCGGATCATGCTTTATTAAAATAATTAATTATTTTAAAGTGATCCCTAAGTCTAAACTCAGGGAATTTAAATAATTAAAGGGTATTAATAAAGCAGAGTGTGAGTCTTCTAGAAAACAAAGATCAAGTCATCTTTTAATTTCAGCCATTGATTAGAGATATAATTTAGGCCATTGATTCATCAACGAGAAGACTATAAGAGAAGGCTTGAGGGTCATTTGGAAAGCAAGTCGGGCACACACTCAGTACCCGAAGGAAATAAATTCTGAACCAGTAGAATTCGATTTCAGAGGGAGAGGGTTTAGAGGCGGAGTTGCAGAGGCAGAAGGAGAAAGGGGGAAGTCAACAGAGGAAGAAGAAGGCAAAAGGAGGACGCAGAGGGGACAATGCTGAGTAGCAGCACTGGTCCTCCACGCAGAGTGATGCAGTCCAGCGTAGAAGACCCAACAGAGCGACGCAGAGGGAGGAAGGGTGCCTCCAAAGTGTCAGAAATTCTTCTGAAGGTTTCGGGAAATTTATCTCAGGTGTATTCTAGACATCTGCTCGTCTAATCTCTGTAAATAATTTCCACTACTGAAGAATAATGCAAACCCTCATTTGCTGCACCGGTTTTCCCGCATTGGGTTTTTCCGGGGACAATTGTCTGAAAATAACTGTGTTCATGTGATTGTTTCTATTGCGTTATATGTGTTCTATTTGATTTTCTGCTCATGATTAAGTGAATACTGCAGTTGTGTTAATTTCAAAATTTACTGAAGTATTTGTAAATAACTTATCATAAATAAGTAGGTGAAATTAATCAATCACTATAGTAGTATTTCGTCTTGAAAATTTCACAGACACTACCACTGCCACTACTGCATTTGTACTACAACTCCCTCTCAAGTGCTGCATCTGCTATGCTGCTAACACTGCCACTACTAACACTGTATCTGCACTACAACTCAACTGCTGAGAGAAGCAGCTGAAATCACCTAAAGACTGAACAAGTGTTCAGTGGATGCACCTTGGTGCTGAAGACTCTGACTGCTGATAGCTACTGCGCTATCCCTTTGATGCATTGCGTTGTTGCTGCTTTGCACTGCGCAACACTACTCTGCACTGCGCTGCACTCCTGTGCACTGCACTGCCGCTGCTACTCTGCTGCTGCTCCAGAAGTAGGCGCTGCCACCTACTGCAACTGTCGCTTCATCACTCCTCGGCTCCCACTGAAGACTCCTCCATGTTGCTACTGCAAATATGGGCTCCCGTAACAAGGTAATGATCCATGAGGTGGGCTCCTCAAGGATCTTGCCCAACTGAAGTTCGGAGTGAACTACAGTTCAATATCACCCGACTTCTCACTTGGAGAAGCATGGGTACTCATGGCGAACTCATCTTGCTCGATCTTTGCGGCTGCAAGTTTTGGATCATGCTTCTCATCCTTGTCCTTTTTCTTCAAAGGACACTGTGATGCAAAGTGGCCCATCTCACCACATCTGAAGCATTTCACCTTCGAGACATCTCTCTTTTGTCTCTGTTGCACTTGTTGCCCTTTCGATGCGAGGGCTACATTCTCCTCCTCCTTCGGATTCTTAGATCAGCTCCGGCTGCTATTGTCAAGCTTGCACTTGACTAGATCTCTCCTCGAATCTTCCTCTTGAAGCGCTGACCACATCTGCTCCCAACTAGGAAGCGTAGCCCTGCCCAAAATGCTTTGGATAAAAACTTTCCACTCCTCCGTGATTGCGTTAAGGGCTAGCCTCATCATAGTTGCCGAAGATGGGGTGGATCCCACGACTGCCAATTGGTCTCGAATCACCTGAAGTCTTGTAAGGAATGAAGCAATGCACTCCCCCTACTGCATCTGGATCATCTGGAGCTTCTGGTCCAAGTACATCTTCCGTTGCTTGGAAGTTCCGTCGTACAACAAGGACAAGGCCTCCCACATCTCCTTGGCGGTGTTCTTGCCAGCTACATGAGAGACTATGTGATCCTTGACACCATCAAGGATCATCCTCTTGGCCTTTTCCATATCGGACCGATACTTCTTAAGTTGATCCGGATCTAAAGGTACAACATCCACATTCACCACAAACGTCTTGAGATCATATTCATCTAGAAGGAATTGGATCCTTTCCTTCCAGATTATGTAGTTGGAGGTACTCTCCAACCGGTCCTGATCTCTAAGACCATGAGATGCCATCTCAATCGAAAAACTGTCGAACTGCTCCCTCTTTTTCCCCCTCTGCGCAACACTAGGCAGGCTTATGCACTCCTTGTGGAGTTCGTAGATCTACTGCCCGAATCTGTTGCTCAGATCTTGGAAAATGCTGAATTCCTCGGCTAGGAACTCACTGAGGAAGAATTCCCTGCTATGTGCTCTTTTCTTTCTTTTGACGCTTCTCTGCCCAACTACTGCCCGCAGAAAAACTGTGTCCCTCTGGCTCTGCGTGAAGGCTTTGCGCTGTTCCCTTTTACTCGGCAAAATCTCGAACTGGAATTCCTACCCAAGGTTACTTGGGAGCGGGAGCGCCATTTTCAAAAGCTCCTAGTTCGGGAGCATTTTTTTTATAATATATATATTTTTTATATTTTGATGCATATATGTCAACAAAAGCATGTAGAATGATGAATTAGACATAAAAAACATAAAAACATAGATTGAACCATATAACATCAATCATCTAGAAGTTATAATCTTCATCAACCACGTGCACAAGTTAGAAACATACAACATATTGACTCTTGAGTCTCGTGATTCATCAATCTTAAAGTTTCAAGCTTTCAAAATTCAATATATAACATTTATCATCATTGATTCATTGATCACCATAGTTGTACTTGTAAGCTAAGTGTAACCATTACAACAAAGAATATTTAACATGAAATGAAATGTTATAAAATAAAACGAAATTAATCAACTTTCAACTTTCATGAAGGATCATATTCATAATTCATGCTGACTTATAAACTTATAAGTGCCAACTTCAAAGTTTCAAACTTCAAACTTAAATTGTCATATATTGTTTACAAAAATTATCTTCCATTAAATATGAAAGAGTCAAGTTTCAACAGTTATAAAAAAGTTAAAAACTATTAGAAAGTAGAAAAGACTAGTAAACTGTAAATCTATTTTATCTATTGCTTGGCCTCTTGCCACGAGAAATGTCTAATTTTTGAGCAGCTCGTGGTAATGGTGGTCTTCCAGCATTCTCCTCGCGGGAAGTACCATGACCATAACTAGAAGGCCCATGCCCTCCATGTGAGGATGTAGGTGGAGGCTGCGTCAGCAAAGGAACAATAGTTGGAACTTGAACACTAGCACTGACACTATTACCGGATTGTGGGTGTGGTGATGGCATGGCTACTGTTGCTTCATCCTCATCTCTCAAAAGTTCTGCTTCCAATTCTTCCAGATGTATAGTGTCATCCTCCAAATTATCGTCCTCTGGGTTGCTGTCCCAAACTTTATATGATAGATCCTCATAAACCCGATCACAATAATGACTCAACAACCTCTAAGTTATAGTGCCCATAAACCAAGCTTTCTGCTCGATTTTCGTTGAGTCTGTATCTTCTCACATTATGGATGAAGTTGTAGGTGCTCCAACACCTCTCTGCAGAAGAAGTATTTACAACCCGTGAGAGAATTTTTTTTTGCCAATTTTGGCAAAAGTCTCGTGCCACCATGCTTCCCACCATGTGAGAGCATCAAATTTGTCTCTATCTTCCATTGCATGCAAAGAACCAAACAAACCAGTGCAACTGAAGTATCTGCAAATTCAAGGCGTAGATTAACACACTCCTCCCTGTCAGGGACCAACTTGTTTAATGCTTTCATATATCCCTCTTGTACCTTTGGATCTGTATGAGGTTTGATCCTAACCCCACCCCCAGGTTCAGGTTGGCCCAACCGAGATGGAGAGTAGTATTTTGGCATAAGGATATATGTACGAACCCTGTTTTCATTTTTCCTAAATTTTACACTTAATTTCAGAGTTTTGCTGGAGAGGGACTTAGCTAAATCGACCAACAGGGTAATCACTGCTACAGTTATCAGCCTTTTAATGAATCCATTCTAAGACATCCTTTCAGCATGAATGAATCTAAACATATATAAATATAAGTCAGCAGTAATACGATTTGATGTAGATTAGTAATGAAATTTCAATTTTTCATAAGGAACTAATCGAAACATGGGAAAATACTTGGAGTATCGCTGATGATTTTAATGGTGGTTCTCCTCCTGTGATGCTGTGGACAGTTGAACAGTTCACCGAAACAATCAAATCCTCCCAGCCAATCCAGAAACAATCCCAAACCCAGAGGATGTCTCCTCTGCCCTCGTGCCTAGATTTCCAAGAAAAACAGAGACTCCCTCTCAGCACAAATCCTTTCTTATCATCCTATCACTTAGTAATCAGCCCAAGTTGAAAGGACCCCCTCCCTCCTTCGAATCAACTACCTTATATAAATTTCTCCACCGCCATACATCCTATCCCACCGCCATACATCCTATCCCATTGCCTCTTCTCCATCAAGATAAGATCTTCTTAAAGGAAGGTATGAATGTCATTTAAGGAGATGTGATTGTTTTTTTTTTTTTTCAATCTAGGATAATCGGTAACTGGTGAGAGTTATCCTGAACAAGGCCCAGGATCAAATCCTACTGGCTGCCACTATAAACCTAGGCTAGGTGCAACAACCTGCAAGCCACACAATAGCAATTAACTTATGCCTCAACAAGAGCCGAGACGTCCACTATGGGGTCGCCTACTCTTCTAGCCAAGACACAACAGGCCATATACTCAATGAGATTTGAACCTCCATCTCGTGGGTTTCACCCAGCGAAACTTACCGTTAAACCACATGTCACTGTATAAAAGGTCGTGGGCTTGGCCCGGAACGGTTAATCTCTCGTGGCGAGCCACGCCCTCGCTCAGGATTGAGCACAGGACCTGTCCGTCTTTACGAGAGCGACCTTACCACTACGCCGCCTCCATAGACCTTTAAGGAGATGTGATTGTTATTAAAGAGGAGGTGTGATCTTATGGTTATCTAATCTGTTGGAGTATACGGCTTGAATTTAGAGTACCTTTATGATTAAGGCTTATGTTGGAATATTTAACTTAACTATGTATATATTTTTAATTAAATTAAGTTTATTTTCTATTTTTTTTATTAGTCCTTTTCATATAATGTATACTTAGTTAATATGAATATTAATCTGGAATCATAATATTAATCTTTAACTCAGGTAATCTTGATATTAGTAGTTAGGTGTACTAGTGCGATGTGTGCGAGATAGGCAAGTGTAGCTATCAAATGCCTATACCGTACACACGCTAATATCATTGTGTATAACTCGGGAACGGGTTGTTACATACTTCCTCCCTTCAAAAAACTTCGTCCCGAAGTTCAGGTTTCATATACTCATATCAATATTGTGTTTTTAGGGATTTGGTGATTGTAGAATGCTTGTAATTTTAAGATTTGAATTTTTGTTTGAATAAGTATGTATCTGTAATTTAATTGTTACTTCTCATCTCAACTGCATCACCAAACTATTCTAAAATCATCTTATCCTTCCTAATCTCTTCCACTCCCATCCTATCCGTCCTTTACAGGAATATGCCATGGCATCAGTTTTACTGATCCATTCATAGACCTTAAGGATGTTAGTGTCGATTACGTCAACCTGACATGCTTGTACGCATCCGGCAGTCATCATCACACGTCTAGGGGAGCGTGACTCGCACAGTGCTCCCATGACTCCAGGTATTGAAGGATAAACAGTGGGCAACACCTCCACCCCTCCCAGTAGGACCAGGGTCAACACCCTATCGTGGGATCTCAGGGAGTCTCAACTGTTTTTGAAAATCTGTCATCACGTAGATTGCTTCGGTAATCTGTTTTTCTGCATGGTAATCACTGGTACATAATCTGTAATGTAAACACTCGTACACATATTACAGCATATGCATCTATATTGTTCATAACCAATTGTTACCCATATAACAATCTCTACATATTCAAAATACTTTGATATTTATGATATCGATCCTAAAACTTATATATATATATATATATATATATATATATATAATTTTTTTGTTCACATAGGTATCAATATGTCCAATAAAATTTCTTATTTCAGATACTGCTTCTGTTTAGTTCATATATGTTCTATCTATGATGCATTGTTTTAACCATTTTCAATTTGTATACCAATATATTTCACTTTTCATATTCAAAATGCAGTTACTCTTCTATTTCTTTTCTTTTAATCATATTTGAAATGTAATGAAATCTATCAATAGATAGTTTCATCTATAATGTTTAATCTATGATTTCATATTCTTGTAATGTTAATTTAAATGACATATCGCATATCGGTATCCATGCATCAGTAAATTTAAACAAGCAGCATATATCCTATATCACTAGAGTGAAGTAGCATTCTATCTTTATGGGTATCCATGTACCAACAAAGTAAAAACTCATCTTTACGTAGTATTTCAAAATTTCAAGTATCAAAATTAGAGCAGTCATATATACATATAAAGTTTCCAGTTCTCAAAATTTAGCATAAGCTGAGGTAATTCTGGCAGAAAGTCTCAGCGTCCTCCCAAGTCGCTGATCCAAGACTATACTTGTCCCACTGGACTTTAACTTGGTCTATCTAGCGGTTCCTGAGCTGTCGAACCCTACGTTCCAGAATACGTAATGGTTCGACTGTTAGGGTTCCCTTGTCTGATACCTTCAGTTCCTTCCATTGAAGGTCATGAGATTTATCAGCAATATAATGTCGTAAGGCAGATACATGAAATACATTATGAATTTTGTACAGGTGGGGTGGCAGTGCAAGACGATAAGCGACAGGTCCAACTTTTTCCAGGACTTCAAACGGTCCTATAAACCGGGAGGATAATTTTGTCCCATTCCCAAACCGAATGGTGCTTTTATTTGCTCTGATGCGGATGAAAACCTGATCTCCCACTATATTGCTTTTATTTGTCCTGTGAGCATCAGCATAACTTTTCTGTCTATCTTGTGCCTCTTTCAATCATTGCCTAATCAGTTTTACCTGATCCTCCATCTCTTGGATCAATTCTGGTCCGACGATTATTCGATCTTCTATCCTGTCCCAACTCAATGATGTTCTGCAAGGTCTTCCGTATAATGCTTCAAATGGCGGCATCCCGATTGAACTGTGGTAGCTATTGTTGTAAGCAAATTCTACTAAGGGTAAGTACTTTTCCCAGCGTGCCTGTTGGTCCATAACATACATCCTTAGCATATTCTCGAGTACTTGATTTACCCTTTCTGTCTGTCCATCGGTCTCAGGATGATATGCTGTACTCAAATTTAACTGAGTTCCCAAGGCCGACTGCATACAATTCCAGAACCTTGATGTGAACAGAGGATCTCTGTCGGATATGGTTTTCTTAAGTACTCCATGAAATCTGATGATTTCATTTATGAATACCCGTGCTACATCAGCTACTTCATAAGTATCTCTTACTGGGATGAAATGGGCGCTTTTTGTTAAACTATCCACCACAACCAGAATGGAATTATGCTTTTGTTGTGTAAGAGGCAGTGCAACGATAAAATCCGTGGAAATTATCTCCCATTTGGTCATAGGGATGTCATGAGGTTGTAAGAGACTTGCTGGGTGATGATGATCAGCTTTTACCTGCTAACATTCAAGACACCTAGCGACAAATTGGACAATGTCGTTTTTCATGCCTGACCAGAAGAAGAGTCTCTTAGTGTCAGCATACATCTTCTTTACCCCAGGATGTGCACAATATACTGCTCGATGTGTTTCCTTCAAGATGGTGTTTTGAAGATCTCCACTATCTAGTATATACATCCTTCCGTGAAATCGTAGAATTCCGTCCTCTTCCAAATCATATCCTTCGAACTTAGGTTCCCTCGAATGGTTGCTTTTGAGCCCCGACCTTACTTTTAAGTACCAACTATCTTTTACAAGATGTTCAAACACTTGATTTTTCAAGTTCACCCTGATAGGTACGAGGGAGAATATTCGAGGTCTTCTACTTAAGGCATCTGCTACCACATTCTCCTTCCCTTTTATATATGAAATTGCAAAATCGTATTCACTTAGGAGTTCACTACATCATCTTTGTCTTGTATTCAAGTCTCTTTGGGTGAATAAATACTGCAAACTTTGGTGGTCACTTTTAAGCACAAAGTTTCTCCCTACCAAGTAATGTCTCCACATCTTTAAAGCTAAGACCACCGCGGCTAACTCCAAATCATGCGTAGCATAAAGTTCTTCATGGGTTTTTAATTTTCTCGAAGAGTATGCTATTACGCCTCCTTCCTGCATTAATACTGTGCCTAACCCTTGCTTAGATGCGTCAGTGCATACAGTAAAATCTTTATCCATATCTGGTACTCGCTAAATCGGTGCACTAGTCAATAATCGTTTAAGTTCAGAAAAAGCTTTATCACACTCCTTAGTCCACTCATACTTAACACCTTTGCGCTGGAGGTTTGTGATCGGCTTTGCAATTTTGGAAAATCTCTTCACAAACCTTCGGTAGTAACCTACTAAACCCATAAAACTACGCACTTCATGTGCATTCTTAGGTAACGGCCACTCCCTGATTGTATTTACCTTTTTAGAATCTATAGAGATTCCTTCGCCTGATATGATATGACCTAAGTAATGGATTTCCTTATGAAAGAAAGCGCATTTGGATAATTTTCCATATAACTTGTGCTCTTTGAGACAAAATAACACTATCCGAAGATGCTCTTCATGCTCCTTCTCATTCTTAGAGTAAATGAGAATATCGTCCAGGAAAACTTGTACAAATTTGTCGAGATATTTGCGGAGAACGCTATTCATGAGGTTCATGAAGACTGCAGGTGCATTGGTCAACCCAAATGGCATCACAATGAATTCATAATGCCCGAAACGAGTTCGGAATGCAGTCTTAGACACATCACTTTCGCTAATCTTGAGTTGATGATAACCCGATCGCAGATCGATCTTTGAAAATACTGTAGCTCCTTTCATTTGATCGAAAAGGTCATCAATGCGAGGCATTGGATACCTATTCTTTACCGTGGCCCGGTTCAAATCTTGATAGTCCACACACAGTCGTAATGAACCATCTTTCTTCTTGACAAAGATTACAGGAGCACCCCATGGTGAAACACTGGGTCGAATGTGCCCTACATCTAACAGTTCTTTCAACTGTATTTGCAATTCTTGAAGTTTCGGGGCAGTCATTCGGTAAGGAGTTTTAGATATAGGTTCCGTACCAGGTTTCAATTCAATGGTGAGGTCTAGCTCTCTCCGAGGAGGTAGTCTAGGTAATTCCTTTGGAAAAACATTCGGAAATTCTGATAGAATCGGATACTGATCTAAGGAAGACCCTTTTCCATTGCTTACCTCTTGAACCGCATACACTTGACAACCCTTCCTTAAGCACCACTTCATTTGCATGGCTGAGATGAAACACAAGGATAATTTTCTCTTAATACCTTGAATTTGGATTGTCTCACCCACATCATTTACGCAAAGTATTGTTTCCCCGGAACAATCTACCCATGCTCGATAAGACTCTAACCAATCCATTCCTATCACCAGGTCGTAAGTTCCTAGGGCCGTGACATATGCTTTTAGTTTTGTCAAACAAATCCCTAGGTTAACTTTACACTCTTCAACACTTAAATCTACGGCTTGAAGTTATCCTGAAGCCATTTCTACTTGTCTAAAATCGTTTTGCTTGCAAGCTTCCAACCCTAATTTATTTAATGCAGATGATGAAATAAAACTATTAGTAGCACCAGTGTCAAATAAGATTTTGAGTTTTATTCCGTTGATTGTACCTGAAGATTCCACTACAGTGGATTGATGTGCTGCTTGGTTGTTGTTGACGACAGCATGGATTTTATGATTGCTTTGGGCATCTGATGATGGTTCTTTTCCTATTCGCCGAGAGTTCTCCGAACAATCACATCGAATATGAGATTCTCCACACCCCCAACAGTCCACTCGGGTTGGTCCTTTCGCGTTTGACTGATAATCCCCGACCAAGAACTATGTCCCCTGGTGCTGCTTCCTCTCCCATTCCTTCCCCGATTACCAGTCCCTCGAGACCTCCAAGCACTGAAGTTTGAGGACTCGGAAGCTATTGCGTTTATGGTCCTGGGAGCTCCTGCCCCTACTCCCCTTGGGGTAAACCTGTTACCATAAGGAGGTGGTCTTGAGTTATTTCCTCGGAAGAAATTTCGAGGAGTCCTTCCTGTAAATACCTGTGGTATTGGTTCAGCTGGCCTGAAATCCCTTTTAATCTCCAGATGTTCTTCTGCATAACGAACACATTCAACCGCCTCTGCCACCGTTGGTGGCTTCCACATTCTTACCATGGCTCTGATCCGATGATTTAATCCAAATACGAAACGCTCGGCCTGACGTTCATCCGTGTCTAGATAAGGAACATATTTTACAAGTTCCATGAACTTTATCTCGTATTCTTCCACGGTTTTACCACCTTGGGTTAGAGTATGGAAGGCTCTGGTTTGCTGTTCTTGAAAGAAAGGTGGTAGGTATTTCGCACGGAATCGGTCCACAAACAACTCCCAAGGAACGGTATCTGAAGTAAGATGCAGCTGCTTTTCCATATTTCCCCACCAAATCAGAGCATTCCACCTGAGTTGGAATACAACGATCTTTGTTTTAGAAGTTGAAGAATATTGTCTTAATGCGAAGCATCTGATCATCCCTTCCAACCATGCTTCGGCATGTTCTCCAGCTCATCCTCCAGAGAATTCCGGGAGTTTAATTTTTTGCAGTTCCTGTGAAATATCTTCTCTGTGAGGTTTGTCATCAAAATCCTTAGGCTTTTCTGAATGTCTTTCCTCTGGGTGATGTCGTTCCTCCTTGTTCCTGGTCGACTGCGACCCTTTTAACGTTTCCAAAATGGCTTCTAATGAGCTCATCACAGTGGTGAGATCGGGTGGAGCAACAGGTGTTGATGGCGATCTTGATGGTGGTGATGGCGATGGTGAAGGTGGAGGTGGCAGCGATGCATTTCGCTGGCGCCGCCGCCTTTGGTACGTGTTAAACATGGTAATTTTTCCTGAAATACATAATAATAAATTCATGAGAAATGGGTGAATTTTCAGACTGACAAAATATAATTTTCGTAAGATTTGAGCTGGCATACGAGTATAGTTCTTTTGCTAATTTATTTGCAGGTAGGTCTTACTGGTATCGAGGTCAAGGAGGGTGGCAACGCGACCTCCTTGTCCTATGCAGGGTATTGTATGCTTACTAATTCTAGAGTGGAATGCAAGGTTTTTATAGATCATAGGGTTGTTTTGTAAAATTTGTCTAAAAAGTTCCATCCTAGATGCAGTTATAGAAGGGATTACTGACTTTCTGCTATTTATTAATACTAGGAATTTGAATAAGTAGCCCTGAGTAACAATTGTTCAAGTGCCGAAATGAATTTTGGTGCACAACTTCCGTTTATTGTTCATAATTAATTTTAAGTATTTATGTAAGTACGCTTACTGTATTTTAATTCTTCCCACAACTTTTAACACTATACTTTGGATATAATATGATTATTTATTGATTATTTATTATCATATATAAGATTTTGTTTATTTGACTACAGAGCAATGGTAAGACTAATGGCACATCTAGCCTACCTTTACTAATCATTAGCTATAGTTTGGTTTTCCACATACACTCATAACACTTGTTTTTAAGGTAACAAGAATGTGGTGACAAAAGTAGTGCATAGCTAGAATTGATGAGATAAAATCCATAGATTAGTCTATTTTTGAATTGATTTATCTTGTATGAATTGAATAGTGAAATTTTATGATCCTGAAATTGCATTGTTGGAAACTTTCCATTATGACTGTGAATTAGGATGGCTTGGCTTTTGTTATGACAATGAATAGGATATCTCTATATATCTGCTTGTATAAATTTGAATGATGCCAAATCTTTTGATTAGTTCACGTGCTGCACATGTTTTGCATCGCTCATTTATTTTAACATAGCATTAAGGTATATGCAAAATTCCATGTTTGTTTGTTTGATTGGGTTATATATTTATAACACATACATAACAAATACACTTATTTAAATCTTAAGGTGCTATATTTTTAACGTTTTGTGTTCCCATCTTTAAATTTCCATCCTTTTTAATTAGGGAGGTACATATTCACCTCCTTTGAATGTTGTCTCTCTATGCCCTCACCTTAACTTTCGCATGCATTGACCAAATGTTGTTATAAGATATGCTCCAATGTAGTATGCGTATGTTAACTAATCTTTATTGACAACTATTCCAATACATAGTTTTTACAATAAATCTATTTTGCATTAGCCATGACGAGGCCAACAATGTGAAATGCATGCTATTTAAATTTCGAGGGCTTCATATTCACCTTCTTTTGAATGTTATCTTTCTGTGCTCTCACGTTCATAACTCGGGGTACCATAGGCAGGCATTGACAAAAGTTGTCTATATAATTTTAATTAAAATAAAATGAAATATAATATAAATATAAAATTCCGACTTTCATTTATCCGCTATCAAGTCGACTATACTTATTAAAGTTGGCTATATAAAAATAAAATGAAATATAATATAATAAAAAATTTCGACTTTCAATTATCCGCTATCTGATACCCTGGTGGATCACCCCCCTCGACTACATCAATTAATTATATAAATTGTTCCGGCTGGACTACATTAATTAATTAATTATATAAATTGTGATTTGGGAATGATTGCACTATCCATGTGAGGCTCTTCAACAATTTAGATACGGTCCAAACTGCTCCGAGACACGAGCGTTGAACATCATATTAACGCGCGATGTTAGGTAACCGCACGCACCATTATTGACATGAGAAATGTGCAATTTTTCATGAGAGGGAGATAAATGTCAAATGTTCAACTTGGAGCTCGTTCACGTGAGTGCCATGAGAGCAAGGTCGTTTGTCGCTCGATCACGTGAGTCACGTTGAACTTTGAAGTAGTTGACGTGCATTTTGATGTCATGCACATGGTTAACATGGTGTGTATGCTATAAATTATTCCATTAGAATTATGGTGGCCGGCCCACACGAGGTCAAACCCACGGGGTAGCATTGGTTATAACGAATATAACAATGTTTTGTTATGTATTTATCCGGTTGAACCATATGCTATTTTAAACCCAAACGATTTTTTATATATATACATTTTTGTTTTAACCATTCGGTATTTTATTTAAATCAGAGGATTTTACTCAACATGTTTCATAAAGTGACAACGACACCTACCCTAGCCCGTCAACGACACCTCATGGCAACTATTTTGCAAGCCACGCCATTTCTTTAACGAATGACACGCTGTGGAATGATTTTGCCTCGGTGCCAAGAGCTCCCATACGCACGATAGTCACGCTGGGAAGTGCTGGTGTAGTCGGCTATCAACTACACGGATGTATTAACATCTGTAATAAGAATATCACTTTTACCCTTATATATTCTTCTGTCGGCCCTCTTAAAACAGGCGTGAGCCTTTCCAAATCGACAACCTATTGTAACTATCATATGTGGAAATTTTGTCCAACGACTAAAGCCCATAACTCAACGTGCTTCAACTCTCACTCCTTCATTCCAACGAATTGAAACATTTCCAACGCTGGTGAACCATATGTTTGGAATGAAGAATTGAAAACTAGTTTGAAATTTTGGCTGAAAAAATGAAAAGAAAATCAGAACAACGCTGTGTGCCGTGTCTAGTACTGTAATGCCTGTACAGATTGCAGCTCCACGCCAGATAGTTGCCCTGTTATTGATAAATTTCTGGTGATTTTTCTATTGAAAAACTTTTAGGATTATTGCAGTGCTGAAGGTAACATTTATATTTCTGAATCTTGCATCATAAAGTTTAAAGATGATCTTGGTAAATGTACTAATAACTATGCAGAGTTTATGGCCAACATGCATGAGTTCAGTACAACTGTGATAGGTTCTATACTAGCTTTGATTGTGGATCCCTGGCAGCAATCGAATAACACTACTCCGGTCCTCGACAGGTCATGTTTATTGGAGCTATTTGCAGTAAAATTTGATACAACAAGGGTAGGAGACATAACTTATAAAACACCATTTATCTCTCTTTTCTCACTGGTGATCGGCCACTGCTCAAAATCGAAATCGAATTGAGAGGTGATGCTGGACCTAATAAAACTCTGGACATCCAATGGCGGTCTGAATAATTAACAAGTAAGGCTTTGCAGAAAACCCTGTTCATACTATAACTATTCTGCAACTTAGCTCTATATCTAGAGTGTTTGAACTTTGAACAAAGGTTTACTCAATCCCCTAACAGTGCTGTTAACTGAAAATCATAACAACCATGAAAGAGAGCCATGTGAATAAATGAATGCATACAGAGATTGAAAACACTACGTACATACAAATAATTTGGCCCCTTTTAAATTGGAAACAACCATAGACTGGTTTTAAACATGCAGAAGCTTTAGGAACGAAATTTAATGGGCCTATAAGGTCAAAAAAAGGGTTTGAAACTACCCTCTGATACCATATGTAGGAACCCTGTTTTCATTTTTCCTAAATTTTACACTTAATTTCAGAGTTTTGCTAGAGAGGGACTTAGCTAAATCGACCAACAGGGTAATCACTGCTACAGTTATCAGCCTTTTAATGAATCCATTCTAAGATATTCTTTCAGCATGAATGAATCTAAACATATATAAATATAAGTCAACAGTAATACGATTTGATGCAGATCAGTAATGAAATTTCAATTTTTCATAAAGAACTAATCGAAACATGGGAAGATACCTGGAGTATAGCTGATGATTTTAATGGTGGTTCTCCTCCTGTGATGCTGTGGACAATTGAACAGTTCACCGAAACAATCAAATCCTCCCAGCCAATCCAGGAACAATCCCAGACCCAAAGGATGTCTCCTCTGCCCCCGTGCCCAGATTTCCAAGAAAAACAGAGACTCCCTCTCAGCACAAATCCTTTCTTATCATCCTATCACTTAGTAATCAGCCCAAGTTAAAAAGAACCCCTCCCTCCTTCGAATCAACTTCCTTATATAAATTTCTCCACCGCCATACATCCTATCCCACCGCCATACATCCTATCCCACCGCCTCTTCTCCATCAAGATAAGATCTTCTTAAAGGAAGGTATGAATGTCATTTAAGGAGATGTGATTGTTATTAAAGAGGAGGTGTGATCTTATGGTTGTCCAATCTGTTGGAGTATATGGCTTGAATTTAGAGTAACTTTATGATTAAGGCTTATGTTGGAATATTTAACTTAACTATATATATATTTTTAATTAAATTAAGTTTATTTTCTATTTTTTTTATTAGTCCTTTTCATATAATGTATACTTAGCTAATATGAATATTAATCTGGAATCATGTTAAATTTGGACAACTAGGTCCAAACTCCATGATATGATGCTCAGATTAAGAGGCTAATATTTTTGTTGGATTCCTCTTTCGGAGAGGTGTAAAATCCATATATAATATGTCTTAATCCGATGAGCAGAACATTTATTTTGAATTTATTATTCTTAATAAATTATATGTGCAGGTCGGCCTTAAGGTTTCACACCCCCAACAGATGTGTCACACGCCCCAATGATGGATATAAACACAGGCAAAGTTGGAGAGCATTTCATCACAACACAACTCACAACATCTTCTCTCATCTGATTTAGTACGAGCTCCTTGGATGACGAGTTCAGCCACACGTGTGAAGGAGAAGAAGGACAAAACAGTACGGCTGAGTTGAAGGACGATTTTTCTGCAGTTAGGGTTTTGCAGAAAGTTTGACCAGCGTTGACTTTGGTCAACGCATGGTCCTAATGGCTGAAATTCATTGGGAAGTTCGTAGTTTAGTTACAGGTCAGAATGCTTGGCACAACATCCACGCCGTGCTGACCAATCAAGCATCGCGTTGACTTTTTAGCTTGTCGCCCGCGTTGACTTTTCTCTGGACGTCGTTGACTTTGGAGTTGCTTGGGTTGACTCATTTTGCTGATTGGAGGACTGTTGTGACACATTCTAGGTTGGCTGACCAAGGAGACTTTGCTGGTTGAAGCATCTTGTTGACCGTCGTAACGCACCACCACATTTTTCCTGTTTCTGATTTGTCTTCTATAAGATCCACTTATATGTTCTATCTGCATTTTACTTAACTATTTGTATGATTGCTGTGAGAAAAGTAAAGTTGCTCCAAGCATAGAACATCTACAAAAATTTACATGGTATCAGAGGCGAGGTGAAGACAAACTCTATCTTTAGCAATCACCGCCGGAAGAAATGGGTTCCACAAGTCTTGAATTCAAGGAGAATGACAAGCTGACTGGAAGGGATGACTTCCATGCCTGGAAGATGATATTAGATCTCAAATTGGAGGACCATGATCTCTTGGATCATGTGCTGGGTAAAATTCAAGAACCTCCATCCAATGCTACCGCTGCTGTTAGAAACAAGTATAAGAAGAGAGAGATCAAAGCAAAGCTGCTGATCAGGGAATCCATACATAAGAGCCTGGTTGCCTATATATCTGAACTAGGCACATCCAAGGAGATGTATGACAAATTGATCCTTATGTTCAAAGTAAACAATGTGAACCAAGTGCTATTCCTCAAGAACAAGTTGAAGAATATGAAGAAGGGTCGGGATGACTCTGTTCAAACTTACTTTCTGAAATTGACCGAAACAAGGAACAATCTACTAGCTATTGGGGAGACAATCGCTGATCGTGAGATGGTTCTCACCGCACTTGGAGGACTTCCATATGAATGTCAAGTATTCACAACTACCATTCTCAACAATAATACCATTCCTAACTTTGATGAGCTTCTGTCTAGATGTATGCAAGAAGAGACAAGGATGAAGGAATTCGATAATGACAGAAATGCTGCCTATGGTGCTCATTCTCGAAAGAAGAACTCTGGTGGTCCTAAGGACAAAGGAAGAACAAGGACTCAAGAAAATAAGGGTAAGTGTTTCACTTGCCATAGGCCTGGTCACTATGCTAGAGAATGCCCCTTTAAGAAGGATTCTCCCGATAGTGATGATAACAACAACAATCGAAGGAATGGGAATCGAAGAAATGACAAATCCAAAGGGAAGAGGAAGGCTCACTTTGGTGGAAACAATCAACCTTCAAAATGGTCTAGAAACACCAGGTATGAGGAGTCTAATGCTGTTGATAAAAGAAATGAATATATTCTTGTATCTGCTCTCTCTGCTACATCTCCACCCGACACTATGGACGTCTGGCTAATCGATAGTGGTGCCTCAAGACACATCACTGGATTCAAGGAAGCACTCTCTGACATGGTTGAAAGGGATACTAATCTAGAAATTATCCTTGGGGATAATGCCACATATCCCGTGAAAGGGACAGGGACTGTGACCCTCCACTTGTCTCAAGGACAAGTCCTCCATTTGCAAGATGTACTCTATGTACCTAAATTGAAGAAGAACCTTGTGTCTGTATCTGCCATGGAAGACAAAGGATTCAATGTAACCTTCTCTGATGGAAAGGTGCTCATGTGGAAGGAGAGCTTCAAGGAAGCTATCTCAATTGGCTTTAGAGTTGGTACACTCTGCCAGGTTGGAGGGAGACCGTTGGGAGCTATGACTTGTGATACTATCCGACAAACCGAACTATGGCACCAAAGATTTGGACACCTTCATTACAAGGCCCTTCCCGAAGCAAGGAAGGTGGTGACAGGGATGCCTGATTTTGGAAATAATCATGAAGGTGTATGTAAGGGCTGTGTTGAAGGAAAACATACAAGGGGACCTTTCCCCTCAAGTGTCACAAAGACATCTGATATATTGCAACTGGTCCATTCTGATCTATCTGGTATGTTGCCCGTAACATCCCTGGGGGGATGTTCTTACTACATGACATTTATTGATGACTTCTCTCGCAAAACCTGGATATACTTCTTGAAGAAGAAGGATGAGGCTTTCATGTGGTTCCGTACCTTCAAAGCCTTGGTGGAAAATATGACCGGAAAGAAGATCAAGATTTTGAGGACTGACAATGGCATTGAATATGAGTCAAATGAGTTCAAAGACTTTTGCAGAGAAGCTGGCATTAAGAGGGAGACTACCACTGCATATACTCCTGAGCAGAATGGTGTTGCTGAACGCAAGAATAGGACTATTGTAGAAGCTGCCCGTGCCATGCTATGTGACCAGGGTCTACCAAAGTTTCTGTGGGGAGAAGCTGCAAATACTGCTGTGTACATTCAAAACCGATGCCCTCATTCCGCTTTGGACTCCAAAACTCCCGAAGAGGTTTTCTCTGGTAAGAAACCCGATGTCTCACATTTTAGAATTTTTGGATGTCCTGTCTATTTTCATGTGCCGAAAGAAAAGAGAAGTAAGCTGGATGCTACTGGGAAGAAATGAATGTTTGTGGGCTACAGTGAGACTTCTAAGGCATATAGAGTCTATGTACCTGGTCAAAGGGAAGTAGAGATAAGCCATGATGTCACTTTTGACGAAGATGCTTCCTTGAAGAAAGTAGTAGATCTTCCAAGATCTGGAGAAAATCATGAAGAAAGGCCTGGAAATCAAGAAGAACCGCAGGATGAGACAATGCCTGATATTGAAGGACCAATGGACCCTATTGATCCATCTCCTTCACTGGGAAAGAGACCATCATGGCTCAGGGACACCCTCGAAGATGCTGAGGGTCATGCTGCCCCAAGGGGGACATTCTGAGAAAGCAAGAAGCCGTGTAGATACCAAGGGTATCTAGCTGCCATGAGTACTATTGTACAATCTGAACCTGGATCTTTTGAGGAAGCCGTAAAGCATCAAGTTTGGAAGGATGCTATGCACGAAGAATATGAGTCCATAATGAAGAATGATGTATGGGATGTGGTCCCGAGACCGAAGGACAAATCTGTTGTCACCGCAAAATGGCTCTACAAGATCAAACATGGATCTGATGGGAGTGCTGAAAAGTTCAAGGCAAGGTTTGTTGCCTGTGGCTTCTCTCAAAAGGAAGGAATTGACTATGATGACATATTTGCACTTGTGGCACGATATACCACCATTCGATCAATCATAGCCCTTGCTGCTACGCAAGGATGGAGTCTTCATCAGATGGATGTCAAGACCGCTTTTCTGCATGGTGCAACAAAGGAAGAGGTGTATGTAGAACAACCTCTGGGGTTTGAAGTCCAGGATCGGGACACCCATGTCTGCAGGTTGAAGAAAGCCCTCTATGGGTTGAAGCAAGCACCCAGAGCTTGAGTGGGGAGGATGGATAGGTACTTGATGGTGGGCTTCACTCGAAGTAATCTTTGATCCGAACCTTTACTTCAAGGTTGTGCGGGGAAAGCCTCTCATTCAGTGCAGCCATGTGGACGACCTCTTCCACAATGGTGCTGACCCTCTCATTCATCAATGTAAGAGGGAGCTCGTTGCTGAGTTCGAGATGAAGGACCTAGGACTGATGCACTACTTCCTAGGCCTGGAGGTCTGGCAGAGACCTGGAGAGATTTTCCTTTCTAAAGGAAAATACATTGTGAAGCTTCTGGAAAGATTTGGGATGGTGGACTGTAAGTCCGTGTCGACACCGATGGAACTCAACTTTAAGAAGTTGAGTGGCAGCGCTGCTGGGCCTATTTTGGCCAATCCTACTGAGTATCGACAACTCATAGGAGCTTTGATGTTCTTAGTGAACACCCGACCAGACATATGTTTTGTAGTGAACACTTTGAGTCAACAGATGGTTGAGCCTCATCACTTTCACTGGGTTGGTGCCAAGAATCTTCTGAGATATCTTCGGGGCACGATAAACCATGGGCTGAGATACACTGCCGGGAGTGTGATACTCCGTGGATATACTGATGCCGATTGGGCTGGCAATGTGGTGGATCGTAAGAGCACATCGGGATGCTGCTTCAATCTTGGTTCTGCTTCGATCTCATGGATGAGCAGGAAGCAGAAGTCGGTGGCTTTGAGCACCGCGGAGGCCGAATACATTGTTGCTAGTATGGCCTGTTGTGAAGCAGTTTGGTTGCGAAAGCTCTTTAGTGAGCTGTTTGGACATGTGCTAGATACCACTGTGATACTCTGTGATAACCAGAGTGGGATTCGTATGACTGAGAATCCTGTGTTCCACGACCGATCCAGGCATATTGATATCAGGTACCACTTTATCCGGGATATGGTACAACGAGGCGCCGTAAGGCTCGATCATATAGGAACTGATGAGCAGGTCGCGGATATTCTCACTAAGCCCCTGGGGAAGGTCAAGTTCCTAACCTTCCGTGAGAGTCTTGGTGTCGTGGAAAGACCCTATGATGTGGGTCCTGTTGGACGATGAGCTCTGGGAACTCTGGGGGGCTTTGGGGATAGCTTCTCGGAGCTATAAGCACTCATAATGCTTCTGCCCCACCCTTGTGATTATTGAGCTGGTTCACCACTCATTTATCTGTGCCCAGTATGCATCCTACCCATTGAGTTCAGGGCTCATGGGAAGTACCTCTCATTTGGCCAATGAGGTGGGAAAAGCTAGAGACTATTAGCAAAGACTGATGGACGCATCAGAGATTGCCGTACTCTCTATCTAGGATGGCACAGTCCAACCACTTGATCTGGGATCAAGTTTAGTGAGGTCCGGGACCTCTGCCTGACTTCGGGTCAGATGAACCAACTTTGGGTTGGTTGGATACTCTTTATGAGTTTGATAGAGGTTTCGAACCTCTGGACTGATTATGTCAGTCGGGGGATGATGTCTTTATCACTGACCCACTTTTGTTCTGAAATAAAGAGGCCAGCAAAGCAAGTTACGGCGGGATGACGCACGATGTTTGATTGCACTGATGGATGGAGTTCTCCCTAGTTGAGAGGGAGTGTTAAATTTGGACAACTAGGTCCAAACTCCATGATATGATGCTTAGATTAAGAGGCTAATATTTTTGTTGGATTCCTCTTTCGGAGAGGTGTAAAATCCATATATAATATGTCTTAATCCGATGAGCAGAACATTTATTTTGAATTTATTATTCATAATAAATTATATGTGCAGGTCGGCCTTAAGGTTTCACACCCCCAGCAGATGTGTCACACACCCCAATGATGGATATAAATACAAGCAAAGTTGGAGAGCATTTCACCACAACTCAACACACATCTTCTTCTCTCATCTGATTGAGTACAAGCTCCTTGGAGGACATTTCCAACCCACACGTGTGAAGAAGAAGGACGAATTTTCGTACGGCTGAGCTGAAGGACGAATTGCTGCGGCTAGGGTTTTGCTGGAAGTTTGACCAGCGTTGACTTTGGTCAACGCATGGTCCGAAAGGGCTGAAAATTGTTGGGAAGTTCGATTTTGGAAGGCCGTACTGTTTGGCACAGAAATCGAGGTCAAAGGGTTGACCAAACTGCTACTGCGTTGACTTTTAGCTTGCTGCCTTGCGTTGACTTTTCTGGACAGCATTGACTTTTTTGGAGTTGACTTGGGTTGACTCATTTTCTTTGATTAATTGTTGTGACGATGCAGGTTGGGCGACCAAGGAGACTTTCTTGGTTGAAGCATCTTGTTGACGTAGCGCACCACCACATTTTTCCTGTTTCTGATTTGTCTTCTATAAGATCCACTTATATGTTCTATCTGCATTTTACTTAACTATTTGTGTGATTGCTGTGAGAAAAGTAAAGTTGCTCCAAGCATAGAACATCTACAAAAATTTACAAATCATAATATTAATCTCTAACTCAGGTAATCTTGATATTAGTAGTTAGGTGTACTAGTGCGATGTGTGCGAGATAGGCAGGTGTAGCTATCAAATGCCTATACTGTACACACGCTAATATCATTGTGTATAACTCGGGAACGGGTTGTTACAATATATGCTAAAGCATGTAGTGGAACATTAATTTTATTCCACCGTGCACACACATAGTTGTGAATCATTGAATACAAGTTTGGATCATTTTCCTTAACAACATCTTTTATTTGCCCCAACATGCTATCCATCTGCTCATATACCTCCCCAATCTCTAGTTTATCTGTATCTGCAAAGCTGAGTATCTGAAACACTCCCTTTTTGGCAGGGAGAGCGCTCTCGATGCACTCCCAAAATGCTCCTGCTCAGAGCACGAATTGGGAGCAGGTTCGAGAGGGGGGGTGGGGGCGCTCTCCCGCAACCTTGGTCCTACCTCTCCGTTGACTCACTCAGAGAGAGACAACCTCGAAACTTCAGCCCTTCTGGCTAAAACTGCACAATCTCTTTGGGGATTTGATCTGCTGCTGCTACAACAATTCGGCCTTCACTTTAGTGCTCAGATCCGCTCTGCCTGTTTCACATCAAATGCTTTGATACCATATGAAAATTCCTAGATCTGACAATCTTAGGAATCCTATTGCAACTATCTGAGTTTACTTCTCCTATTATGTAAATTACATTATAGAATTAATTTAGAATGCATCATGAATTATTGAAGTAAACTACTAAAGTAACCTACAATCTATTTAAATATGATTCCGAAACAAGGAAACTTAGCAAGAAATCAATTACACATAGGACACCTTTATTTTGGACTCAGTCCTCGGAAAAACCCAATGCGAGAAAACCGATGCAGCAGATCTGAGGGTTTGTAACTTTGTATTATTAAGCAACAGTTTTTGAATACAAGTCTGGGATGCCTTTTTGGAAATCCTTGCAGAGAATATGACTGACAAAAAGTTCGTGAGAGAAATCTCACTCTGATCTGGAAGCCTGAATGACCAACAACCTCGAAACTGCAAGCCCACCACTGCGTAGTCTTTGCACAGTCACTGCGCCACTTTGTGTGGGGACTGCATGGCTTCTATGTCATTGGTCTTCTGCTGGCTGGATCTGCTCTTCTGGCCTCTTCCAGTCTCACACCCCGGCTCTCCGGCACTGGATCTGGCTGACCCTCAGCTGAATCTCGAATTCCCTTGAGGCTGCAATGCTGACTCCGCATGGGACTGCGCTGGCTCTACGTAGCTGCTACACTGCCTCTGTTGATCTGCTCTCTGCCTTCTCTGCTTTGTATTCTTAGTTTCAGAGAAAATCCTCCGACCATTAGTTGTTTCTGCCCATCACTGCAACTGGAATCACTTAGATCTGATCTTCGTCCGAGCACTTGCTCCGTTAGAAGAATTCGATATCTAGATTCACTCGGTGTGTCTTTCCAAATGACCCTCAAGCCTTCCTTTATAGTCTTCTTGTTGAGAAATCAACGACCGAGATTAGATCTCTAATCAACGACTAAGATTATAACATTTCTTGATCTTCGCTTTCTAGATCATTCTTACTTTGTTTTATTAATACCTTTTAATTGTTTAATTTCCCTAAGTTAGACTTAGGGTCCCCATTAAAATAATTGTTTTTTACAATAAAACATGAATCGAATGGAATTTTCACAAACGGTTTCTGGGTTCTTTGGAATACCAGTGTCTAAGCGTCTCTGCAAAATTTGGGGCTTACAACACTTCTGATGCTACGAAAAATCAAAATTTCGTTGAGGGGTTGCCAGATCCATTGCGTGGTTGTGTGAGGGCCTACAAGCCCGTGACGTTGCATGATGTAATCACCAGGACTAGTGAGATGCTGGACGTAGTTCCTAAGACCAGATTAAATTCCAAGCCTACCTTTCCTTAGAAGTGTAAGGACACCAGATCTCCTCGGAGTGGACAGGATGTGGGCAGATGGATAAAGAGACTAGTAGGGACCTCCGAAGGAGGAAACTGTGTTTTATGTGTCAGGAGCCTTTGGCACCTGGGCTCAAGTGTTCTAAGGGCAAGGCCTACTATATTGAGGTGTTTTCTGACGGTGAGCCTAAGGAGGATGGCCAGTAGGAGCAGACGGGAGGAGAGGAGGAGCACCATGATGCAAGGGAGGAGCCACATTATCAGGGTGCCAAGGGGGGCATCATTGCTTCTCTTACAGGGATTTTGAGATATCATACATTGCCGATCGAGGGCATTATTCAGTGTCAGAGAGTAACTATTTTGGTCGAAGGTGGGGCCGCCCACAACTTCATAGATGAACGATTGGTAGACTGGAGGGGGTTGGAGATGCAACCTTTTGAGGGCTTCTCAGTTCTGATACTCGAGAACCAGACTATGGAGTGCACCAGGATGATCCCTAAGATGAAGTTGACGATGGGGAACTACATGGGCACCAATGAATTCTTTGTGGTGATTGTGCCAGACACCAATGTGGTGTTGGGTGTTTAGTGGCAATACTCTATAGGGTGCTACACTACAGACTACGGAGCAATGGAGATGGAGTTCATAGGGCCAGATGGGAAGGTGGTGGTGTTGAGGGGCATGCATTCGTACCCACCTCAGTTTGTGATAGCCAACAGGATGGAGGAAGATCTGCGGAAGGGAGATATATCATGGGCAGTGAAGTGCAGGCTTTCAGAGACAGGGATAGGGGCTCAGGCACGACAACATCATCCAGACATTTTAACAGTCTTACAGAGACATCAAGCAATTTTTGGAGAGATTTCGCCAGGTCGTCCCCCAGTCAGAGGGTTTGAGCATGCTATTGAGTTGGAGGAAGGGGTTCAAGCAGTCATCACCACCCCCTACAGACATCACAAATCATATTGGGATGAGATAGAGAGGGTTGTTCAGGAGTTGTTTGCCTTGGGCCACATCAGGTTGAGTTCTAGTCCTTTCCCTTCTTCCGTGGTGTTGGTGAAGAAGAAGGACGAGGCCCTCTACATGTGCTTTGATTACTGAGCTCTCAACAAGAGAACACTGAAGAATAGGTACACTATCCCGAGGATAGACGAGTTGAGGGGAGACAAGTACTTCTCCAAAATTGACATGTGCTCATGGTACCATCAGATTCGGGTGAGAGTGCAGGATATCCTGAAGACGTATTTTGGTGTCACAATGGGAATTTTGAGTTCTTGGTTATGCCCTTTGGGCTAACCAATGTACCGACCACCTTCTAGTCTTGCATGGACCATGTGTTCCGCAAGTAGTTGTGTAGATATGTACTAGTGTTCTTTGACGATATCTTAATCTATTGTAGGACTTGGGAGGAGCACTTATAACACTTGGAGGAGGTGTTACGGTTTTTGGAGGAGCAATAACAACTTTATGCTAAAATGTCCAAGTGCGAGTTTGGCCTCATAGAGATGCTTTACTTGGGCCACGTGATTGGAGTGGAGGGAGTACAGGTTCATCAGGAGAAGATTTGGGCCATCTTGGATTGGCCAACTCCCAGGAACATGACATAGTTGAGGGGATTTTTGGGCATCTATACCTATTATAGGCTGTTCGTGAAGGGATTTTCTCAGTTGGTAGCATGAAACTCACAAAGAAAGGGGCTTTTGAGTGGTCAACTACGTCACAGAAGGCCTTTGCGTGCCTCAAGGTAGTAGTGAGTTTGTGCCCCGTCTTAGCATTACCATATTTTTCACAGCCCTTTGTACTAGAGTGTGACACATTAGGGGAGGGCATTAGAGCAATTTTAATGCAAGGTGGTCACCCCATTGCTTATGATAGTCGGAAACTTCGTGACTGTACTCCATCTATGATAAGGAGATGATGGCCATCATGCATGCGTTGGCCAAATTCAGATAGTACTTGGTTGGAAATCGGTTCAGGGTGGAAACATACCATAACAACTTGCGGTTCTTCTTGGTTGAACAAGAGTTTAATGGCAAGTAACAAAAGTGGGTTAGCAGGATCCAAGCGTATGATTTTGAGATAGAGTATGTCAAGGGGAAACACAATGTTGTAGTTGATGTGCTATCCAAGAGACCTGCGACTCTCTCATAGACATCACCCAGGACTAGAGGACACAACTTTTGGTGGAGTAGTCTAGGAATCAACAGGCATGCAAGATTGTAGATAGCACATTTGGGGATGCCAAGTATAAGGTGATGGATGAGGTGACTTACTATAAAAACAAGATTTATTTGGTACCAGGATCTTAGCTATGGAAGAAGATCATGCATGCAACCCACGATTCATCTCTTGTAGGACACCTAGGTTTCTCAAAACCTATAGGTCCATCAGGGAGCGATTTACATGGGGGGCCTCAAAGGCTATGTCTTGAGGTATGTGCAGGAGTGCAACACCTGTCAGAGGAACAAGGTGGAGCACACACATCTGACTAGGTTGCTCCAACTTCTTCCTATTCCATAATAGAAGTGGGAGAGTATCTCCATGGATTTCATTACCAAGCTTCCAACTGTTCAGGAGCGGGACTGTATATATGTGGTGGTGGACACGTTGACCAAGTTCGCCCATTTTTTTGCTATTCTAGCTAGGTACTCAGCTTCGCAGGTGGCCAAGCTCTTCTTTAGGGAGGTGTTCAGGCTGCACGGGCTCCTTAAGATCATCGCTAGTGACAAGGATAGCAGGTTCATGGGGAAGTTTTGGCAGGAGCTTTTTAGACTAGTGGGGACCAAACTTACGCCCAACACCAATTACCATCCTGGCATCCTCAGATTGACAGACAGATAAAGATTGTGAACAAATGGCTCGAGGGTTACCTGCGCATCTACGTGACAGGGCAACAACGGGCATGGGTGAAATGGCTTCATCTGGGAGAGTATTGCTACAATACGACATATCACATGTCCATTGGGATGACCCCCCCCATTAGAGCGCTCTACGGATATGGGGCTCTATCGTTTGTTGACATGGTGTTTGGGGACAGTAGAGCCCCAAGGTTGAAGGATTGGATTCGGGAGAGCCAAGAGATCCTCAGGGCTCTCAAGGACACCTTACAGACAATGTAGAATCAACAGGTGTATGCAAACTGCCATCAAATGGAGAGGAGATTTGAGGTGGGAGACCTGGTGTACCTACGCTTGCAACCATACTGACAGTCTACACTCAAACAAAAGGGGGCTGAGAAGCTCTAGCCCTACTTGTATGGGCCTTACAGGGTGATCCGATGAGTAGGTGAGGTGGCATATGAGATGGAGCTTCCCCTTGGCAGCAGAGTGAACAATGTATTTCATGTGTCCTACCTGAAGAAGTCGCTGGGCCAATAGGTGATAGCCACACTAGAGCTACCGCCACTTGATGATGAGGGGCATTCGGTGTTGGATCCTGAAGCCATCTTGGAGGTGAGGGAAAGGAAGCTTAGGAAAAGGGTTCTCAGGGAATTCCTTGTCAGGTGGAAGGATTTGCCACTAGAGGATGCTACATGGGAGGGGGAGCAGGTACTACAACACCCAACATTGCAAGGACAAGCAAATTTTGGCGGGGAGGACTATAATATCTCCCATTACGGAAGTTGTTGGAAGGGAAGCCTTTAGCCAAATTTTGTCACTTGGGCAAACGGGCAAAGGTTTGGGGGTAAATTTTGGCATTTTTGGACTCAGGAGATGTGGGTAAATGGGCCCCATGCTCAAATGGGGGCCACAAGGAGGCAATACGCACCCTTAGAGAGAGTGTGATTTTAGTGGGAAGTGGGGGCCACCAAGGAGGACGCATGGGCTAGGGGTATTTAAAGGCAAAATGGAAGCATTCCACATTATCTTTTGACTATTACACTTCAGAAGTAAGCTCTCTTGGAGCTGTTCAGCGCAAGGGTTGGAGAACTGTTGAGCACAAGGGTTTCAAGTGAAATCCACACCAGTTTTGGAGAACTTAGAGTGTTTCCTTAGCTGGAAATTTGGGGATTCTATTCCATGGATTCCACAGGTTGACATCTTCAGCAAATTGAACCAGCAGTGTGTACTTCTTGGGCGCAGAGGCAGTGTGAATTGATACTCAGTTGGGCCAGCTACGGGGGATTTTGTTAGTGGGAATTGTAGGAGTAGTTCTACATCTCAGAGCTGGAATTTTGCTGTTGAATTGCAAGGGTATTTGGGAAGCATTTTGGTGGGCCGAATTCGTCAAATTTGGGCATTGCGTGGGCCTCTATGTACAAGCCTACGCAGACATAGGAGCTGAATATATTAAAGGCTTAAGGGGCTGAGGAATTTGGGTGTTCAGGATGCAGATTCTTGTTGAATTGGGAGATTCTTCAGTTGGGGTGTTGAGGTTTACTCCATCAGAGAATTTCATCAGCAGTACACACCAGTTGATTGGCTGGGCCACTTGCACTAGTTGGAGAGCTTCGACATTACTTGGAACTTGACCAAACCCTTTTTGGGTTTTTGGAGAAGAGTCTGTGGGCGGAATTTCAGGCTGATCCGGGCAATCCTCAGAGCAGAAACCATCATTTCAGTTGGCAGCCAGCAACAGATTACTCACTGGGCAATGCACATTTCTCATACTGGGCTATTCTTCGCTTGGGTCAGAGGCATCTTTCTGGGTTTTGGACAGCTTGCTTGGCAAGCCTAGGTTCTATCATTTCATCTCATTCTATGTACCCAAGATCCATATTATTGATATAATGGCTCAGAGTATTTTGCTGGTGTCACTTGTGTGCTAATTTGTGGCTGTGTTATCTATTTATTTTGCTGTTTCAAGTTACTGTTTTGGTATGCACTATTAATTTTTCCATTAGGAATATTACGTACAAGCCCCAAAATTTTGTCTCCTACAAAGTAGGGGACCTGCTAAAAATAGAAACTCTCTCCAATCTATGTAAAACTGTGTCTGAATCATCACTATATCCATTCTGCAACTAGTCTCCTTGGGAACCAACCACCAGCCTAAGTAAAACTATATCTGCATCTCCAACCTAATGAAATGTGCTGGTCTTTAACCCTCCAAATTTGCAAGGGGAAAATTTAGCGGTTGACACCATCCAAATACTCCATAGAGCATCCTCCACCTGATTATTTTTATGATATATATGTACAAGGCTTATATCCTGGAAAAAAACTAGAGATTTGTATGAACTGTTTCATGATCCAACAAAGCTTGATGTCCTGGACATGATCCTAAGCCTTCATCCATTTTATTGTTAACAATGAATCACCAAATACCTGGACATAAAATATCCCTGATCCTGCATGAATTTAACATATATAACAAAGCCTGGAATTCTCTGTTATTGTTTGTGCCAACACCTGCATTTACCTTGAAATGGATGAAATGTGAATCCAAGCCCTACCAGTACTCTTTTTGGCGTGTCCCATCAAAGAATCCTACCGTTTGGATCTATCAATCTGCTATCTCTGATTACTCTTGGAACCTTATACTTGGAAAACTGTTTATAGCAAGGGATCAAACCTAACACCCATGAAGTGATGACAAATAAAGGCATAAGTTTCCCTTCAAATATCATTGAATTTAAAGCCAGCCCTAGGCCCCAGAGAACAATGAAAAGAACCCTACAGAGATATTCCAAGTCTTTCCCCCAAGACCATGATTGTGGGCAAATATTCGCCATGTTCCCTTACCAAAGTGAATCAAACCCCAAAGTTTCTTCCACCTCGTTCCATACCTGAACTATAAAAGGCCATTGAAGGAACAAAAGTATGTTTCTTTCTTCCTGAAAACAGCACAATAAACATCTACCTGGCCCCACTTTCCCACGCCTCTGCAAGTGGTCCCAATTCAGCACAGTACTCGAAAGTTGAAACCACACATCACATGAAATGCTTAGCTTTTAATGGACCTTAACTTTCCAAAGAACTTTATACCACCATTCCACCTGACATTCCCTTGCTCAAATAGCACATGGTATCCCATTCGAGTTGTGTAATGACTTCATACTTATTCAAGCTCCAAATGATCTCATCTGTCCCACCAGTAAATTGCAATGCACCCATTTCAATTCTGCAATTAGAAGTTTCCAGTGCTGAGCTCACTCACATTCCAAACCTAATGTCCTGGAGTCCAACCAACAATGCCTCCCAAGTGAAGTTTCATAAACATTTTTGATTGAATTAAGAGTTGCTTGCCCTATCTTTCTAATGTAATGAACCAAATCCATAGGGAAAAAAATATTCCCATTGCATCAGTTCCTAAATGCATCTGAGAACCATTATCCACTCTCCATGCCAGATAGAGTCCCAATACAGGAAAAGATAAAAGTCAAAAACTTCCACTGTTTAGAGACATTCTGAATTGAAATGTTTTTTGTTCTACGGGCCATGTATTTTTTCCCCAGAATACAACTCCATAAATTATCCTAAGTGAGAGCTAGCCAAAGCGACTTCATTTCTAAAGATTGCCTGAACAGATGAGGATTTTGAGCCCCCAATCTCCCAGAGATTTCTGTGAAGCCAACTTTTGCCAACGTACCCAGTGGACCCCTTAATAAACACAATCCTCTTTCCACAAGAAATAAAACAGAATCGTCGATTTTTTTTTCATAACACCCGTGTGAATGTGGGCAAATGGTATGCCAAGAAGCTGGGCTGCCCTTCAGTACTGATTTGACTAACACTAGACATCCACCCCTTGATAACCACCGATTGTACTAGAAATATATATTTTTTTTCTCTACCTTAGCAACCAACTACCCCCACTCTGCTTTTATATGACAATTTGGATTCAGATGAAAGCCTAAATACTGGAACCCCTTCATTTAACTAAAGATGCTGAAAAGAGAGCAATATTTCAGACACCCTGCAAAGATAAAAAACTGTTTTTCCAGAACCATCTCTTCGTCTGACGTTGGGATTTCTTGCATATGTTTTTGCATCCTATTATAGCGAAGACCCCTTTGAGCCACAGGAGAGTCGGCCTAAATTGCAGAAGAGGCTTGGTGAGATCACAGTGGCCTCCCTTTTAGTTATACCAAAGCCTTGCTTGAGCCATAGAACATTAGGCTGTGTATGATAATAGTGCCTAATGTGGATCACTGTATTGGTACATGATATCTGGTCGGCAAGTGCATGCACTGACTTAGCCAGAATTGATCATTGATCACTGTTTTATGCATGGGTCCACTGATGACCTGGCCAGCTTTGATCATCCTTTGTGTCTATTTTGCAGTTCCACTTGGTTTTGCACTAGGGATGATGTGGCTAGCTGAGCTGTTGCTGTATTGGTGCTTGGTTACTGATGTTGTTGTAGATGTGGGGCTGCTATGAATAAAATGATATGAATAATGTAAACAATAAATAATGATTAGTTAATTAGTAATTATGTTGAAGAGGCATGTCTTATGGACATGACCTTTCGTGAAGAGACACCTGCCTAGGTATATAAGCGGGCCTCATTTATAACAATCAATCAATTCATTCATTCTCATATATAAAAAAAAACACACACAAAATTATATAACAAAAATATATAGAAATTTTATATATTTTATAAAAAAGAAGAAGAGAAAAACACATATTACCTGGGTCGAGCAAGCAAGCAACAGTCGTCAAAGCCACATACACAACCCGACAACCTCGACAACAAATTGGTCAACTGGCCGCACAACAGACTGCCGCAACCTCCTGACAACGCCTCAACCACTGCCACTTCCCACCATCAAGTCCACGTAACCCGTCTCATTCGTTGATGTGCCCCGACAATTTCCGCAGACCCTATCGATTTTTCCCTTAACCATCACGTCCAGCTATACCTCCCAACCACATTGCTATCCCACCTGTGGGTCTTCTCTCTTTTGCCACACCGTTGACAACTGTACAATTGCTGCCCACGACAAGCCGCTATCTCCTGTTCGTGTCTCTTGCTCATAGACACAGAGAGAACCAGTGAAACCCCGTACACCTTGCTACCACTGGATTGGTATTTGTTGTTTGCACAATTGTCGTTGCAAACCTATTTGCAATATTGCAGAGCATATAATATCAAGCGTACAATTAATTTCACATTTGAAAGTTGCCGTCCGAATTCCAACGTCAATTGGAGAATAATGTGAACGTTTCATTTGTCGATAAGTCAAAAAAAATTCTCTACAGGTGCATAAGTGGAACAAATTCTAAGTCGAACACCCCATCATAAAAGTCGTGACTGTCTATGCGTATCCTTAAGTTTAAAGTTAATTACAAATAAGGGCATCCATTGTTAAGTGAGGAGTGGGCATTGAAGGTCAATCGTACAGATTATATAGTACCAACAAAAAAATTGGATATTATTATTAAAAAGAAAGGGATAATTTAATTAATTAAAAAGTGAAGGTTATATTAAAAATACAAAGGGTGAAAGGAAAAAGAAAGTCACAAATAATTTAATAAATAATAAAATAGTATATGAAAAAAGGGATTAATAAGAAGATAGTGGAGGCAAGGTTATTTAGAAATTATATTGAATGTTTTACCCAACTTCATAAGGTCATTATATATATAAAAGAGACCAATTGCAAGGGATTCTTTAAATAAATAAATATTCTTTTTATAAAAAGGAGAATATAAGAAGATTTTGGGAAAAAGGTATATATATATATATATATATATATATTCCAAAAGATTATAAAAAGGAATATATAAAAGTACCAAGTTAGAGCAAAATATTAGGGTATTTTTTATCAAAGGAAAAGATGGAGTCTAAATTAAAATTGAAGGAAGAAAGATTTTTAGAAACCTTACCCATTGACACTAAAGTGCTATTTAAATTTAAAGGAACTCTCGCTAGAAAAGATGTCACTGTTGCTATATCACCCGCCGAAGATGAAAATTATATAAACCCTAAAATTGCAAACCAGTTGGTGATTCCTGAGTCAAATATAATTGAAAATTTAGACTTTTTTGACAAAAAAAAATACGACATAAAAAGTCTACAACTAAATATTGGGAATTATACTTTTATTTCTCAATTTACTGTGAAAGCCTTACTTTTTGACGATAGTGACATTGTGTTGGGTTCACCCTGGATGGAAACTCTAGGATCTTTTATCTTAAATACGAAAAAGAAATTTTTGACATTCTCCCACAAAAAGAAAAAAATAGTGCTACAGGACGTTAACTTGAAGCCAAATTCAGTGACGCTTGAAGACATACAAGATATTTTAAAATTTTTTTTTCAAGAAGGTAAAGAGTACTATAAAATATGCCAAAAGAAATTGACAAGATCACCACTGACAAAAATGAAGAAGTGTCTCAGCTTAAAGACCATAGTGAAAGACTGCTGACATAAATTAAGAAGATTAAGAAGGACAAGAAGTCATTAGAAAACAAGGTGCAACAACTTGTTGAAAATGAAACGTCAAAATCATCAAATGTAGAAATTCAAGTTGATGAAAAGACATCAAATAACGATCTAGTCAGTAACACAAATCCAAAAAATGACACAAACAAGATAAGGGAAAATCAAATCACTAGAATTCCATATCGACATTTGAATCACGAAAGTAGACAACTTGATCAAGCTATGTATTTAGAACATAAACAACAAACTGATGTTCCGAAGAATACTAATGTTGGTGCAATCCACTCATGTGATAACAATTCATCACAAGTTGTCAGTCACCGCAAGATTCCACAAAAGATTGATCTAGGACAGTCTGATCCCTTCTCGGTGCGACAATTTTGTTTGTCATTTAGAGGATCATATCAACTTGTATCCACAAGGATGACTACCCCGAGAAGAGAAGACATTCATAGCAGAAAAAGAGATCAAGGCCTTTTATCAACAAGCTTTGGGGACAAAGCTTTTTAAGGAGGAAGACAATGTTATGAATAAAATGATATAAATAATGATTAGTTAATTAGTAATTATGTTGAAGAGGCATGTCTGATGGACATGACCTTTTGTGAAGAGGCACCTGCCTAGGTATATAAGTGGGTTCATTTGTAACAATCAATCAATTCATTCATTCTCATTCATACATTTTTAATATATCTTTGTATCCTCAATGGATATTTTCATGTTCCAAGTCTTCTGGAGTATTTAACGAAAAGTACGAACTTTGTTCAACTCAGGGGCCTGGTGCAGGGCTGGGTTTGAAGTAACTTGGTGTTTGGCACTGCAAGGATCTTGGTGCTGGTGCAGAAATGCCAAAAATGCACTGGGGCACAGATCACCTTTTTTCTCTGAAATAATACCTTCTAACAGTTGGTAGACATATATTCGTAAGAACTGAGTTCAAGATTAATATCTGTCTCTTCTCTCCTTGAAAGTTGAAACACTTTAAGTTTTAGTTTTTGGATTGGCTTTTGATTAGGTATGATTGGAAATTTGGCAGTGTTACCATAATTTTTCTTGGAATTGCTGTTTGTTTTACATACAATGCAATATATTATACACATATGGTGTGATTAGATGGATACAAATCTTATGTCTGGACTATGGACTTTTTATGCTTTTCTATTTTTATGTGCAATTTTTTTATGTATTTTTTTCTTTTTTTTCTTTTATAATGCTGGCCTTTGGATAGCCAAAGAGTTTTGACTTCACCTCCTCTAACTATGCTTAAATTATGAGAGACTGGAAAAAATAAATTGATTTAAACTTATATAACATGATGTTGTTTTGGCAAAGGTAATGCAGTACTCTTGTTCTTTTTATTGAGAAAAAAGTTTTTCTTTCTCGTTTCCTGTAACTTGAGTTTTGATTATTGTTTCAATTGCAGTCGCTTCGATTTTAATAAGGAGCCTGCATTCAGCTGGATCAATAAATTATCTGCAAAAGCTGAGAGGGCAATTAAGCAGTCGAAAGTTTTGTTCTGCAATGGCTTCGCATTTGATGAGTTCTCTCCTGGTTTAATTGTTTCTACCCTTGAATTTGCGAGGGATGCAGGGACTGCCGTATTTTTTGATCCAGGACCACGTAACAAATCTCTTCTTCATGGGACTCCTGAGCAACAAGCAACACTTCAAAGGATTCTGAGCATAAGTGATGTTCTTCTTCTCACTGCTGATGAGGTAAAAAAATCTATTTCTTCTGGGAAGATGAACATGCCATACTTTAAGGTTGTAAGCTGACTGTAAGTTGTTCATTTTGATTAACTGGGGGAATAATAGTCGCTTAGTATTCAGTGCTGTACTGTTACATTTAAATTGAGTTTCTAGATGTTATTTATTCTCGTTCACCAGTGTGAGGCTACGTCTTTGAAATATGAAATGTTTTATAGATTCATCCCCAAATCCCAGTGAAGCAAGCACAAATTGCTATCAGGATTGAAATTTGATTCACTGAGCATTTAATATTTCAGTTACTATGTTTTATTATGAAATAACTTAGGAAGGTACAGTTTTCTGATTCTGTGAGAATTTAAATATTTAGCTGTTATGTTTTTGTTTTGTTTTCCCTTTTTTTAAATGATTAGTAGATATGTCAGTTGATCTAAAAGAACTTAGAAGTGCTTCATCAACAATTTCTTAGTTGGATTTTAAATTGAAATCTCCTTCCTATAATGAGAAATAATGCTTCATGAGACTCCCTCCCGTCATTAATTGGATGGTTAATGCTCACACCCTTGACTGTTGTAACTTAATATAGCTGCATAAACAAACAGTTCAATTTTTAAATGGCTGCACACCAAATGATTGCACTTCAGAACTTTTTTTTGGGTCACAATGCTTCTGAATTTGTATTAATATAACATTATGTACAAAGCAGACTATGATTGAAGAGTGGCCAGTCGGCCACCGCCAAAAAGCAAAAAATAGTGTACCATCGTTGTCTAGATTTGCGTTTAATGCTTACATCATACAAATAGACATTAAAACTGTTATTAGAAATTTCTTTAACATACAAAATTAAACCCCATAGGGTAAGCTAATACACCTAATTGCATATCATTTAACATTGGAATAAAAAAGACCAAAATATTCACTCATTTAGGCACACCATGATGGTAATAGGATGTGTTGGTTCCTCTTCATTATCTTAGTGGGCCAACCTACATCCTTGGGGCCTCATTAACAATGGGGTGGTCCATCTTGCTTCCATGCCCCAATGCAGTTGCTTGCCTTCTAAACTGGCAAGAGAGATTTAGGGAAATTTATCATTATTTGGCAGGCATTATTTATCATTATTCTAGTTTTATCTTGCTTCTCTATGGGTGAAACCTGCTCACTGTTAAAGTGGTTGCCTTTACTCCTGATAGTCAATGAATTCATTTGTGAGGGTTTTGGATGGATCTAACTTAGGGTATGCATGGTTGAAAAACTTGACGATTTACTGTTGACATCACAATAGATGTGAAACTTCTTACCCTCATTTTGCATGAGGCCTACACTAGTGAAAAATTTCACTACTCTTGTGATTTTATCATAGAGGCCTATGTTGCACGAAACTTCTAGGAACTAGGCATTTCAGGATGTACCTGTACCCGAAACTCTGAAACGACCATCATGTAATCATCTATGAGAGTTAATACAGACTTGGTTTTCCTTCTAAATTGTCATTAATGGGTCTTATTCCCTTTTTCTTGCAAGATATTGTTTTATTCACTCCTCTCTCTCTCTCTCTCTCTCTCTCTCTATATATATATATATATATATATATGACATTTCAGCGAGTGTTTCCATTTTTGGGAGGTGATGTTTCTAAATGTACCCATTTCGGAAACTCTGAAACATTTCAGCGCATCATGCAACTTAGATAGAGGCAGGTTTACCGGTTGATGGAGGTTTGGATGGCCTTGAGGTTGTGAGTCAACTTGATGATTTTTATGCCTTGGTTGATAGTGGATATCTTGATGGTGTATCGCTTGGTATACTTGCTTATTCTAGAGATATAGCATAGCACTTGGTTATGTGATGTTCTAGCCTTCATGCTAGGGATTGATGGTATATGAGGGCGTGTGACTCTATAAATTTAATGCCTTAGCTTATATGGAGGATCTTCATATGTGGGTTGTATCTTTATCTATTTGCCATCATTGTTATGGATAGTGCTTGGCATATACCTCCTCTTCTTTGATATGGTATATTGCTTTGATGAGTGGATTTTACCATGGTGAGAGGCCCATTACTCCAATTCCCTACCTCTCATGGATGTTTTTCACTCATGAATGGGTTACTTCTGCTCTTATGTGGAGCACTCCCCTTCTTTGTTTCATAAATGGAGGCATATACATACTTATCATCATTTTATGCATCTTTTGGTGAAGTTGTTCCCCTTCTTATTGAATTGGTTGATCATGTGGATGACCTGGCATTTGGATTAATGGTGATACATGGCTAGGATCTAATGCATTGCACATTTTTTCATGATGGATTAATCACTTGCTTTATGGAGATAGCCCTTTACACAATTATGGAGGATTGTTACATCTTGGACCTTGATCTTGAGTGGTTTGTTCCGTAACTTATCATGCATTATTGAGGTGTGCCATTTTTGGAGGATATTATTGCACGTGAGGTCTTAGTTTATTGGTTGGTGAGGGGTCACTCCCTTTCTTCATGGAGATAGTTGAGCATTGATTCCACATGTGTTCTTCATATGCCTTGTATAATGGATCCACTTGCTTGCACTTGATTTGAGGAGGATCCACCTTTGAGGGCCACATTGCACACTCTTCCATTCCTTATTGATGAGACATTTTTCTTGGAGATTTTGACTTGCTATCTTTGGAGTGTTGACATGGTTCACACCCTATTTTGAGGAGACGTCCACCTTGAGGAGATTACTTGATCATTGCACTCTTTCCATGCCATCAATGCTAACATTTCCCATTGGAGAAGATCTAGAAGGTTCTAAACCTTAGATATAGGGTTTTATTGCATATTTTTAGGGAATCCTAGCTTCAAGAGCAATTATATTTTGATAGAGTGCCCAAATTTCTTTCATATCAATGCCGTTAGATGTAGAATGACTGCTGCATTTCAAAGTTGTAGTTATATAGAAATTACAACAAAACTTGAGTGCGTTGTGGTGGTTACAAATCTACTGCATTAAATTATTGCCTCATTTTGACTAGCCTTTTGAGGAACATCACACCTTTGTTGCTTGAGCATTTTGATTATTTGGGAAGATTTGAAATTAATGTATGCACTGTGAAAATTCCTACACCAGAATCCTATTGCAACAACTAGAAATTATTCTCCTAATTGTTAATTTAATTTAACAATTTATTTGTTGTTTGCAATGACAAATATTGAATAAATCACACTATAATCTACACAAATAAAACTGTGGAAGAATAAAATGTTGGAAGCTGAGAAATGCTAGCGCACACATAAAATATAACACAATTATTTTTGGACAAATGTCCCCGGAAAAGCCCAACTTGGGAAAACCGGTTCAGCAGTGAGGGTTTTTATTATTATGCAGCAGTGAAATTTTGAGCACAATTTGGATGCCTAAAACTGGCAATCCATAGCAAGAAAATCTGGGCAAAATTATTGAAGGGATTTACCCTTCCTCCACAAGCAATTCCCGACATAACTTGCCTATTGAAATCTCGACCTCCTGAAGCCTTTGCGTCACCCTCTGCGTTGGACTATGCAGTCACTATGACGTCAAGCCTCTGATTGGTCTTTGATGAAGTCATTCTGCCTTCTGTTGCTGAGAAATTCGTCTCTCCGACCCTATGGAACCTTTGCTTGGCCTCTGTATCTGAGAACGATTTTCTCTCCAGCAAATCAAACCGCCGTCTCTGAAGCTACTGTGTAGAGCTCTGTGCTGCCTCACTGGGATAACTCGACCCTCTTGCTGCTGCTGCCTCTCCGGATTTGGAAATCTTCCTTCGGATCACTATCTCTGCCCCTCACTCACTGCTTCGATCTTTGGCTCTCTCCGACAACTGACTACTGCTACTCAGGAAATCGATTTGCCAAGAAATCGAACTGCTCAAGTGTATTCTCCATCAACATATCGATCTTCTCTTATAATCCTCTGTTGGAGCACCAATGACCAAGATTAAAACATAATCGATGGCTAGGATCATCTCTGGATCTATTCGTGTGAGTTTCTAGTCTATTCTCGCCTTGAATTAATTAATACTGATTAATTAACCTGTTTTCCTAAGTTTAGACTCAGGAAACATCAAAAAAATTTGTTAATAATCTAATTAAGTCACTTCTAGGCGGATTTTCCAGAAACGGTTTTTAGGTTCTGGAGATCTCTTCTATTCTAGCCTCTCCACAAAGTTTCATGGCTAGAACACATCCGATGCTACAAAAACTAACACTCCCTCTTAGCGAGGAATGTGTTCTAGTGCTACTGCACACCCTGTAGCAACACCCTGTCTCTGCATCATCTCCTGTCACACTGCTGATGTCTAGCTGCTGCTGCCCACCAACTACTGCGCAACTGTGATATATGCTGCATTTGTGCCGCTACTGACCCTGCTGAACTGCTGCCAACACTGCAACTCCGTTGCTGCTACTATTGCAACATCTGCAACTAAAAAAAATCCAAAATAATGAAGCAACTGTGATCAGTATAATGCATCTGTCACCTGAGTCTCTGACTGCTACTAGGCTCGACACTATCCACTGAGGACTCTGCGTTGTTGCTGACTCTGCACTGTAGTCTATGCCAACTACACTGCTGCCAACTCTGTACTGCGCACCCCAACATCTCACTGTTACTAGTCTCTGCAACTGTCACTCTGGCATTTGACTGCATCAACTGTCACTGATCCATCCTGCTACTAAATACTGTGGGCCCTTGTAGCAAGGTATTGATCCAAGATGTGGAATCCTCAAGGATCCTGCCCATCTGTAGCTCTCTGGGGCTACAACACCAAGTCACCCCACCTCACTCTTGGAGGTATATCGGCGAACATGGCGAAGTGTTCGTCCGGACTGGAGGAGAGCCTATCGATCTCCGTAGAAGTTGCTTGCTATTCCTGCTTCTCCTCCTTGTCCTTCTTCCTGAGAGGACACTGGGTACTGTAGTGTCCAGACTCCAAACTCGCCACACCTGAAGCACTTGACCTTTGACAAGTCCTTCTTCTTCTTCCTTTGCCCCCCTGTCCCTAACTGGGACACTTAGATCTGAGGGCAACATTCTCCTCCTCCTTCACCATCTTCTGGCCATTTCTATTGGTGCCACTGATGGAGCTCTTTGGCAGAGGTCGTCTCAACTCCTGCTGCTGCAAATCAGCCCACACCTTGTCCCATCTTGGTAGTTGATATCTGCCCAATATACTTTCGGCAAATACCTGCCACTCCTCTGAGACACTGTTGAGAGCTAATCGTACTAGCTCTGAAGGTTGAGGCATTGCCCCAACAACTGCTAGCTAATCACAAACCTCCTGAATCCTGGTAAGGTAGGGGTCTATCCCTTCCCTTTTCTGCATCCGGATGAGCCTCAACTTCTCCTCTAGGTACATCTTCTACTGCTTGGAAGTACCTTGATATAGCGTGGCGAGAGCATCCCACATCTCTTTGGCCGTTCCCTTGGTTGCTATATGTGAGACAATATGATCTCGGACTCCATCTAAGATCAACCGCTTCGCCTTCACCGTTTCTTTTTTGTACTCTTTCAATTGAGTTGCACCCTGGGGTACTGCCACTACATTATCGATGTAGGACTTCAGGTCAAATTCATCTAGAAGGAAGGACATCCTAGCCTTCTAGATGATGTAGTTGGATGATCCGTCCAACCTATCCTGATCCCGAAGCCCTACAGTGGCCATCTCTGATCAAGTCGAAAACTCCCACTTTCCCTGTGCTCGACTGTTGCTTTGCTACTCACACTCCCTCCTGGAATGCGTGGCTCTGCTAGCTGCTACTGCCAAACTGCAACTAGAAATTCGAACTTCCAAGACTAGAAGTTCCCTGAGAGATATTTTCCCTCTGTGTGTGCTCTTTTCTCTTCCACCCGATGCTGGCTTTGTTCTAGCAACTACTACAAAACACTCTACGTCTAGCTAGAGATCTGCCCAACGAAAAATATGAGCTGCTCCCTCTGCCTCTGGAATCACTCGATCTGGAGAGATCAAATTTTTCTGCCCCACACTCAGAAAAATCGAATCTCCACAAGTAACTCGGCCTCTTGGCAGAAATTAGAATGACTGCATTGCCCTTGGAAATTTCGATCTACTGCCCACTCTGAACATCGAAATTCCTTTGTTTCGCTTCTGAGCTCTTCGGTTGATCAACTTGGCTCTGATACCATGTGAAAATTCCTACATCAGAATCCTATTGCAGCAGTTGGAAATTATTCTCCTAATTGTAAATATAATTAAACAATTTATTTGCTGTTTTCTACGACAAATATTGAATAAATCACACTGCAATCTACACAAAAAAAACCGCGGAAGAATAAAACCCTGGAAGCTGAGAAATGCTAGCACACACACAAAATATAACACAATTATTTTTACACAAATGTCCCCAGAAAAACCCAACTTGGGAAAACCAGTGCAATAGTGAGGGTTTTTATTATTATGCAGTAGTGAAATTCTAAGTACAATTTGGATGCCTGAAATTGGCAATCCACAACAAGAAAATTTGGGCAAAATTATTGAAGGGATTTACCCTTCCTCCACAAACATTTCTCGACAAAACTTGCTGACAGATATCTCGGCCTCCTGAAGCCTCTGCGTCACCCTCTGTGCTGGACTGCTCAATCACTATGACGTCAAGCCTCTGATTGGTCTCTGATGAAGTCATTTTTCCTTCTGCTACTGAGAAATTCGTCTCTTCGATGCTCTGGAACCTTTGCCTGACCTTTGGATTTGAGAACGATTTTCTCTCCAACAAATCCAACTGTCCTCTCTGAAGCTACTGCGCAGAGCTCTGTGTTGTCTCATTGGGATAACTCGACCCTCATGCTGTTGCCTCTCCGGATCACTGTCCCTGCCCCTCACTCATTGCTTTGATCTCTGGCTCTCTCCGACAACTGAATGCTGCTACTCAAGAAATCGATCTGCTAAGAAATCGAACTACTCAAGTGTATTCTCCATCACCACATTGATCTACTCTTATAATGCTCTATTGGAGCACTAACGACTGAGATTAAAACATAATCGATGGCTAGGATCATCTCTGGATCGATCTGTGTGAGTTTCTAGACTATTCTCGACTTGACTTAATTAATACTAATTAATTAACCTGTTTTCCTAAGTGAAGACTTGGGAAACATTGAAAAAATTGGTTAATAATCTAATTAAGTCACTTCTAGGTGGAATTTCTATAAATGATTTTTGGGTTTTGGAGATCTCGTGTATTCTAGCCTCTCCACAAAGTTTTGTGGCTAGAACACATATGATGCTACAAAAACTAACATGCACGTGGTGGAGGATGCCTTGCATAAAGAGCAAAGCTCTGTGTGTTTTGTGACTATCTTTGAAGGAGACATCCACCTTGGGAGGATACACATGGCATAACTACCTCATTACTTTATCATTGTTTGAGTTGTCTCATGAGTTGGTTATGGTATATTATTATTGTAAATAAGTTTTGGAAAATAAAAAAATTTGGGACATTTGGAGTTTTGATCTATTTTGCAAAGATATTTAATTGTGGAATGGTTTCTATAGTTGGTGCATTTTAATTTTTTAATATCCTAAGTCTAACTATAGGAGAAAATTTAATTTTTGGATTTGCATTATTTAAGAATTTCATTTAATCCATAAAATGCTTGACGAAGTGGTTTTATTGGCATTAAATTTTCATGGTATATCTGGATGAATAATTACTGAGATTTAAGTGCTAGTAAATTTCATATGTTTCAGTTGGGTTTGATGATCATTGGCATCTGAGTTTTGGAACGTTTTCTATCGATTAAAATTGCCTTATGTGTAATTAAGTATTGTTTCATTTACTCGAATTATTGACTCGTTATTGAATATTTAAGTCTTGGGGAATTCTTCAAGTAAGTGTGATTGATATCTTATTATTATGGATCTGTGACGAATTGTATATCTTCTGATTGAGTAATTTTGGCATCTTCATAATTGGCACTCTCGCTTAAGTACTTAGTGGTTAGATCAAATTATTTATAATCTAAGTGCTTTAGGCTTTTAACATCACCTTTCATTTTCGAAGCTTGTTTCATCTTGGTCCTTCAAAACATTTTTCCTTGCATTCTAAGTTAACATTGCATAACAGCAGTTTCTCATCAAGTACTTGGTTGTAATTTCCTTAGCAGGATAGCTGACTCCATAAGGCACTGGTATCAGTCTTTCAAATTCAATCAAATCCTTTAATCTTGCTAGATCTTTCACAAGTATTTGGTCGTTTAACTGTGTCTCCCGAACTGGTTGGTTCCCAACTAGTTCTCCTTCATTCCATTTCTATAGGGACTACCCCCCTTAGTTTGCTATAAGGAGACAACTTAAATAGAGAGATTGGGGATCAGGGTGACAACCCCCGATCTAAACCGTTGTTGCGGTGCCTAGACATTTTGTGATACAACACAACCCAAGGGGAAGATTTTCGAACATGTTTTCTGGAGAAACACACTCAGAGGTAATGGATTCTGAGGTAAAATTCTTGCCTTTGTTCATTATAGAATGTTCAGCCCTAAAAGTCATTTTTCCCAAAGAATTCTCTGAAGAAGCATTTGGATTATAAACTTTCACTAAGGTGGCAGAAACCTCCAAATTGCTACCTATCTTCACTTGATTTACTGCTAAAAATCCTTGATCTTTAAAAATTAAGAGGGTCAACCTTGAGGAACCTCCTTGGAGATTGTATAATGATCTGAATTGGCGCCCTCCCACCAACTTGGTTTTCGATTGTTTTTCTTTGCTTTATTCTTTCTAGTTTTGGGATAGTTTTTAAGGGAATGCTCGATATCATAACAAGATCTACAACGAAAATAAATATTTTCATAGCCCAATTTTTGCGCCCATAAAAAAATCAGGCCCTATTAACTTAATTTCAGTTGGAAAACATTTGGAAAAATCCATTTCCACACATATACAAGCATATGTGGGCTTTAGGTAGTATTTTGTGTCATCACATCGACAATAGAATCTTCTTAAGGCATTACCAATTGAAGTTAATGAAGGAAGATTCCACATATGCAAAGGGAGATTGGGAAGCCTTACCCAAATCGGAGTAGTAGAGATTGAAGCCAAAAGAGGGTTGAAGGAGGGGAACTAAGGTTGCAAAGAAAGCCCTGCACTGCCCCAAAAGCATGGACCAGATTCAGAAATCAATGCTTGATCTTCAACTTTGTTAAAGATTGCAATAAAGAAACCTCTTACCAGAGGGTAGAGATTCAGATCATCAGAGCTTAAGGGCTTCCATTGTTCAAAAATCCAAGAATGGAGATTGACAAGCCTTGGCTAGAGGCCATTAAACCTGCAAATCAAGCTAGCCTTTGGAAATTTTTTGTCCCACTTTGAGCTTCAACCACCAATGGGACCTCAATTGAGGGACCTTCATGAACATGCATCCTAGAGGAAGAGGAACGAAAGTCTCATTTCAGAACATCGTGAAAGGAAGAGCCACTAGATCATTACCAGAGCGAGAAACCTTATCCGAGCCCATTGCTGAGGAAGCAGGGGATCCTGAAGCTTGCGAACCCACAACCAAAGAGAGTTGAGACAATTTTCTAGCCTTCGAGGAAACCATGGTGGAAGGAGAGATTGCTGCAAAGGATGAAGCAATGGAGGACGAATTGCCTGCAATAAAGGACACTGAGATCGAGGCTGTAGCGGAATAAGGAGGATTCGAAACAACGTTGAAAGGGGGAACACGCATCTTAAAGATTTGAGATATAGTGGAAGAGGTGGTTCTCTAGGGTTGAACCCTAGCTACCGTAGTGAAGCAGGCACGCACAAGAGCCATTCTTACTCTTTTACCTTCCATTTGACCTTGTTCTCATTTTATTATGTAAGACACAAAAACTATGTTTTGCTCAAGCTATCTCTTCACATCACCTTTGAGCTTCATTGTTGTATCTTTAGTAATACTAATGCCTAAGGATAAATCGCCTTGAGTTGGAGAAGAGTGAACCTAAAATGAGAGGATAGGTTTCCTAGGTGACAACAATAACCATCCTAGTAGTTCTCTCTTGGGTTGCACCTTGTGGATTAGGGGTTTCCTCATTAAGTATGAGTTGGGGAGGTAATAGTTTTAAAAAAAATTACCACATTGCTATCTTTATTAAAAATTTGCTGGGGGAGGGGGGAAAGGTGTTTATGTAAGATGAAGTTTAGATTTTATGGGGTTGTTTGCCTTTTCCACAAGAGGGAAGGAGTTTATCACCGTCATATATCTATGTTAGGAGATTCAATGAAACAAAAAAACTGTAGGCTTGTTGGCTTAAATGTAAAAATACTCTAGAGGTATTTGTAATAATAATTTATTAATATATAAAATGATAAGTGATGATGAATGTTACAAGGGAAGTCTTTGTTTACGAAGTATTTTAATATTTTTGTTGCGTATACGACTAGTGGTCGTTACATTGGTATCAGAGCTACGTTCTCCGATCACCGGCCTTTGGCCTTATGGGGTTGTTTGCCTTTTCCACAAGAGGGAAGGAGTTTATCACCGTCATATATCTATGTTAGGAGATTCGATGAAACAACAAAACTGTAGGTTTGTTGACTTAAATGTAAAAATACTCCAGAGGTATTTGTAATAATAATTTATTAATATATAAAATGATAAGTGATGATGAATGTTACAAGGGAAGTCTTTGTTTACGAAGTATTTTAATATTTTTGTTGCGTATACGACTAGTGGTCGTTACATTGGTATTAGAGTTACGTTCTCCGATCACCGGCCTTTGGCTTTCAACTCGTCGTCAACTTGGTTGCTGTCATAATTGAAGCGTTTCATTACATCAGCCTTGGAGATTCTCCATTCCAGTGCTCGCCGGCAGGGCTTTGGCCATAATAAAAATAAAAAGAAAGAAAGAAAGAAGTAGAAGATAAAAAAAAAAATTAAATAAAAAAAAATAAAGAAAATTACATATCATAAAAAAAAGGGAAAAAAAAAAACTAAAAATAATATTATATTGAAAAAAAATGTTTTATAAAAAAAAATAGAAAAAAAACAAATAAATATATTTGAAAAAAAATATTATATAAAAAAACAAAAAAAAATTATTTAAAAAAAAACGAAATATATGTTATCTAAAAAAAACAAAAAAAAAGAAGTCGTTCGTACTACTGTCCGACCACCACAACGGAGCTTGAAAAAATTACCTGCGCTTCATGTCGAAATTTTCCCTGCCACCGTCACCTGTCCTCTCCACGACCTCGTCCACATCGACACTGTCCACCTCGCGCTTCTGCAAACCGCTGAACCTTGCCTCTTGCTTCGACCGACCTCATGCGCTGATCCTTAAGAGGCTCGTTCAGTCACACAACCCCACTTAAGTGGCTTGTCCAGTCACACAAGCCCACAGAGGCCGTCGCTCCTGTAGCCTCCCACCCACTGTCGACCACAACGATACTGGTACATAGCCACCAATCACTGAACCACCACACTTGGTATAATTCCATTTCATCCGCTATCTATCTATCCGTCTGCCCACATCGCTATTGAGCCTACAATAGACAACAACACCGCTCCTGTTTCGTACGGAGAAGATTGCCGCCACTGTACTGCCCGCTCTGGTGTCCGATTCCCTCTGTCTTCCATCACCATCTCATTTGCCATCGACGACCCAAAACTGCCTATTGTTTTGTTTTTCAATTTGTACACAAAAAAACATATAGTCACAAATAATAATTTTTTCCGAAGTCGTGACCAAATAATTTTAAGACGCGACCCTTCATTCATTTAGTTGTTAATTATGTTAATAAAAAGCTAATGAGACTTATCAAAAGCATATATTAAAGGATAAATTGAGACTTATAAAGGGCTAGATATATAAGTTATAACTTATAATATATAAGAAAGAGCGATATATATATTAGAAACTTTTATATAAAGTCTATATAAATATTCAAGTGAATTTTTTTTAGGATTAAAAATAAATAAATAAAATATAATAATAATAAAATTATTATTATTTAAAAAAAATGATATAAAAAAAAGAAAAAGAAAAAGGGATTGAAAGCGACTACATAATACCTAAAGCCATCTCGACAAAGAAAAAATGGGATCAATCATGGAAAAAAAATGATGGAAATAATGGAGCTCAAGTCTAAAAAGATGAAGGAAGAATGATTTTCCTACGAAGGTCTTTCAGTTATAGATCATAGATTAATTACATTAAAAGGAAGTATCCAAGGAAAATAAATTATTATCGCTATCAACTCACGCGGCGAGGAAAACTACATCAACATTAATGTGGCAAATCAGCTATTAATTCTAGAGTCAAGCATTGTTGAAAGGAAAAATATTTGTGACAGAAAAGAATATGAAATTAGTGATTTACAAGTGACAATAGATCATTATGAGTATATATCTCAATTTCATGTTGTAATTATGTATCATGGAAAGATTGACATCATTCTCGGTCAATCTTGGTTTAAGGATTTGGGTACATTCATGTTAAACATAGAGAAACAAGTTTTGACTTTTCCTTATAAGGGGAAGATGGTTACATTTCGAGACATGACAATGGAGTCAAAATCGATAATTTATGCATTATAAGACTTTAAGGATATCTCAAACTTGATGTTGAAAGATAACAAAAAAAATATATCAAGGAAGCAAAGAGAGCTTGAAGAAGTCATCTCCAGCAAAGTCAAAGAAGTTTCGCGCCTCAGAGAACATCAAGAAAAGTTGCTCAAATAAGTCAAGAAAGCTAAAGCATCAAAGCATGAACTCAAAGAGAGTTTATTAGAACAAGAAGAAGAAAATTTATGTTTAAAGAGCCTTATCCAAACATTAATAGAATAAATCAAGTGTTTAAAAGACAATAAGCATGAATGCCAAAATAAAGTTGATTCAGATGATGAGGAATGCTTACGTCTCAAAAATCATAATCAAAATCTTCTCAAACAAATTAAAAAAATTAAGGACGAAAATAAATCATTGACGAATAAATTCAAAGAACTTGTCACAAAGGAAGCATCAAAATCTCAAGATGTAGCAGTCCAAGCCGAAGAAACAAACATCAATACCATTAATCTCGTAGTTCAAGCAAATCCAAACCCTATTGAAGTAAAAACGTACTCAGAGATTGTCGTTCAAACAGAGGACACCCCAAACAAGGATTCAATAATTAAGTCAACAACAACAATCCCTGATGCAAATAAGGAAACTACCATTAAAACATTTAAGGAAGTTCAAAAACAAATTCCTTATCTACATCCCAATCACAAGAGTAGACACCTTAATCAATCTACAAATCTATATCACGCAGAACATAAACAAACTTATGTTTTGAAGAATACTGAAGTAAGCTCAATCCAGTCATACGATAACTACTCACCACTCATTTCTAAAGATCAAAAGATTCACCAGAAGATTAATCTAGGATGGTCTGATCTGTTTTCAATACGACAATTCTGTCTATCGCTCAGAACGTCATATCGTCTTATAGCAACAAGGATAAAAACTCAGAAATGAGAAGATATTTCGAACGCCAGAAGAAAACCGATCGATTTTAAGTAAGCTTTGAGGACAATGCTTCTTGAAGGGAGAGGCTATGTTATGAATATAGTTCATAATAAAATAATAATAAATGTAAATGTAAATGTAATATTAAATAATAAGTCATTAACTGATGATTAGTTAGTTAGTGATGAAGAGGCATGTCTTAGAGACATAGCGATTCGTGAAAGGGCACCTGCCTAGGGTATATAAGCAGACCCTCATTCTCATTTGTAATCAACCTATCAACTATTATTTTATACAATATACAATTTACAATTTCTATCCTACAATTGAAGTCTTTGTTTATGAAGTATTTTAATATTTCCGTTGTGTATATGACTAGTGGTCGTTACATTCAAACAATTGTTTTATTTCCATCAAATAATTTTTCTTGGAGTGGGGATTGATTTCTATATACAACTTTCATATTCACATGCATTTGTTAAAATTCCAATGTAACTATTTTTTCTTTTTTCATATTTATGCAAGGGTTTTGATAGTTCACATTGCTTGCCTCTTATTGATTTTTCAAGGGTCATATAATGGTTTTATAAGTTTGCATTTTTACTAATGTTTTTTTTTGTTCATATTTTTGGTTTTTTTTGCCTTAGGTTGTAAGTTTGAAGTTGAACATTTCCTTGCTAGTATGTTGTGTGAAAATTTCAAAAAAATTTCTATTGTAGCAACTCGAATTAATTCTTCTAACTGTAAAATTAATTATGCAATTTATTGCTACGACAACGACAAATAAATAACATTACAATCTTCACAAATAAATGCTACGGAAAATAAAATATTGGAAACTGAGAAATGTTAGCACACACACATAAATTATGATACCATTATTTTTTGGACAATTGTCCTTTGAAAAACCCAATGTGGGAAAACTAGTTGCAACAGTTCAGGGTTTATATTATTATTTGCAGTAGAAATTTTGAGTATGATAAAACACTGGCAAAATTATATTGAGAGGTTTTACCCTCTCTTTGAACAATCCCGACACCTGACTGTCTCTAAAAAGCAAGGCGTCCACCCTGCTCTCTGCAGGCCCTGTGCCACCCTAGCGCAGACCTTCTCATGCTCAGCCTGAAACTCTTTCAAATCAAGCCGTCATTCCTGTTGCTGACTAGGAAAATGTCTCTCCGACACTTTGGAAAATCTTCCCTATCTCTGGAATTGAAAACGTCTTTCCCTTCAACCAAATCGAACTGCTCTGCTGAAGGAACTACGTAGTCCCTGTATTGCTTCTAGGAGAAAATTTTTGCCCCCTCTTTCTAACTCTCCAGAATTGGAAAACTTCGTCCTAATGACTGCTGCGCTCTCCTGCCACCTACTACTTGCCTCCTGGATTGATCTCCACTGCTGAATCACTCCTGCAACTAGGAATTTGAACTACCTGGGCAATTCAGTATCTGCATTGGTGTGTTCTCCATCTACCCATCAACCTCTTCCTATAATCTCTTGTTGGGACTCCAACGACCATGATTAAAACTTAATCGATGGTTGGGATCATTTCCAAGTCGATGTGTGTGAGTTTTTAGAGAATTCTCACTTTTCTCAATTAATTACTATTAATTAACAATTTTTCCTAAGTTATGTTGAAAAGTGTAACGAGGATCGGTCTTCATAATGACTATGTAATTATGAATTTTTGTAATGAAGAAAACAAAAATAATAAAATATATTTTGTAAAGCTTGACCCATGGGTTTCATGAGAAATTAGTTTTTATTATAGGTCAAAGACTTCTTCTTGATGTCTTTTAGGGATTTGTCATCTTGTCATAAATGTATAAAATAGAGTCATGTATGAGAAGAAGTCATGTTACACTTGTGTAAAGGACAAATATATGCTCTAAAGACCTTGTCAACTTTCCCCACGAAATCAGCTCCAAATGTGTTGGAAATATCCTCCTTGATGAAGTCGGCCTGCCTACAAAGCTCATGTCAGCCTAGAAGCTGGAAATAGTCACTATAAATAAAGGAACTGCAACCTCATTATGAACACACCAATTCGGATCAAGTTTGAAATTCAGTACGAAACACAATGCGGATCTTAGTGCACAAGGATAAGAGATATAAGGTGAAGAAAGAAGGCAAGTCTACGTGGTAATAAAGTCTACACAATTTGGTCTTCAAGGGATGCATCTATACCTGTCATATCTTAGTGAGAACCAGGGTTACCATAGCGTATCAACAGTTCGGTTTTGAGCTAAAGAAGAGTCATATATATTTCAGTTTGGGTCAACACATATCTAGCAAAGAAGCCAAAGGTAATTGTAGTAGACAGGAGTGTTACTATAGTAGAAAAGGATCTCGACCTTGGGCTTAAAGGGTGCAAAAAGAAGACCGTGAAAGAGTCTCTAGGAGACCAAGGCTAGATCAAAGGAAGAGCAAAGGAATCACATCATTCAAGGACTAGGAATCGAGCTTTCTAAGACTAGTGTAGAACCGTGTAGAGCAGTGTGGAAAATGAAGGAAGCTACACTAGGAATCAAAAGGAAGCAGTGACAAGGTCTTGGAGGCATACATTGGTCAAGGGTTGTATCATGGTCATGGTACTTGTCAATTGAAGTCTATAAGAAGAATTACTTGCGGGTTTTCCTCTCCAAAAGGGAGAGGTTTTGGCCTTGGGTGAAAGAGCCAAAATATTGTGTCATTTGTGTTTTGATAATTGACTTGATGAAAGACCTAATAAGTTAATGAAGAGAAGATCTAAGTAAGAGAAACAAGTTCACAAGTAATTATCAAGTAGAGAATTGAATTAAACTGCACCCTATCAAATTCTCAACATGGTATCATAGCTAAGGTGATGAAGACAAAGGGCTACGTGACAAGGAGACACTCAAAGATCAAGGAGCAAGAATTAATTTCTCTAGAAAGCATCGAAGTCAAAATCAAAGACTACTTTGAAAAGTCAAATCAGTTTGCAAGCAAATCCTCAAAGCCATCTCAAGAAGACTTTCAACCTTATTCAAAGATCCCACACATCTAGAGGTAATCTTTAACATCAAAGATTCTTAATATTGAAGACATTGTTGTAAGACACACCATCAAACACCACCCAACACTATTGAAAACATCATCATTCTGAAGTAATCCTTGATCATCAAGGATCCAAGATCAGTACTTTGAAATCAATCTAAGAGGGAGATCCTGCCATCATCTCAATCATCATCAACAAGGAAGATGATAAAAGAAGAAAACATATTTCCAAGTAAGTATTCTATATCTTTTCAAATGATTTCTTGCAAGAAAAGTAACAAACTGTCTGGAACTGAAAACTTCCGTGCATGGAAGATAAGGACAGATCTAAACCTAATTGAAAGTGAAGTAATGGACTATGTAAAAGGCTCTCAAGTTGAACAATCAGAAGAAAATATTCAAGCCTATACCAAATACACAAAGGGAGAAATAAGAGCCAGAAGAATCCTTATAGAATTCATAAAGGACTCTATCATTCCCTATGTGTCAAATTTAGAATCATCAAAAGAGATATATGATAAATTAGTAGAGCTATTCTCAGTAAGCCCTGTAGGAGAAATACTGACTTTAAGACAAGAATTATTCAAGTTGAAGATGTCAAGAGAGGAAGGAATAACCTCATATTTTATGAATGTTCCACCAAGTACCCTGGAGGTGGGGGCAAGGGAGCGGGGAAACGCGAGAGCGACCTATTCAAAAGCTCCCTACCAATTTTCAGGAAACGTCGGGGTCATAAAAACTATAAAATATAAAAATATATTATATATCGTTGAAAATTTAATATTTATAATGTAACTGTTTTTATCTTTATCATTATATAACACTTACATCATGAAGGATAAATGATAAAATTATAAATCGATGAATCATATAATTGAAACAAATTTAAAACTTAAAACTTAAAACATACATCATACAATCATACATGTATGTTTGTAAGTTTGTAACTGTATAATGTAACTACTAGCAATGTACAATGAAAATAAAGTTTAAGATATCATATTATATCATGATTCAAAATAAAGTTTAAACTTAAGTCTACAACTAAGTCTGAAACCTAAAACTTAAAACCAAATAAGTTGATAACATAGCATATGAATATCAAATGATATCATCATAAATGAGTATAATTGCTAAAGGTAAGGCCCCACTAGTCTCTGCATCCAACTGCCGCACGAATATATCAGGGTCAACCATGTCACCATCTGAATCAAAATCACTTGGATTCTCAAACATGCTAAGTGGCACACTAACCAACCCCATCTGTGTCTCATCAAGTCTCTCCTCCATATCAACCTGTGCATCATCCTCTGGATCAACATCCCATCGTGTTGCTGGTCGCTTCAAATACTCAGGTGTCTTCCTATGCTCAAGACATAGGGCACTGTGCACAACACCTAACTTCTCAGCTATAGGTAAACCTGTTTCTCTTGTTAGAGTTGATGAAGCTCTATGTGGACCAATTCCTCTCTGCTGTAGAGGAACTAGCAATCTGAGACAACAAACGCATAGCTAGATGTTTGAGCTATGGAGCACCATCCCCATTCATCCTCCACCAACAAACCGAGTCATCTTGGGCTAGATCTATGCGATCTGCCCGAGCACCATGTGTGTTGAAGGGGTCACTAAGAGATGCAAATTGAACAAATTGTCTTCGAAACTTTGCCCCTCCTCCTCACTGTACATCTTTGCAATTGCAGCTAGGAAGCCATTCTTTACCTCTGGATCATCAATAGGAGGCACTCTCCCACGGCTTTCAACATACCATTTTGGGTTTAATGCATATACTGCCATGTGCAAAGGTGTGTTCATGTGATCCCACCTACGCTGAATGATGGTTTGAATCTGAGATGTATAGAACTCTAATGAGGGCTCCCTATGCTGAATGGCTGCCTTCACACGACCCAACATGCTATCAAAGGTCTCATAGATTTCTCCAAGACTAGGAGAATCCGAATCAGTGTAACGAATGACCTCCACAATAGGGTCCAAGAATGACACCAAATAAGCACAATCTGCCCACCAATCATTGTCCAACACCTGAAGCCTAACCTTCTTCCTTGAGTCTTATCTTTGATTCTAACCACCTTCCCCACTCTGAACTCACAATCCAGGATTGTAGTGGTGCTTGTACCTCTAACATCCTCTCCAATAAGAGAAAATAGCTAGCATATCTAGTATTGGTGGGCTTGATGAATTCCTTCCTCGTGTGAGCCATGTACATGGCCAAGGAGGTGTGGTGGTTGCAGATAAAATTGGAAAGATGCATCCTTGCGCTTTCCAGAACAGTTAACAACTTTAAGAAAGAATGGACCTTCTCCAGATGTCACTATGATGTTGATTAGTGGGCGTTTTCGGATGTCAGTCCATCCATCCATAACAATAGAGCAACCAAACCTTAACCATGTTTGTTTCATTCTCTCTTTTTGCACATTAATTTTAGACACTTGTCTATATAAAATTGATGTTCTTAGCTTATGTTCTCTAGGTGGTACATATGAAGGCCCTATTTTTGCAATTGCTTGGACCATTTCCTTGTTATAAGATGAACGAACAACATGGAAGGGAATTCCATTACAAAAAGAAATTTGCTAATTGCATCATCTGTGTCATCTCGATCTAGAACATTGTACATCCCAGACACTATAGCATCCATTTCAGAAGAACAAGATGCACCTATAGAACCCTTTGTATTTTTTGATAAAGCATTGGATGGATCAACATTTCTGCTAGAAAACAATCCTTTTGAAGTGGCTGCCCTTTCTAGCCTCCAAAGTTTCTCTCTTAGAGCTAGAGTCAGGTGCTTTAAGAGACACATATTGACTCCTTTACTTGTGATTGCTAAAATATATTGCTTCACCTTGTTATAGCTGCCAACAAAGTGATGCACACAAATATTGCAGACCCAATGACGTGAGCCACCACCAACTTTTGGATACTTTTTAGGAAGTCTGGTTGCATAGATTAGAAGTGGTTCTTGAGGATTAAATTTCCCTTTTGCAATTTTTTCCAAATCTCTTGGTGAGCCTTCATAATCTACAGGCCTATTCTCTGCCCTCTTGTCACTGCTTTGAATTTCTTCTTGTGCATCTTCTGACTCATTAGCACTATAGGTGTTGTCACTGTTACCACTGTTATTGGAATGACTTTGACTCATAGTTCCGACTGCAATTGCAAATAAATTAAAATTTTCAATTTCGAAATTAAAAAAATTTAATTATTGAATTGATTTAGAAATTTTTGATTTTAAAACAATATGATTCATCATTCTATGAATAAATTAAAAAAAAATAAAAACTGAATAAAACTTCCAGACTTCAAAAAAAAATTACAAGCACAAGGCACAACAAAGACTAGTTACAAACTTACAACTTACTGTTAGTAGTTATTGTGTTACAAACACTGCAAATGTATATTTCTTTTGCAGCGTTTGTAACACAGTAACTGTGTTCATTGTTATCATTTATGATTTATGCCTGTCATTTTGATTTTTTAAACTAAAAAGAAAACAAATTTTAATCTTTATAAAAAAATACCGCAAAACATTGCACAATGCAAACAAACAAATTTAAAATTTAAAATTAAAAAAAATTAAATTTAAAATTTAAAATATAGTGGTCGTGAGCCTTACCTTTGACGTGGTCTATGGAGGAATGGAGGGCAATGACAGTGTGGGAGGGCAGCGGCAACGATAACGGAGGGAGGCAACAACGAGCAGCAGCTGGAGCGATGACAGAGGCATTAGCTAGAGCTGGAGCGACGGGAGGCGGCAACTGGAGTTGGAGTGACGACGGAGCTAGGAGGCAACATCGACCATAGAGGTAGGAAAACAAAATGCAAAAAACGAAAAAAGCAAACATACATAAAAATTTTGGCATAACATTTTTAATTCGCATTTTTTTTCTTTAAAAAAAAACATTTTTTGGGCCCTGCACGACCCCTCACGCCCCTGTACGATCCCCATACGCCCCCTCACGACCCCTCGACCCTTAATTTTGAGGAAGCGCCCCGCTCACGTTTCCCTTCGTTTCCTGTTTTTTGGGAGCGTGGGGAAACGCCCCCTAGACGTCCCCACGACCCCGAAGCACGAAGGGGCGAGGAAACTCAACCCCTAGGTGGGGGGACGTGACCCCGTGTTACATTGTATTTTATGAAGATTTTTGTAATAGTAGATCAACTATAGAGACTAGGAGAAGAAGTGTTTGATGGAGAAATACTCACCATGGTACTAAATGCTCTACCTAAAGAATGGGGAAGCTTCACTTCAAGCACCTCTGGGAAGAAAGAAGCAATAATATTTCAGGATATATGGTCTTTATGTAAGACAAAAGAAACTAAATCAAATCAATCCAATGAATATAGAAAAGAAAAATTTGGAAAGTTTGGTCCTCAGAAAAGAAAGAACAAGAATACAAGATGCTATGGATGTAATGAAATTGGGCGCTATAAAAGGAATTGTCCCTTTCATATCAAAAACAAGAGAAAGAAGGAAGAACCTGTGTTGCCAGAGAAAAGGAAGAACCTGATACAAAGAAATATAAGAACGAAGAAGTAAAAGATCTCCTACACAAATGAGGTCATATTCATCTTTAAGAGGTTTATGTCGGTTGTAAAATAGTATGATAGAAAGAATTGTATTTTAGGTAGATGCATCTCGTTGGGATGGGCATCATGATGGAAGCATTGAAGAAGGAGCACTCATTGTAGGAAGATGTCTATGTAACATCTATGCTATAAAAGGCTCCTGGAAACCTCACTAAAAAACAAACATTTATAAAAGGCAGGCATCAAGATCAAATGTCATCATTGTTCATTAATCAATATGGAAACAAGTGTAGACATTTTCTAATGAAATCCCTTGGAATTTAATGGTTAGAAAGTAAGCAAAAGGTTTCATCAAGAATTCTAATAATTCTGGGATTAGGATACATTGACATATTGATGAAGCAGGTCAAGGGAATAAAACTCTTCACTCCAAGGAAATCTGCTGGAAGATGACTCAAAGAAAAGAAACGAGGTATATATATATGCCGACACTAGATGCTATGTAGACAGGTCATAAGGTTGCAGGTAGAAGAAGTATGATCAAAGAAAGTAGGAACTCTTCCGATGCACAGGTTGTCAATAGACATGTTCCACACCAGATGAAATCAACATAATATGTCCTCATATGGAATATGAGGTGATTATATACTATCAAGGAGCTGCACATTGGAAGTTCCTGGAAATGAAATAAAATTGTGTGGAAGAGAAAGGAAGAGATCACGAAAAGGAGCAATCATGAAAATAGGTAGTCAACATCCAAGGAAGCCAAGAAGACATGACTAGAAAATCTCTTGGAAAGATATGTAGATTCTGATAAGAAGTCCGGAAAGGATGAAGACCTTTGGCAATACATATCTTTTGAGTTGTGTCAACATATACGAAGGATATCGATGCCTACAAGAAGATGTCATGGTGAAAGATCATCATTAAGGTAACTTTTGATTTAAAGTATTCATATTTATAATTGAATAACATCTAATGAGCTTATGCAGGGCTGCTAAATGGAAATAGATGACTTCCACAAATTGATAACCACATGGAAGGATGAAATATCCTTGGAAGATATATGGTTCGAAAGATAACAACATAACATGAAGCTAGACTAGATGAGAAGATTGATAGATCACTATTTGATAGAAGACATGGTTCTTGGATGAAAGTGATGGATGATCTGTGAAGGCTCCTCAAATCATGACATCAACGAAAGGAGTAATTCATGAGTAGCTAGATGTTTTTTTCATCATTGCTACTGTAGGTCCCTGGTTAAGAGGGAATGGCAATTTTGTTTTCTATCTCATGGGTCATGCACTAGACTAGGACTAACAACCATAAGTCTTAGTGAAGACCATGAAGAAAAATGTAAGACACATGATGAATGGATCCTCCCTAGTTGAGAGGGAGAAATAGACATGCATTCTTGTCATCAATTGGAAGAAAGATTGAAGTATTGTGGGATTGGGTAATTATCTGGAATTCGATACTCTGTTGAGATGTATTAAGGCATCCAATGAAAAGAGTAGTCGTGAAAGGATCGATATTCTTTGAGAACTAAGAATAGTCCTATGAGGTCATACTTGGTGAACACTCGGCTGTAGTATGTACCTCGAAGACAATGATGATAGTGTCTATAGTCATTGGTCTCACCAGCATTGTAGCTCAAAGATCTCATGGAGAGATGGAGCTATTAGTCAATGCCTTGGTATGTAACAATGCTGGATAATATGATGCTATAACAGATAGATTACCAATCAAATTCTTCTTATGAGATTCTTCAGATTGAGAGTGACCATGTACCATTATGAATACCTCCCTAGTTAAGAGGGAGTGTTGAAAAGTGTAACTAGGATCGGTCTTCATAATGACTATGTAATTATGAATTTATGTAATGAAGAAAACAAAAATAATAAAATATATTTTGTAAAGCTTGACTCATGGGTTTCATGAACAAGTAGTTTTTATTATAGGTCAAAGACTTCTTCTTGATGTCTTTTAGGGATTTGTCATCTTGTCATAAATGTATTAAATAGAGTCATGTATGAGAAGTCATGTTACACTTGTGTAAAGGACAAATATATGCTCCAAAGACCTTGTCACCTTGCTCCACGAAGTCAGATCCAAATGTGTTGGAAATAGCCTCCTTGATGAAGTCAACCTGCCTACAAAGCTCATGTCGGCCTAGACGCTAGAAACAATCACTATAAATAAAGGAACTGCGGTCTCATTATGAACACACCAATTCGGATCAAGTCTGAAATTCATTACGAAATACAGTGCAGATCTCAGTGCATAAGGATAAGAGATATACAACGAAGAAAGAATGCAAGTCTGCGTGGTAATAAAGCCTACACAATTTGGTCTTCAACGGTTGCATCTATACCTCGCATATCTCAGAGAGAACCTAGGTTACCACAACATATCAACAGTTCAGTTTTGAGCTAAAGAAGAGTCATATATATTTCAGTTTGGGTTAAGACATATCTAGCAAAGAAGCTTGTTGACCACTAGAGTGGCACCTGATGATTATATAAAGATTCCATGCCCAAGGATGAACCAAAGGACACTTGTATCATCAAATATTATCATATATCATTAGTTCAACAGTGTTTTAAACTCTACTTTTACTTATCATTTTCTTTTGTACCCAGATTCCATGCCCTACGGGGAATTGTAATAAGTGATGCTAGTAATGATGAATTTGAGTCAGTATTGAGTCTGTAACATGCCTAGGTAACGTGGGACCTTGCCAACAAGTGAGTATTACTTTGGGAGGTTTATTTCACTTGGTTAATTATCATCTCCCTATCAGGACTTAATAATTAATTGAGTTTTTTCCTCAAATTTTACCTCAAAGTCGGAGTACGGCTTGATGGTGAGGCCTTGGGTGAGTCCTAGTGTCTAGAGTCAATGTATATTACCATACTAGATTGCACACAAAATTTCATGGAATTTGGTTAGGTCTAGGTAGCGATTTTTTAATTTTTTAGATTTCCCGCAAGTCGAAAATTGCAATAAAAGTTGTAATTGAATTGTAATAAGTGTTGCCTAGAGAAGTTGTGTGGGTTATGAGTACTCAAAATTACACCTCTCACCTTCAACTTTCTCCTATGACACACTTTGAGGGGTTAAAAATGTGTTTTGAACCCTCAAAACCCACTTTTTAAAAGTTTAGTGGGAAATCTGGCAATTAATTAAGCCAAAAATTAAATAAATAGAGAAAAATAAATATCCACACATGCTAAATGAGGTGGAAATGAGGTGGAAATGAGGTGGAAAATTATGGAGGAGTTAAAGCGAAGTCACAGGGTGATGCAGACTCCTAAAATCAAGGAAATGACATGTGCTCAAATAAAATCGAATTTCTGGCATTAAATGAGAGCTGCTGACTTGGAAATTCGAATTTGTGAAGTTAATGCACATTTGGGAGGATTTGGGAGAATATTTGGTGGAGATTTTTGTGGGAAATTGTCCACACATGGGTTACCACCCATATACACTTGTCATTCCATCATAAAATTCGAATTTGGCACATAAAGGAAGAAAAAAACGATGTCCACTTGCCAGAATCCGATTTTTACACTTGGCAATGGAGCTCCACTTATCAAATTCGAATTTGCCTTGTGATCTCCTCCCTCTCACCACGTGGCATTTGGTTCTTCATTGGGATTTGCTCCCAACTTTCTATATAATGGAGCCATGGGCTCTCATATTGTATCCTTTGCAACGAGCTATTGTGCTTGAGGAAGCTCTGCTTCTATGTACTTGTGTTCTTCATATAAATAAAAAGACTTTGGGGTTCATTCATGATTATTATTCCATTGGAGCAATGCTTGGATTATTGATGGTATATCTCTACTTGTGCCTTTGATTTATATTTCATTTTGCTCATATGCTTTTGTTGAATTGTAGATGTATAACTATCTTACATTTACAATTGGTTATTTGATATGCTCTAGGCTAGAAAACTCTATCTATTTTCATACAAATTCTAGAGTTCTCTTGCCATTGCTTATTGATTTAATCCATATGAGCTAATGTTTGTTGGAAGTTTTGTAGAAGATCATTGTTGAATCAACTAGCAAGCGTGAGGGGAAGTCTTCAAGAGACCAACCCACTCTTGGCATTGTTTTCAAGGAGCTCTCATTGTTATTTGAATTTCATAGAACTAATTTTTTTGAAAGTACTTGTTCTTGTAGTGTTCTCCTTTACATAGTCTGTGCATGAGTCAAAATATTAAAAAATTCATTTACATCTTTTAATTGTGCTTTCATTTCATTATGTAGTTATTCAAGAGCTTCTCATAAGCTAGACAAGCGATGTGGATCTTTTCCCATCATATGATTTAGCCTTTGTATATTATTTTGCAGCATATTCACATACTTACATACTCTCTTTTCACACTAACTTTGGTTTTATTTTTGCAGCCCTAACATTTTTGTTTGTAAGTTCTCTCTAGCTTCAAGTTGCATTTCAAGGAGGCTGTGGGCATTAGGAGAGTTTGTGGAAGAAGGCTAGGTCATACACCACTTTGGAGCTTGTATTCTCTAATTGTAGAACTCCTTCATCTCTTTTGAGGCTCCCATACTTGAAGGGATTTCCTTCTTGTTTCAATATTTGACATTATGTTCTCTCATCGATTCCTTGGGAAGCCCTCCAAGAGGCTCTAACCTCATTGTAACACCATAATAAAAAAAAAATCTGTTTTTGTTGTGGGAGCGTGGGTTTTAGCCATTGGCATCCTTATCTCTACATTTTAGGGAGAGAATCTGTATATGGATTGACTTATTGGTTTTGACATTTCCATTTTCTTTCACATCACATATGCATGCTCTAATTGGGAAGTAACACAAATCACATTTATTTTTCCTCAAGTTTGCTTCACAAATTTTAAGTTTGCATTTCTCATCATAGTTGCTACAAATTTCAAGTTACATTTACATTTTTGCAAGTCAATTTACTTTCATTTTGTGCAAATTTCTTCGTTATTTTGTTTTAGCAAACTTTGATATACTTGGCTTGGGTATTGTCTAAATCATCTATGCTTTATGATTGTGCAATATTTCCATTTTGAAACATATTCGAAGTATTGTGTATTTGGGCAATTTATCTTTCAAGGCAATCATTTACTTCCATGTCAAGCAAGTTTTCTTTCATTTTCTCAAATTTAAAATTTCCTTTCGCAAGGCTATTTTGAATACAAATCTTGGGTTGCAATTTATTTTACATGCAAATTAATTGTTCATAAGCATCAAGCTTTTAGTTGGTCATCGATTTATCGTAAGTCAAAGCAAATATTTTCATTTCACAATCTCATATGTTATGAAGCTTATGCAATCTTGTGTTTTGGAACATATTTAATTAAAACATATCTATCTTTTACATAACACTTGCAAACTTACTTGCATATCATAGTAGGCATTTTAATTTAGTTGCATATTTAAAATTTACCTCCAAGCATAAGCTTGGTTGATAGAAATTATAGGGAAAAGAGATTTCTTGGAAAGTTCTTCCATTTGGTACGAAGTAAGGTAAAAAGCGTGTGACCCTGCAGCTATGAAGGTGGCTTGTCCCCTTGTAAGAACGAAGGCATACATTGACTCGTAAGACTCAAGGGACGGGTATCATTAATGACGCTCTTGTGTCCTCACCCCTCTTTCTTACAGTCACCCCAATTTTTACCCCTTTGTAAGAGCACAAGAGGAGGACTTCTCACCTAGATTAGGCATTTTAGATTAAAAGTAACTAAGATTAATTCATCCAAATCTAGTATAATTGCATCTCATGATTTTACTTGCAAATTGTTTATTCCTCTTGTCATTGTTGAAATTGAATATTTTTTTGTGGAAAATATTTTTTTTATCTACATTTTGCAAGTAAAATGCTAATTGTTTCCTTTTGAGCAAGGTAGCTTCTCATGCTTTGATCCATAAATATATTTTTCTTGTATTTTACATTTATAATATCTTGTACGAACAATTTCTTGTTTCACTTTTCAGGATTACTTTTGCTTTCCATTTGAAAACAATTCACTTCATTTAAGCAAATACAATTTCATTTTAAGAGCCATACTCTGAAGACACTAGTTTCTCATATGTTTCATGCTTATCTTATGTATTGATGGTTATTGCTCATATCACTTTTTTGCTTATAAATCTGAAGAAGTAATTTATTTAACTCTAACAAATCTCCTAGAAAACTCATGTCTTTAACTTAGTTTTTCTTTAGGGACCACCCCCCATACCTAACCTAGGAGATAGCTTAAACGAAGATAGTCGGGATTAGTGTGACAACCCCTTCTCTGAGTTCCTTGCCACCAACCACACCTTGTGGGGTTAAAGACTTTTCTCACTAACTTGTAGGTAGGTGTAGGCGGCAAACGATAACAAAGCCGAAAGTAATTGTAGTACAAAGGAGTGTTACTACAACAAAAAAAGATCTCAGCCTTGGGCTTAGAGGGTGCAGAAAGAAGACCGTGAAAGAGTCTCTAGATCGAAGGAAGAGCAAAGGAATCACATCATTCAAGGACTAGGAACCGAGCTTTCTAAGATTGGTGCAGAATTGTGCAGAGCAGTGTGGAAAAAGAAGGGAGCTACACTAGGAATCAAAAGGAAGTAGTGACAAGGTCTTGGAGGCATACATTGGTCAAGGGTTGTATCATGGTCATGTTACTTGTCAATTGAAGTCTATAAGAAGAATTACTTGCGGGTTTTTCTCTCCAAAAGGGAGGGGGTTTGGCCCTGGCTGGAAGAGCCAAAATCTTGTGTCATCTGTGTTTTGATAATTGACTTGATGAAAGACCTAATAAGTTAATGAAGAGAAGAGTAAGAGAAACAAGTTCACAAGTAATTATCAAGTAGAGAATTGAATTAAACTAAGCCCTATCAAATTCTCAACAAGTTAGACTTAGGAAATTTTTAATTATGGTCAATTAATTTAATTGAGCTATCTCTAGGCGGAATTTCTAGAAACGATTTTTGGGTTTTGGAGAACTCCTGTGTTTTAGCCTCTCCACAAAGTCTTGAGACTAGAACACCATCTGATGCTACAAAAACTAACACTCCCTCTTAGCGAGAAAGGTGTTCTCTCCAACTAGTGCTACATAATGTGAAAATTCGTAATCCTGAATCCCTACTGCAACAATCTGATATTACTTCTCCTACTTGTTAATTCTATGCAAGTTATTTACTGTGTTACACTGTAAATATTGAAGTAAATACAACTGCAACCTTCACTAATTAAATTATATGTGGAAACAAGAACTGAGCAAGAAGAAATAAGCACACATAGGGCACCGTTATTTTTTGACTAAGTCCCTGGAAAAAACCAATGCGGGAAAATCGGTGCAACAGCTAAGGGTTTGTATTATTAAGTAGTAGTTCTGAATACAATCTTGGATGCTTTACTGGCAATCCGATATAGAAAATTTGACTGGCAGAAAATTAGTGAGAAATACCTCACACTATCATTGGCAATCCAACACTGATCCAACCTCTGAATGGGTAGCCCCAAGCTACCTCTGCACAGTCACTGCGTCACAACTGATAAGGATTGCGTCACTACCTCTGGCTGATCAATCTGTTGGCTGGATGCTTGATCCTCTGGCCCTTCGGCATCACACCCTGACTCTTGGCACTGGATCTGATCTGCTCCACATCGGATCTACATGTTGTAGCTCCTAGAGACAGCCTTGAGTTGCAAAAGACCAATGCCTAGGACATCTTGAAATCATAGGTTAGATGTAGACGATTTTAAGTGGTGCCTCTGATAGAATATGGATAAAGAGAATAATGGTTGTGGTGGTTCAGGATTGGTGAAGACTTTGGAGTCCGATTCATGCGAATTACCCTATACAGCAAGAGGGCTCAGGAGGCTGTATGGCTCAGTGGATTTTCAAATGGATCAAGTATGAAAGAATGAGTAGAGGCTTTCAAAATATGCATAGGTGTTGAGAAGGAACGAAGGAGGAACCTGCGAGAGACAGGCTTAAAATTCTTAAGAATCAGTCTCCCGTGAACTCAAAGGAAGTGGATGTAGGTGGAATGTGACCAACAAGAGAGATTTGTGGAGCGCAAATTAAGGGGCACAACAAGTTTAACACATCAGCGTTATTCATACACGAATTCATGAATAAAAATGCATACCACCGGCAGCTACATTACACGAATCATCAAAGCAGCAGAGCATGGAAAGATGATTATACATAAACAGGAGATTGCTAATAAACAAGAGAACAAAGATAGATGCTACTCATTGCTCCATCTGGAATCCACATAAACAACGCTGTATATCATATTATGTTCAAAACAACTCTCCCAAATATGTATCTCAGAGCACAAAGAGCACAATCATACATAACTACAACAAAAATTCTCCAAAATTCTGAACCTTTGTTTCATCTCTGAACTCTCTACATATAGAGTTATCCTTGAGGGTTTACAATCGAATAATCATTCATGATCGGCCCACACATGTGAAAATCAAAATATCCTAACCAACTAGCAGAGCGTGCATCAAGTAATCACTCCCGTAATCAAAGAATCAAAATAGAATCGGGTGAAATCAAGATTTCACCAGCAAAACATCACAATCAAACAGTAAAAGAAAAACATAGTTGGCCACAGAGGTCAAATCCTAGAATCTTCAAAATGGGGCGGCGAGGAGTGGCTGTGAACAAGTGTGGTGTCTGGCTTCCATCACATGATTCCCCCTGTTGTGGGAAGCCTCCACTCCCTCGTTCTCATGATTCACATTAACCGTTATGAAACGGCTAGTCGTGCTGCGCGTGCTTGGCTCTTTAGCGGAGATTTCCTAGACAAACTGAATCAACCATAGTTGTGCTTGTTCCGCCAAAAACCAATGCTGTGCTTAACTTGCGAAATTGGAGACCGGGCTTCAGAAGGGGGCCTATGACATTAACACACAGCGGGACGGTTTAACACTGAAAAGGGCAGGACAAAGGTTGTGGAAGGGCTATTGGTGACGTGGCAAGGAGGTGGGCCTGCTTGCGGATCGCAAATCGACGTTTTTGTTATGAGCAGCGGGGAGGTAAGTGATGCGAAAAGGTAAGTGGTAAGTGTCTGTTCCTCCTTTGACTGCGGGGTGTCCGCCCGACCCATGGTTGATGTGCTTGGCGTTCACTTTAGTTGCTCCTGCTCTTCATTTGCTTAACTCTAATGTTGCCTTATCCGTTCATGAGAACCACAAGCCAACATTGCCTTATAGGGGCCACTTCTCCACCTTGTGTGTGGTCACAGGCCAACATTGGCTCCATCTGGGGACAACGTGCTGTTCTAAGTACGTTGAGAACCTGCAGACCTGAATGCCTGTGCTTTATTGGGCACATGGAGTCGCAAATGCATACTATAAATCTGAACTGAAACTGCAATTGAGCTGTGCACTGCAAACTATCAAAATGGAAATCACTGTCGCACCCTGAAAATTTTGAATGCTGAAATCTGACCCATGCTGAAATTGAAATCTGAAACACACTTGCACTGAAAACTATAAAGCGATCTGAAACTAAAACTAGAAAGATGCTCATAGTACTGAGCTTATTTGCACACATACCTACCCTCTGGAATTACTGCTATTCTAAATGATACAATAATGCCAGTGTAACCAGGCAAGCAACTGCTCTAATAACTTTGTTCTTTCACTGTTTTTCACGAAACTCAGGAACAAACCTGTTAATGGTATTTGATAGGAATTCCCAGCCCGATATTCCTTGTAAGGAGCTTGGTAAACCTGAACCACAACAGAAGTGCTGAAAAGGTATGGTGGCTTTGTGATGAAAAATTTCTCAATATAGATAGCCATTGGATCAAGATACACTTGACCTACTTCTTAATATGCTGACCCAATCGATCCAACCTCATAACTTGGTACTGCACGTGTGTTCTCCATGTCTTCAAACAACTCGGAACATATTTGCATTTTATCTGATGGATTTTGTGTCAATGCTCCTACTGAACCAGACAATAGGGCAGACTGTCCGATCATATCCACATTATAGCGGCTTTTGAAATTATTACGTGTGCATGAAAACTGACTTTGAGAACTCCAACCATCCAACGTATCAGCTATTGGGTCATGAAGTGCTTTAGATGACTGTAGCGTTGGTTCCACTGACATCTCATGATTTCTCCTATGAGTATCAACCAAAATGTGACCAAGATTCACTTTCAAAATCTGAGATGAATTAAAGCATAAAGGTAGAGAATCAAACTGGATCAGTTCTTCCTCTGTTTTAAACTTTGCCTCTCCGCTCAGCAGGTTCACTTCCACATCAACTGCAATATTTTGCATTTCTTCAAGGGTTGCAGTGTCCCTTTCTTTTACTTGGAATGCCATCTCTGGATTAAAGGCATCTGGGTAGTGCAAGAGAGCTACTCCTGGGGGTGGCCTTATATCAGCAGGCATTGAATGATACACCTTATTGAACCTGTCTGAAAAATACTGTACTATCTCCCCAAGTTGTCTTTTTAAATGTCCATACTCTTCTATGATAAGAAAGACATTTCCCATGATTACCCATCGACCTAGGAAAACTTGCATGAATTGATGAAAATTTCTCATGCTAGCAGCTGGAAGATTCTCATACCAATTTTTAACTTTACCTTGCCATGGTAGGACAAACATCCTGATACATACATCATCTTCTTCCTTTACTGATGACTGTAATACACTGACTAAAGGATCATGGTAAACATGCAACATAGGATCTTCTAGGAGATTTGTAACAGTAACACAAACCTCATTCCAAACTGCTGCTTTGCTTGTGTGTTGAAACTGATTTTCTTCGAACAGCGAGGGAACCAATTGTTTTTCTTCATTATCCACGGTAATCAAGTTATCTGAGTGTTCTTTATCATTCTCTTTGTCACACGGAAGCTTGCAAGGGAGCTGCAAAGTCTCGTGAATTTCGGGTGAAGGACCATGATTTGTAACAATCTGTTGTACTACTGAAAGAGAATTTGAGAGATGGTCTTCATTATGCAAATCTGATTGGTCTTTAATCTCTGAAGGAAACATTACTTGCTGAGGATGTTCTTGTGGATCTAAACAATTAAGCTCTGCTGCCTCTGTTTCTGGATCACTAGACTGCTGTTGATTTTTAGTGCCGTCCTCTGGGAAACACTCCAGCTCTTCCCCTTCTTCATGGAGGGTAAGCTCGCCTCCCTCTTTTTCAGAATAGGCTAGGAACTAGTTTTCTACATGTAGTCCAAAAACCACCATGTGTTGTTCTTCTTGGAGATTAAAGGGTGTGAGCCCTTTTTCTGTCATGGCTTCTTTGAACTGCTCTTTAGGAGGGTCAGGCAGTTTCAAGGGTATAGATGTGGACTTCTCTTTTTTGGGAGGATCAACTCCTTGCTTTGTGAAAGTGGATGCAGTGGCCTTATGAGGGGCTGACCCTTCTAATGGCTTCTTCCCTTTATTAGCAAGACTAGGAGGAGTTTGTTCTCTTGATATTGACCCTTCATTTTGTTCTTGCACTTGGGTTCTCTTCCTGGAGGACCTGAGGTCATATTTCTTATGGAGTTGAGCTTGTTAATCTAGGTTATCATTGATGTCAATAGTTAAAGTCAATCGTTGATGTCAGTGGTCTGGATGGCAAATATTCTTGAAGATGCCAGAGAATGATTAAAAATGATTACAACTCTTGTTTAAGATGTCAGGACACAAATGAAGTGTCAATCATGTATCTTGATGATCATAATGGAAGACTACCATATTACTGCACTTGATGAAGGACTAGAAGACATACACAAGTTGACATGTCCTACCTCCAATAATCTTGATGATAACACTACATGATTACATGTCCTACCTCCGATAATTTGATGATGACATGACAAATCTACAATGATGTGAAGCTTTATGTCCTTATGATGAAGACTACATAGTGATGCTGCATTTGGTTGATGAAATATATCTGCACTATCTTAAGGACTGACCCTATGTTGAAGACGGCAAGGACATGGTGATGGTGATCCTATGTTGAAGAAGGCTAGGACATGATTATGAAGACAATAAATGAAGGAATCAAACCGTGAAGAAGCCCTACACTCAAAGGCATTCTTCCCTGCCTCCATTTCTGCACTCATAAATAATCAGTCACATTAAAAAATATTTTTTGCTACCTTAGAGGCAAAATTCCTTAATGAAACCTACACCATCTTGAAGAGCATAATTTTGCCTTTCCAACGAGCTATTACTTAGCCTGAAAGTCCAAGCGGTTTGAAAGTTATTGATTTTTCAAGTTTAAGGTAAATTATTGTCAATGAGCGGACCTAAGCCGACTTGTGTAGGCTCATGCCTCATGGCCAAGGGACGTGTCCCTTCGTCAAAAAGAAAAATGAGTATAAATATAAGGTCGTACTCCTCATTCTGCCCATCAAAATTTTGGTGAAAATCACAGAAATTCAGAGAGAAATAAGAGGAGGTGGAGGGGGACTTTGAAACCTATTTGGGCAATTTTTTTGGGCCAATTCTTCTATATTCTATTACAGCTCAGTGTACAGTCACTCCTATTTGAAAATCTGTGGCAGCTCCTGTGTGAAGAAGCTTGGACACTTGCGCCTTTTAAAGCTTGGATTTCAGACTTGTAAAAGCTCAATTACAAACCTAAAGAACAGTCATTTAAAAAAAAGGCTCTGATTGAAAATTAGAAGTTCGGATTGCTTCCACTATTATGAAGTTCAGATTAAGGACGGTTAGGCAATCTTTTGTTGAGGTTACAGTGACCTGTTGTAGCTCAGAATTAAAGGCTGGACAGTCCCATTGGACAATTCACCTCAACTCTGACTTGTTATGATAAGCTAGCTGTGCTTGTAAATCTTGGACAACCACCCGAATTGACTTGGACAATTTAAGGATTGCATCTTTGACCTTTGATTATAGTGCTATCTGTGAGTGGACAACAACCTGAAGTGTACACCTTCGTGGAGCTTTCAAAACAATGATTGAATTATCCTCAGCTCGGATTGCTGACCTATGTGTGGGCAGAAATATCTGTGGTTGGGCTAAACAAACTTCCTCCAGTGCAACTCAGAAAGGACAGTCACTTGAAGGCTCGTTGAATTGCTGATCTAAGGAGGTATAACAGCTTGGTGGTGTACTAACCTTTAAGGACAATCAAAGTGGTTGGATAGTGGTTTGTGATACTTGGTAGACATTGAAACTACTCTTGGAATTGGTTGGCAATTTGGTGTCTCTTATGGGCAGATCATTGAGCATCATTGAGGTGTGTGGAGATTTGAGAGTTGGAGCCTAGAACAGTGAATTTGGAAGCTTGAACTAGTGTAGCAACCTTGGAGTAGTGAAGTTTTTGGACAATGGAGTATTAGGAGCCTTGGAGCAGTGAAGTACTTGGAACTCTTGAAGAGTCCTTGGGGCAGCATATTAAAGACACTTTAAAGATTTCTAGAATCCTATTGAATACCTTGAAGTTGCCTATTTGGAGTCAAACCTTGAAGTTGTTATTGAAGAATAAGTGCAGAACTTGGACAACTTATTGAACGTCTTGGAGCTGTTTGGGAGACTATAATGCATTGCTGATGTCATCATGAGGTGACCTTGAAGAGAAGTGTTTGGGTAACATGAAGAGTAGTGGCGACACCTCATGATAAGATAAGGTTGTCATGGATGAAGTGATTTGGAGAAGGCGTTGTTGAGAGTGAAGATATTGTCAGGGCAGATTGCAGAAAATATTGGGAGCCTTGAAGATCATCAACTTATCTTGACAAATTGAAGTAGTGGGTTGGAGCCCTAGAGGATAGAAGAAGACTAGGTCGGTGCCTAGACTAGAGATAGGGTTGGAGCCCTAGAGGATCGGTGTCCTCAAGAATCCAGGTTGGAGCCTGAACCAAAGAAGGGTTGGCGCCCTTGGGGTTGGAGCCTCTAAACGCAAGGTTGGTGCCTTGGATAGATAGGGTCGAAGCTCTAGAGGTTGGAGCCTCACAATAGTCCAAGTTGGTGCTTGGCAACAGGTTGGACCCTGGAAGATTGAAGATCGGTGTCTTCGTCTAAGGTTGGAGCCCTAATCCTATTGTACATATTTTATTGAAGAATATAATAAAAGACTTTATTCTTATTGTTCATTTTGTGTTCTAAGTATAAGTGATCTAACTGGTAAAAATAACAATTGGAAAGAAATACTGATTCACCCCTCTCTCAGTATTTCCAACAGAGCTTGCATAAAATCCACGAACTGTCTACAGTAATTGTCAATATCTTGATCCTCTGGAGGGACTTCCTTCTCCTCTTGCTCCCCTTGTAGGATGAGTTCACCCTCCTCATCATCAGAGTAGGCAAGGAATTGATCTTCTTGGTTGTCTGTGACTTACTCGGCCTGTCCCTCCACTTCTCCCTCCAAGTACAGAGGGGGTTGAATGTGGTCTTGCTGTTCCTTCTTCTCCTGCTATAACAACTGCAGAGGGGGCTTCCGATATTGAGGATTAAACCCTCGGTTAGGAATCATTTGGTTGGCACGAGGAGGAGAATTCTTGGCCTCCAATTCAAGCTTAATCAACTTATTTGAAAGGTTCTTGATTAGCTTATTCATTTATTCCATTCCATACTCTTGTGATTCCCTCTCCTGATTTGAAGTAGAAGCCTCCTCCCTGTTCTTTCTTCTGGCTTCATGTTCTGTCTTTCCCTTGAATTTACCAGTAGAAGCAAAGCTTGCTTCTACCTCTAATGCATCAGTCTGGATCTGATCCAGAGATGTGGATTTTCTTTCTCTTAGGGTGAACCCAAACTCCGGTTCGAAAGCTCATGCGAAGACCACCTTAGCGGCTGCTTAGGGAGGGTTTATTTCAGCAAGAAGATTATTATAGAGTTTATTGAACCTCTTTATGAATTCTGTTACATCCTCATTGTGTCTCTTTTAAGAGCATTGAACTCGGTGAGAACGTATCCATGATCCCTCTTTTCTCCCCATTTCAGTGTGCAGAAATTCTCCATTTCTTCCTAAGTGTGGATTGTGTTATCGGCTAGAGATTTGAACCACTTCTGAGCTTCTCCATCCAAGGATTGGATGAAAAGACTTAACACCACATCTAAGTGCTCTACATTCACATTCTCAGCAAAGGCACAAAAGTTTTCAATATGTCTCTGCGTCAAAGTATTATCTTCCCTGGTGAACCGAGGCAAGAACTTTAGATAATCTTGTGGCATGTGATTCAGTGTTTGAGGTAGAGCCAATGGAGCTTACTTGTTGAGGAGGAAAGCAGGTACAACCATGAGGGGCGGTGGTGGTAGATTATGAGGATGAGTTGGCTGGGGTATAATAGGTGTGTGCTGAGTAGAGGTTTGGATATTTGTCTATAAATTTTTTTGGAGTACCGCAACTTCTTTAACTTCTTCAGCCTCGAGAGTAGGGTGCAAGGGAGGTAGAGAAGTATCAGCGGATTCGGCTTCGTCTTTTATGGATGAATTGGCTAAAGCAGAGGCTTCTGGAGAATACCCAAGTACACGGGCTGTGGAGCCAAGACCATAGATGTTAGCTTTCTGAGATGAGGAAGGCGAATCTTCTATAGAGAATGAGGGTAGGTCAGCCTGGCTGGGTTGCTTCTCCTTCCATATTCTCTTAAATATGATCTTTTTGGGATCATATATAGAAGGGGTTCTCTGCTAGGAAGTATCTAATCGAGTATGAGGCCTTGTGTAAGCCAAGATTACAATTGATTTGAACTTTGATAATAGTGGAGTCGCCAAGGTGAGGGCTATGCAACTCTCAACCCTTCGTGCTCACCTAATTGAAGGGTGAAGATAATGTTGTATCCCAGGGAAAAGATTTTCTAATTCGTCCCTGGCAACGACGCCAAAAAGATGTTGTGGCTCCTAGAGACAGCCTTGAGTTGCAAAAGACCAGTGCCTAGGACATCTTGAAATCAGAGGTTAGATGTACACGATTTTAAGGGGTGCCTCTGACAGAATATGGATAAAGAGAATAATGGTTGTGGTGGTTCAGGAATGGCGAAGACTTTGGAGTCCAATTCATGTGAATTACCCTATATTGCGAGAGGGCTTAGGAGGCTGTATGGCTCGGTGGCTTTTTAAATGGGTCAAGTATGAAACAATGAGCAGAGGCTTTCAAAATATGTAGAGGTGTTGAGAAGGAACGGAGGAGGAACCCGCAAGAGAAAGGTTTATAAGTCTTAAGAATTTGTCATCTCCCGTGAACTCAGAGGAAGCAGATCTATAGGTGGAATGTGACCAACAAGAGAGATTCGTGGAGCGCGAATTAAGGGGGCACAACAAGTTTAACACATGAGCGTTATTCATACACGAATTCATGAATAAAAATGCATACCACCGGCAACTACATTGCACGAATCATCAAAGCAGCAGAGCATGGAAAGATGATTATACATAAACAGGAGATTGCTAATAAACAAGAGAACAAAGATACATACTACTCATTGCTCCATTTGGAATCCAAATAAACAACGCTGTATGTCATATTATGTTCAAAACAACTCTCCCAAATATGTATCTCAGAGCACAAAGAGAACAGTCATACAAAACTACAGCAAAAATTCTCCAAAATTCTGAACCTTTGTTTCATCTTTGAACTCTCTACATATAGAGTTCTCCTTGAGGGTTTACGATCGAATAATCATTCATGATTGACCCACACATGTGAAAATCAAAATATCCTAACCAACAAGCAGTGCACACAACAAGCAATCACTCCCGTAATCAGACAATCAAAACAGAATCGGGTGAAATCGAGATTTCACCAGCAAAACATCACAATCAAACTGTAAAAGAAAAACATAGCTGGCCACGGAGGCCAAATCCTGGAATCTTCAAAATGGGGCAACGATGAGTGGTTGTGAACAGGTGGGGTGCCTGGCTTCCATCACATGATTCCACCTACTGTGGGAAGCCTCCACTCCCTCGTTCTCATGATTCATATTAACCATTATGAAACGGCTAGTCGTGCTGCGTGTGCCTGGCTGTTTAGCGGAGATTTCCAAGACAAATTGAATCAACAATAGCTATGCTTGTTCCACCAAAAACCAATGTTGTGCTTAACTTGCAAAAACGGAGACCGGGCTTCAGAAGGGGGCCTGTGAAATTAACACACAACGGGATGGTTTAACACTGAAAAGGGCGGGACAAAGGTCGTGGAAGGGCTATTGGTGACGTAGCAAGGAGGTGGGACTTCCGGCAAATCACAGATCGAGAGTTTTGGTTATGAGCAACAAAGGCTAAATGGTATAACTTGCGAAGTTCGATGAGTAGAGGTGACGTGGCGGGAGGTGGGATCGCCCACAAATCGCAAGCGGGAGCTTTTTGTTATGAGAAATGAGGGATAAAGGTTATAACTTGCGATTTGCGAAGTGCGATGGGCAGAGGTGACGTGGCGAGGAGGTGGGCCCGCCCGCAGATCGCAAATCGACATTTTTTTTATGGGAAAGCGGGGGGGGTAAATGCTAAAACTTGCGATGTGCAAAATGCGACGAGCATAGGTGACGTGGCAAGGAGGTGGGCCCACCCGCGGATCGCAAATCGGCGTTTTTGTTATGAGTAGCAGGGAGGTAAGTGACGCGAAAAGGTAAGTGGTAAGTGCCCGTTCCTCCTTTGACTGCGGGGTGTCTGCCCGACTCGTGCTTGAAGTGCTTGCTGTTCACTTTAGCTGCTCCTGCTCTTCATTTGCTTAACTCTAATGTTGCCTTATCCATTCATAAGAACCACAAGCCAACATTTCCTTATAGGGGCCACTTCTCCACCTTGTCTGCAGTCATAGGCCATCACTGCGGATCTCCTCACAGGCTCTATGCTGCCTCAGCGTAGCTCTATGGTGCCCAGCATGGCATTGTGCAGCCTCTCTGGATCTCTCTCTACCTTCTTTGCAATGTATCCCCTTATCAAGAAACATCAAACTTGAAAACTATCCCTACCCCTCACTGCAAGGAATCTCCTCGATGACTTCTTCGACAACTGTTGCGCTGTTCTCTTGAGAAATCGATCTCTTGATCTAACTCGATGTATTTTCCAAATGCCCATCGAAGTCCTTATAATCTTCTTGTTGATCAATCAGTGACCTATATTAGATTCTAATCGATGGCTCAGATCATATTGACTCGATCTCCGCCTTTTTCTAGAAGTTTCACACCCAGTTTATTTAATACCCATTAATTATTTTAATTTCCTATGTTTAGACTTAGACATCCATTAAAAATAATTAATTATTTTAATTAAACTATCTCTGGGTGGAATTTCCCAAAACGATTTCTGGGTATTATGGAATACATGTGTTCTAGCCTCCCTGCAAATTTTGAGGCTTAGAGCACATCTGATGCTACCAGAAATCAACACTCCCTCTTTGCGAGGAATGTGCTCTAGTAATGCATCCTGCTGAAGCATCACCCTGACTCTGTAACATCTCCCTCTGCGCTGCTGATGTCTGACACCATTGCCCACCAACTAGTGTGCAAACGCTGCATCTATGCTGCTGCTGATCTTGCATGTTGCTGCCAACTGCATCCGCACTGCAACTCTACTACTGTTGCAACATAAAAACATCCAAAATACTAAACCAATGGTGTTCGACATGATGCATTTGATACTGGAGTTCTGACTGCTACTAGCCTCTGCTCTAACCCTCTGAAGCCTCTGCGGTAACCCTCTGAAGCCTCTACGCTGCTGCTGACTCTGCATTGTGCCAACTGCACTGCTGCCAACTTTGCTCTCTGTTGCTCAGTCTTTGGCGCTGCTAACCACTGCAACTGTCGCTCCGACACTCCTCTACACCAACGAACACTGGTCCATCCTGCTACTTCTGATATGGGCTCCCGTAGCAAGGTATTGATCCGAGAGGTGGACTCCTCAAGGATCTTGCCCATCTGCAGTTCTTTCGAACTAGAATACTAGATCACCCCAACTCTCCCCTGGAAGTATGTGGGCAATCATCTCAAACTCCTCCTCGATTCTTGTAGTTACAGCCTGCGGATCATGTTTCTCTTCCTTGTCTTTCTTCTTGAGTGGACACTGCGTAGTGTAGTGACCAAACTCACCACACCAGAAACATTTGATCTTTGAGACGTCCGTTTTCCGCGTCTGCTGCTCCTACTTCCCCTTTGATGCAAGGGTTGCATTCTCCTCTTCCTCCTTGGGTTTCGTCCCACTGTTGCTAGTAGCTATTGCCATTAAGTTTGCACTTGACCAGATCTCGCCTCATCTCTTCCTGTTGAAGAGCAACCCACATCCCTTCTCAATCCGACAATTTTTCTCTATCTAGGATACTCTAGATGAAGACTTTCCATTCTTCTGAGACAGAATTTAGGGCCAATCTTACCATCTGTGTGGCCTGAGGCGCAGACATTGCAACTGCCAGCTGATCTCGGACTTCTCGAAGCTTTGAAAGGAACGAATCTATGCGCTCCCCCTTCTGCATCTTTGTGGATCTCATCTTCTCCTCCAAGAATATCGTCCGCTTCTCGGAAGATCCCTCGTATAGCGTAGCCAATGCATCCCACATCTCCTTGTCAGTCCTTTTGCCAGATATGTGTGAAACAATGTGATCCCTCACTCCGTCGAGGATCAACCTCTTGGATTTTTCCATATCCTTCTTGTAGGCCTTCAATGGATCTAGATCTGTGGGGACAACTACCACATTATCGATAAATGCCTTGAGATCATGCTCATCCAGAAGGAAGGAGATCCTTGCCTTCTAGATCACATAGATCTTAATCTCTTAGCCCGTGTGTTTGCATCTCACTTGAACAAATGTCGAATGCTGCCTCTAACACTCTGCGCAGCTGGTTCTATGCACTCCCTACTAGAGTGAGCAAAATTAATCTTGGTTTCTGCTGCTTCTGCATGGGAAATTAGAATTTTTGGCCAAGAATTTCTCTGAGGTCAGAATTTCCTCAGTATGCTCTTTCTTCCTTCTTCTGACGCTTTTTTGCACTGCTGCAGAAAATCTGTGTCCTAGCTGAAGATTGCTCTGAGCTGAAGCTACTGCGCTGCTCCCTCTACTGCTGGAAAATCTTCCTCTGTGGACTCACTCAGAGAGGGATTTCTCCTTGAGAATATTGCCCTCCTAGCCTTGATTGCTGAACCCCTCTAGGGATTCGATCTGCTGCCTACGCAGCTCTTCGATCTCCCTCTTTTACTCAGCACTGGGCTTTTCCGACTCTGCTCTTCTGTTTCACTTGCCCTCTAATACCATGTGAAAATTCGTAATCTCGAATCCCTACTGCAACAATCTGATATTATTTCTCCTACATGTTAATTCCATCTAAGTTATTTACTATGTTACACTATAAATATCGAAGTAAATACAACTGCAACCTTCACTAATTAAATTATATGTGGAAACAAGAATTGAACAAGGAGAAATAAACACACCTATGACACCGTTATTTTTTGACTAAGTCCCCTGAAAAAACCAATGCAGGGAAACCGGTGCAACAACTGAGGGTTTTTATTATTAAGCAGTAGTTTTGAATACAATTTTGGATGCCTTACTGGCTATTTGACACAAAAAATCTGACTTGCAGAAAATTAGTGAGAAATACCTCACACTATCACTGGCGATCTGACACTAATCTGACCTCTGAATGGCTAGCCCCAAGTTGCCTCTGCGTAGTCACTACGCTGCTCTGCATCACAACTGATAGGGACTACATCACTCCCTATGGCTGATCAATCTGCTGGTTGGATGCTCGATCCTCTGGCCCTCCGGTCTCACATCTTGGCTCTCGGCACTGGATTTGATTTGCTCCTTAGCGAATCTGCGGATCTCCTCACAGGCTCTGCACTGCCTAGCATGGCACTGCACAACCTTTCATGATCTCTCTCTGCCTTCTCTGCAATGTATCCCTGAATCAGGAAACCTCCAACCGGAAAACTGTCCTTGGCCCTCACTGAAAGAAATCTCCTCGATGACATCTCTGACAATTGCTGCGTTTCTCTCTTAAGAAATCGATCTCTTGATCTCACTCAATGTATTTTCCAAATGCCCATCGAAGTCCTTATAATATTTTTGTTGATCAATCAACGACCCAGATTTGATTCTAATCAATGGTTCAGATCATATTGACTCGATCTCTGTCTTTTTGTAGAAGTTTCACACCCAGTTTAATTAATACCCTTTAATTATTTTAATTTCTTGTGTTTAGACTTAGGCATCCATTCAAAATAACTAATTATTTTAATTGAACTATCTCCAGGTGGAATTTCCCAAAACGATTTCTGGGTATTATGGAATACATGAGTCCTAGCCTCCCTACAAATTTTGAGGCTTAGAGCACATCCGATGCTACCAGAAATTAACACACACAATTATTACAACACCCTGTTTCTACAACATCCTCCAACCATGCTGCTGATGTCTGACAATTGTAGTTGCCTGCCACTATCCATCAACCACTGCGTTAACACTGATTCATCTGCCACTGACTGTAGCTAAACCATGCTGCATTTGTGTTGTTGCTGAAACTGCATTGTACAACTTGTATTGCTGCCAGCTCTGCATCTGCACTACAATTCAACTCTTTCTCTACTGTTGCTGCCGCTACTGCAACTACTGCAACTGAGAAGCATCTAAAATACTAAATTAATTGTGTTTTCTTGCTGCAACTGTCTCTTGAGTCTTTGACTGCTACTGGCCTCTGCACTGTCCACTAGGAAATCTGCACTGCTTCTGACTCTGCTACTGAGCCTCCTGCTCTACGCTCAACATTTGAATGCCAGTAGTCTGCAACTGTCATTATGGAACTGACAACAACGACTGACATTGATCCTCCTGCTACTGAATACTATGGGCACTTGTAGCAAGGGTAATGATTCATGAGGAAACACTATCCGATGTAGACACTATCCGATGCTTGCCTCATTGGACCCTGCCCAAATCTTTGCGCAACTCTGGGACTAAAATTCTACGTCGCCCCACCTCACTCTTGGAGCTATAGATGCAAAAATAGCAAAATATTCCTCTAGCCTAGAGGACAACTTGCTTATCTCTACGGATGCTACTACCTGATCCTGCTTCTCCTGCTTGTCCTTCTTCCTTTGAGGACATTGGGTACTGTAGTGGCCAAACTTGCCACACCTGAAGCCCTTGACCTTGGATAGATCCTTTTTCTTCTTCTTCTCCCCTTGTGAGCCTTGTCGCTTACTGGGACCGTTTTCTTTTCCTGTTGAAGCAAGGGCTACATTGTCTTCCTCCTTCACACCCTTTGATCCTTTGCTGCTACCGCCGCTGATGGAGCTCTTTACTAGAGCTTGCCTCATCTCCTCCCGTGAAAGATCAACCCACATCTTGTCCCACCCAGACAACGTATCTCATCCCAGAATGCCTTGGACGAAATTCTCTCAATCCTCGGTGACACTGTTGAGTGCTAACCTCACCATTTAAGTAGGTGGAGGCATCTCTCCTATAATTCGAAGCTCATCCCTGATATTTTGGTGAGAAAGGAATCAATGCCTTCGCCCTTCTTCATCTTATCGTTCCTCAACTTTTCTTTCAAGAACATTTTCTGCTGCTTGGAAGGGTTCTGGTATAGCCCTGCGAGTGCATCCCAAATCTCCTTGCCCATATTCTTGGCCGATATGTGTGAAACTATATGGTTCTAGACTCAATCCAAGATCATCCGCTTTGTCTTGGCCATCTCCTTCTTGAATTCTTTCAGCTGATCTGCATCAGTAGGTTCTGCCACAATGCACTTGACCAGATCTCGCCTCATCTCTTCCTGTTGAAGAGCAACCCACATCCCTTCCCAATCCGACAATTTTTCTCTATCTAGGATCCTCTAGATGAAGACTTTCCATTCTTCTGAGACAGAATTTAGGGCCAATCTTACCATCTGTGTGGCCTGAGGCGCAGACACTGCAACTGCCAGCTGATCTCGGACTTCCCGAAGCTTTGAAAGGAACGAATCTATGCGCTCCCCCTTCTGCATCTTTGTGGATCTCATCTTCTCCTCCAAGAATATCGTCCGCTTCTCGGAAGATCCCTCGTATAGCGTAGGCAATGCATCCCACATCTCCTTGTCAGTCCTTTTGCCAGATATGTGTGAAACAATGTGATCCCTCACTCCATCGAGGATCAACCTCTTGGATTTTGCCATATCCTTCTTGTAGGCCTTCAATGGATCCAGATCTGTGGGGACAACTACCACATTATCGATAAATGCCTTGAGATCATGCTCATCCAGAAGGAAGGAGATCCTTGCCTTCTAGATCACATAGATCTTAATCTCTTAGCCCGTGTGTTTGCATCTCACTTGAACAAATGTCGAATGCTGCCTCTAACACTCTACGTAGCTGGTTCTATGCACTCCCTACTAGAGTGAGCAAAATTAATCTTGGTTTCTGCTGCTTCTGCGTGGGAAATTAGAATTTTTGGCCAAGAATTTCTCTGAGGTCAGAATTTCCTCAGTATGCTCTTTCTTCCTTCTTCTGACGCTTTTTTGCACCGCTGCAGAAAATCTGCGTCCTAGCTGAAGATTGCTCTGAGCTGAAGCTACTGCGCTGCTCCCTCTGCTGCTGGAAAATCTTAATTTGGAAAATCTTCCTCTGTGGACTCACTCAGAGAGGGATTTCTCCTTGAGAATATTGCCCTCCTGGCCTTGATTGCTGAACCCCTCTAGGGATTCGATCTGCTGCCTATGCAGCTCTTCAATCTCCCTCTTTTACTCAGCACTGGGCTTTTCCGACTCTGCTCTTCTGTTTCACTTGCCCTCTAATACCATGTGAAAATTCGTAATCCCGAATCCCTACTGCAACTATCTGATATTATTTCTCCTACATGTTAATTCCATCTAAGTTATTTACTATGTTACACTATAAATATCGAAGTAAATACAACTGCAAACTTCACTAATTAAATTATATGTGGAAACAAGAATTGAACAAGGAGAAATAAACACACCTATGACACCGTTATTTTTTGACTAAGTCTCTTGAAAAAACCAATGCAGGGAAACCGGTGCAACAATTGAGGGTTTTTATTATTAAGCAGTAGTTTTGAATACAATTTTGGATGCCTTATTGGCTATTTGACACAAAAAATCTGACTTGCAGAAAATTAGTGAGAAATACCTCACACTATCATTGGCGATCTGACACTGATCTGACCTCTGAATGGCTAGCCCCAAGTTGCCTCTACGTAGTCACTACGCTTCTCTGCATCACAACTGATAGGGACTACATCACTCCCTATGGCTGATCAATCTGCTGGTTGGATGCTCGATCCTCTGGCCCTTCGGTCTCACATCTTGGCTCTCGGCACTGGATTTGATTTGCTCCTTAGCGAATCTGCGGATCTCCTCACAGGCTCTGCGCTGCCTAGCATGGCACTACACAACCTTTCATGATCTCTCTCTGCCTTCTCTGCAATGTATCCCTAAATTAGGAAACCTCCAACCGGAAAACTGTCCTTGGCCCTCACTGCAAGAAATCTCCTTGATGACATCTCTGACAACTGCTGCGTTTCTCTCTTAAGAAATCGATCTCTTGATCTCACTCAATGTATTTTCCAAATGCCCATCGAAGTCCTTATAATATTTTTGTTGATCAATCAACGACCCAGATTTGATTCTAATCGATGGCTCAGATCATATTGACTCGATCTCTGTCTTTTTGTAGAAGTTTCACACCCAGTTTAATTAATACCCTTTAATTATTTTAATTTCCTGTGTTTAGACTTAGGCATCCATTCAAAATAACTAATTATTTTAATTGAACTATCTCCAGGTGGAATTTCCCAAAACGATTTCTGGGTATTATGGAATACATGAGTCCTAGCCTCCCTACAAATTTTGAGGCTTAGAGCACATCCGATGCTACCAGAAATTAACACACACAATTATTACAACACCCTGTTTCTACAACATCCTCCAACTATGCTGCTGATGTCTGACAATTGTAGCTGCTTGCCACTATCCATCAACCACTGCGTTAACACTGATTCATCTGCCACTGACTGTAGCTAAACCATGCCTCATTTGTGTTGTTGTTGAAACTGCACTGTACAACTTGTATTGCTGCCAGCTCTGCATCTGCACTACAATTCAACTCTTTCTCTACTGTTGCTGCCGCTACTGCAACTACTGCAACTGAGAAGCATCCAAAATACTAAATTAATTGTGTTTTCCTGCTGCAACTGTCTCTTGAGTCTTTGACTGCTACTGGCCTCTGCACTGTCCACTAGGAAATCTGCACTGCTTCTGACTCTGCTACTGAGCCTCCTGCTCTACGCTCAACATTTGAATGCCAGTAGTCTGCAACTGTCATTCTGGAACTGACAGCAACGACTGACATTGATCCTCCTGCTACTGAATACTATGGGCACTTGTAGCAAGGGTAATGATTCATGAGGAAACACTATCCGATGCAGACACTATCCGATGCTTGCCTCATTGGACCCTGCCCAAATCTTTGCGCAACTCTGGGACTAAAATTCTACGTCGCCCCACCTCACTCTTGGAGCTATAGATGCAAAAATAACAAAATATTCCTCTACCCTAGAGGACAACTTGCCTATCTCTACGGATGCTACTACCTGATCCTGCTTCTCCTGCTTGTCCTTCTTCCTCTGAGGACATTGGGTACTGTAGTGGCCAAACTTGCCACACTTGAAGCCCTTGACCTTGGATAGATCCTTTTTCTTCTTCTTCTCCCCTTGTGAGCCTTGTCCCTTACTGGGACCTTTTTCTTTTCCTGTTGAAGCAAGGGCTACATTGTCTTCCTCCTTCACACCCTTTGATCCTTTGCTGCTACCGCCGCTGATGGAGCTCTTTACTAGAGCTTGCCTCCTCTCCTCCCGTGAAAGATCAACCCACATCTTGTCCCACCCAGGCAACGTATCTCATCCCAAAATGCCTTGGACGAAATTCTCTCAATCCTCGGTGACACTGTTGAGTGCTAACCTCACCATTTAAGTAGGTGGAGGCATCTATCCTATAATTCGAAGCTCATCCCTGATATCCTGAAGTCTGGTGAGAAAGGGATCAATGCCTTCGCCCTTCTTCATCTTATCGTTCCTCAACTTTTCTTTCAAGAACATTTTCTGCTGCTTGGAAGGGTTCTGGTATAGTCCTGCGAGTGCATCCCACATCTCCTTGCCTATATTCTTGGCCGATATGTGTGAGACTATATGGTTCTAGACTCAATCCAAGATCATCCGCTTTGTCTTGGCCATCTCCTTCTTGAATTCTTTCAGCTGATCTGCATCAGTAGGTTCTGCCACAATGTTCTCTGCATAGGTTTTTAGGCCATGCTCATCTAACAGAAAGGACATCCTGACCTTCCAAATGATATAGTTGGAAGCTCCCTCCAACTTTTCCTGATCTTAAAAAATAAATGTTGTGGAAAATATAATACTGGAAACTAAGAAATGCTAGCACACACACTTAAATTGTGACACTGTTATTTTTGGACAAATGTCCCTGGAAAAACCCAATGTGGGAAAACTAGTTGCAACAACTGAGGGTTTATATTATTATTTGTAGCGTAAATTCTGAGTACAATAAAATGTCACCAAATTGGCGATTCTATCCAAGAGAGATATTGGTAAAAATATACTGACGGATTTTACCCTCTCTCTAAACAATCTCGACACATCACTGTCTTTGAAAAGCAAGCAGTCCACCCTCCTTTACGCATGCCCTATGTCACCCTAGTGCAGACCCTCTCACGCTTAGCTTGAAAATCTTGCAAATCAAGCTATCCTACCTGCTGCTGACTGGGAAAAAGTCTCTTTGGCACTCTGGAAAATCTACTCGGCCTTTGGAATTGAAAACGTCTGTCCCTTCAGCCAAATCGAATTGCTCTATTGAAGCATCTGCTCAGTCCCTGCGTTTATTCTTGGAGAAAATTTCAGACTCCTCTTTCTAGCTCTCCGGAATTGGAAAACTTCCTCTGAATGACTGCTGACCTCTCTTGCCACCTGCTACTCGACTCTTAGCTCGATCTCCACTGCTGAATCACTCCTGCAACTAGGAATTTGAATTGCCTAAGCAACTGAGTATCTGCACTGGTGTGTTCTCCATCTACCCATTGACCTCTTCTTGTAATCTCTAGTTTGGACTACAACGACCATGATTAAAACTTAATCGATGGTTGAGATCATCTCCAAGTCGATCTGTGTGAGTTTCTAGAGAATTCTCACCTTTCTCAATTAATTACTATTAATTAACCATTTTTCCCGAGTTAGACTTAGTAATTTTTTAATTATGGTCAATGAAATAATTGAGCCATCTCTAGGTGGAATTTCTAGAAACGATTTCTGGGTTTTGGAGAACTCCTGTGTTTTAGCCTCTTCTTAAAGTCTCGAGACTATAACACCATCCAATGCTATGAAACTAACATGTTGAAGGCTTTGGATCCATTTGGAAGTATAGTAAACCTAAATATGGGACAAAACAACAAAAATTGAATTGTAAACTATGTGGAATATCTATGACAAGAGGGTTCAACGGTCAACCACTTGAAATACCACCTTGCTATAATCCTAAGTCATTAGGATCAGATTTGTACAAGTTAAAGCCCGAAATCATACAAGCTTCCCATCAAGCTATTCGGGGTGCAAGCACAATTCAAATTGTTGAAATTTTATGGTAAGTGCAATAGAATGCGATTTTCTGCCTGATAATTACTTCCTAATGATTTTCAAACATAATTTTTTATGCCACTGCTATCATTGAATAATTACAGTAAGAAAATCTCAACGGTAAATACAACAAAAACAATAAAGACCATAAAAGACAACCATGCACAATAAACACAATATTTTTACCTTGGGAACCCCAACCTTGGGAGAAAACTCAACAATCTTTTCTTGAGGAGAAATTGTCTTGTAGCAAGGTTTACAAATCAAATAATTGTCTAGAAATTTGTGCCAATAATACAAGTCAAATACTAGTCAAACCTAGTCAAATAGATGCAATTCAACATTGGTCAAACCAGTCAAACAAATAAGAAGTCAATAGTGGTCATCAACATGGTCAAACTTCCCTACAGTCAAACTTTAGACCTATGGTCAACTCTTGGCCTTGCGGTCAAGCCTAGTGCATGTGGTCAACAATGCGCACATGCGGCTGCGGTCAAACCTGTGCTCAAAATCCTTGAATGTGTAGCCTTTGTTGTGGTCAAATCTCAGTCTAACAACCCTAGTCAATGCTGGTCAAATATTAGCCAACTCCAGTCAATGTGGCTTGGTCAACTCGTTCTTCTTCACACATGTGGCGTCCAAGAGAGATAGAGATGATGAAGAAAAAACATGAAGAATAGTTTTCTCCTTTAGCTGAAATTTCTCCTCCACTAGAAAAGATCAATGAGATTTCCATGTTGATGATTTATCTCATATGCTTGTCTATTTATATAGAGTTCTAATGTTGAGTGGAGACCCATCAAGGTGGCTTCTCATCACAGGAAACCCCTTCACTAATGGAGCCTACATCACAACTCAACATTAGACTAGAATTGTTTACCCCACTGTTGGGTGAAAAACCCCAATCAATAAACAATTCAAACCTGCTTTATAAAAAAATAGATCACTCCATCCCGGAGCACAATGTGAGCATCGTGGGCCAATCTCCTGTAGCCAATTTAGCATGGCCCCATGGGAGAAAGACTGCCCCTAGGCCATTCACCACTAGCCGAATCAACATGACCCCATGGGAGAAAGACTGCCCTTAGGCCATTCACCACTAGCCAAATCAACATGGCCCCATGGGTGAATGTATCATTCTCCCCTAGTCAAATCAGCATGAACCCATGTGAGAATGTCTACTTGATGCTGCAAAAACATCAAATCACACCAATGTTGTCTTTGAAGTATACGAACTTCACCCTAGACAGAGGCTTGGTGAGAATGTCTGCAATCTGCTCGTCTATGGATATGTACTGGAACTTCACTGCGCCCTTTTGCACCATGTCTCGAATGAAGTGATATTTGATCTCATTGTGCTTCGACCTGTCACGAAATACTGGATTCTCCGGAAGCTTGACATAACTTTTATTATCACAATATATCAAGGTCGTCTTTAGTGCCTAATGATAATCAAATAGCCCTACAAGCAACTTTCGAAACCACACTGCTTCTTGAATTGCAACACTAGTTGTGATATACTCCGCTTCTACTGTACTGAGTGCGACAAATGTTTGCTTCTTGCTAAACCAGGATATCATAGCTGATCCCAAGCTGAAGCAACACCCCAAGGTGCTCTTTTTTTCCACTGCATTCACAACCCAATCAAAATCAACATATCCCTGCAGCCTCACTTCACCACCTAAGACATATCTCAGACTATATCTAACTATACCCTCGCAAGTCATCTTAGTGATAGGCATCCTCATTTGGGCTCCAGAACAAGGTATTGTCCATCAAACAGGATCAAGGCCAGCCTAGGGGCATCTTAGATCCATTTGGGCACCATCAAATAGTCCAACGCCCAAGCCATTAGGTCCAGCATTTCAACATCTAGAGGCTCATCAAGGGGTGTAGCATCATGTGGAATTAGCTCAAGGCCAAATGCTCATCTCTCGAGGGCCAATGTTGGGGCCACAAAATCAAGTTTGCTATCTGAAAGCGGAAAAGAACCCACTGAAAGTTACTAATGAAGAATGGAGCTATCCGTCAAGGAATCACTGCTACATATGTCATACCACCTAAACAAAACCTCTCAAAATCAAGTGAGATCAACTTCATTAGAGACATAAAACCATTAAAGCATCATGGTGAACCACATCTAATGATAGGGGCACAAGAATACTTTACCCAAAACTCACCTTCAAATGTCTAACTAGAACAGGATCAATAAACTAGTTATCTCACTTATGCTATGGATGATTAGGTCAACAACCCTATTAGATGTTTCCATCTCCCAAGGGGAGTGACATGTCCCAGGTGAACCCATCAATCCATTGGTGTGTGTGATAATGATAGTCATGTAGTGGGATTGGCTTCAAGGAAGGTGCCACAACCATGCGATCGACTAATGGGGGTCCATCATTCTAAGTGTAATGATGTAAGGAGGGAGCAACTGTGGTGACATGAGTTACCCCTTTCCTTGACTCGCTTTTTCCACCTCTATAGTGTGCCTTTTACTATAATGGTTTCCCTTTATTTGGTGCATAGATTAGGGGCCCACGCTTGCTTTATGATTTTCCAATACCCGTTTAAGATGTACATCATTTTGTTATTTTTGGCATTTTGTAATGTTTTAGAGCTATGTCAAGGTTTTCTTGTGACCTTTGAGGTAGTTGAATGCTCATGTAAACTTTTTTAGGGGTTTTTGCTTGTAAAAATAATGAAATAAGGCTTGGCTACCCTCATATAAATAGAAGGGAGCCATATTCACTTTGGATTGTCATTCATTCATCGCACTTCCCTCTTTTTGGAAGTGCACATTGTTGATTTGTGGTAGCATCGGATGTGCTCTAAGTCTCAAAATTGGCAGGGAGGCTTAGGCACATGTATTCCAGAGAACCCAGAAATAGTTTGGAAAAATTTCACTCATAATGAGCTTTATTAAAATAATTAATTATTTTTAAAGAGACCCCAAGTCTAAACTTAGGAAAATAAAATAATTAAAGGGTATTAATAAAACAGAGTGCGAATGTTCTAGAAAAGGCGGAGATCAAGTCAAAGGTTAATCTCAGCTGTTGATTAGAGATTTAATCTCAGCCATTGAAGTTTCAAGGAGAAGATTCTAAGGACTTGAAACATGGAGACGGAGAAAGGATCAAGAGATCAAATTTCTGAAGTGAGTAGTGCTCAGAGGAAAGATCGATCTAGAGATTTTACGTAGAGAGGGGTAGTAATTCTGGTTGGAAAGTCTATTCCTGAGCCGAAGAATACACAACAAAGAAGACAGAAAGCAATACCAGAAGAGGCTGTGTAGCAGCTACGCAGAGCCAACGTAGAGCCATGCAGAGGCAGTGCTGCAGCCTTGAGGGGGTCCGTGATTGAACCAACGTCAGTCAAATCAAGTGCCGAAGAGTCGAGGTGTGAGACCAGAAGGGGCCAGAGGGTCAGATCCAACCAGTAGAAGAGCCAGAATGCAGAAGCCACACAATCCCCATGCAGAGTGATGTAGAGGCTGCGCAGTGACTGCACAGAGGTTGTGGAGGGATTTCCAGTGCTAGTGTCTAAGGTAATCTCACCAGCTTTCTTGTCAGTCAGATTCTCTGTGAGGATAGCTAGCAAGGCATCCATTTTGTATTCAGAAAAATTACTGCATAATATATAAAACCTCAGTTGTTGCATTGGTTTTCCCATATTGGGTTTTTCTGGTGACATTAGTTCAAAAACAATGGTGTCAAATGTGTTTATGATTACCTATTGCTCAGATCTTGTTTCCGTACTTATTTTTTCTTCCGCAGTTTTACTTGTGAAGGCTGTAGTGAATGGATTTCGATATTTGCTTGTAGAACACAGTAAATAATTTGTTAAGTAAATAACAAATAGAAGACTTTCATCAGTTGCTGCAGTAGGATTCCAGGTAGTACGAATTTTCACACACACTAGCTTCTTGTCTCTTTCTCCTTGGTCGCAATGTGATACTATGGTGTGAGTTGCTCTTAGAGGTGGATTTTTGCTTGATGTTGGTTTCTTGGGATTGACTGAAGAGATTCTTGTGAAAATTTTGTAAGTTTGTTGCTTACCTTCTTTATTTTCCATGTTGTATTTTGCAAATTAAGGTTTCTACATGTGCTATATTCTATTGTTAAAATTGCTATATTTATCTATAGATCTTGATTCTCTATGCCATGCGAAATTGTTTCCTTGATACCTTTAAGAGAACTCCAAGTTGTGCATCTTTTAAATTTAGAATCTCCCTATTAAGGAAGCCGCTAAGGTTTGTAAGGAGAGGCTTTAGCCCTCTCATCCTCTCATCCTCCTCAAAAAGGACGTCCTCATTGAATTTTCCCCAGGTAACTCCTTTGCCCATTTATATGAAGGCACTAGTCTAGGTGGTGGTGATCAATCCCTCTACTTTTGCTATTTTTTCCCTTTTCTCTTCTAAATTCTAGATATCTAAGGTTAGGGTTTCTTTGAAATATTGTTAAAGCGTAATTTTGCTTGATGTGTTATTTCCTTCTAAGTAGGATTTGCGTTAAAATAATTGTCAAAAAGAAAAATTTAGCATTTATTACATGTTAAAACACTATTTCTAGAGATGACGACATCATTATATTGTTGCTTTATGCATGTTTCAACCATAAAAACTCAATTGCAAACTCTAAACCTTACATATCTAATCGACAGTCTTAATCCTTTGTGGATTTATCATTCTAAGACTTTCTTTCGGCTATTATATGACACTGCATTCCCTATCATTGAAAATATATCAAACACTAACTTATAACAAGCTTCTAACTTGCTTAAGCGATCTAGAGTACTTTGCTAAAGGTTATCTTAACCCTCTAGACTCCGTAAGTATCCTATCCCTACCATTAGACCTCATCCATCACCTTGAACCCTTCTTATTAAATATCCTTAAGTGATCTATACAGGGAAGCCTCTCTTGTGGTACAAATACCATTAAATAGCTAAATAAAGCCTGTTGAGGTGATAGCGGTAGCCAATCACTTGTTGCCCCGAGGTCTAGACCGACCTAGAGAAGCTTTGCACTAGGACTGCTAGATTTTGTGGTAACAATGACCACTAAGGTGAAACAAGGCAACAAGTATGACTTACAAGCATATGATCCATTATCTAATTTCAACCCATGATCCTTACTTAAATGCCCTAATCATTAACTATAAGCACTTTGTATGAAACAATGGCTAATATACCTCATGGTTGCTGACCTTGTTGATTTGTGTAGCTTGGGAGGTACTCCAAGCCCTAGGATTTAGGGTTTGGATGACAAAGCACCACAAGGGCAGCTTGTGGGCTTGGAACTCAAGTGTGGGGTTTTGCACCCATCGATGTTTGGGCCAAAATCATGATGGATTTTCGACATGTGATGGATGAGGATGATAGTGCTCGGTGAGACAATTCTAACGCAATGAGAATCTGTAACAACCCACCCCCTAAGTTTCTACTTCCTAATATTTAACTACTAGTTAAATATAATATACAAACATAAAAACTAACCTTAAAGAATAATTAGAATAACTAATTAAACATTCAAAGCACCATGATTAAATACATTCGAATTAATACAAACCATGTCATCTTACATTCAATGGACATCTCATTAATGCAAACCATATCATTCGAATGGCATCTCTTTGAAAACATTCATTTCTACATTTATGAACGTCTTATCTTGATGGAGTTGTGGTGGTGGGGAGATGGTTATTTAAACAAGAAGACATGAAGAAGGAGGGGCACTGGATTCTTATGGGAAAGGGAGAAGGCTGTTGTGGTGAAATTGATCAACTGTGGAAGGGAGACTTACTGTTCTCGGGATTCTGGGCACGGGGGCAGAGGAGGCGTCCTTTGGATTTGGGATTAAATCCTAAATTGGCTGGGAGGAACATTTTGGGTTCTGAAATCTGTCCGCTCAGCTGGAGAGGAGGATCACGGTTCCAACAATTATCAACTTATTCAGTTCATTCAGCCTTCATCAACCAAATTCTGGTTTGGATCTCATCGTTTCCAGGTATTTCTCTTAGCATCAAATATTTAATTGTGTTTCAGCATCAGCTGGTTACTGGGTTTGTGAACTTAGAAATATTTTAAAACCGTGAATCTGTCATTAGATTTTATATTTAAATCCTCTTATAAATTAAATTTTGCTTAAATATAGATATCAGATAAGAGTTTTATTGTAAATGAAGATTAGAGTCTTTACATATGGTATCAGAGGGTGTTTCAAACCCTTTTTCGACCTTATAGGCCCATTAAATTTCATTTATAAGCTTCTGCGTGTTCCAATTTTAAAGTGAACAAACATTAATACAGATCAGAGCTCTTGTTCAAACTTCCGGACCTGTTAGATTGATGTTAAAACCTGCTGGCCATTCAAACCAGCAATATGCTTCTGCATTTATTTTAGGAACACTATCATTCTGGTTTATATTCATTGAAACAGTGAAATCTCTACTACAAACAACCCAGAATTACAATAACACATTTCTAGTAATATTCAGCCACTTTATTACTGTTTTAACAAGGTTTACATGGATCAGTATTGTTAAAGAGGAACCTGGTACTGGTTAAACTCTTAACAATTGCTTCAAAATGGATAGACCGATGCTCATATCCATTAAGACTTCCGATAGCGGGCCATCCTTTGGGACCTGGAATTAACACAAGACCTAAGAGACCTACTTACAAAGAAATTCAATGAAACCCTTTCTGCTAATGTGTGCTTCAGATATGCAATGGAGAATCAAACTTCTTCAAAACCTCAGAACTGCTTCTCACTGATATAACAACTTCACTTCAACAATTCATGTACCTTTAAGTCTTTTGGCCACTGTTGTAGCTGAAGATGCCTTGAATCTGCTTGCTGCCAAGAAAATGCCTGAAGATGTCTAGCTGCAAACACTGACCTGACCTCTGCTGGTGTACCTTCAGCTACTACTGTAGATGACTGATCGGTTAGGGTATTATACTTACATAATTTTCCTCCTTTCTCACCTTATTGCAGACCATCATATGCATCAGATCCAAAAATTTTGTTGCAGATTATAATCACAACAATAATAAACAATAATAAGCCCAAAACACTCTAAATATAACACATAATACTCACAAGAATAATTTAAAGTTTTTGGCTCTCGGTCCTTGCATATTTGGGTAACTGATTTGGGTATTGGAGGACTGATATTTTCGTTACATTGGTCTGATTTGCAATTGCAGAGATCTGATTTGATATAACAGAGGCATCTTTCAAGTGTGGCATGAGTGTGTCTAGCATCAAATTGTATGTTGGCATTGTTCCTTGCATCTTGATAACCAGTCCTGTAGATTGATCTGATCTTATGGACTGATCTATCTAATCAGTAGCTACAACAATCTTATATTTTGATGACAGTGGTATTTTGGAGGTCCTTGCTTGTGAAATTTGAGGGGGTTGGTTTGTTATTTCACTGCTTCTCATTTGACCTTGAGGAGTGATTGGTCACCCTAAAAAGAACCGTCATTTGTAACATTCCTCAAGGCATCAAAAGACCTTTCTTCTGGTCTCTTTTGTAACATTGACAACAACACTGTGTTGAATTGCAGGGGTATTTATCCCTGAAGAAGCAACTTTTTTTTTGTATTAGTGATTCATCTCTATACCTTCCAAATCGTTGAGTTAAGGAGTTATATGATAGGTCAGAAGTCGGTAACAATAAATCCTCTCAGATCTGCCTTAAACACAATCAAAATACACCACCATAAATTTCATTAAGTGATCTTAGACATGTACTTCCTCAGGAGCAGAGTAACTCTTAATCAAGCTCGCAGTAGGGCACTAAAAACCAGTTCAAAATCTGTAATAAAAAGAGCCCTAATGTCTGCAAGATAACACAGTACCTCCAAAATTTGCAAACTGATCTATAATCAAAACATAGAGGGCCGAAGTTGGTTGAGATATGCGTAAGAGAATGATCATCGTATTCCATGAAAGCAAAGTGGCTTCTCTATATAATCAAAGATGAATCGGGCATCTTCAACAAACCCGCACATAGCGTACCTAATCACCAGCTTAGATTTCTGGAGTGAGCTGTGGTTTCAATCATCAGTATCGTATACAGAATTTATGATTAAAATTCAGGTTCCGCAGGTTTATTTATAAAGGGGGTTATCGATTTTGGAAAGGCTCACAGGGGACCGACAGGAGTTTATTCATGAAGGTAATGCGATCCTTCTGATTCATACAGCGGTTAATACCCCGGTAGTGATCACCAAATACACCAACACCGCACGGTGTGACTTGCTGATAATTGCCCAGAGGTGTCGTATCCGGCTGGGGTTATGTGTCGTTGTCCGTGGTAACCATTGCTATAAGGTGTATATCGTAAAGTCAATAGGTATAAAAAAAATAAATATATATCATTTGGTTTTTGAAAATATATCAGGTGGTTTAAAATATACTTGGGGACGGATGTCTGTTGTTGCCGAGTGTCGTAGACATAGAACCTAGATGTACGGCAGTCGCATAGCAAAGCATTGCACATCGTAACCGTAGATCTTGCAAGTGCTGGCTTATATATATATGGGAGTCTTTAATCATTGTGAGTAAAAGCCTTTGGATGGTCCATTATTCCATCAAAAGTCAATGTACTGCGCTCACCCACCCCTACTGACTATTGTCTTCATACATCAAAGTCTTTAAACTTTCCAAAATTCCACATATGTGTGTGCCACGTTAGTCAGTGGTTAACGATTGTTGACTTCATTATATAAAGAGTCATTACATATGGTCTCAATTATAGAGAGTGACATGCACCATGGGAATGGTTAATGACTCGACTTCGCTTCGTAGGAAAATCAATTATTCCATGCAAAGTCTTTGTATTATAATTATTGCACACAAATGATTTATGACAATTGACTTCATTATTTAAAAGTCTTTGAATTATCAAATTATTTTATTTGAAATTCATGTATGTACACACCTATATCTTGTCAACACAATATTTAAATCTATAGTCGAAAAATATGTCGTATGGTTAAATATATATATCGTAGGATTTTTAAAATATATATATATATATATCATTTGGGGTTAATATATATATAGCATAGGGTCTAAATTTATAATACATATGACATTAAATCCTATCATCGGCAGATTTAATAACTTAAGGAAATTATAAAAAGTCGGGATTTAATAAAATAGTAATATATATAAATTGTAAAATAATACATGGTTACATGGTTATGAAATCATATATATATATATATATATATATATATATATATATATATATATGTCAGGTTAATTAAATTGGGTGATGTATAAAGTAAATTGCCGATATTTACTTAAAATCTATATTTTGGCTCTTATTTTGTTAACAACCCTTTGATCTACAAAAACCCCTGCATTTCACTCTAGAGTTAGTACGCATAAAATACCCTGCATAGGACAAGGAGGTCGCGCTGCCACCCTCTTTGACCTCGGTACCAGTAAGACCTGCCTGCAGGTAAAATAGCAAAAGAACTATACCCATATGCAAGCTTAAAATCTTATGAAAATTATATTCTGTCAGTTTGAAAATTTACCCACTTCTCATAAATTTATTATGTATTTTAGGAAAAGTTACAATTTTTAACACATACCAAAGGCGACAGTGCCAGCAAAATGCATCGCCGCCACCTCCACCTTCACCATCACCACCATCAAGATCGCCGTCAGCGCCTGTTGCTCCACCCGATCTTACTACTGTAATGAGCTCATTAGAAGCCATTTTGGAAACATTAAAAGGGTCGCAGTCGACCAGGGACAAGGAGGAACAACGTCATCCAAAGGAAAGACATTCAGAAAAGCCTAAGGATTTTGATGACAAACCTCATAGAGAAGATATTTCACGGGAACTGCAAAAGATTAAACTCTTGGAATTCTCTGGAGGACGAGCTGGAGAACATGCCGAAGCATGGTTGGAAGGGATGATCAGATGCTTCGCATTAAGAGAATATTCTTCAACTTTTAAAACAAAGATCGCTGTATTCCAACTCAGGGGGAATGCTCTGATTGTTGGGGAAATATGGAAAAACAGCTGCATCTTACTTAAGATACCGTTCCTTGGGAGTTTTTTGTGGACCGTTTCCGTGCGAAATACTTACCACCTTTCTTTCAAGAGCAGCAAGCCGGAGCCTTCCATACTCTAACCCAAGGTGGAAAAACCGTGGAAGAATACGAGATAAAGTTCATGGAACTTGTGAAATATGTTCCTTATCTAGAAACGGATGAACGCCAGGCCGAGCGTTTCGTATTTGGATTAAATCCTCGGATCAGAGCCATGGTAAGAATGTGGAAGCCACCGACGGTGGCAGAGGCGGTTGAATGTGCTCGTTATGCAGAAGAACATTTGGGGATTAAAAGGGATTTCAGGCCAGCTGAACCAATACCGTAGGCATCTACGGGAAGGACTCCCCGAAATTTCTTCCGAGGAAATAATTCGAGACCACCTCCTTATGGTAACAGGTTTACCCCTAGAGGAGCGGGGGCAGGAGCTCCCAGGACCATAAATGCAATAGCTTCCAAATCCTCAACCATCAGTCCTTGGAGATCTAGAGGGACTGGTAATCGAGGAAGGAATGGGAGAGGAAGCGGCACCAGGGGACAGAGCTCTTGGTCTGGAATTTCTCAGTCAAACGCAAAAGGAGCAACCTAGGTGGACTGTCGGGGGTGTGGAGGACCTCATCTACGGCATGATTGTCCGGAGAACTCTCGGCGAACGGGAAAAGAACCATCATTAGATGCCCAAAGCAATCATAGAATCCATGCTGTCGTCAACAACCAAGCAGCACATCAATCCACGGTAGTGGAATCTTCAGGTACAATCAACGGAATAAAACTTAAAATCTTATTTGACACTGGAGCTACTGATAGTTTTATTTCATCTTATGCATTAAATAAATGTCGGTTGGCGGCCTGCAAGCAGGACGATTATAGATAGGTAGAAATGGCATCAGGAGACCTTCAATCGGTAGAATTAAGTGTTGAGGATTGCAAAGTTGATCTAGGAGTATGTGTGACCAAACTAAAAGTATATGTCACGGCCCTAGGAACTTATGACCTGGTGATAGGAATGGATTGGTTAGAGTCTCATCGAGCATGGGTAGACTGTTCCAGGAAAACAATACTTTGCTTAAATGATGTGAGAGAGACAATCCAAATTCAAGGTATTAAGAGGAAAGTATCCTTGCGTTTCATCTCAGCTATGCAAATGAAGCGGTGCTTAAGGAAGGGTTGCCAAGTGTATGCAGTTCAAGAAGTAAGCAAAGAGAAAGGGCCTTCCTTAGATCAGTATCCGATTCTATCAGAATTTCCGGATGTTTTTCCAAAAGAATTACCAGGACTGCCTCCTAAGAGAGAGCTAGATCTCACCATTGAATTGAAACCTGTTACGAAACCTATATTTAAAACCCCTTACCGAATGACCGCCCCGGAACTTCAAGAATTGCAAATTCAGCTGAAAGAACTGTTAGATGCAGGGTACATTCGACCCAGTGTTTCACCATGGGGTGCTCCTGTAATCTTTGTCAAGAAGAAAGATGGTTCATTACGACTATGTGTGGAATATCGAGATTTAAACCGGGCCACAGTGAAGAATAGGTATCCTATGCCTCGCATTGACGACCTTTTCGATCAAATGAAAGGAGCTACAGTATTTTCAAAGATCGATCTGCGATCGGGTTATCATCAACTCAGGATTAGCAAGAGCGATGTTTCTAAGACTGTATTCCAAACTCTTTTCAAGGATTATGAATTCATTGTGGTGCCATTTGGGTTGACCAATGCACCTGCAGTCTTCATGAACCTTATGAATAGCGTTCTCCACAAATATCTCGACAAATTTGTACAAGTTTTCCTGGACGATATTCTCATTTACTCTAAGAATGAGAAGGAGCATGAAGAGCATCTTCGGATAGTGTTATCTTGTCTCAGAGAACACAAGTTATATGGAAAATTATCCAAATGCGTTTTCTTTCAGAAGGAAATCCATTACTTAGGTCATATCATATCAGGCGAAGGAATCTCTATAGATCCTGAAAGGTAAATACAATCAGGGAGTAGCCGATACTTAAGAATGCACATGAAGTGCGTAGCTTTATGGGTTTAACAGATTACTACCGGAGGTTTGTGGAGGGATTCTCCAAAATTGCAAAGCCGATTACAAACCTTCAGCGCAAGGGTGTTAAGTATGAATGGACTGAGGAATGTGGTAAAGCTTTTTCTGAACTTAACGATTATTGACTAGTGCACCGATTTTGCGAATACCGGATATGGATAAAGATTTTACTATGTGTACCGACGCATCTAAGCAAGGGTTAGGTGCAGTATTAATGTAGGAAGGAGGCGTAATAGCATACGCTTCAAGAAAATTAAAACCCCATGAAGAACTTTATGCTACGCATGATTTAGAGTTAGCCGCGGTGGTTTTAGCTTTAAAGATGTGGAGACATTACTTGGTAGGGAGAAACTTTGTGCTTAAAAGTGATCACCAAAGTTTGCAGTATTTATTCACCCAGAGAGACTTAAATGCAAGACAGAGACGATGGAGTGAACTCGTAAGCGAATACGATTTTGCGATTTCATATATAAAAGGGAAGGAGAATGTTGTAGCAGATGCTTTAAGTAGAAGACCTCGAATATTCTCCCTCGTACCTATCAGGGTGAACTTAAGAGATCAAGTACTTGCACATCTTGTAAGAGATAGTTGGTACTTAAAAGTAAGGTCGGGGCTCGAAAGCAACCATTCGAAGGAACCTAAGTTCGAAGGATATGATCTGAAAGAGGACGGAATTCTACGATTTCACAGAAGGATGTACATACCAGATAGTGGAGATCTCCGAAACACCATCTTGAAGGAAGCACACCGAGCAGTGTATTGTGCACATCCTGGGGTAAAGAAGATGTATGCTGACACTAAGAGACTCTTCTTCTGGTCAGGCATGAAAAACGACATTGTCCAATTTGTCGCTAGGTGTCTTGAATGTCAGCAGGTCAAAGCTGATCATCGTCACCCAGCAGGTCTCTTACAATCTCACGGCATCTCTATGACCAAATGGGAGATAATTTCTATGGATTTTATCGTTGGGCTGCCTCATATGCAACAAAAGCATAATATCATTTTGGTTGTGGTAGATAGATTAAAAAAAAGCGCCCATTTCATCCCAGTAAGAGATACTTATGAGGTAGCTGATGTAGTTCGGGTATTCATAAATGAAATTATCAGATTTCATGGAGTACTTAAGAAAATCATATCCGATAGAGATCCTTAGTTCACATCTAGGTTCTGGAATTGTATGCAGTCGACCTTGGGAACTCAGTTAAATTTGAGTACAGCATATCATCCGGAGACCAATGGGCAGACAGAAAGGGTAAATCAAGTACTTGAGGATATGCTAAGGATATATGTTATGGACCAACAGTCGCGCTGGGAAAAGTACTTACCCTTGGTAGAATTTGCTTACAATAATAGTTATCACAGTTTGTTAAATTTGGACAACTAGGTCCAAACTCCATGTTGTGATGCTCAGATTAAGTGGCTAGTATTTTTGTTGGATTCCTCTTTCGGAGAGGTGTAAAATCCATATAAAATATATCTTAATCCGATGAGCAGAACATTTATTTTGAATTTATTATTTATAATAAATTATATGTGCAGGTCGGCCTTAAGGTTTCACACCCCCAGCAGATGTGTCACACACCCCAATGATGGATATAAATACAGACAAAGTTGGAGAGCATTTCACACCAAAACTCAACACACATCTTCTACTCTCATCTGATTTAGTACGAGCTCATTGGAGGACAAGTTCTGCCCACACGTGTGAAGAAGAAGGAGGACGAATCTGTACGGCTGAGCTGAAGGACGAATTTCTGCAGCTAGGGTTTTGCTAGAAGTTTGAACAGCGTTGACTTTGGTCAACGCATGGTCCGAAAGGGCTGAAACTTATTGGAAAGTTCGATTTTGAGAGGCCGTACACTTTGGCATAGAAATCGAGGTCAAAGGGTTGACCAAACTGTTGCTGCATTGACTTTTAGCTTGCTACCCTGCGTTGACTTTTCTGGAGTTGACTTGGGTTGACTCGGTTGCTGATTGGAGGACTGTTGTGACACATTCTGGGTTGGCTGAGCAAGGAGACTTTGTTGGTTGAAGCATCCTGTTGACCGCCGTAATGCACCTTCACATTTTTTCTGTTTCTGGTTTGTCTTCTATAAGATCCACTTATATGTTCTATCAGCATTTTACTTAACTATTTGTGTGATTGCTGTAAGAAAAGTAAAGTTGCTTCAAGCATAGAACATCTACAAAAATTTACATGGTATCGGAGCTGAGGTGAAGACAAGCCCTATCTTTAGCAATCACCATCGAAAGAAATGGGTTCCACAAGTTTTGAATTCAAGGAGAATGACAAGCTGACTGGAAGGGATGACTTCCATGCTTGGAAGATGATATTAGATCTCAAATTGGAAGACCATGATCTCTTGGATCATGTGCTGGGTAAGATTCAAGAACCTCCATCCAATGCTACCGCTGCTGTTAGAAACAAGTATAAAAAGGGAGAGATCAAAGCAAAACTGATGATCAGGGAATCCATACATAAGAGTCTGGTTGCCTATATATCTGAACTAGGCACATCCAAGGAGATGTATGATAAATTGATACTTATGTTCAAAGTAAACAATGTGAACCAAGTGCTATTCCTCAAGAATAAGTTGAAGAATATGAAGAAGGGCCGGGATGAGTCTGTTCAAACTTACTTTCTAAAATTGACCGAAACAAGGAACAATCTGCTGGCTATTGGGGAGACAATAGCTGATCGTGAGATGGTTCTCACCGCACTTGGAGGACTCCCATATGAATGGAAAGTATTCACAACTACCATTCTCAATAATAATACCATTCCTAACTTTGATGAGCTTTTGTCTAGATGTATGCAAGAAGAAACAAGGATGAAGGAATTCGATAATGACAGAAATGCTGCCTATGGTGCTCATTCTCGAAAGAAGAACTCTAGTGGTTCTAAGGACAAAGGAAGAACAAGGGCTCAAGAAAAGAAGGGTAAGTGTTTCACTTGCCATAGGCCTGGTCACTATGCTAGAGAATGCCCCTTCAAGAAGGATTCTCCTGATAGTGATGATAACAACAACAACCGAAGGAATGGGAATCGAAGAAACGACAAATCCAAAGGAAAGAGGAAGGCTCACTTTGGTGGAAACAATCAACCTTCTAAAAGGTCTAGGAACACCAGGTATGAGGAGTCTAATGCTGTTCATAAAAGAAATGAGTATATTCTTGTATCTGCTCTCTCTGCTACATCTCCGCCCGACACTATGGATGTCTGGCTAATCGATAGTGGTGCCTCAAGAGACATCACTGGATTCAAGGAAGCACTCTCTGACATGGTTGAAAGGGATACTAATCTAGAAATTATCCTAGGAGATAATGCCACATATCTCGTGAAAGGGACAGGGACTGTGACCCTCCACTTGTCTCAAGGACAAGTCCTACGTTTGCAAGATGTACTCTATGTACCTAAATTGAAGAAGAACCTTGTGTCTGTATCAGCCATGAAAGACAAAGGGTTCAATGTAACATTCTCTGATGGAAAGGTGCTCATGTGGAAGGAGAGCTTCAAGGAGGCTATCTCGATTGGTTTTAGAGTTGGTACACTCTACCAGGTTGGAGGAAGTTCGCTGGGAGCAATGACTTGTGATACTATCCGACAAACCGAACTATGGCACCGAAGATTTGGACAGCTTCATTACAAGGCCCTTCCCGAAGCAAGGAAGGTGGTGACAGGGATGCCTGACTTTGGAAATAATCATGAAGGTGTATGTAAGGGCTGTGCTGAAGGAAAACATACAAGGGGACCTTTCCTCTCAAGTGTCACAAAGACATCTGATATATTGCAACTGGTCCATTCTGATCTATCTGGTATGTTGCCCGTAACATCCCTGGGGGGATGTTCTTACTACATGACATTTATTGATGACTTCTCTCGCAAAACCTGGATATACTTCTTGAAGAAGAAGGATGAGGCTTTCATGTGGTTCCGTACCTTCAAAGCCTTGGTGGAAAATATGACCGGAAAGAAGATCAAGATTTTGAGAACTGACAATGGCACTGAATATGAGTCAAATGAGTTCAAAGACTTTTGCAGAGAAGCTGGCATTAAGAGGGAGACTACCACTGCATATACTCTTGAGCAGAATGGTGTTGTTGAACGCAAGAATAGGACTATTGTGGAAGCTGCCCGTGCCATGCTATGTGACCAGGGTCTACCGAAGTTTCTGTGGGGAGAAGCTGCAAATACTGCTGTGTATATTCAAAACCGATGCCCTCATTCCGCTTTGGACTCCAAAACTCCCGAAGAGGTTTTCTCTGGTAAGAAACCTGATGTCTCACATTTTAGAATTTTTGGATGTCTTGTCTATTTTCATGTGCCGAAAGAAAAGAGAAGTAAGCTGGATGCTTCTGGGAAGAAAGGAATGTTTGTGGGTTACAGTGAGACTTCTAAGGCCTATAGAGTCTATGTACCTGGTCAAAGGGAAGTAGAGATATGCCATGATGTCACTTTTGACGAAGATGCTTCCCTGAAGAAAGTAGTAGATCTTCCAAGATCTGAAGAAAATCATGAAGAAAGGCCCGGAAATCAAGAAGAACCGCAGGATGAGACAATGCCTGATATTGAAGGACCAATGGACCCTATTGATCCATCTCCTTCACTGGGAAAGAGACCATCATGGCTCAGGGACACCCTCGAAGATGCTGAGGGTCATGCTACCCCAAGGGGGACATTCCGGGAAAGCAAGAAGCCATGTAGATACCAAGGGTATCTAGCTGCCATGAGTACTATTGTACAATCTGAACCTGGATCTTTTGAGGAAGCCGTAAAGCATCAAGTTTGGAAGGATGCTATGCACGAAGAATATGAATCCATAATGAAGAATGATGTGTGGGATGTGGTCCCGAGACTGAAGGACAAATCAGTTGTCACTGCAAAATGGCTCTACAAGATCAAACATGGATCTGATGGGAGTGCTGAAAAGTTCAAGGCAAGATTTGTTGCCCGTGGCTTCTCTCAAAAGGAAGGAATAGACTATGATGACATATTTGCACCTGTGGCACGATATACCACCATTCGATCAATCATAGCCCTTGCTGCTACGCAAGGATGGAGTCTTCATCGGATGGATGTCAAGACCGCTTTTCTGCATGGTGCAATAAAGGAAGAGGTGTATGTGGAACAACCTCTGGGATTTGAAGTTCAGGATCGAGACACTCATGTCTGGAGGTTGAAGAAAGCCCTCTATGGGTTAAAGCAAGCACCCAGAGCTTGGTACGAGAGGATGGATAGTTACTTGATGAAGCTGGGCTTCACTCGAAGTAATGCTGATCCGAACCTTTACTTCAAGGTTGTGCAGGGGAAGCCTCTCATTCTAGTGCTGTATGTGGACGACCTCTTCTTGACAGGTGCTGACCCTCTCATTCATCAATGTAAGAGGGAGCTCGCTGCTGAGTTCGAGATGAAGGACCTAGGACTGATGCACTACTTCCTAGGCCTGGAGGTCTGGCAGAGACCTGGAGAGATTTTCCTTTCTCAAGGAAAATACATTGTAAACTTACGGAAAGATTTGGAATGGTGTTTGTAAGTACGTAGTAGAACTTAGATGGAACTCAACTTTAAGAAGTTGAGTGGCGCGACTATTTGAGCCCTATCTTGGCCAATCCTACTGAGTATTGTCAACTCATAGGAGCTTTGATGTTCTTAGTGAACACTCGACCAGATATATGTTTTGCAGTGAACACTTTGAGTCAGCAGATGGTTGAGCCTCATCACTTTCACTGGGTTGGTGCCAAGAATCTTTTGAGATATCTTCGGGGCACGATAAACCATGGGCTGAGATACACTGCCGGGAGTGTGATACTCCGTGGATATACTGATGCCGATTGGGCTGGCGGTGTGGTGGATCGTAAGAGCACATTGGGGGATAAATATTCAATCTTGGTTAGCAGTCTCATGGATGAGGGAAGCAGAAGTCGGTGGCTTTGAGCACCGCCGAGGCCGAATACATTGCTGCAAGTATGGCCTGTTGTGAAGCAGTTTGGTTGCGTAAGCTCTTTAGTGAGCTGTTTGGACATGTGCTAGATACCACTGTGATACTCTGTGATAACCAGAGTGGGATTCATATGACTGAGAATCCTGTGTTCCACGACCGATCCAAGCATATTGATATCAGGTACCACTTTATCCGGGATATGGTACAGCGAGGCGCCGTAAGGCTCGATCATATAGGAACTGATGAGCAAGGCGCGGATATTCTCACTAAGCCCCTGGAGAAGGTCAAGTTCCAAACCTTCCGTGAGAGTCTTGGTATCGTGGAACGACCCTATGATGTGGGTCCTGTTGGACGATGAGCTCTGGGAGCTCTTGGGGGCTTTGGGGATAGCTTCTCGGAGCTATAAGCACTCATAATGCTTCTGCCCCACCCTTGTGATTATTGAGCTGGTTCGCCTCTCATTTATCTGTGCCCCGTATGCATCCTACCCATTGAGTTCAGGGCTCATGGGAAGTACCTCTCATTTGGCCAATGAGGTGGGAAAAGCTAAAGACTAGTAGCAAAGACTGATGGACGCATCAGAGATTGCCGTACTCTCTATCTAGGATGGCACGGTCCAACCACTTGATCTGGGATCAAGTTTAGTGAAGTCTGGGACCTCTGCCTGACTTCGGGTCAGATGAACCAACTTCGGGTTGGTTGGAGACTCTTTGTGAGTCTGATAGAGGTTTCGAACCTCTGGGTTGATTATGTCAGTCGGGGGATGATGTCTTTGTGACTGACCCACTTCTGTTCTGAAATAAAGAGGCCAGCAAAGCAAGTTACGGCGGGATGACGCACGATGTTTGATTGCACTGATGGATGGAGTTCTCTCTAGTTGAGAGGGAGTGTTAAATTTGGACAACTAGGTCCAAACTCCATGTTGTGATGCTCAGATTAAGTGGCTAGTATTTTTGTTGGATTCCTCTTTCGGAGAGGTGTAAAATCCATATAAAATATATCTTAATCCGATGAGTAGAACATTTATTTTGAATTTATTATTTATAATAAATTATATGTGCAGGTCGGCCTTAAGGTTTCACACCCCCAGCAGATGTGTCACACACCCCAATGATGGATATAAATACAGGGAAAGTTGGAGAGCATTTCACCCCAAAACTCAACACACATCTTCTTCTCTCATCTGATTTAGTACGAGCTCATTGGAGGACAAGTTCTGCCCACACGTGTGAAGAAGAAGGAGGACGAATCTGTACGGCTGAGCTGAAGGACGAATTTCTGTAGCTAGGGTTTTGCTGGAAGTTTGACCAGCGTTGACTTTGGTCAACGCATGGTCCGAAAGGGCTGAAACTTATTGGAAAGTTCGATGTTGAGAGGCCGTACACTTTGGCACAGAAATCGAGGTCAAAGGGTTGACCAAACTGTTGCTGCGTTGACTTTTAGCTTGCTGCCCTGCGTTGACTTTTCTGGACAACGTTGACTTTTTTGGAGTTGACTTGGGTTGACTCGGTTGCTGATTGGAGGACTGTTGTGACACATTCTGGGTTGGCTGACCAAGGAGACTTTGCTGGTTGAAGCATCCTGTTGACCGCCGTAACGCACCTTCACATTTTTTCTGTTTCTGGTTTGTCTTCTATAAGATCCACTTATATGTTCTATCAGCATTTTACTTAACTATTTTTGTGATTGCTGTAAGAAAAGTAAAGTTGCTTCAAGCATAGAACATCTACAAAAATTTACATAGTTCAATCGGGATGTCGCCATTTGAAGCTTTATATGGGAGACCCTGCAGAACACCGTTGAGTTGGGACAGGTTAGAAGATCGAATAATCGTCGGACCAGAGTTGATCCAAGAGATGGAGGATCAGGTAAAACTGATTAGGCAACGATTAAGAGAGGCCCAGGATAGATAGAAAAGTTATGCTGACGCTCACAAGACAGATAGAAGCTATGTAGTGGGAGATCAGGTTCTCATCCGCATCAGACCAAATAAGAGCATCATTCGGTTTGGGAGGGGGACAAAATTATCCCCCCGGTTAATAGGACCGTTTGAAGTCCTGGAAAAAGTTGGACCTGTTGCTTATCGTCTTGCACTACCACCCCACCTGCACAAAATTCATAATATATTTCATGTATCCACCTTACGACATTATATTGCTGATAAATCTCATGACCTTCTATGGAAGGAACTGCAGGTATCGTACGAGGGAACCCTAGCGGTCGAACCATTATGTATTCTGGAACGTAGGGTTCGACAGCTCAGGAGCCGCTGGATAGACCAAGTTAAAGTCCATTGGGACAAATATAGTCCTGGATCAGCGACTTGGGAGGATGCTGAGACTTTCTGCCAGAATTACCCCAGCTTATGCTAAATTTTGAGAACTGAGAACTTTATATGTATATGACTGCTCTATTTTGATACTTGAAACTTTATTTTGAAATATCACGTAAGGATGAGTTTTACTTTGCTGGTGCATGGATACCCATAAGGATAGAATGCTACTTCACTCTAGTATATGCTGTTGGTTTAAATTTACTGGTGCATGGATACCTATATGCAATATATCATTTAAATTAAAATTGCAAGAATATGAAATCATAGATTAAATGCTATAGATGAAACTATCTAATGATTCATTTCATTACATTTCAAATATGATTGAAGGAAAGGGAATAGAAAAGTAACTACATTTTAAATATGAAAGTGAAACATATTGGTATACAGATTGAAAATGGTTAAAACAAGACATCATAGATGGAACATGTATGAACTAAACAGAAACAGTATCTAAACGAGAAATTGTATTGGACATATTGATACATATATGGGCAAATGTTTTAAACCAAGTATGTTATATAATTTCTAGTATCAATATCATAGATAACAATGTATTTGGAATGTGTAGAGATTGTTATATGGGTAACAATTTGTTATGAACAATATAGATGCATATGCTGTAATGTGTGTACGAGTGTTTACATTGCAGATTGTGTACCAGTAATTGCCTTGCAGAAACAGATTTCAGACCCCAAAATACGTGATGACAGAATCTCCAGAACAGTTGAGACTCCTGAGATTCCATGATAGGGTGTTGACCCTGGACCTATTGGGAGGGGTGGAGGTGTTGCCCACCGGTTATCCTCCGATACCTGGAGTCATGGGAGGACTGTGCGAGTTACGCTCCCCTAGATGTGTGATGATGACTGCCGGATGCCTACAAGCATATCAGGTCGACGTAATCGACGCTGATATCCTTAAGGTCTATGAATGGATCGGTAAAATTAATGCCATGACATATTCCTGTAGAGGACGGATAGGATGGGAGTAGAAGAGATTAGGGAGGATAGGATGATTTTAAAATAGTTGGAGATTCAGTAGAGATGGGAAGTAACAATTAAATTGCAGATACATACTTATTCAAACAGAAAGTCAATCTTAAAAATCATCCTTCTACAATCACCCTAATCTCTAAAACACAATTATTGATATGAGTATATGAAACCCTAACTTCGGGACGAAGTTTTCCGAAGGGAGGAAGTATGTAACAACCCACCCCTAAGTTCCTACTTCCTAATATTTAACTACTAGTTAAATATAATATACAAACATAAAAACTAACCTTAAAGAATAATTAGAATAACTAATTAAACATTCAAAGCACCATGATTAAATACATTCGAATTAATACAAACCATGTCATCTTACATTCAATGGACATCTCATTAATGCAAACCATATCATTCGAATGACATCTCTTTGAAAACATTCATTTCTACATTTATGAACGTCTTATCTTGATGGAGTTGTGGTGGTGGGGTCTTATCTCGATGGAGCTGTGGCGGTGGGGAGATGGTTATTTAAACAAGAAGACATGAAGGAGGGGCTCTGGATTCTTATGGGAAATAGAGAAGGCTATTGTGAGGAAAGGGAGAAGGCTGTTGGGAGGAAAGGGAGAAGGATGTTGTGGTGAAATTGATCAACTATGGAAGGGAGACTTACTGTTCTCGGGATTCTGGGCATAGGGGCAGAGGAGGCGTCCTCTGGATTTGGAATTAAATCCTAAATTGGCTGGGAGGAACATTTTGGATTCTGAAATCTGTCTGCTCAGCGGGAGAGGAGGATCACGGTTCCAACAATTATCATCTTATTCAGTTCATTTAGCCTTCATCAACTAAATTCTGGTTTGGATCTCATCGTTTCCAGGTATTTCTCTTAGCATCAAATATTTAATTGTGTTTCAGCATCAGCTGGTTATTGGGTTTGTGAACTTAGAAATATTTTAAAACCGTGAATCTGTCATTAGATTTTATATTTAAATCCTCTTATAAATTAAATTCTGCTTAAATATAGATATCAGATAAGAGTTTTATTGTAAATGAAGATTAGAGTCCTTACAGAATCATTAGATTCCAGGTTGTCGTTAGAGAGAAATAAATTTTTGAAGTTGACAATTAATTGTTGGTTTTCAAGTCATGTAGGCTTGATGTAAATTACTCCAATAGGCATGTCTCTTCATGATTCGTTGAAGCCCCTCTTTAGGCTATAAAAGGAGGGTGATGTAGTGTTGTTTTAAGCATCCATTTGTGTGCAACACATCCTCCAAAGGGAGCTCTGAAATTTGAAGGAGACCGCAACAAGACAAGAAGACCTCGAACAACGTGAGGAAGTCTGCCCTAGACAACGTGGGAGAGGCCTGTGTTTGAGGCCAAGGAGCTGTATGTGACAACGGATTGATGAGGGGTTGTTTGTGGGCTAAGACAGATTCGTGTGGGCTGGTTTCAAGTGTGGTCTAGTGCAGGGAAGGTAGGCAGTCAAGGCCGAGGAGGTAAGGAGCATCACGTTGTTGTTTAGGTGTTGTTTGGGTTAGTGTTTGAGGGAGGCCGCAGCTACAACTAGTCGCTTAGCTAGGCTGCAGGCTATAGCAAGCAGCTGGAGCTGTTCCAAGGTTGCGTTGATGTGGACAATGCTTGCAGGAGGCAGTGTGGCTTAAGGGGAAGCCTTTCCTAGGTGGACCGCAACCCTAGAAGGGCTTAGTTTGCTAACAACGTGGAGGGTTAAGGGCTGCATATTGTTCCCTAACCAGAATTACAGGAGTAACAAACTAACAATGGAGGACAATAGTGTTTTGCGGACGAGTGTTGGGTCAAAATGTTTGACCAGTTGGATCGTGATTGTAGCAGCCTGTTGGTGCCATGTGGATGACATTCCTGTTGAAAATTAACTAGGTTCGGTCTTCATAATGACATGTAATTGTGACTTGTATAAATGATGTAATAAAAGTATTTTTGTAAGCCTTGCTTCACGGGTTTCATGAGCAAGCGATTTTATTATAGATGGCTCTCATTTGAGAGCATTAGGATTTGTCATTTAGAGTCAAGGAATTAATGTCATGTATGAAGAGCTCTTCTTGAGTCAATGTCATTATATATGAGTCAATGTAAAAGTCTTATTAGCCCTCCAAAGGCAAGCACAATCCTCTTGAAAGTCGGCCTCCTAAACAGTATGAGAAGATCCTCATGTTGGCTCACATAAATACGACACATCGGTTCACTTTCTCATGTTGGCTAATATTGATGGACAAATTACTATATAAAGGAGGTTAAGGTTTTCATTTTTCCATAGTGAGTAGATTTGAATTTCTCTGAGATTCTCGAGTTAGATAACAGAGATACAATTCGGATTACTTATGTATGGTTTGGTCCTCAACAGAGATCCGATTTCAGCTACAGTGCTACATTATGTTACAATATATTAAGTCTTGGGTCAAGTTCAATTATAGAACTCGGTGTCATGTTGATGGATGATACTTAAACTGCTATCTCAGTATAATGTACGAACTCGGTGAAGGTTGCAGTGATGTGAAAGGGAATTCCGATCCCTCTTTAGTATACACCACAGTGACAACGTGAAGGAGTTTGGACCACAATTTAGTGCTATCATTGCTTGAAGAATTGGGTGCCAAAAGAATCTCAGTGCTGCTAAAAGGAAAGAGTTCGGTGTTAAATCAGGGGAGAAGATCTCAATGTTAAAGCGTGGAGAAGATCTCGGTGTTAAGGCAGTGGTGAAAATCTCGGTGGAAGAGAACTCAAGAAGAGGACTGTCAAAGAGAATGGTGTCTTGGTCTTGGAGTGGCTAAATAGGTCAAGGGTCATGGTCTTGGTATTCGTCAATTAGAATCTCTATAAGATGAATTGATGCAGGTTTTCCTCTCAAAGAGTGAGAGGTTTTGGCCCTGGCTTATATCCTACATGTTGTGTCTTGTCTACTTATGTTTATATATTGGTTACTATTTGATGAAGAAAACACTAATAAGCTAAGAAGAAAAGATCCTAATCTAAATAAGTAAAAAGCATTAACAAACAGTCGCTAATGAAGAGAAATCACCTAATGCAAATGCCCTAGATTTCTCAACATGGTTTCAGAGCTATGGTGCTAAAGTCAAAGGAAAGGCATCTAAGAGGCATGTAAGGATTAGATCATAGTCATTAGTTCAGATGTCAACTCAGGAAGGGGCTCGGTCAAGATATAGTCTCGGTGGAATCTCAATGCAGTTTAGAGCACAGATCTTTGGCGAAGGTTCATTGACACCACAATGACATCTCCTCACTGTCCTGACAATATGTCTTAGTGCTACTTCAGGTTCAGTAATAACACTACTATAGTCACAAACTTTGATGGTATATTTTGATGCTATCATGATTCAATACTACTTCAGTAAATATGTTTCCTGTGCAAACACTGCAATCTCGGGGAACTCACAATGATATGATCTCAACAAATTCTCAGTGCAATCAAAATAATATAGTTTCAGTGCTATCTTAAAGAAGCGATTTCAGTGCCATAATAAGACCTCGGTGTCAGGACAGAAGTAAGACAATAATCTCAACAATATAATAGTAAGGAGGTCTAATCATTGATCTCGACTCGATCTCAAGTTATAAGGATAGAAGGTTAAAAGGTATTTCCATCAAAAGGCAAGATTACCTCTCATTAAAGCAAGGATCCTCTCCTTTTCCTGGGAGAAGGTCATCTTTCTCATCAACCATGAAAATGATCAAGCAGAAGATTTCATCTTCAAGTAAGTATCTTTTATTCTATAATCAAATTCAGTAAAATGACTTCATATTTGCAAGGAGATCTATAAGCTGGTTGGGTCATCGAACTATCTTGCATGTAAAAAGGGAGGATATACATAATCCTCGAAGAAAGTGAAGTCATTGATCATATCTAGGCAAAGTCTCCGAAGGTCAAGCAATATCTGAATACATGTAAAGGGATCAAAGGGCTCAAAGGATTCTTAAGAAACCATTCAAAGGTTCCCTCATCCCTATGTAGCAGGATTGGAGACATGAAAGAGATATATGAGCTGGAAGAACTATTCTTTGAAGATGTAGTAAAGAAAGTCATACCACTTAGACCTGATCTACATAAAACTGAAGGAATATCTTCGTAGAATCTCAATTATGAGATCTGGACAAATGATAGAAAGTTAATCATCACTATTCTAACTGGTGTGCAAGGTAACAAATGTCCATGGGATAAGAAAGTTACCTCATTCAACAATTTATGGTTTCTATGCAAGATAGAAAAATACAAGTTGTGGGAAAAAATGTTGAAGGTTAGGGGACTCAAACATTTGCAGAAAGGAAAGGAAAATTTGGTCCTCAGAAAAGACAGAAGAGCATAGCTAAGATTCAATGCTATGGAAAAGTTATGAACATTACAAAAATAAAGCTCATATGATCGAAAGGATGGAGGAAGCTGAAGAAGACCAAGGAGAGAAGGAGTAAGAGATCTTTGGCATGATTGAGATAGTCTCCCTCACAAAAGGTTTTGGTATAGCTCCTAAGTCTTTTGTTATAGGATATTGCTATAATAAATAACAAGATGCAATGTGGCATCATGAAAGCATTAGAAACAAGAGCTCGTGACATAACCATGAGGAATCATAAAGAACAGAAGGAACAAAATCCATGGCAGTCAAATATATATAATATAGCTCTTGGGAACCTCATTGGAAATTGAAGGAAAGGAAGTCATCTAAGACAAGGCTCATCATACATCAAAAAGAAACATCTACCGAATAAGGATATACAAGATCCTCAAGATTCTCTGATGGAATCCTCATCGAAGGGTTCACCGATCTAGAGAGGAAGCAAGTGTTTCATCAAGAACTCCAACTTGTGGAATTCATGGGATGATGTTATGATGACATAAGAGATGAAGCAGATCAAGGGGTTGAATATCTTTTCAGTCAAGGAAGCTGCTGAAAGAAGCCTAGATGATCTGAAGGTAAATGAGGTATGTATGCTTTTATTTAATATTATAATCTCATGTCATATGGTTGCAAGTAACATGGATCACTACTTCTATCTTGAGAAGCATGATCAAAGGAAAAGGATCTCCTCCTCTGAAAGGATGCAGGAAGGCATAGGTCACACTAGATGAAATCAACATAATATGTCCTCATATGCAGTATGAGGTGGTTGACTACAATCAAGGAACTCTGATTAAAAGCTCCTGGGAATGAAACATGTGACGAAAGGAAGGAAGAGGTCATGGGATATGCAACCATGGTAAGGATAATCAACATCCAAGAAGACCAAGAAGACTTGGCTAGGAAATCTCCTTGAAAGATATGAAGACTCTGATGGAAGTCGGAAAAAGATAGAGACCATTGACAATGGATATCTTTGGGGGATATGCCAACATGTATACAGGATGCTGATACCTACAGGAAGATGTCATGATGAAAGACCATCACAAAGGTAATTTTGATTTAAGTGTTCATCTTTATTTTGAACAATATCTGGATGGGCTTATGCAGGTTTGCCAAAGGAAGTATATCTCTTCCACCGTTGATAACCATGTGGCAGGATGAAAGATCCTTGAAGATATATGGTATGAAGAAAGCAACATGACATGAAGCAAAGCCAAATGAATACTAATGGATCAGTTTTTGATGAAAGGAATGATGACATGACTCGTTATGTAAGTGATGGATGGTTTGTGCCCTATGAAGAGATCCTAAAGAATGATGAATCCATATCAAATAAGAAATTTATGACATCGAAGGAAGGAGTTCTTCAGAGCAGCTGAATGTCCCATTATTTCCTGAAGAGCTGCTGCAGGTCCCTGATTAAGAGGGAGCCTGGAAACAAGTTTCTTACTTGGTGGAAACTTGGAAATTCCTAAGCCAAAAGGAAACTTAGGAATGAGTACATGTCCGCCCTAATTGAGAGGGAGAGATAGACACATCATTCCGGTCTTCACCTGTGAAAACAAAATGGAGGATTGGGTAATCATCTGGCATCCGATACTCTTTGAGTATGAATTAGGGCATCCAAGCTAAGAGTAGTCATGGAAGGACCGATATTCTTTGAGGACTGGGAATCCAAGATAAGAATAGTCCTGGACATACTCTGAGAGAACCCGGGTGGGGTGTGTTCCAAGAGAGACAATGATGAAGGTGTTTATTAATCATTGTTCTCGCCAGCATTGGGGCTCAAGATCTCGTGGAGAGATGGAGCTGTTACTCAAGGCCTTGCTATGTGACAATGCTGGTTGATATGATGCTATACAGATGGGTACCAATCTGATTCTTCTTATGAGAAATTCTTCAGATTGAGAATGACCAAGTACCATTATGAATACCTCCCTAGTTAAGAGGGAGTGTTGAAAAGTAACTAGGTTCGGTCTTCATACTGACATGTAATTGTGACTTGTATAAATGATGTAATAAAAGTACTTTTGTAAGCCTTGCTTCACGGGTTTCATGAGCAAGTGATTTTATTATAGATGGCTCTCATTTGAGAGCATTAGGATTTGTCATTTAGAGTCAAGGAATTAATGTCATGTATGAAGAGCTCTTCTTGAGCCTATGTCATTGTATATGAGTCAATGTAAAAGTCTTATTAGCCCTCCAAAGACAAACACAATTGTCTTGAAAGTCGGCCTCCTAAACAGTGTGAGAAGATCCTCACGTCGGCTCACATAAATAAGACACATCGGTTCACTTGCTCATGTTGGCTAATATTGATGGACGAATTACTATATAAATGAGGTTAAGGTTTTTGCATTTCCACAGTGAAAAGATTTAGATTTCTTTGAGATTCTCGGGTTAGATAACAGAGATACAATTTGGATTACTTATGTATGGTTCGGTCCTCATCACAGATTCGATTTCACATACGATGCTACATTATGTTATGGTATATCAAGCGTTGGCTCAAGTTCAGTTATGGAACTCTGTGTCATGGTGATGGATGATACTTCAAATGCTATCTCAGTATAATGTAGGAACTCGGTGAAGGCTGTAGTTATGTGAAAGGGAATTCAAATCCCTCTTTAGTATACACCACAGTGATAGCGTGGAGAAGTTTGGACCATAGTTCGGTGTTATCATTGATAGAAGAACTGGGTCCCAAAAGAATCTTAGTGCTGCTAAAAAGAAAGAGCTCGGTGTTAAATCAATGGAGAAGATCTGTGTTAAAGTGTGGAGAAGATCTCGGTGTCAAGGCATTGGTGAAGATCGCGGTGGAAGAGAACTCAAGAAGAGGACTATCAAAGAGAATGATGTCTTGGTCTTGGAGTGGCTAAATAGGTCAAGGGTCATGGTCTTGGTATTCGTCAATTGGAATCTCTATAAGATGAATTGATGTGGGTTTTCCTCTCAAAGAGTGAGAGGTTTTGGCCCTAGATTATAGCCTACATGCTGTGTCTCTTGTCTACTTATGTTTATATTGGTTACTGTTTGATGGAGAAAACACTAATAAGCTAAGAAGAAAAGATCCTAATCTAAAGAAGTAAAAAGCATTTACAAACAGTCGCTAATGAAGAGAAATCACCTAATGCAAATTCCCTAGATTTCTCAACAATTCCGTGAAGTGTCTTCCTAGGAGCAGAATTGACAGTGTAGTATTGGGTACCATTGATCTGGTGGAGGGCAGTGTGTTGGCTACTCGAAGTAGCCCGTGACAAGCTATCTTGAATTGACGAAGATTAGTTGAAGATTGGTGCCAAAGTGCAAAACTTTGATGGACGAAAGTTGCTGCTAGCCTGGCAGTTGGAGCTCGGGAATTAGGCCTACCTAGAGAGCAGATTGGATCAACCCGTGTACACTCTACAGAAGGATGTGCAACAGTGTTAGGTGGCAGCCCTCCTGGAGTCTCGATGTGTAGTGGCCTTGATGTACTAAGGCACTACTAGTGAGCAATACAGAAGCGAAGGACTGACAAGAAGAGATATGACATTGAGTTTGTCATTGTATCTTGTATAACATAGACTATTGTTTTACTCAGATTTTGGTTTAATATAAAAAAGATTGGTGATTGTACATTACTGTACAATTTTGTTATAACTGTGTATATTTGTGCATATGTGATTTACTACTTTATATTTCTGCTGTGCAAAGTAGTTCATGGTTGAGACTCTTGGTTTGGTAGCTTCAGTGATTTTAAGACTCTAACTTAGACCAAAGGTCGTGGAAATTCAACATGGTATCAAAGCGTTTCTGAGCTACTTTGGAAGTAAGTAAATCAGAGTTGTGCATAACAAAGTACAACGTGAGAGGGAGTTGGTCACATTGTAAGTGAAGGGCTCACTACAATGTCGAAGTTGTAAGCAGGTCTCCAGTATGAAGACAGGTTGGAAGGGTTGTCCAACTATACTCCTTGGAAGGAAAGGATCAAGTTGGTCTTGTAGGTAAACATGATCTGGGAGTTTGCTGAGAAAGAGATCAAGAAGCCAGTTAGCCTTAAGGAGCTAGATATATGGGAAGATTTGGATGCGAAGGCGAGGTTGATCATCCTTGATGGTGTGAAGGATTCCTTAATACCTTATTTATCCAGGAAGAACAATGCAAGTGCGATGTGGATGGATCTTTAGAATTTGTTCCAGAATAAGAACAAGAATTGGGTATTGGTATTGGAGGATAAGTTGAAGTCCACCAAGATGATAAGGGGTGAAGGAGTGATTTCGTATCTGACGAGGTTGTCTCAGGTCAGAGATGAGCTTGCTGCCGTTGGGGTCAAAATTTCAGATAGAGATATGGTAAGGATTGCCTTGAAAAGGTTCACCAAGGAATGGAAACCCTTCATCAAAGGAATCGTTTCCAGGGAGAAATTTCCAGACTGGAATAGACTATGCGATGACTTCATTCAGGAAGAGTTGTGAGACGAGGATCTTCATCCATCGAAGAAAGCAGATGAGGACGTGGCACTTGCAACACGAATGAAGGGTAAGTCGAAGAAGGACTTGAGTAAAGTCAAGTGTTTTAACTGTGGTGAGATGGGTCATTTTTCGTCGAGTTGTCCGATGAAGAGGGGAGATGATGAAAAGGAAAGGAAAGCAGGTCACCGATGTTTCCACTTCAACTGAGATGGATGATCTCTCCAGGAGATTGGAAGAGGAGGACTTTGCTATGATTTCTCATTTCTCGCAGGGTACTATCAAGGAGGATGGATGGTACGTGGACAGTGGTGCGATGAAGCATATGATAGGGTCACAAGAGGTTTTTGAGACTCTATCTGAATGGGATTTGAAGTTGCACATGGTGTTGGGTGACAAGAGTCAGTTGGAGATTCGAGGATTGTGAGTTGTGCCATTCAGGATGGAGACAAGACGTATGATGCGGGTCTAGGATGTGTACTGTATGTACCAGCACTCAGATATAGTGTGATTTCCGTCTCGATGATGGAGAGGAAGGGGTTTGAGGTCTTGTTCCAGGATGGGAAGTCAAGACTCAGGCCTACAGGCTCTAAGTCCGATGGGATTGTACTCGGGGTTAGAGAGCATGGTCTCTATAGGTTGACGGGCAAGCCTGTGGATGATGGAAAGAAGCAGGTGGAGCAGGTAAAGGTTCTAGAGAAGCAAGAGAAGGTGTAGGCTTTAGAGAAGCAGGTATAGATTCTCGAGAAGAAGGTACACTTTCCAGAGAAGAAGGTCTAGGTTCCAGAGACTCAGAGGGAGTCAAGTTCTAGAGGGAGCTTGTAGATTCAAAGGGAGACTTTGCAGCCCAAGAAGAGCGCGTGGATAGTGGGAAGCAAGGGTGCTTCCACATCTACCCAGAAGGAGTCATGGAGGGACTGGAAAGCATTATAGGAGAAGAAGAAGAAGCAAGGTCCGTCTAGCAGTGAAAATGACACTTCCAAGAAGGGCGTAGTTCACCGTACAGGGATTGTTGCGATTGTGAGTGTCAGGAGTTGGGCAAGTGTTGCGAGCAGTGATGATGATGATGAGTTAACTCGTCGTCTTGGAGGTGCCTCCCTTGCTCAGAGGGAGTGTTGATTTGTGTAGCTTGGGAGGTACTCCAAGCTCTACGGTTCATCTTTTGGATGGCAAAGCACCACAAGGGCAGCTTGTGGGTTTTGAACCCAAGTGTGGGGTTTTTCACCCATCGATGTTTGGGCCAAAACCATGATGGATTTTCGACATGTGATGGATGAGGATGATAGTGCTCGACGAGACGATTCTAACGCAAGAAGAATCATCCGGTTCCGAGTTGTCGTTAGAGAGAAATGAATTTTTGAAGCTGACAACTAATTATTGGTTTTCAAGTCATGTAGGCTTGATGTAAATTACTCCAATAGGTGTGTCTCTTCATTATTCGTTGAAGCCCCTCTTTAGGCTATAAAAGGAAGGTTATGTAGTGTTGTTTTAAGGATCCATTTGCGTGTAACATATCCTCCAAAGGGAGATCTGAAATTTGAAGGAGGCCGCAAGAAGACAAGAAGACTTGGAACAATGTGAGGAAGTCTGCCCTAGACAATGTGGGAGAGGCCTGTGTTTGAGGCCAAGGAGCTGTATGTGACAATAGATTGGTGAGGGATTGTTTGTGGGCTAAGACAAATTCGTGTGGGTAGGTTTCAAGTGCGCTCTAGTGAAGGGAAGGCAGGCAGTCAAGGCCGAGGAGATAAGGAGCATCACGTTGCTGTTTAGGTGTTGCTTGGGTTAATGTTTGAGGGAGGCTGCAGCTACAACTAGCTGCTTAGCTAGGTTGCAGACCATAGAAAGCAGGTGGAGCTGTTCCAAGGCAACGTTGAGGTGGAAAATGCTTGCAGGAGGCAACGTGGCTTAAGGAGAGCCTTTCCTATGTGGACCACAGCCCTAGAAGGGCTTAGTTTGCTAACAACATGGAGGGTAAGGGGCTGCATATTGTGCCCTAACCAAAATTGCAGGAGCAACAAGCTAACAGTGGAGGACAACAATGTTTTGTGGAGTGTTGGGTCAAAGTGTTTGACTAGTTGGGTCGTGATTGTAGCAGCCTGTTGGTGCCATGTGGATGACATTCTGTGGTGGTGAAGTGTCTTCCTAGGAGCAGAATCGACCGTGTAGTATTGGGTACCACTGATCTGGTGGAGGAAAGTGTGTTGGCTACCCAAAGTAGCCTGTGACAAGCTATCTTGAAGTGACAAAGAGCAGCTGAAGATTGGGTGAAGATTGGTGCCGAAGTCCAGCACTTTGATGGACGAAAGTTGCTGTTAGCTTGGCAGTTGGAGCTCGGGAATTAGGCCTACCTAGAGAGTAGATTGGATCAACCCGTGTACAGTCTACATAAGGACGTGCAACAATGTTAGGTGGCAGCCCTCCTGGAGTCTCGATGTGTAGTGGCCTTCATGGACTAAGGCACTACTAGTGAGTAGTATAGAAGCGAAGATCCGACGGTATGAGATACGACATTGAGTTTGTCATTGTATCTTGTATACCATAGACTGTTGTATTATTTAGATTTTGGTTTAATATAACAAAGATTGGTGATTGTACATTATTGTACAATTTTGTTAAAACTGTGTATATTTGTGCGTTTATGATTTACTACTTTATATTTCCGTGGTGCAAAGTAGTTCATGGTTGAGACTCTTGGTTTGGTAGCGTCAGTGATTTTAAGACTCTAACCTAGATCCAAGGTTGTGGAAATTCAACAGACCTAGTAGAAGGTCTGTAATATTCCCTTTTTTGGTATCGTCTATGATAGGGCTAGAATGGACTTCCAGAGTTAGGAGCACAACGGTCACAGGTACAGGTTGGTGTCATCAGCGGGCCTAGGGGCTTTTTGGAGGAGTTTTGAGGAGTTTCTATGTGTTCGGGTGGCATTTGCTTGATATATTCCATCATCCGAGCAGTTTGGCTTTCGTTTCGGTTCATTCCGACAACTTTCGGAAATTTGAGTTATTTATGGGCTTAACTCAGCTAATTATGCTCACGGTGGCATTTTGGGAGGAATACATGACAAAACACCTTAGTGTAATAGCTCATTGGAACCGAGACGAGGATACCTCCATGATGGGATAGTTGGACCTGAGTTTTAGTGACCAGGGGAGACATGGTAGCCAATTTACTCTTTTCTGCATTAAAAAGGAATATTTTAATAAGAGGGAAAAGTGCACCATGAATAAAATAATAATAAAATAATGCTCTAGAAGGCTCCAAGAGTTCTATAAAAGAAGGGGAGGAGGCCATTGAGGGACATGTTTGGAGTAGATCATTTTCTTGTGTATGAGAGGTTTGAGAATGTGGTTCTCTACTTCAACTGTAGCCCCAGGACGGAAACCCTCGGGTGATTTGTGAGTATTGGACGGAAACCCAATACCCTTGAGGAGGTTTCACTCAGAGATCTCACAGTGCTTCAGTGGATTTTGGAGAGGTCAGTTTTGCCGTAGCCGATTTGCAGCAGTCTCCTTGCCGAGCCATCTACATCATTGCCAGCGTCATTCATCAGTTGGGCCGGAGATCTTTCTGGGTTTGCTCCGCTTGCTTGGAAAGCTCAGGTTCCGCTGTTCCTTTTTGTTGATGTACTTTTTACCATGGATTAATAAAATGGCTCAGTGATTTTATGGGCATCCATTGTGTTCTATTAGTGGTTGTGTGTATATTTCCATTTATTTTGCTGCTTAAGTTTATTTCTGCAATTTTAGTTAAGATATCCCATTTGGGATATTACAGTGGTATCAGAGCATTGGTTTTGGCTTAGCCTGCGGGTTCATTGTAGATCAACTTCAGTAAAATAGAGGGTTTGTGAGAAAATCCATCGGAGAAGATAGTGCAAAGCCAAAGGTTGAAATCAATTTTCAAGGGTCACAAGGAATTTCTATTGAAGGTCGACTTTAAGGGAAAATCGAAGGTTTATTGATTTTGCAGGCATAATAACAATTCGACAAATTTGAATTGAATTTTGAAAATGCGGCATCAAATCCTAAGCGTCAACATTACTGTGAAAGGAGGGCCAAACATTCTTCTATCAAGCCGCAGAGGAAAGGAAATTTTTTTTTGAGCCGTCTAAAGAAATTTGAGGGCCGTAATCGTATGGCAAGATTCGACATCCATTCGTGGGAGAACAACCCTCGAATTCAGAGTGAATATATAAAACCGATAATTGGCAGCATAAGTGACTTGGCTTGATTGTAATTTTCAGGATTGACTAGAGGTTCTACGACGCCTTAAACAAAGCCGAAATTGAGAGTCCAAAATGTCGTCCACCATTGCATCTCAGATTTTTATTTTGGACCAAAGGGTGAAATTATTTTTGGAATTATTTTAACAAGCTCATCCTTCTTTCTGGTGGGGCCGCGGAAGAGAGACACTCCAAGCGGACTATAGTGGGCAAAGTGTTCATTATGAGGCCATGGTTGTTTGGTGATAGCCGCAATCAAGACTGAGTGACCCATTCCCGGTCGTAATAAAAAATCGAAGAGATCTTGAACGCATTCGGCTTGGTCGAAAACTTCTGTGGGAACTGAGTGCCGCGTCAACTTTCTCTGCGACAACATTCCTTCTTCTGAGCGATGTGCATGTCTGATTGGCCACAAGATAAAACGACGTAGTTCCCACGAAATGAACTGCGTGTCGTAAGAAGTAGCCGACGTGCTTTGTGGTGGAAGTGCGTTGGGTAAGCAGGGAACTGGAGGTGCGTCCACATTGATCCTTAGCGAAGGCAGCCAACAGCACAAGACATTCCAGAGAACTGATCAGCTGAGCGTTAGTGGCAGATGTCGCTGTTTGATTAGAACGGCTCAGGTCGACTAGCTTGCATTTTTTTTAAGGTTCCGAGCTTGAAATTCCAGTGACATTTCAGTTGGGTTGAGATACCTCTTGGTCACGGTTTTCTTTTTTTGCCGGACGTGGGTCTTATTCATAGCAGTGCATATTCTGGAGTTCGTGTTGCCACAGTTAAGAGGCCAAAATGATTATTAATCTATGTCTATCTACTCGCAGTGGATCTTTTATGAGTGTGGATAAATTGATTTTCTTGACAGAACAGAGGTAGTGGGTTATCGTTGTGTGCGTTGAACATGTGAGCCGAAGAATCTCTGATTTGAAACCAAGTAGGAATTCCTAAGTCGTGCTGAAACAGAAGCTGAGTTTATTTTATCACTGTGATATTGTTAGGGGTATGCATTCTCTAAGTTGATGAGGTCTCCACAAATTACATAACCAGTCAATATCATCAGAGGAAGAAATCAGTCCGTCAGTCTACGGCTCCCTCATATTAGACTTGTTTGCTGTGCCAGTATCCTACAATATTTAGAAGTCTGTTACCAATGGGTTTTGTGCTCTAAGATGGCAAGTTCTGCCTCAAGGAAAACAAATTTACAGTAGCTGAAGCAGAGATTGAACTGCAGAGTCATTGAGTGTGGATTTCTTTTTGAAGTGTGTCGGCGTTGGAAGAGAATATCAGTCTCTGTGTTGCATGCTAAAGATTGTCTGAGGACTGAGAATCATAGTGAAGACTCAACATTGTGCACTAACCCAGGTTTCACCACTTTAATTGCTCACTGTTTATTCATTTTTCGAATGTAGAGAAGGGTAGTCTATGTTGTCTCAATATTATCAGCTGAATATTATTTTCTGAGTAGTATGAAATTATTTTGAAGTATGCTGGGTATGTGTGGAATGCTGTAAATGATTTTGGGAATAAATAATGTTAGTCACCTACAACAAGTTTGCTACCTAACAGCTTGAAAATATTTCTCAAAGAAATTACACCCAAAACACACTCAGAAAAACAATGACCACATCATTGGTTGAACCATGGAGGGATTCCTAAACAGATTGATGAAAATAAAAATAGAAGTTGGTTCCTTAAACCACCATGCATCAGATGACCAAAAAACAAAACCAAATAGCAGATCCTTTTGAAAAGAAATTTATGCCATCCTTCAAAAGGGACAGCCAAAAGACTTACATGAAAAATTGGGGATTGGTCACAAAATTTTTGCACTTAGGATAGATCTGAAACACATGAAGATGTCAGGGAGAGTTTTATCCAAACTAGAGGAGTTTAATGAACTCATGTCCACAATAAACCAAGCAGAAGGGAAGAAACTGATTTGGGCTCTAAAGCCTGCTATGCTTGCTCTTATACAGCCCAAATTCTTGGAGGAACCTTGTGAAGGGGTCACACTTCTAGTTGCAGCTTGCCTCAGTGACATCATGAAATTGACCGCACCTATAGCTCCATATAATGATGATGTTATGAGGAGGATTATGAGGCTGATTGTAGAGACTTTTCAGGATTTGGACAACAATGCAGGCTCTACCTTTGGGAAGAAGCTGGAGATTCTATGGAGTATGGCCACAATCAAGACTTATGTCATCATGTTTGACCTTGAGTGTGATGACTTGATTTTGCAGATGTTCCAAAGCTTCTTCAGCATTAGGAGGCATCATCCTGACACCGTCATAGCACACATGCAATCCATCTTGTCATCATGTATGAGAGACCATGAGACCATTGGCTGAAAGTTGCAGACCCGTTGTTGAGCATTTGGAGGAAAGAGCAGTTGGTCTCGCTCGCTGCTTATGAGCTAACCCAAGGGCTAGTTGAGTAGAACATTGAGCTTCTCAGGAGACAGTTGACCAGGGAGGAGCTGCTCCAGTTTGGTGGGTCAGGCAGCAGAAATGCGCTGAGGAGGAAGGGACTTTGCTTCATTTGCAAAGAACCCTGGGGGCCTAATCACTCATGTTTGAGAGATGTAGATGATGTGGCGAAGGTAAGACAGGAGGGCATTCCTTCTGTATTCCAGGGTGAGGACTCTTCTTCAGATGAGTCCATGGGATCAGTTGAGGATGCTTCTAGGGAGCGAGAGCAGTCATGCAGAGGTGATGACAGTAGACTGAAGCGATGTTCTAGTTAGCCGGATGAGCAGTCACGAGACTCTACGGGAGATACTCTGGGTGATGAGTCCCTTGTGACGATTCAGCCAGAGCAGCATATGATGGAGCCTGAGTTAGTAGAGGAGGATACTATGCACATCAGGTATGATATTCCTTTGGGGGAGAGCTAGATGGGCGCCCACATTGAGTCTATGATGGATATGCGGCTAACATTGGGGTCAGCCATTGAGGTGGAGCAGTCAGATGCACTGACATCGAGTACGGTGACAGTAGTTGCAGATCCATATCCTCTGGAGGTGTTGGAGGTTGATGGGATTGTTCTGCAGGGGGCTAGTAGACAGCAGGAGCTTTACATTCCTGATGAGAGGGATGAGTTGTTGGAGATGGTGGAGCATCCATATTTGGGCTGACACATTGATGAGGTACAGATAGATGTACGTACAGTCGGCCGAGCTGCAGTATTTTCATTGAGTAGTACTCTCCAGGAGTACATCGATGGGGTTTGCAGCATATCTTGCCCACTTTGGCCCATTATAGAGAGAGGGGCTTTCTTCTACAGGCAGCTTTCGTTGGCAGACAGGGCAGAGTAGTGTGAGTTGATTATGGGCTGGCGACAACACTCCAAGCGTGTTCCGTATACAGTTGTTGCTACATTAGATTCTTCTTCCAGGATGGATTGGCGGGAGATCATGAGTTGGTACCCTCTTGATGGTACGATTTTCTTCGTAGGGAGCACAACAGAGCAGGGGCCCTTAGACGTAGCAGATGTTACAGATTCCAGCTGGCAGTGGGGCCCAGGTCATCATTTCTTCAGCACTCCATCTCGATTTCAGGAGAGCAGGATCAGCATGGGATTGAGTCAGGACTTGGATTGGAGAGAGGTGATGAGTTGGTATGCAGTTGGTGGGGCAACTTATACAGTTAGAGGTACAGCACAGTAGGAGCCAGGGAGCATTGATGCTTGTTGGCGGGCTTCACTTCATGGGGCATCAGCTATAGCCAAAGGCAGTGCGCAACCCGAGTCGTGGGACTTGGGCGATGATTGGCCATGGTGGCGTTGGGATCCGGGAGGGTTGTTTGTTGGCTGGTACAGTGAGAGATCAGTTTGGGATCCCGACATTGAGGGGACTATTATAGTTTTAAAACCAGCCCGATTCGAATCAGACCAGGCCTGGTTGACTGAGCCCAAAGGCCTACCGGTCCGACCAGGTAGATGAAATGGCCAGTCGGCTGGTTTGTTACCGAGCTGGCCGGTTTTTTGACCGACTCGGCCGGCTCGGTAACAAACCGGCCGACCAAGCCTGGTCCGAGTTAACTCGGCCTAGTCAATCCAACCGGCCGGTGGGCCCAAAAAATTGAAAAAAAGGGACTTAAAACTCAAATTAATTCTGCTGTTAGGTTTTTTTTAGGTTTTCTAACCCCTCCCCATCCTATTTAACTAACCCAACCCCTCTCAATACCTCACATCTTTCTCATTCAATTTGTTTGAGCATTTGTGAGGGTTTTCTGAAGAGTTGTGGAGTTGGTTTTTGGAGCGGCTTCATGGTAATGTTAAATTCTTAAAGTAAAAGTCCTTTTACTTAAATTTTTAACATTACCATGAAATGACTCAGGATGTTTGAGAGTGGTTCCAACCTCATTGGATTTCATATGGAGAAAGTAGAATTTTAGATCTCATTCAAAATCCAGCAAACTTATCAGTTTTTCAGGATTTCAGGATTGGGTTATTGCAATGTTTCCATCGAATTTTGTCATGTATTAGGGTATGGAACTGATATTTAATCAAAAGCACCAATCCCTCTATGTACCTTGATGACATGATGTTAGTGACATTGGTTATGTTTTTTGTTTTGATCTCTATATCATCATCCTGTATTGGACAGTGCACTAGGTGCAATTTTGATATAATGGATATATTCATGAGCCTACTTTGATCATATGTTGTATTTTGTGACTTATCTATATTGTAATGCTTTGTGTTTGGAAACATGAATAAAAATCTTTAAATTTATGTTTTTGTACAAAAAAATTAATTTTTAATGTATATTTTACAAAAACCGAGTCATTGAAACTGAGTCGACCGAGTCATTACCGATTCGGAGTCTGAGTCGGAGTCGACTCTCGGCCTGGTAGTTGACCGATTCCGTTTTTTAAAACTATGAAGCCCTCCCATGTCATCTCAATGATAACCAATCATCATCTAGGCACTAGAACAAGCAACGTCCATCAAACAATGTCAAGACCAACCTTGGAGCATCCTAAGTCCATCTAGAACATCATATAATAGCCCAACAACCTACCTCATCGGTTCAATGTTTCAACATCTAGGGGTACATATAGGGATCAAGTACCATGTGAAATCATAGCCCAATGCTCATCTCTAGAGGGGCAATGTTGTATCATCAAGGTTATAACTACCCTTTGAATGGGGTACAATGACCTCCGGAGTGTTGTTGAAGGTGATCAAGACCACATCTCTAGGGGGTTTTGTTGTGGTGATAACACCATGTGATAAAAACCTCTCAAGATCAAGCAAGATCAATAATGATTAGGAACAATAACCATTAAAGCATCATAGCAAGCCATATCTAATGCTAAGGGCACATGAATACTTCACACAAAACTCACCTTCAAATGTCTAACTAGATCAAAGACCTGTAAACAAGTTACCTCACTTATATTAGAGATGATTAGGTCAACAAACCTATTTGGTTTTTCCAACACCCAATGGAAGCGACGTCCTAGGTCAGCTCATCAATCCATAGGTGTGTGTGATAAGGATTGCTATGGAGTGAGGAAAGACTTCGGGGCAAGTGCCACAATCGTGAGAATAGCTAATGGGGCTCCGACATCCTGAGTCTATAGATGTAAGGAGGGAACAATCGTGGAACCATGAGTTACCCCTTTCCCCGGCTTTCTTTTTCCACAACTCAAGTGCGCATTATACTTTTAATGATTTTTCTTTATTAAGTGCATGTCTTAGGAGCCCAAGCTTGTTTTTTAACTTTTCCAATACCCTTTTAAGATAAAGAAATTTATCGCTCATCAGAGTTGGTACTTTGAAAATTTCCTTTCTTTGGATGAAGAATTAAATGCTTGAGGAACTAGGTCATTGCTAATGAAGGGGTAGAGCTCATGCTAGGATTTTTCCCATGTGCTAAATAATATCCCAACCATCTTTTGCATTTTTTATTATATTTCATTATGGCTTTCTATTATTTTAACATTATTTTAGTTGCATCAACCTCCGATGCCATGTTTTTGGGCCTTGACTCAAGGATGTGGATGAAGGGTGCCAATCCCAATGACAAATGACCACTAGCCTGAAGAATGGAGACAGATAAGAGGGAGAGATGGAAAATGGTAAGTATGGATCATCTTGGACATGCGACATCAATAAGTGCTTCCCCAGTAGTGCCCTTCCTAAATCCAAACGCTTCAGAGGAGTTCCCATTGGACTAGAGTCAAAGACTAACCTCCTAGGTGAAGCGTGGGAACAAGAATACAATCGAGATAGCTCAATCATCCAGTTTTCCCCATGATCCATATTAGTGTGCCCATAACATTAAATGAAAGCACATGATTGCAAAAATGGTTGAAGTACCTGTCGATAGATGACCCACCTTCCTTCAAGAATAAATGCCAGATGGGAGAGAGATCTAACTGGAGAAATAGCTAGAGAATATTGGCATAATGTTATGTGCTAAAAATTTAGGGTTGCTGGTTGCTTGGCTATCTAGAGAGGAGAAAAATTTTCTCCTATGGGTTAGCCATTTTTTGGTAGGTTACAAGGACCAAGTGGAAACTCTTTTCTCTCACCACCAAGATTTACCTAAATGAAGATCTTACCCCATGGAGGTGGAGGAACTTAAGAAAGCTTGGGCTAATGGAACGGCAATTCCTTTATTCCCTACGTTGGATCTTAGGAATGTTCGAGGATACCCAAACCATTATAGTAGAAAATTTCGATGGTGATCCTTCCTTGGCAAGTTGGCCATTACTCATGTTGTAAGATTCCTAAAATACACTTCCAAAATTAACATGGTACATGGAGATGCACTCATGAGTCATGAGATTGTTCATTCATTCTCTAGAGGAAAAACAATAGGATTGGATTAAGTGTTCTTGCAGTCCAAAAAGCATATCTTCTATTGCACTAATTATTGAAAAAATTCAAGTGTTGGGATCCAAGGTTCCAAAGGTATGAAGATACCCTTCAAGACTTGACCAAAGCCCTTGAAGAAGAAGCTCTTCTAGTTCTTCCTCAAGACAAAGAAGTATTTAAAAAAGAAGAAGAGTTACCTCTACCCGTGGAAGATGGTCAAGCCACTATTGTAGAGTATGAAGAAGAAAGTTACCAAGAACAACATGAAGAAGCCCTTTTTAATCTAATTTAAGATGAAGAAGAACCTATGGATGAAGATCATATTGAAGATTTTGATGAAGCGACTTAAATTGAAAATCAAGGTTGTGAAGAAGAGCTCGCTGAGAAAAATGTCATTCCCATCAAGGAAAAGGATGAGATGAGTTGTATTTCTTTCCAGAATTTTAGCTTCTATCATACATCTTTTGAAAATTTGGAACAAGATAATGTTATGGGGAAGCCTTTAAAGATGAATAATATTGATGATTTTCTACAAGTGGGAAAGGATAAATGGGATATGAGTTATTGTCATTTTGATGGGAGTCCTATTTATGACATTGATAATGATTCCATGGTTGGGTATAGAATTGTTGCAATTGAGACAACCATCATTTACAAGAACATGTTGGGAGAAGATTATGACCATTTGCAGCCATGCATATGTAGTGATAATGTGGATCTTGGGGCACATGAAGATGATATGATCGTAGATTTGTTTCAACTATCATTACCCTTCTCTTATGATGAGTTCCAATCATATTCCACGAGGTATAACACATGTATTCTTGAGCTCTTGTAAGTGTCTTATGAATTTTAAAAAATTTCAGCCATCCATTTGCTCAGATTTTAATAAACATTTGTGTGCCAAATCTTTTATTCCAGGGTGTAAATTTATCCTCCCATTTTCATCCCTGTCTTCATTGGGAAATCATAAAAAAAATTTCATATTTCTCAATATTCCATAAAGTATGAGGATCACCCATCTATGATACAAGGGTTGCAATATGAAAAGCTTACTTGCATTATAAAAAGCTTGCTTGGAGTTATGATGAGTCGTCATTGTCTTATTATAGCCCCATTCAGAAATGGATAAAACTAGCTTGTCAATGTCTATGTCTAGCTTGGTGTGATTTTCAGGCTTTTATTTATCATCATGAATTAGATCATATCCTTGGTTGTCATGTGATATGTATGCCAACTTGTGATCACCTTGTTCCTAACATAGCCTTGTTTTGTCTCATAATCAAGCACAAGGGTAGGGTTTATGGTTTTGATGAGGCTTTAGGACGACTTCATTGGTTGTATGACTATGCTTAGCCCTTGATTTTTAGATTAACTAAGAGAAAGTAGGTATTGTGTTATGCATCTTGATTTTGCATCCTTCCTTGCTTTATATCATGTTGATTTTTATTACATCTTTTCTTATATATATATATATATATATATAGAGAGAGAGAGAGAGAGAGAGAGAGAGAGAGAGAGAGATTAGAAGATGTTTATGACATGTAACTTTATTAACCTTTCAAATTCTATGGTGATTGCATCGCCTTGTTACTTTAGTATCGATGCCTTTGTTTGTAGAATCTAGAAAATTTGTTAGAATAATGCATGTTAAAGGTCTTAAGTCTCATGTGCTTTTCTGTGAGCACATAGATCATGAGCTCTATAATGAGCACGTCCCTGAATTGGAGTCACATGTTAGCCATGTATATACAAGGGTAACCAAAGAAGAAAAATTTTCTCCCATCGATGCATATTTCCAACTAGCAATCTCACATGATCCTAAAATAGTAACTTCTCAAATGCCTCTCACACACATTGGTCATTTCTCCACTTAATTAGCATGCTCTTTCGATGAAGGTGCAATATCCCAAATGGGATATCTTAACTAAAATTGCAGAAATAAGCTTAAGCAGCAAAATAAATGGAAATATACACACAGCCACTAATAGAACACAATGGATGCCGATAAAATCACTAAGCCATTTTATTAATCCATGGTAAAAAGTACATCAACATAAAGGAACAGCGGAACCTGAGCTTGCCAAGCAAGCAGAGCAAACCCAGAAAGATCTCTGGCCCAACTGATGAATGACGCTGGCAATGATGTAGATGGTTCGGCAAGGAGACTGCTGCAAATCGGCTACGACAAAACTGACCTCTCCAAACTCCACTGAAGCACTGTGAGATCTCTGAGTGAAACCTCCTCAAGGGTATTAGGTTTCCGTCCAATACTCACAAATCACCCGAGGGTTTCCGTCCTGGGGCTACGGCTGAAGTAGAGAACCACGTTCTCAAACCTCTCATACACAAGAAAATGATCTACTCCAAAGATGTCCCTCAATGGCCTCCTCCCTTTCTTTTATAGAACTCTTGGAGCCTTCTAGAGCATTATTTTATTATTATTTTATTCATGGTGCACTTTTCCCTCTTATTAAAAGATTCTTTTTTAATGCAGAAAAGAGTAAATTGGCTACCATGTCTCCCTTGGTCACTAAAACTCATGTCCAACTATCCCATCATGGAGGTATCCTCGTCCCGGTTCCAATGAGCTATTACACTAAGGTGTTCTGTCATGTATTCCTTCCAGAATGTCACCGTGAGCATAATTAGCTGAGTTAAGCCCATAAATAACTCAAATTTCTGAAAGTTTTCGGAATGCACCGGAACGAAAGCCAAACTATTCGGATGATGGAATATATCAAGTGAATGCCACCCGAACCATAGAAACTCCTCAAAACTCCTCCAAAAAGCCCCCGGGCCCACTGATTACACCAACCTGTACCTGTGACCGGTTTGCTCCTAACTTTGGAAGTCCATCCTAGCCCTGTCATAGACGATACCAAAAAAGGGAATATTACAGACCTTCCGCCCCAAGATTGCTTGCCCTCAAGCAATCGAAATATGTGGGCCACTCTGTTGGCCCGCCGCAACTGAGACCCAATGCCTGGATCCCATACAAACCTCTGGGTGCTGCTATGCACCTGTATCAAACCACTCGGAATCAGGGCTTTCACATTACCTTTGGACCCTAACGCTTGATGATGATGATGTCATGCGACTTCTTTTGCCTTTAGAAAAGGTGATGTAGGGCATAAATATAATGACTTCATGGTTTTGAAGGGACTTTATGGAGGCATACCCATGCACTTTGAGCCTTTTTTGGAGTGATGAGCACACATGATCCATTTTGTTATTTGCTTGTGGCACCTTGAGCATTTATGGAGGATGACTTTATGGTGGAGGACTATTTCCCACATGTGGGCTATTTTTGGCATTTTTGTTATGTTTTTGAGATATATTGAGGTCGGCTTGTGACCTCACCCTTATTGAATGCTTAAGCAAATTTCTTTTAGGGATTTGCTTGTAAATAAGGCAAGTTATGTTGAGAAATCTAGGGCATTAGGATTAGGAGATTTCTCTACAATGATAACTGCTTGTGAATGCTTTTTACTTCTTTAGATTAGGATCTTCTCTTTAGTTAGATTATTATAGTGTTCTTCATCAAAGAACTACCAAGGCATCAACAATAAAGAGACAAAAGACACAAAATGTAGGCGTTCAACTAGGGCCAAAACCTCTCCAACTTGAGAGGAAAACCCAAACGAATTCTTCTTCTGATAGGGACTTCAATTGACGAATATGAAGACCATGAACTAGACCCTTAACACAACAACCTCTGCAAGACCAAGTTACAAGTTCCTTCTTTTATGCTTCTTCTCCTTGCTCAGGTCAACACAAGTCAAACTGTGTTCATGCACTGCGCTTCTTGGTTATCTGAAATTTCGGTTCTTTTCCACAGACTTGTAGCCTGTACTTCTGCAATTTCACATGTGGGAGAGGAAAGATCAAGTTAAAATATGCTTTCTTTGCTTCGCTATACATGGAGACTTCTTCTAGGTGAACTCGACTAGCAAAGCAACTGAATTCGAGACCCTTTGATGAATTCCTCAATGACTATTATATTGCAGAAACCCTAGTTTTATGCCACATGTGCGGAGAAATCAGTCCAAAGACACTGCCAAATAAATCTGATTTGGTTCTTCCTTCCTTCGCCTGATGATGATCTCTTCTTCTAGTGATTTCACACTTCTTTTTTGCTCTTGATGCTTGATCGAAAATTCTTCTCTTAAGCTAGGCCGAGCTGCCCTATTTATAATGGTTTGTCCATAAAAAATAAGCCGACTTCTCTTGGTGAGAAGGCTGACATGCCTTTCTAGATTTATCCTTAGGCCGACTTCAAGGATAGCTTGTGACATGGTCTTGGGGGATTAATGAATTAATCAAATTCTCTTTTACAATGTGTAACATGCCCAAATGGTTCTTTCATCTTTGACATTGACTCGATAGACTTTATGACTTGATGACCAAACCTAAGGACTCACAATGGCAGCCTTCACTATTCAAATAAAATTCCTTGATCATGAAACCCATGATTCAAGCATCACAAAAATAATTTTATTTTCTTCTTTACATCAATTACATAAAATCACAATTACACATCATTATGAAGACCGGACCTAGTTACACTTTTCAACACTCCCTCTTAACTAGGGAGGTATTCATAATCCATACAAGGTAGTTGGACATTCTCAATCTGAAGAATTCTCATAAGAAGAATCAAATTGGTAACCCATCTGTCTAGCATCATATCAACCAACATTATCACATAGCAAGGCCTTGACTAACAACTCTCTCTCTCCACAAGATCTGAGCACAATGTTGGCTAGACCAATGCTGTATAGACACCCTCATCATTGTCTCTCTCAGAACATACTCCACCAAGGTTCTCAGATTGTGTTCCACCAGGAATATTCTTATCTTGGATTCCCAATCCTCAAAGAATATCGGTCCTCTACAACTACTCTTATCTTGGATTCCCAGTCCTCAAAGAATATTGGTCCTCTACAACTACTCTTATCTTCGATGCCCTAACTCATCCTCAAAAAGTGTCGGATGCCATGTGTTTACCCAATCCTCCATTCTGTCTTCCCAAGTGAAGACAAGAATGATGTGTCTATCTCTCCCTCTCAACTTAGGGAGGACATATCCATTCCACTGAAGGAATGTACCTATTCCTATAAAAGGAATGTACCCAAGCTCCCTCATGTTCAAGGACTTGCTTCCAACAACTCATCAAGTGGAGATCATGGGATAACCAGTTGCTTGTAGAACTTCTTCCTTTGATGTCATGAATTTCTTCTTTGTCATAGAGTCTACATCTTTCGGGACTTTTTCGTAGGGCACAAACCATCCATCACTTTCTTCCATGAGTCAGTCATGTCATCATTCCTTTCATTGGAAAGTGATTTATTAGTCCGTATCTGGCCTTCCTTTATGCCATGCTGCCTTTTCATGCCATGTTTCCTAAAGGATCTTTCATCCTGCTATATGGTCATTAGTGGTGGAAGACATCCACAACTCTTCCCTTGGCAGCCCTGCATAAGCCCCTCCAGATATCATATGAAGTGAACATTAAATCAAAATTACCTTTGTGATGTTCTTTCATCATGTTATCTTCCTGTTTCCATCAACATCTTGCATACAAGTTGACACATCTTCAAAATATATACATTGTCAAGGGTCTTCTTCTTTTTCGGACTCCATCAGGGTCTTCATATCTTTCATGGAGATGTCATAGGCAAATCTCTTATTCCTCGGATGTTGAGTGCCTTCTTCATAGTTGCATATTTTGTGATCTCTTCCCTTCTTTCTTCACACATTTTCCCTTCCAGGAAATTCCAATCATAGTTCACCTAATTATTGTCAACCACCTCATATTTCATACGAGGACATATTATGTTGATTTTATCTAGTTAATGTTTGACCTATGCCTTCTTGCATCCTTTCAAAGGAGGAGATTCCTTCTTTTGATCATGCTCTCGAGATAGAGCTTTTATATTACCGCAACCATATGACATGACTAAATTTTATCAAATACAAGCATACATACCTCATTTTTAGTTAGGTCATCTAGACTTCCTTCAACAACTTTCTTGATTGAAAGATTTTCGATTCCTTGATCTGCTTCACCTCTTTTGTCATCATGCCCATGAATTCCACAAGTTGGAATTCTTGATGAAACACTTGCTTCCTTTTAATCGGTGAACCTTCCGATGAAGATTCCAATAGAGGATCTTAAGTATCCTCATTCAGAAAATGCTTCCTTTTGACTGATATATGATGATCTTTGTACTAGATAACTTTTTCTCCTTCTCATAAGTACCACTTATGCTTCTAATGAGGTTACCAAGTGCTATATTCTTCCATAGGTGGCTGCCATAGACTTTTATTCTAGCTATCGTTCATGCTTCTCTATGATGATGTTATGAGCTCTTGCTTTCAATGCTTCTATGATGTTATGATACAACCTACCATACTCCTTGGATTCTCATGATTGCCATACCTTACAACAAAACTTGAAAACAAAAACATGAAAATAATTAGGTGAGGAAGACTATCTTAATCATAGTAGAGATCTTTTACTTCCTCTTTCTTGGACTTCTTCTTTTTAGCTTCCTCTATGTCTTCAGTGATATGGGCTTCTTCTCTACCCCTTTTATGATGATGTTATGAGCTCTTGCTTTCAATGCTTCTATGATGTTATGATACAACCTACCATACTCCTTGGATTCTCATGATTGCCATACCTTACAACAAAACTTGAAAACAAAAACATGAAAAGAACTAGGTAAGGAAGACTATCTTAATCATAGTAGAGATCTTTTACTTCCTCTTTCTTGGACTTCTTCTCTTTAGCTTCCTCTATTTCTTCGGTGATATGGGCTTCTTTTCTTCCCCTTTTGTTATTGTCCTTCTTGAGCTTAGGACAATCTCTCTTGTAATGCCCATATTCTTGACACCCATAGCATTGAATCTTAGCCATGTTCTTTGACACCCATAACATTGAATCTTAGCCATGTTCTTCTTATTCTTTTGTGGACCAAACTTTCCTTTTCTTTTCGTCATTGTGGCATATGCTTGATTTTGCTCATTTGATCCCACATCAGTGTTTTCCTTTAGTTTGGTTTCTTCAATCTTGCATAGAGACCATAGATCTTAGAATGGAGTAGCTTATTTCTTCGCATAAATACTTGAAGTAAAGTTACCCCACTCCTCTGGTAGTGCATTTAGTACTACAGTGGTCATCTCCTTGTTAGACATTATTTCTCCCAGATCTTGAAGTTGATCCTTGATCTCAAATATCCTCATAAGTTATGAGGCTATTCCTTCTTCCTTTGATATCTTTAGCTTGTAGAGTTCTTTCCTTAATGAGATCACTTCTCCTGCAGTGCTTATGGAAAACAACTCTACCAATTTGTCATAAATTTCTTTTGAAGTTTCGTGTTTTGATACATATGGAATGAGGGGATCCTTGATGGATTCTATGAGAATCCTTTGAGCCTTTATTTCCCCTTTCATAAATCTTGCAAGTGCTCGAGCATCTTCCTTTGGAGGTTTGGTGGTTGAACTCTTTACATGATCCATGACCTCATTTTCAATGAGATTCAGGTCTGTCATTTTCTTCCATGCAAGAAAGTTTGAAACCCCAACCAATTTGTTGCTTTCCTTGCAAAAAGACATTTTGACAGATTTAGATGTAGACATAAATATACTTGTTAATATGCTTCTTCCACTTGCTACCTCCTTGAATTTGATGATGATATAGATAATATAAAATTTTTCCTTGATGAAGTTAGTTCTCTTCAAGAATGATCCTTGACCCCACAAAGGGGGAGATCACTTTAGATCCTTTGATAGTGATGTGTTTGATGATGATGTTCAATGATGACTTCTTGATGATGTCCTTCAATGGTAAGGACCTTACTTCAACGAGAGAGAAATTGCCTTCGAACTTTTGAAGATGATGACAACGTCCTTGTTCTCGCTTCTCTTTGATGAATAGACTTCAGGTTACTTGGATTTGTAGATCTCTTTAACTTGATTAGGGTCTTTGTGGTCTTCTGATGATAACTTGAGGATCCCAAGACTTCTTCTTTGATCTAGGGTTTTGGTACTTCTTTGTAGATCATGACTTCAAGATGATCTTGAAGATTTTCTTTGATGTCCTTCTTGTATGCTTGTGTGTCTCTTCATAAGATGCCCTTCCTTGAGTTTGTCACCTTAGCTCTGATACCGTGTTGAGAAATCTAGGGCATTAGGATTAGGAGATTTCTCTATAATGATAAGTGCTTGTGAATACCTTTTACTTCTTTAGATTATGGTCTTCTCTTTAGTTAGATTATTATAGTGTTCTTCTTCATCAAACAACTACCAAAGAATCAACAATAACGAGACAAGAGACATAGAATGTAGGCGGTCATGTAGGGCCAAAACCTCTCCAACTTGAGAGGAAAACCCAAACAAATTCTTTTTCTTAGAGAGACTTCAATTGACAAATACCAAGACCATGATCTAGACCCTTGACACAACAACCTCTCCAAGACCAAGTCACAGGTTCCTTCTATTCTGCTTCTTCTCCTTGCTCAGGTCAACGCAAGTCAAATTGTCTTCATGCACTGCACCTCTTGGTTATCTGAAATTTCGGTTCCTTTCCACAGACTTGCAATCTGTACTTCTGCAATTTCACATGTGGGAGAGGAAAGATCAAGTTAGGAGATGCTTTCTTTGCTTCTCTATACTTGGAGACTTCTTCTAGGTGAACTCAGCTAGCAAAGAGGCTGAATTGGAGACCCTTTGATGACTTTCTCAATTACTGTTACACTGCAGGAACCCTAGTTTTCTGCCACACGTGCGAAGAAATCAATCCAAAGACAGTGCCAAATAAATTCGATTTGGTTCCTCCTTCCTTCGCTTGATGATGATATCTTCTTCTAGTGATTTTTGCACTCCTTTTCTGCTCTTGATGCTTGACTGAAAATTCTTCTCTTAAGTGAGGCCAAGCTGCCCTATTTATATTGGGTTTTCCATAAAAAATAAGCCAACATCTCTTGGTGACAAGGCCGACATGCCTTTCTAGATTTATCCTTAGGTCGACTTCAAGGATAGCTTGTGACATGGTCTTGGAGGTTTAATGACTTAATCAAATTCTCTTTTACAATGTGTAACATGCCCAAATGGGTCTTTCATCTTTGACATTGATTAAATAGACTTTATGACTTGATGACCAAACCTAAGGACTCACAGTGAGAGCCTGCACTATTCAAATAAAATTCCTTCATCATGAAACCCATGATTCAAGCATTACAAAAATAATTTATTTTCTTCTTTACATCAATTACATAAAATCACAATTACACGTCATTATGAAGACTGAACCTAGTTACACTTTTCAACAAGTTAGGCCTCACATAAATAGAGGTCTTATTTCATTTTATCATCATCAGTCACTCATCACACCCTCTTGTCTTTGGGAGTGTGCGTTAGTATTTTTGTTTGTATTGGGCCAAAATGTGATTTTTGTGGTGCAATTTTCTCTTGGAGATGATTTCCTGGGATTGATTGAAGTGGTTCTTATAGAAATTTCCGTAAGTTTACTGCACATTTTCTATATTTTGCATGTTGTATTTGTGTAGTATGGTTTCTACATGTGCCATGATATATAAATTGCTGAATTTATCTTGAAATCTTGCCTCTATGAAATGTAAAATTGTATTCTTGGAATCCCTTAAGAAAACTCCGAGTGTGCATCTCCTAAATTTAAAATCTCCCCTCACAAGGAAATCGATAGGGTTTTTAAGTGGATTCCCTAGCCATCCCACCCACTTCAACAAGGCCATTATTATTGATTTTATCTAAGTTACCAGGATTCGGATATGGATCCGGATACAGATACAGATCTGGATTCAAATTCGCCGGTTTTTTGAAAATCCAACATCCAGATATGACAAAGATACGTCAAGTACAAAAAATATAATAATATTAATAATACACACAAAATATATACATCTCTATAACCTTTTTTTGGTCTTAAGCATTTAAAAATAATTATATTATGCACTCGTATAGAGTGAGACCTACAAATTGTTTGATAACTTTAAGAACCTTTTACTAATAGAAGTCCTAGAAATTTCAAAGATATAATGGCTATCATAATTTTATATGAATGCAAACTTAAGATATATTTTAAGATTATCAAGATAAAACTAAATTATCAGAACACCTATATTTTAAGAGTATCGTGACAAAACTAAATTTAAAATTATATATATATATATTTGAATATTTTTTATAAATTTTATATATCATTTTAAATTTTAAATTAATTAAAAAATGTATATTTTAAAATTTCAATATATAATTCAAAACTAAATTAAAAATAATAAACAATATAATAAAATTATATTTTAAAATTTGAATATATAAGTCAAAACTAAATTAAAACTAATAAACAATATAATTTATAATTTACAGATCTGTTTCCAGGCCTATAATCAGGATCTTTTGCGGCATGCGATGTGCAAGTGACAAAGGCGTGGAGCACAAACAAGATCTTCTACGGCGTGCAAGTGATGAAGGTGTGGAGCAGTAGTGTGGAAAACAACACTTGACATCCCAAGCTTCGCGGCTGAGGCATGGGGAGCGTTCACTTGGCATCCTGTACTAAATACATTGCTGATGATGTAGGACGGAGAGGCATGGGGAGCGTCGGAACACTCAACATTGTTATTCATTTGGTGGTGCGACCATTTTTCGAAGAGCCTGACAATATTCTCCATGCAGGCGACACGACATGGAACATTGCCTGAACCTTGGATTCCTGGGGATGACTCCTCACTGGGAGGGAGTGGCAGAGATACCAAATAAAAACCTAAACCGAAGTCTAACAAGTTAAAACCACGTTGCAAAATATTTTGAAACCCGGAAAAATTCATGGGACCCATTTCCGGTTTTGTGGGATCCATTTTTGATTTTAAGGATCCGTTTCCAGGCAACAGTGATCTGCCATGTTGTTGGTTCTTGGGCATATCTAGGTGGATTCAGGGCCGGATCTGGATCAGATACGTGGATCTTGGACCCTAGAGGGTCGGATTCGGTAACTTAGGATTTTATCCTAGAAGACTCCATTTGCCCATTTAGAACAAGGCACTAGTCATAGTTGTGTTGATCAAACCTCCTTTAATAAAATTTCCCTCCCAGATATTTAGGGTTAAGGCTAGGGTTCTGTAATATCCCAAACGAGATAATTGATTGATTTTGCAGAAATTTAACTCAACCAAAAATTCCACCATAAAATTACTATTCGATTAACATAAGATTGCCATGTAAAATATAACAAGTAGAGTGCATGCAATTCAATAAGACAATGCACATAAATAAACTTAACTTTCATTATAATAAATAACTAAAAGAGTGTACATGATGATATAGCTGAAAATAGCTGAGATAGACAATCTTGACTCCAAAACTGATTTGCTCTGATGCTGAAACCGTCCCCCCCCAAAAAAAAACTGAATTGAAAACAATCACTGCACGTATGAATTATCGCTGAATCCACCAAGGAGATGAGGTGGGTTTTTGTCCACTCTCACCAAGTTCACTCGAGGGTTTTCGTCCTGGGGCTACTGTTGAAGTAGAGAACTAGGTTCTCAACCTCTCATACAAGAAGAAATGTCAAATCCAAGATGATCCTCCAATGGCCTCCTCCTCCTCTTTATAGATTTGATGGACCCCTCTAGAACCTCCTATTTTATTATTATTTTAATCATGGAGCACTTTTCCCTCTTCTATTTCAATTAAAATATTCTTTTTAATGCTGGAAAAGGGGAAATCGGCCACCATGTCTCGTCAGGTCACTAAAACTCACATCTAGCCATCCCATGCTATAGATCTTCTCTTTCTGGTTCCAACGAGCTATTACACTAAGGTGTTTTGTCAAGTATTCCTCCTGGAATGCCACCATTGTTGGAAAATGTAACTAGGATTGGTCTTCATATTGACTATGTAATTATGTATTTATGTAATGAAGAAGAAAAAGATAATAAAATATATTTTTGGTATGGCTGTTTCATGGGTTTCTTGAGCAAGGTTTTATTATAGGTCAAAAGACTTCTTCTTGATGTCTTTTAGGGATTTCTCTTCTGGTCATAAATGTACTAATTAAAGGGTCATGTTTATGAAGAGTCAAAGTATCAATTGTATGCCTGAATACCTTGTCACATAAGCCTTGAAGTCATTGCTTAGAAAGAGGCTCAAGAAAACCTTCATCACACTGGAAGATACACTCTACAAGTCGGCCTATAACCCTTGTTCAAGTCGGCCTCACATCTAAAGCACAGGTCCGCTTATTTATAGATAGGATCAACTATTTAAAGCAACCTGTGGATTTCAGTTTGACATGAAAATTTGGTCAAGTTCTGTGATTTAGTGTGGGTTTCAGGAGAGAATAAGTGCGGATTTCAGGACAGAAAAAATGCGGATTTCAGGACTGTAATAAGTGCAAGTTTAGGACTATTGTCCTATACATATAAAAGAGACAAAATCTCAGACCTTTGTGATTTTCGATCAAGGTGAAAATTGCGGTAAACTCAGGAACAGTTCTGTGATTAATGTGAAGTGAAGGACAAAGATACTAGTGCGGAATTAGAAAAGGAGAAGCAAAGTATTCAAGGGTGATTCATATCTTCAATAAGTGTGAGAAACATGTATGGTTTCAGTGTGAAGAAAGGGCTGCATTGAGTAAGAAGAAGGGACTGTGTTAGTGTGGAATTGTTGGACTAGTTCAAAGTATAATAAGTATGATCAACCAACAATATTAAGTGAAGGTGCAAGGTGTGCACAGTACAAGTCTTCTACAAGGTGATGATATCACAAGTAAGGATCACATACAGTCGAAGAAGGAAGAATACAAGTAGAGATCAAGCTCTCTAGTCTTGGTGCAGGACAGTGCAAGACGGTGTAGAATGGTGTAGAAAAGAAGGGTCAACTCAAGAAGTCAATGAATAAGCGGTGACAAGGTCTTGGAGGCATACAATGGTCAAGGGTCTGTGTCATGGTCATGGTACTTGTCAACTGAAAGTCTATAAGAAGAATTTCTCATGGGTTTCCCTCTCCAAGAGCAAGAGGTTTTGGCCCTGGCTTGAAGAGCCTAAATTTGTGTCTCTTGTGGTTTTGGTAATTGACTTGATGAAAGACATAATAAGCTAGGAAGAGAAGACATAAGTAAAAGAAGTAAGCTCACAAGTAATTATTAAGAAGAGAATTTGAATTAATCACTGCCCTCCAAATTCTCAACAACCTTAAGCGTAATTAATTGAGTTAGGCCCCAAAATAACTCTGTTTTCTGAAAGTTGACGGAATGCATCAGAACGAAAGGAAAACTGTGTGGAAGATGGAATATACTGAGCGAATACCATCGGACCTCATAGAAGCTCCTCAAAACCCCTCCAAAAGCCCCTGGGCACGCTGATGAAACCAACCTGCACCTATGACCTGTCTGCCCCCAACTTTGAAAGTCCATCCTAAGCATGTCATAAGGAACACCATAAAAAGGAACATTACAAATCCTCTTGCCCCAAGAGCCCTCAGGCAATCCAAACCTGTGGACCAGTCTGTTGGCCCATTGCAACTGAGACCTAATGCTTGGATCCCATACAAACCACAGGGTGATGCTATGCCTCTGTGCCAACCCACTTGGAATGCATCCCTCAATGCCTGAATCCCAAATTGAGCTCTGACTGTACTTGTCATCGACTAATCCTCTTGGATCCTGATGCCACCATGGCCAATCATCTCCAAAGTCCCATGGCTTAGACTCTGCTCTATCTTCAACTATACCGACTACCGTTGCTGCTCCCTGAAGCGAATACCAACTCATCAACTCTCTCCAATCCAACCTATGGCATAAGCCGAGGTCAACCCTACTCTGTTGATGCTGGGCTAGTGCTACTGAAATACTAATGAACGGTCGGTCCACAATCCACTACTCACTGAAACATGCAATAACCCTCTCATCTAAGGGCTTCTGCTGTATCGTGCCCGGAGCTAAGAATGATACTCCATCAATAGGATACCAACTCATGATCTCCTGCCAATCTATCTCGTGAAAAGCATCAAACACAAGGACACCTATGTATGGAACAAGTCTACTATGCTGCCGCTAGTCCATGCTCAACTAATGCTGCTCTGTCTAGTCCATCAACAAGATCTGTGTGGGGAGGCATGTCCCTCTCTCTATAATAGGCCAAAGTGGGCAATGTTACCGCTCAAACTAGCAAGGGACCTAAAGGGGTTCCTAATAGGGCAACTGCTAGACCAAGGGCAACGACAGAGGCTTAGCCCACTGTCACGATGGCTAAGACTCCTTGCTCTTTACGGAATTTCACCGATGGGAGGAGTCTCGGTAGTGTGGAAATCACTTGTAAAGTATATGTCAATGGATAGGTGGAAAGTGACTCAGAAAACCCTTTCCCTAAGATGGATTGAAGAATGGAGCTTGCTTGCTCTTCAAGCAAGGGGCTTGGTCCACTAGGGGTAAGGGATGAGGATTGGAGGGTTGATGTAGAAGGAATAGGCTCACAAACGAGGTTCTCAATCCCTATAATCCTTGGGAAACTTGGATTCCCAAATAGTCCTTGACAAATAATCTTTGATGAGAGGTGGGACCACACGAGGCCAAGTGGACCTAGTCCAGGTTCGAGGATGGAATATAGCAAGCAATGATGCTCATACCCTAGACAAGGCGAGGGGAAAGGACCAAACAAGAATATTTACTTTGAAATGTTGAATTGATCCCTTTGAGGTCTAGTCTTGGGGATGCCTAGGCAAAATTCGATCTTAGAGATAGGTCTTGAGTTTCCCGAAGATTCCATTGTTAGAATGGCCTCAAATTCAGAGGAGAGGGAGGGGACCCACCAACGCAGTAGCTTGTAGTAGATCAAAATTTTTCCTTGGGTCAATTCCAAGGAAATTGATGCCTTGGGTGACCTATGAGGGCTAGACCTGAGAAAATGGTAAAAATAGGGTAAAAAAGGTGAAAAGGATGACCACCCTGCCAGGGGTCAGTGCCTAATCCACTTGGGGATATGGAGTCAAGGATAATGATGAGTAAGAACTTGGATTCTTGATCAAGGAGGCCCGAAAAGTTAGCTTCATCTAATGTTGAGGGAAAGAAAATAAAAGCGACTTTCAAGCATTTATACTTCAAAGCAAATGATGCAAGCTTATCGAGATAAATAATCTCTAATACATTTCATTCATATAACATTGGCCCATACATTAAATTAGCTAAAACATGCTTAATTCCACATTTCAATCATGCAACAACTAGCCCTTATTTTAGTAGTATGAAACAACAAGAATAACAACATTAAAATTTACTTACAACGTTATAGAGTATATCCAACCAACATTTCGTTTGCAAGACAAAGCTCCAAGACAAGAAAAATAGCCCAAATCCACACATCAAAATTCATCCATCTCCAAAAATGTCTACCAAGGGAAAAAATTTGAAGTTCTCTATGATTAGAGAGATCCCAAGTCTAGTGATGATACAAATGAATGTATCTAACATCAATATATACCCTCCTAAGGAGTTCGAATTAGCCTATGGGCCTACATTAGCCCCTAATGATAAAATAATGTGCAAATAACACCCCTATTGGTGACAAGCCCACCAAACTAGCTTAAAATGGAAAAAATAAGCCTCGCAGGGGGCCAAATAATAATGTATACATGTCATGGCGCCCAACAAAGGCCTAGTAATGTCCTGAAGTGCCATAATGAGGAATAAATTCCTCAGAATATGTTGGACAAGGGGGTGGCCCCTTGTTCTCCAAGTAGTAGACTTGTGGTGCTCCCAGTTGTTGTGGGGGCACACAAATGACCCCATGTGTCTCCATATGAATCAGAGATGCCTGTAGATCCTCTGCAAAGGATCGAGTGATGAAATGAACACTGCCATGACATCGTACACGTAGTGGGACACCTGCTAAGAGTGTGGGGCTCCTGTGGGGCTTATTGGGCATAGTGTACCAAGCACATCACCATTGTCCCAAAAGTGGATTGCTAGTAGCCCCTAAACATCAATGAGGATCTGTGGAGTGCTATCTGCTGCTGTGGAGGCCCATGGCTCTCTATGTTGATTTTTGTAGCATCGGAAAGTGCTTTAAGTCTCAAATTTTGTGGAGATGCTTAGACACTGGTATTCCAAAGAACCAAGAAACCGTTTGTGAAAATTCCACTCGATTAATGTATTATTAAAATAATTAAATATTTTAATGGAGATCCTAAGTATAAACTTAGGGAAATTAAATAATTAAAGGGTATTAATAAAACATGAGTGAGAATGATCTAGAAAACAAATATCAAGTCATGTTATAATCTTAGCCGTTGATTAGAGATCTAATCTCGGTCGTTGATGTATCAATGAGAAGACTATAAAGGAAGGCTTGAAGGCCATTTGGAAAGACACACTGAGTTGATCTAGAGTTCGAAATTTCCGGGGCGGGGTTTAATGAGAAATTTGAGCTAGAGATCTAAGCAGTGAGGGGCAGCGATAACATTCGAAGAGGAAGAAATTTTCTCAGCTGGTGGAGCATCAGCCAGAGAAAGGTAGAGGTGATCTAACCAAGCCAACGCTAAAGGAAGAAGGGCTAACGCAGTGACTGCATAGGGCTCACGCGGAAGTAGTGGAGAGGCAAAGGAGGGTTTTCGGAATTTTGCTTGAGGATCAGTTTTGGAGGTCGGGATCTAGAAAGTGACACCGGGAGACTGTTCCTCAGGGTCCACAAAGGCAAAACAACTTGGTTGGGGCTGAACGCTGAGCCTGGAAGGGGGTGATGCAGTGGCTGGAATTTCCAGCATTGGGACTGCGTAGAGGCAATGCAGTGCCTCCCTAGGGCGGGGTTTTCTTCATCTGGATCAGCCGAGAACTTAGTGATTGAGTGAGGTAAATCCTCACAAATTCTTCTGCCAGTATTTCTCTCTGTAACTGAATCACCCAAGGGGTATTCAGAGATGTATTCAGACATTGCTACTGCTTAATAATAAAACCCTTAGATATGCTACACCAGTTTTCCCGAATTGGGTTTTGGGGACTTAGTCCAAAATAAAGGTGTCATATGTGTGATTGATTTCCTTGTTCAGTTTCCTTGTTTCAGCATCATGAGTATTATAGTGTACGCTGCTTCAATATTTCATATGTGATTCAGAAATAATTGTGTAAAGTAAATTACATAAAAGAAGAAGTAATTCAGTTGGTTGCAGTAGGATTCCTTAGATTGTTCAGATCTAGGAATTTTCACACTATGCACACCCTATGTGTGCCAATGTAGCTCTCTGGGGGTTAGGATCCCGTATAGGGAGACCAAACCCAAATGGAACCCATCTGCAATTCTACATAAGATCCAATGTGTCCCCTAGGCTTCCAGTACAACCAATTATTAGAATAATCGTGTAAAGGGCTTACAAATCATGGATAACAAAGTGGACACTTCACAATTGCATGCCCTTCCGTAGTGGGCTTTGGCATGTGCTAGTGTCTCCATACTCTAAAGGGGGTTAGCCATGTACCTTATTAAGTGGTTTCAACCCTAAGAGTGGTTAGTAGGTCCAAGGTACATCCTTTGAATGGGGGTGGCAAGTGATAAATAAGTGAAAGGGAGTAGGGAATGAGAGGGGTAACCCTGGGCCATATATCGAGGCATAGGGGCAACCAGATAAGGGGAAGCCCACACTAGGGTATATAATGTGTAAGAGGGAGCAGTCGTGGTACATAAGGTGTCCTGACCTTGATTTTTCCAGCCTTCTTTATATGCCTTTTGCCTTTTATGAATTTTCTCTAATTGATTGCTCGGGGCTCAAGGATAAGAGCATGATGTTTTAGATATAACAGTGATTACCCCTTTAAGGTAGGCTAGTTCATTGCCCTCCAGGGGTTTGGGACAATCATGGGTTTCTGTATGACAAAGGAGGCTCATTTAGTGCCTATGGAACCAAGGTGATGGCTATTGGTAAGAGGCAAAGCTCATTCTTTGGTTTTTTCCCATGTGCTAATTATTTTTGTCCCGACCATCTTTTGCATTTTGTGGTACAATTTCTTGTTAATTGTGGCCAATTATGCTTCATATTTTTCTTTTAGTTGCTTCAACCTCCGGGGCATCATTCCAGGCCTGACCCTAGGTGGGGGAAAGGGGTTAGGGAGGCTGGCCCTATGTGGACCCATGGGGGCTATGTGGACCCAAGTGGGAGAAATGATGAATGGGAGTATAATGAGTGAAAGGCGAGTAATACATGCGGATAAAGGAGTGGGACCATGCACCCAAAGTTGGGGTTTCCCAAGTAGTATCACCCTAGAACCAAATGGTCAATAAAGGAGAACCCACGACACTAAGATGTAGGGGTAATATACCTAAAAGAGATCAAGGGGACAGGAGCACAGACTAAGCCCACTCTATCCGCCAAATCCCCCCATCAATCCATGGCCACAAGTATCCTTGATAAGTAAACCCAATACTCAATTACCAAATGACAAGACATACCATTAGATTTGGGAGGCCCACCTTCAAACATACGATCAATACAAATGGGCGAGGGACCACATGGCTGGCTCAGGTGGCAGAGAAATGACACGACGAGCTAGTAAGAGGCTGCAAGGGGTTGCTGGCTGAGGTCCATCATGAAAAATAAATTTCTCCTAGGGATATCACCCACGAAGTGGTGGGTAACAGGAAAAATGTGTTGCAAACACTGTCTATGTACTCCTGGAGAGGATTGCGGCCTTGAAATATTGCAGCTCTACACGCTGTCACTGCACCTATCTGCACCTCATCAATGGGTAGGCCCAAGGATGGATGCACCACCATCTCCAACAACTCCTCCCTCCTCTGATCGAAAACTCCATGCTCCTGTTGTCTAGTACCCTCCTACAAAACTACCTTGTCAACCTCCAACACCTCCTGAGGGCAAGTGTCTGCAAACACTGCCACCCTACTAACTGTCTGTACATATGTCTGCCCCTCATCAATGGTTGACCCCAAGGGTGGCTACACACCCATCACGGGCTCAATATGAACCTCCAACTGGTTCTCCCCAAAAGGCTCATCATGCATACTGTGCGTATGATCCCCCTCAACTGACTCATGCTCCACCATATGCTGCTCGTGCTGAATCATCACTGGTGACTCATCATCTTGAATGTCTCCCATAGGGTCCACTGACTGCTCACCATATAAATCCATTCTACTGTCAACAACTCTACATGACTCATGCTCCTCTGGGGCATCCTTGTATGAGCCCATGGACTCGTCCAAAGAAGAATCCTCACCCTGCGAGTCATAAGGAATTTCCTCCTGCTCTACCTCTATCATCTCCTTAGTGTCACTCAAGCACGAGTGATCAGGTCCCCAAGGTCGCTTGCAAATGAAGCAGATACCCTTCCTCAGCTTATTCTTGCTGCATGATCCACCAACCCTAAGCAACTTCTCCCTAGTCAATTGTCAACCAACCTTTCGGCTAGTACATAAGAAATAGGTGAAACCAACTGTTCTCTCCTCCAAATGGTCAACAATCTAGCCCACAACTCCCTGCAAATGGCGTCATGATCTCCCATGACTGAAGACAAAATGGACAACATGTTTGCTTTGACCATGTCAGAGTGATGTTTCTTAATGTCAAAGAAACATTGGAGCATTTGATGGATCAAGTCATCAAACCCAAAATCAAGCATGATGTCATAAGATCTAACCATGGCCATGATTCCTAGAATCTCAAGCTTCTTCCCAAAGGTGGAGCCTGCACTGTTGTCCAAGTCCTGGAAAGTTTCTACTATCAATCTGAAAACTCTCCTCATAACATCATCATTGTAAGGAGTTATAGGGGCGGTTAGTTTCATGATATTACTAAGACAAGATGCAACTAGAAGTCTAACCCCTTCACAAGGTTCCTCCAAGAACTTGTGCTGTACGAGAGCAACCACGGCTGGTTTTAGAGCCCAAATTAGTTTCTTCCCTTCTAACTAGTTCACTTCAGAGATGAGTGCATCCAGTTCATCTAGTTTGAATAAGGCTTTCGCCGTGACCCTCAATTGTTTCAAATCTGTCCCAAATGAAAATATTTTGTGTCCTTTTTCCTGCCACTTCTACACATCTCTTGGCGGTTCTTTTGGAAGAACAACATAGATCCCTTTTGACAACGGTATGCTATTTAGTTTTGTTTTTTGGTCTAATGATGCATGGTGGTTCAAGGAACCAATTTCTATGGTTAAGCTTCTCAATTTGTTCAGTAGTTCCTCCATGGTTTAGTCCAATGATTTTTTGAGAGTTTTTGATATATTGCTATGGGAATATTTTTTCAAACATTAGAGTGCCACTTTGTTGTAGGTGAAATTTCATTTCCAAGACAAGGCATGTAATATACATAAAACAAATCCCAACAAGTCTATACTGCTATTAATCAACCCAAAAATCAATACACTGCTAGGATATATAACAACACCGACAAAATGGTCTCTTCTCATTTGAAAATTGAATATACTGTGAAAATTGAATATACTGTGAGCAAATAAGAAAGGTAGAACTTGGAATTAGTTGTGGCCAATAGTAGAAGGTGCAATGATGTTCCAGTACTGGGATGGAGAAGTACGCTGCCCAATGATAGCCCAGATTACAAGGTATGGCCTCTACGTCTAGTCAAGGTAAGCATCGAGCTCTTCTTCATTGCTAGCATACACAAATGACAATGTATAAACTCAGCGTTGTGAATTAGCCTTGACAGTTCAAAAGAGGGATTTCGTGACCCCTATAAGCCACCAATGCTTTTGCGCTAAGACTTCTGTTCCCAAAAAACACTTACAACCAACAATTTTGGCCCTACATAGCCCGTATTAACTTCAAACTTCCCAAAAAGTAGCAAGGGAACTTGACTTGTATTACTGGTATTCCTTCCCCACACTTTTTGCTATTGAAACTTGGCCACGAATATTTATCATTCAATGCTGGAGATGTTTTGAAGACCAATTCGGCCTTCACTGGCAAAACAACAACCGTCCTCTTAAAATAAGCAGCCAAGTAAATCTTCAAATCTGGAATAAACAATTATTCGATCAAGGGATCGATCTTCCTCTGCAATGTTTGTTTTTCGGCCTCTTATGTCTCCAACAAGCAAGCACGATGTATCTGTGCACGTACTCTGCTGAGATTTCGTCCACCAGCTGCTCTGCTACAAGTATTTACTAAACACGGGTTTTGGGTCAACTCCTCAACGACCAAACTTTTCAGACTAGATATGCGCATTGTATGTTCTACTCGCAAAGTGTCAACGATGCATTCCTCAAACACGAGACAATTCTTTTGGGCCTTTCTATCACTGTGGATTTTGATCGGTATAATATTGCGGCTATGCTTCTTAGCCCAGTCGATTAGAGCGACATGGAATAATAGCCTGTGAGTCAGCAACGATGGATCATCCCACTTGCGTGCTCAGTTGGCCACGCATAATTCCCTCTGATCGCACCCATGCTCTGTCAGCTACCTCCTCAATTGACTCATCCAATACGCACAACGATAATATGGCTCAGTGTCGACGCGTTACAGTAATGGTGCGGGCCTTTGTTCTACTACTCGATTGGTGGCTCCGTTGTTAATGGTGCGACCACCTCAACAAATGCCACTTGATTGCTTCACTGCCATGCTCAGAAATGTGCCACAATCCCCGTCGATGATCTCTGTCTCCAAGGTGACGACTACGGTCAGGATGACAGCTACACTCAGGAAGGAGATACGTGAACAACATGGTTTTCGATTTCTGACTTGGCGTTGAGATTTGACTTCCTTATGAACTTACAAAATGTAAGCGTGGGCACCCTTTTTTTTTAACTCTGCGGCTTTAAACTTTAATTCTCAGCCCTAAAAATTCGGATCCCACTATAATCTGAATCGGCTCCTTAATAAATTCTGAGCTTAAAAAGGGTAGATTATCAAGCCAAGAAATGATTTGGTCGATTAATGTTCAATTCCTCTAAAACTTTAGCTCGTCTGCCTTATAATTTGGATTTGAGATTTGTCGAATGATTATTAAGCACTCAACAAAATCAAGGAAATTTGATTGGCACTTTGAAGTAGAAATTTTGTAGAATATTTAATTGCTTGGAATAAATTGTTCTGCAACAAAATGATGGCATTGGCACCTTCCTTCGACAATCTGCAATTTAAACCCTTAGGATGGCAAGAACACTAGCTCTGATACCACTGTAATATCCCAAACGAGATAATTGACTGATTTTGCAGAAATTTAACTCAACCAAAAATTCTACCATAGAATTACTATTCGATTAACAAAAGATTGCCATGTAATATATAACACGTAGAGTGCATGCAATTCAATAACACAATGAGCAGAAATAAACTCAACTTTCATTATAATAAATAATTGAAAGAGTGTACATGATGATATAGTTGAAAATAGCTGAGATAGACAATTTGGACTCCACAAATGATCTGCTTTGATGCTGAAACCTACTCTCCCAAAACTGAACTGAAAACAATCACTGCACCCGTGAATTTTGGCTGAATCCACCAAGGAGATGAGGTGGGTTTTCGTCCACTCTCATCAAGTTCACCCAAGGGTTTCTGTCCTGGAGCTACTATTGAAGTAGAGAACCGGGTTCTCAACCTCACATACAAGAAGAAATGTCAAATCCAAGATGATCCTCCAATGGCCTTCTCCTCTTTATAGATTTGATGGACCCCTCTAGAACATCCTATTTTATTATTATTTCAATCATGGAGCACGTTTCCCTCTTCTATTTCAATTAAAATATTCTTTTTAATACAGGAAAAGGGGAAATCGGCCACCATGTCTCGTCAGGTCACTGAAACTCACATCCAACCATCCTATGCTGCAGATCTTCTCGTTCTGGTTCTAACGAGCTATTACACTAAACTGTTCTGTCAAGTATTCCTCTCGGAATGCCACTTTAAGCATAATTAATTGAGGCAAGCCCAAAAATAATTTTGTTTTTTGAAAGTTGTCAGAATGCACTAGAACGAATGGAAAACTATGCAGTTGATGGAATATACTGAGCGAATACCATCGGACCTCATAGAAGCTCGTCAAAACCCCTCCAAAAGCCCTTGGGCTCGCTGATGACACTAACCTGCACCTGTGACCTGTCTACCCCCAACTCTGAAAGTGCATCCTAACCATGTCATAAGGAACACCAGAAAAAGGAACATTACAGGTTCTATGTGAAATTTTGCTAAACAGTGGTTTATAATTAATTTTTTATTGTTCTTATGGTAGGAAGTGCATTAATAAATCACATAAAAGCAAAATTTGGCATTCTTTGCATGTTCAACCCAACCTTTAGGGCTCTGACAGCATCATCCTTTTGCTGTTTATGCATAGTTTCAGCCATAAAACGCCATCATAAACCCTAGATCCTTGATATCTATTTGAAGGTCTTTCCACTTTGTTGATTAATCATTGAAAGACCTTTTCTTTTAGCTGTTATATGACATCGTTTAAATTGTCATTGAAAATCTGCAAAACCCTAACTTATAACAGCCCTATAATTCACTTAATTGGTCTAGGGATAAATCACAAAGTTCCTGAACTTTGGTAAAGATTACATAAGCCACCTAGGCTCTGCCAGTTTTGTTTCCTACATTAGATCTCCTTCATCACCTTGAACCATTCTTACTGAGTATCTTTTAGGTGATCCTTTAGGGAAGCCTTCCTTGTGGTTGAATACCACTAAATAGCTGGAGAAAGGATGCTGAGGTGACAGTGGCAGCCGATCTGCCTAGTGAGGCTTTGCACTAGGCCTGCTAGATTTTGCAGCAACAGTCCTCAAGGCTTTCAAACAATTAAGGGTTTTTGAGGCTTTACATAGGCTGATCTCAGTCAAGCTTAGATTATCACGAAGAAAGGAGGAACTGATGGATAAGGGATCAAACAGTTTGGGAAGGCCCCAAACATTAAGATTGAGCTTCTTAGCTCTCCTGGCCCATTCCTCATCAAACTGCTTCTGAACCACTAGCTCAAGGAATGATGTGTAAGTTTTAAACCTTTACATTAAAGCAACGCACATAGTTTCTTTATAAAAACAGAAAAAACAATAATATTCACACACAATACTCAAAGATTTAGCTTGGAAACCCTTAATTGGGAAAAGCAACAAATGTTTAAAGCCACACCTCTAACTTCCATCATATTAACTTCACCATTTACAATAAAATATATAGGATTCCATAGCATCCAAAACCCTATTCTGTTAAACTGGATTAGATTCCTTAACTGGAATTATATTACAGTGGGCTGAAAAACACCAAAAACAGCTCCCAAAATATTTTTTTGGGGGCTCTGGCCCCCTTGCAACCTCCCAGGCACAACGTACAGCATGTTGGGATAACTGTGCAAAGAATTTAACACATACTCAACATGATGGACAATGCCTGCCTTTAGCCACATGTACCCAATTGTTCTTCTCTGACTTGTTTCTGATGTGATTGCTAAGACTATTGGTGTGCAACTGTTTCATTCCGTAAATTCTTCTGCTGCAAAATTATTTCAATTTGTTTTTTTCTAATTGTAGACACTTCATTCGGAGGTCAAGTTCTGCTAATATAATTTGTAGGGCAATGATGGTTGAGTGATCATCTTATTGTATTTTTTTCAACTGTTGGTTCTCATTCTCAACTATCACCATCCTCTGCTTCAATTGTTTAATTGCATTGCAGAGAAAACTGATCTATTATGCCCATTGGATACATCATACTTCCTATGGGGGGTTGAAACTTGAAGATAAGAGCTGAAATGGTAGGGCTGTAGACAGGCCTGGGTTTCACTGTCAAAGAGGGGACTGGACCACCTATTTCACCTGTTCCGCGAGTCCTGTAGAAGTTGCTCAGTCAAAAAGGTTGATCAGGCTATGCTGAGGCTGACATCACCGAGTTGGGGCCGATCTGACTATTGCAAGTTGCCTTTGCTGAAAACAGACTCGCAAAGCACCTGAAAAACTGGAAGATTGTGCTGGCTGACCTGTGCAATTTAAATACCTCTCAATTGTTATAAATACTGGCGTATAAGGAGAACCCACATTCCAGACCATTTATGGGTACAGATCTGTGAAGGGGAGTGGAAGAGCGAGCAGGTGGTCAAGTTCAGAGAATCTGCAGAATTGGCAGGCAGCAGAAGCTCACCAGAAAAGTGGCAGAATTCTGCTGAAAATTGGTGGAATTGTGTGGAATTATGACAGAGAATCCTCAAGTTCTGTGCTTGTATAAAATTTTCATAATGGCAATGAAAATACCCGAAAAAAATGACGGAAGGATTGAGAGATAAGAAGGTATAATGCATTAATTACCTGCAAAGGAGTGAAGAAGGCACTGCTGGCTGTAAGTCACAACAATTGGCAAAACTTTGCCGTGGAAATTCCAGATGAGGGTTCAAAATAACCCTAAGAGAATTAAAAATGAGTTGGAAGATGATTCCTAGACAGGGGGTGACCAAAACTGTGGAATTCCAAAGGTTGAATTGAAGGAAATCCTGGGTGGGGGTGGAAGAGAGTGACCCCAAATGAAAACGTTGACTTTGAGGAGCCAAGGCATGATGTGTTGCTCTTTTGCTGCAACATATATCTAGTGTTAGGGGATGAACCAGGAGACCCCTTGCTTGCAAAATCCCAGATATTGGTGTGCAAAAAATGATAATTTCTGGCTGGAGATAAAGCCCTTGAATTAAACCAGAGAATTGATGACACTTGATCCTTGGTGTGCTATTGGTCCAAATGAAGAGCCGATACTGATCGAAGGCTCTGATACGAACTGATATGTGCACAAGTGAGACAGCAAAATAAATCCTCACATAAGAAGAAAGATGAGAGAAATTGCTGCAATTGTAAACTGCGTGCAATATTCCATATTCCATTAGACATGAGTACAAAAATTGGTAGGTGGAGTTACATGAAGAATAAGGTAAGGTGGTAGGTGGAGTTTTATTACAAATATCCCCTAGAATAACTAGATGAAGACTCTTAAGGTTTGTAGGTGGAGTGTGTTAGGTGACATTTACAACTATATCTTAGAAGTGAAGTTACAAATACGAATATTCCACATTTAACTTAATTGATTCTCATGTAGAAACTATTCTAAGAATCTTCAATTGTGGTTTTTATCTTGTTGAGAAATCTAGGGCAGAGATATTAGACGATTTCTCTTATAATGATAACTGCTTGTGAGGACTTTTTACTTTTCTTAATTAGGTTCTTCTTGTATTTGATTATTATTGTGTGTTCTTCATCAAACAGCTACCAAACCATAAAGAACAATGAGACAAAGGATACAAGATATAGGCAATCAGCCAGGGCCAAAACCTCTCCAACTTGAGAGGAAAACCCACAAGAATTCTTCTTCTTATAGAATCTTCAATTGACCAATTCCAAGATCTAGACCCTTGACCAAGAACCCTTCCAAGACCAATACAATGCTTCCTCTTTGAATAGCTTATTCTTCCAATAACTTCGACCTACTCTACAATTGCTACATCAGAAACTACAACTTCGATTTGCCCAGAAACTGCAACTTCGACTTGCCCAGAAACTGCAACTTCGATTTCTTCGCTTGGGTATATTCTCTCTCCTAGAGAATTCGGCTTTCAGAGCAACTTTTCTTGGTGACCTAACTTTACTTCTGCAACTTGGCTTCACTGCAACAATATGTGCCCTAATTCCTTTGCACGTGTGGAGAGAGGTAACCCAAAACAAAACCAAAAATTTTGACGACTTCTCCTTCGATTTCCTCTTCTTTGCACTTCTTTTTGTCTTTATGATCGAACTTGTGTGAGTGAGTGTGTTCTCCAAATGAGGCCGAGTGCCCTATATAGAGGCTTCCTTGAGCCTCCTATTAGGCCGACTTGATATGTCCTTAGGCGTACTTGTTGCTTCATTAGGCCGACTTGATGCTTGCATGGTTGACTTGGTCTTGGAGGGTCTTTTGACTCTAATTTGACTCAAATAATTTTCTTACAATATGTAACATGCCCAAATGTGTCATTCATAAATGACAATGACTCAATGACTTTATAACAAACCTAGAAACACTCAATGGGTGCTTTGACCTATAAAAATAACTACTCTTGAGCATGAAACCCAAGCCTCAAGACCCACAATAATAAATTTATTTTTCTCTTTTCATTAAATACATAAAATCATGATTACATCTGTCATTATGAATACCAAACCTAGTTACATATTTCAACATATCTTATGCTTGAAATAGTATCCTGAGTGGTTGTACCAGAGTTTTCTTATAAAATCAACTTGGTCTCACTGCAACTGCAAATTCTTCGTTTCCTCCAATTCCTCAGAGTTGATGTTCTTGAATTCAACTTTATAGGTGATCTGATGCTATGTTATTAGTTTAAAGAAAGTTTCTATGTGCCAAAGTTTAAACAGCTAGCAACTGATTATACAGTTTGTAAAATGTTTCTAACACCAACGTCAATGCTGGTTGTTTTGCCAGGCCGAGTCATTGACTGGACTTGCAAACCCTGCTTTGGCTGCTCAAAATTTACTTCATAGAGGACTTTTCACTAAGTGGGTAATTATCAAAATGGGTTCTGGAGGATCAATGATGGTGACATCAAAAGGATTGTTCTATGCGCCTGCGTTGAAGGTGGGTTCTGGTGACACAAGATTATAGTGTTGTTTGGCCAGTTCTAATTTTTGAATTAGTCTCAGAAAAATAAACCTTGACATTAATTCAAATACATTCCAGGTTGATGTTGCAGATACTGTAGGATGTGGAGATAGCTTTGCAGCTGCTATTGTTGCTGGTTATATAAATTTGATGCCTATGATAACCACTCTAGTATTGGCAAATGCTGTTGGTGGTGCTACAGCAATGGGCTGTGGGGCAGGCCGGAATGTTGCAACCAAAGAAAAAGTTTGTGAACTGCTATTGGCTTCAGAAGTAAACAACGACTACGAGGATTTCTGGAGAAGAATACGTGCCTCTGAGTATTTTAGCAAGTCTGAAATAATGCTTGCAAAAAGATCAATCAATTGCCAGGATAATTCTTTCCATGCCGTTGAAGTTCAACATGTAGCCAGAGATGCCTTGAATTTATTTAAGAAGGGCTCAAAAGAAAACACTTTGCACATCAAGATGAATGCATAAAGAATTAGTCAGCATTTGTAAACGGTGGATTCCACTTCAGCCCTTTTATGCTGGCTATTCTTATTGCCATATGCAATATGGAATTGTATTTCCATTGAAAACATGCACTCCATTCTTTGTTGCATAACTCATGGTTATTTGCTATCGTAATGAAAATTGAAAATAGCTTTGAATACAATGGTAGTTCATCACCCCTGAGTGCATTTTCTCGAACTATGAAGGTTTCTGTGATGACATGCTTTCCTAATATTTACCATAAGAGAGGGCATTATCTACTTGGTGTGGCTGTAGTATCAACAAATAAAGAGGTATATGGCAACGGAGCAGTTTATTATGAATTCTGTTTGACAGAGGTTGTGAACTGCTATCAGCTTCAGAAGTAAACAATGACTATCAGGATTGCTGGACGAGATTACATACTTAACGAGTTTTTTATCAAGTCTGAAATAACTCTAGCGAAAAAATTGATCAAATGGCAGGATATTTCTTTCCTTTCTGTTGAAGTTCAACGTGTATCCAGAGATGCCTTCAATATACTTAAGATGTGCGTGCTCACAAGAAAGCACTTAACACATCAGGTGAATGGATAAAGAATTAGTCAGTATATGTAAATGGTGAATTCATTATCCTTCTTTTGCTGGCTATACATTAATATTATCATCTGCACCATGGTGGAATTGTATTTCCATTGAAAACATGTATTTCATTCTTCGTTGTGTAATATATGATCCTTTTTCTCCTATTGAAAATTTAAAATAGACTTGAATACAATGGTATTCATTATCACTGAGTGCATTTTCTCCAATATGGAGATTTCTGTGATTTGTATTACATCCTTTCCGAATCTTAACTAGGAGAAAGGGTATTATTCACTTGTTTTCCAAGAAGGGTATTATTAACTTGTTATGGCAATAGTGTCAACAAATAAATGATAAGATGGCAGTTTATTGTTAATCTGTTTGGCATATGCATGAACTTTAAACCCCTTTGTACAATCATATCAGACCTTTTAAGGGATGAATTTTAGAGCACCTGTCTGTTTCCAAATATTTTGATCTAAGAAGTTAATATGTTGTTTATTACTCAGCAGCACCACTATGAGGTATAATTGTATTTCTTGGTTATACAATATCAGTAGAGGTGAAAATTATACAGCACATCAACTTCTAGAGGCAGACAACCTGGCTTTTATGAATGGAGCATAAGAAATGAAGTTGGTGATTTCACTAGCTTGCTGTTTGACCACATACATGATCTACATTGAGAAACTCTCGAGGTTTGACTTGCTCTGACGGATGTAGTCATTACAGATTTCTTCTTTTCATGCTTTACATATCGAATATCATGCTGAATTTCACTGTATAATGCTATTGAAGTGTGAAAATTTCTATGAATTTCTAGTGCAACAACTAGAATTAATTATTGTAACTGTAAAATTAATTATGCAATTTATTGCTACGACAATAACAAATTAATCACGCTGCAATCTTCACAAATAAAATACCGTGGAAAATAAAAGTGCTGGAAACTGAGAAATGCTAGCACACACAAAAATTGTGACAGTTATTTTTGGACAAAAGTCCTTGGAAAAACCAGTGCACTAGTGAGCATTTTTATTATTATGCAACAACAAAATTTCTGAGTACAATAAAATGTCATCAAACGGGGGATTCTATCTAAGAGAAATGCTGTAAAAAAATATACTAAGGGATTTTACCCTCTTTCCAAGCAATCCCGACACCTGATTGCCTTTGAAAAACTAGCTGTCCAAACCCTTTGCGTAGGCCATGCATCACCTCTGCGCAGGGCTTCTCACACTGAGCTCGAAAGTGCTGCTAATCAAGTCGTCTTGCCTATTGTTCACTGGCAAAATGCTTCTCTGGTCCTCTGGAAAATCTACTTGGTCTCTGGAACTGAAAACGTACTACCCTTCATCCAAATCGAATTGCTCTGCTAAAGCATCTGTGCAGTTCCTGCGTTGCTTCTTGGAGAAAATTTCGGCCTCCTCTTTCTAACTCTGGAATTGAAATTTTCCTCCAGATCACCGCTGACCTCTCCTGCGACTTGCTACTCGCCTCCTAGTTCGATCTCCACTGTTGAATCACTCATGCAACTAGGAATTTGAACTGCTTGGGCAATTGAGTATCTGCACTGGTGTGTTCTCCATCTACCCATCGACCTCTTATAATTTTCAATTGAGACTCCAATGACCACGATTAAAACTTAATCGATAGTTGAGATCATCTCCAAGTCGATTCATGTGAGTTTCTAGATGATTCACACCTTTCTCAATTAATTCCAAATAATTAGCCCGTTTTCCTAAGTTACACTTAAGAACTTTTTAATTATAGTCAATTAATTTAATTGAGCAATCTTGAGGTGGAATTTCCAGAAATGATTTCTAGGTTTTGAGAACTCCTATGTTTTATATTTTCTAGAAAGTCTTGAGACTAGACACTGGTGTTGGACATTGGATAAACCAATGCTCCTCGTGGGTTTTGCGACATGGACTAACAACCTCTTGTGGATCCCCATCTTTGGTGATGCGATCGTTGACTAACACCTGTGGGTTTTGGTCTAACGACAATCGTGATTCCCAACAATTGGTATCAGAGCATAGGTCACGAGGTCGATAGACACCTGACTCATGTTGGTGGGGAGATTGTTGGACATTGGATAAACCAATGCTCCTCATTTGTTTCGCAACATGGACTAACCGCCTCTCGTGGATCCTTATCTCTGGCGATGCGATCGTTGGTAAACCCCTGTGGATTTTGGTCTAACGACAATCATGATTCTCAACAACCAGTGTTTCATTCAATGAACTTCTGACATAGCACATGCATTCATGGCATACTAAACAAATCCCTTAATTTGACTACATATTGGAAAATACCTCTAAGAATAACATTATTTAACTCCCTACCAATACGAACCCAATACACCTTCCCAATCTAAACAACCCCAACTTTCACTAGATTTTGTAGGTTTCCATATTTTATTTAACATTTTTTATACCCCTTTATATTTTTCAATAACTTTGAGCTGCATTTTTTATACTTGACAATATAAAAACCCTTTACCCCCTAGTATATGCTCAATATATTATGTCATTTTTTCCTCAATATATATTCCCCAATATGAATGCATGTGGCATGATATTGCTCCCCTAGTGAAGCCCTCGTGAGACTAGAACACAATCCGATGCTGCAAAAACTAATGTTCCCTCTTAGCGAGAAAGGTGTTCTCTCCAACTAGTACTGCACAACTGCCACAACTGCCACAACACTCTGTCTCTACAACATCCTCCAACCACATTGCTGATGTCTGACAATTGTAGCTGCTTACTATTGTCCAACAACTACTGCGTTAACTATGATTCATCTGCCATTGACTGTAGCTGAACCATGCTATATTTATGTTGTTGTTGACACTGCACTATACACCTGTATCACTGCCAACTCTGCATCTGCATTGCAACTCAACTCCCTCTCAACTGTTGTTGCTACTGCAACTGGGAAGCATTCAAAATGCTAAATCAATTCTCTTTGTGCTGCAATTTTCTCTTGAGCATCTGGCTCCTACTAGCCTCTACACTATCTGCGGAGAAATCTACACTACTGCTAACTCTACTATTGAGCCTCTTGCTTTGCTATCAACACTACTTTGCACTCCTCAACATTTGATTGCCATTAGTCTGCAACTGTCACTTTGGAATTTGATCGCATCAACTGACACTAATCCTCCTGCAACTGGATACTGTGGGCCCTCATAGCAAGGTGATGATCCATGATGAAACACCATCTGATGCTCACCTCAATGGACCCTGCCCAATATGGCACCCTGGAGTCTCATACTCTTGGATATGGTGCCCTACTATCTCCTTTCGAGCCTTCTCCCTTATTGGGACTTTTCTTTGCTTTGCAACTTGCACTAGAAAACTCACCCTTCCTCCGACATCGGTCTCTAGCAACTGTAAGTCGGTTTGCTTCCTAGATATGCATTTTGGCCAACTCACATGACCTCTTCTGGCAATCTCGTATGCCAATCTTTGGAATATTGCAAAATCTATGAAACTCAAATACTGGAGAAATAAACAAGAGTCTCCTCTTTCTTGCCCCTACTAGCATTGCTATTCACACTCCCTTCTGGAGTGAGAAAAATTTTCTGTTGCTACTACCTACTGCAACTGAAAATATTGGATTTATGAACTAGAAACCCTTTGAGAGAAATTCCCTTTGTGTGGGCACTTCTTCTTCCACCCAACATTGAATATGCTTTAGCAAATTGTTGCCAACCCTCTATGCCCAGACCATAAATCAGCTCTGCGAAAACAATGAGTTGTTGTTGCCCCCTCTGCCTGTTGGACTCACTATTCTGGACAAATCGAATTTTTTTCCACCTTGCAACTAAAAATTGAATCCATGTGCAACAATTCACACAACGTGGCTAGGCACTGTGCAACCTCTGAAAATTTTGGCTTGTTGCTCCCTCTGAACAACGAAATTTTCCTCTTCTGCTTTTGAGCTTCCCGTCTGTCAAACTTTTTCCCCATGTGAAAATTCCTTGAAATGAAACAACTGGAAATATCTCTTCTAACTGATAAATTATTTATGCAGTTTATTTTGTTTACAACAAAATAATGAAATATTCACACTGCAATTTCCTAACCAAAATAAAATAAACGCTACAGAAATAAAAATGCTGGAAACTGAGAAATGCTAGCAAACACACAAAAATTATGACACTGTTATTTTTTGACAAATGTCCGTAGAAAAACCTAATGTGAAAAAATCGGTGCACCAACTGAGGGTTTTTATTATTATGCAGTAGCCGAATTTCTTAGTACAATAAAATGTCGTCACACTGGTGATTCTATCCAAGAGAAATACTGACAAAAATGTATTGAGGGATTTTACCCTCTTCAAGCAATCTCGACACATGATTTCCTTTGAAATACTAGCCATCCAAACCCTCTGCGCAGTCCCTATGTCACCTTTGCACAGACCCTCTCACGCTCAACCCAAAATTGTTGCTAATCAAGCCGTCCTGCCTGCTGTTGACTAGGAAAATGTCTTTTTGGCACTTTGGAAAATCTTCCCGACATCTGGAATTGAAAACGTCTTTCCCTTCAGCTAAATCGAACTGCTATGCAACTGCTCAGTCCCTGTGCTGCTTCCTGGAGAAAATTTCAGCCTCCTCTTTATGAATCTGTGGAACTGGAAAACTTCCTCTGAATGATTGCTGACCTCTCCTACCACCTGCTACTCGTCCCCTGGCTCGATCTCCACTACTGAATCACTCGTGCAACTAGGAATTTGAATTGCTTAGGCAATTGAGTATGTGCACTGGTGTGTTCTCCCCCTACCCATCAACCTCTTCTTATAATCTCCACTTTGGACTCCAATGGCCATAGTTAAAACTTCATCGATGGTTGAGATCATCTCCAAGTTGATCCGTGTGAGTTTTTAGAGAATTCTCACATTTCTTAATTAATTACTATTAATTAACCATTTTTCCTAAGTTAGACTTAGGAACTTTTAAATTATGGTCAATAATTTAATTGAGCCATCTCTAGGTGGAATTTCCAGAAATGATTTCTGGGTTTTCGAGAACTCCTGTGTTTTAGCTTCTCCATAAAGTCTCGAGACTAGAACACCATCTGATGCTACACAAACTAACATGAAGTACCTTTTGTCAACTAATAAAACATACCACCTATATAAATGAAGTACCTGAATGGTTGCACTCTTTCATACCTTCTCAACAATAAGTAAATATGATGAAATCTTGTTCTTGTGTGGCCATAACAATTGGTGCAGGTCATTAAACCTTTGGAAGTGCAATGATTTCCAATGCCATTTGCTCTGCAAAAATTAGAATCTGTCTAGACAATCAACAAAAAACTGAATATGTGCATGTTAAAACTCTTTGAAGATATGAATTCAGGCTTCACTAGTTTGTTCAAAATATGGGTTGGAGCACATGATATTAATTTTTCTGCATTATATCTATTCAAAAGGAACAAGTTATGCTATCGTTATAGATTAGGTACTTATTTGATTCAAGTTACAATTTTTTTTCCATCCAAATTTTGACAACCCTTCTATTATTTGTCCACTAAAAGTTGTTTGATATTCCAAATATAATAACCAAGACTTGTGAAATTTCATTATTTATGGAAATGTTTGTTTTTTTTCACGAGGGGCACAACTCATCTTATTCTCGTGATTCATTTACTTCTTAAGCTCTTCTTTGTATTTGCCTAATTCCTTTTTATGCTTCTTGAAAGTTATATTTTTCTTTGTATATTATTATACCTATTGAAACCAGTCCCAACCCCTGAATGGTAAATAACTTGATGAACATATTGACCGCTTTTTACATTTTTTAAAACCTTTATTTTGGGATAATTCATTGACCACTTTTAAATTTTTTGCAAACCTTTATTTTGGGATAATTCTTTTGCTTTCGGCTATTGATTATTTGAAACATGTATCTTCAACTAGCCTCATTCATATCTTCGTTCATCTACTGGTAACATGATCCTAGTCATAGACAGTGCAACATAGTCCTTGGTAAGGAATTTGCATGCATTCAACCACAATATCTTTTTCCACAAAATTTCATCTTTAAAACAGTGTGACTTATGCTTGGACGTTTTCACAAAATTTCTTCTTGAAAATGACATAAAATTTATGCCATCCATTTTATTCTCCATCATTTGTTAAATTGATACTTTCTGTTTTGTTTATAGTAACTAAATATAACTATTCTTTCCTATCTTCTACATGATATTGCACCAAGTTTTCCTTCTAGTTAATATTAGTATCTTAAACATACGCATTCAGGGTTATTGTATATCGATTAAATCTCATTAGTATGAAAAACTAATAGTGGCTATGACATTAGCTGTTTATTTTTATATACAATTTGTCGTGTCAAGCAATACATAGTTGTAATTTTTAAGGATAATCTTAAACTAATAATTCATGAATTGTTCAATTTGATAATCTTTGTTATGTATAGGTATCCTTAAAGATGTTAGTAATCATTAATCTTTGAAAAATATTTGGATATTATAGTGAATTTAGGTATCACATATAATTCTTTTGGTTAACGTTCTATAAAATTTATGCAAATAGCTAAATTTAATTTTTAAGAGCTTGTTATTAAACTAATTGTTTAAAAAAAATACCTCAAAAAGTTTTTTTTGTTTGTGGTCATCCAAAGAAGGTATGACTTAAGGAGCAAGTAAGATCTACTACTCATTGTAAAAATGGTAGGGTAATCACTACAATAGGATGAAATCTATCTAAATTCAAAACACAATAATGAAGTTTTAACAATCTTGGCACCTTATATTTGAATATAAAGTGGTTAACTACCTAATCTAAAAACCTATCTGACGATGATCTCACATTGACATTGATTGTGAGACATAGGAGGTTTATGAAGTATTTAATGCATCAAAATCTTCACCGTTTGAAAAATTGGCTTTTATGCATATCCTTACTCCTTGCTAACATTGCTTCGAAGTGCATGTGTGCTTTATGGGTCCCCATAGCTTGTGGTTGTTGCATTTGTGACACCTTAGATGCAAGCTTTCTAAAACAAAAGTGACATATCCTTTGTTGAAATTTTGGCTCCATGTTAATATTATTACCATTGATTTGTACTATATCTTGAAAAATGGCATTTGGAAACATACTTTTGGCACATAAACACATTGAGACAGGTCCAAATCCTGGTTGTCATTTTTCATAATTCTATACATACACTTCGAGACACCATATGTTCTATTTGATTTAGGTATGTAAATTTGTCATGTTAATAACCTTCACCATTGTTAACATGGTGCTTTCAATTTAGTCTATGTTTAATTTGTAATTATTGAGCCTATATTTATGTTGTAAGGCGTTTCCCTCGAAGCATATGTGCAATGTCGATGTTGCTTGCAACCATCTAGATTCATTGGATGATCATGGACATGATTTGGGCCATCCATATCTTTTATATGTGGCTTGAATAAGTTTTCCTCCTTCAATGTAGTCCTCTAGTGTTTTTCCTCACTCAATTTACTCCTTCAGTGCTGTCTGTGGAGCCCTACCGAACTCGCCATCTTCATGTTCTCTTCTATCGATAATAACAAGGTAGTGCTTTGCCTTCTTTTCCTGGTAGTTTTTTGGCATTGGTATCTATGTTTTTTTCCCTTTGTTTTTTGTATGAAAAATCTTGAAACCTATTTATGTTTGGAATCGTTGTGAATTCAACGATTAATAGTAATTTTTTTGCTAGATTTGCACCATGATTATCCTCAAGACCATGTGTGTTATTAGGGCCTTTTATTTTATGTTTTGAAGTATCCTGTATTGTGTTCATTCAATTTTGAAGTTTTACATGGAATTCTTTATAATAAATGTGAATTCGAAGATTTCCTTGTGTGATTAAAAACTCTAGAATATGCAACTCATGCACCAATAAAGAAAGCTACATAGATGTTAATGGAAAGAAATATGTTGGGATATGTTGAGGGTAGAAATTGAATAAGTAAGTTTCCAATTGCATTTTTTTGGTTATAGTGAATAAGGGAATTATTTTTTGAGCACAATGACGAAGATTAAGAATTTTTAATACAATCATTTGTAGAAAAAATCTCTAATGCAATTGAATAAATTGTAAGTACTTAAGGAATATTGATGTTTGTATTTTAGTGTAATGTGGGCATGTTTGGGGTTTTCTTATTCATGCAAGTTGTGGTTATGTTAGGCTTATATGTGTTCTAGTAGTGTCTTCACTATATCTAGAATGGAACTAAGAACAATATATATACCTTCAAATTTTCCTTCCAGACATAATAAAAAATCAAGTGTGTTTCTTATCCTTTTTAAATAATTGGAAGGGACTCTACTTGCTCCATTTCTTGCCATGCTTGAAAATTGTTTTCCCCTTTGTATTGATAGCATTTATTACACAACACTTCTAATTTTCCATCCCTTGTTAATTACACTACTTATAACTCAAAATGTTCCATGCAAATTGCTATGTTCCATTGAAAAAAATAAGCCTTGTATTTAGTTAAGAGTGTTGGTATACTAGCAACAAATAAGGAAATGGAAATGTTTATTCTCACTTAAAGTAGGAGAGTATTTGATTTAGTTACTTGACATGCAATTGCATAAATTTTCCATAACACATTTCTTAGTAATTTGCAGGTCCTTGAATTGATGGCTTACAACATCTGCAAACTACTTAGTTGTTTGAGTAAGTTTCTTCTTGGTGAAACTTAGGTCAGTGTTACATACCCTCCTTGAAGGGGGAGTGAGTTTTGGACCTTTTGTTCGAGTTTCCCAAGGAAAATTTGCGGCACACTCGGGTAATATGTTTTCTTCCTAACATGTTTACATAGTTGCAATTTTCTTTCCAAGTAATAAAATTTCTCTACTACATCTTAATAACGCTGAAGAAAAAACATTTGTTTACTTTCAGCCCACCATTTTTGTCCAACTAATAGTGGGTGAGTTTTTAGCAAGAGGGAAGAACTTATGGGCTATCCATCCCAACAAGACTAGAATGGAAGTTCCTTGCTATTTTTAAGATAAAATTCCATTTTTTATTTACGTTGACAGAACTAGTGCTCAATGTCATCAATTACTTCATGTCATTAGAAACAATGCCCTTCTTTAAGTAGCTCAATAAGACTGTGCTCTTAAGTTGCTTCCAAAATAAGTTTACTTTGTCTTCAAAAGTTTTAAAAACGTTAAGTTTAGTAAAATTAGAGATAAGGTAAATATGGTAAAATAAACTTCACATGGAGATACTTTTGTTTTTTTACCTAGGTCATGAAAATGAGTCAGTGGATAGTACATGAGATTTATAGCTGTTTTGAAGAAACTACATCTTCTTTGCAATTGAATTGGCCTTTAGAGTCAAACTTATACTCTTTGGCCTTGTTGAGTCAAGTTTGTCAATGTTATTTAATTCCATATATTAGGGCAATGGTTTAATGTTTTATGCAACTATATGAACACATTTATCTTCCTCCAAGTTTAGCTTTTCTAGTCATATCCATAAATGTAGTGAAATTTCAAGAAAGTCAACCTGGATAAGACATTTATATTTTGGTTTTGGTCTTGTCACATATTTTGTGAGAAAATTTCACGTTATCAATTGAATTACACCAAGAAAAACTAAACATAATACCAACTAGCCTTTTGGAAACATATATAGGTATCATTGCATTTTTAACAACACATGCACTTGCTTTCTAATTATATTGTTGATTTGTCCAAGGCTAGGTTGATATCAAATAGTATTTATTCTATGGAATTTTTAATCATGTGTTTTATATGTTTTTGTTGTTCCTTTCTTTCGATTTGTATAACTACACAATTTTGGAGGCATACTTTATCTATTTCTTATTTTTTTCATTTATAGCTAACAATTTCATCTTCTGATTTATTCAATGGCCATATCTAGATTCTATCAATAACTTTCCACCCTTTTCCATTGGTTGCCAACATCTCTAGCTCAAGATACATAAATAATTTCAGAAAGGTTTCCACACTTACCATCTTATCCTTTTCTAAAGTCAAATTTAGAAGTTATATTTTGTTGCTTAAAACACTACATCAAAAGCCTTCATGCTTAATAATCTATCATAAATGATAAAATTTTTGAAATACTTCATGTTTTCACACCTCAAATCAAAATATAGTTTGTGATGGCAGGCTTAGCACTATACAAATAAAGAAACTTAAATGGTCTAATTGACTTAAATTCCCCATTTGAGGCCACAAAACAATTTCTAATCTAAATTAGAATTGTGGAAATATGTATCCAAATAACTTCCCATTGTTATTTTTCATAAAAAGAATAGTAGATGTTTTAGGGAGTTTTGAGATCCTTTCACATTTGATGTGCAAAATATGATATAAAGGGATGTGCTCTTGAGTGCTAATGTTGATATTGGATTCAATACTTTAATAGATCCACTTAACTCTTTCAATACACATTTTAACCCCCTCACTATTAGAGGCATAATCCTTAGTCTACATCCTTGAAGGGTATTTTAGTAGGAAAAAGTAGGTTTATCACTCGGTGGATTTTGTGTCATTTAGGAGGCACTTGAGATAGATAGTTGTTGTCCTCTTGGACCTCCCACCAGGAGCACTTCACTATAAATATTCTTGCAATAAATTCACTTGTTGTTGTATGTGGTTCCATCCCCATTTGTTGAGAGATATTGGAAATCCCAGTTACAACTTTCATTGAAGATAAATGAAATCATATGGGTATAATTTTACTTTCCAGAAATACCTTATGAAACCCATATGCCAAATGTTTTCTATTTATGTACTATTGGAAAACAATTGTAAGACATTATTACATCACACATTCATTGGTTTTAGTTTAGGTACATTTTGCTTTAGGGAATATAATAAACTCTTGTCCACCTAGTAATTTAACATTTATATACTATAATTCTGAGTTTTCATGTTGCATCTATATCATTTATGTATTTTTAATTCTTTTTACTATATTTGTACCTAGAATACATTTTATTTTGTGTTTTTCACTAGTTCCTTACATTTATTTAACGTAAAGTTTGAGTTTAATATCTGTTATACGAGATTTACGATTGCGGACAAAAGTATCTCCCCTAGGTTTGGTGGTCAACCTAGAACAACATAGAGACAAGGAACCCAATGCTTTTCGTTAAAGTGAATAGATGACAGAGTGAGGCCTACTTGAAACCTGTCGCATGCTTCACTCCTTCTTCAACTGGGAAGCTCCAATTCTAGCTCCGATTGCCAAAATTAGAACCTGCACAGTTAGATAACACAAGCCAAAAAACTACGAGATCTATGCAATATAATCTAAATACTCTATTAAATAGATCAACATGGCATTGAAATACATGAATCAACATCACATATAGGAAAACGAATAATTCGTTGCATTAATATAAATAGAAGGAGATTACAACCATAAGTAGCAGTTGATCTTGTAGAAGAGCTCCTCCAAGTTGTTAACTTGTTCTTTCCTTGTCACAGTGTGCACCTCTAATCACCCTAGTGCATGAGATAATAACCACACACTACAACAACATAAGGGCAAAGTTTCTCCAAATCCAACTATTCATTCATTCTTCATTCTAACCTTTGCATAAGCAAGATGGTAAATATATAGGAGAGTAGGGTAAGTTAAGAGTTCTTATCCAATTACCATTCCAAGGTTTTAGATCCAGCTTTGATGGAGGGATATGATCAAAGGATAAGTGGTGAAAACTCCAATGTAGGGTAGGATAGGATCTGAATGTTTAATCCAAGGTAAGCAGTTGAAACAACTTCTCGAAACTCCTAGAAAGTGAAGCTTCCAGAATCTCGATCATTCTCCCGGATTTCTAGAACCAACGCAAGTGAAAAGGAGAGAAACCTACTGATGACCAATGATGGCCACACTGGAGCAACTTATAGGTGGTTTCACACCAGTAGGCTTACATGGAGCGTTGGTCCTAAAATTGGCTCAGACGATGCAATTTAGGGATGAAATTCTGGGGGATGAAAGGTACATTCTTAGGTATTTGTAAAAGATGATGACAAGGAGGGATAAGATGTTGATTGATCCCATTAGGAGGCTCACCGATCAGATGTGACAAAATGGCCTATAAAAAAATGCCCCCTATAGTGAAAAGTCAAAGGTAATGGCTAATGACTGAAGTGATTTACTAGTGACAAGTAGGGATCAAGGACAACTGGCGAGGTTCATTTGTTACAATAAATTTATCATGACATATTGTTGCTGAGGGATGAATACCCATACTGAAATCATAAGCTAACATAACATGTAAAATGATCAAAAGATGCATCCACAGATGCAACTAGTGAACCCATGACTAGATGATCACGACCATCATACATTGTTATCTTTGTATAACTCCTGAAATCACGGCCCAGATGGATGAAAATAGATCCGAGGTCTTCTATCTCATTCACACGACCAAATAATGTATGAGTCTAACCATGTGAATCAATGAGATGGATTCGAAAATGGTAGACACCATTTTATAAAAAATGAAGACCGACATTGATAAAAAATGAAGATACATTAAAAAAGCGTGTTCAATTTTAATTAATGTGGGTCTTCTCAAAAGTATGCATGATGGGTACTCGTTGGATGCAAAATTTAATTTCGCATCCAATGAGTGTCTACACTTGAAATTTGAGTAAACCTATAAGGAGATACGCCAAAAATACAATTAAAAAAAGTTGTTTTCTTCTTTTCCCTCCAAAATTCATAACTCCTATTTTATTATTTTAACAAATTTTTATTATTTTTCCTTAGGAGGCCAATTTTAGGCTGAAATTTCCTCTAATTCGGATGATACGTCATGACATGCATCGACGGGTCTTCCCCAGGATTCCCATTGAATTTTGGGATATCAGCGGGCAACTTGGTGGGAATAATTAGCCACCATGGAGAATGAGCAATGGGGTTGTTCGTAAGCCAAGTTAAATCAGGTAATTCGAGAGTAGCCACAAAAGGCAACTATCGATTAAGTTCTGGAGGAGGATGACTTTGGCAAGAAGGAATATCCTGAGAAATGGGTACTAGCATGCCTGGATAAAGAGGTTCTGATAATAGGGAACTTGGTTACTAGTATATGGAGGATTTTGATAACCAAATACAAGTGAGTTTGCTGCCCAACCCTAGGATGACGATAAAGCTGCTGGAATGGTTGGGTCTGGATCTGTTGGCCTTGAAAATGCGCGTGATGAGGTCAATACTGTTGCCAGATAGGTGTTTGTATTACCCCTTGGTATGGTGGGTTCGGTTGAGATTGCACCAAATTTTGAATAATTTGGCCTACTAAAACTTGAGGAGTACCTTGTGCAAGCGATTGAGAAGATGAGACACATTGTATAGTTTGACTAAGAGGTACCTGGGGAGAACGAAATTCCATTGGAATAGGCTGTAAAGATTTGCTCACATGTATTTGAGCTTGATGAGGTGCTGATGGATAGATAGGAATTTTCGATGAGGATGGTGCAGCTTGAGGATTCAACAATTGATCCCAAAATGAACCAGGTTGAACAGGTAAAGTAGGTTTCCAAACACTGGCAGCCTTTGTAGGATAAGGTAGAATATAATTAGGCAAATTACCATATTGAGGCATACCAACAACAAGTTTCCCCCCTGCAAAAGGAGGAGAGGATGATGGAGGAAACTACAATCCAGATGGAAGGTACCAAACATAGGAGAGTTAGGATGTTGAGGGTAGCTTTGTCCACTGATATGCGGTCCAACCTGCTGCTCTATTGTAGGCATCTTCAGATGAAGAGGAACATATTGTGTGACATTCAGAAGAGAAGTACTAGACATTATTCCCGAATTAGATGACATGGGAGAGGTCTAAGGATTGGAAGTCACACCAGAAAAGGTACCAAACAATTACTGATAACTAGGCGGGATGGAAAAACCAAAATACAAATGAGTTTCTCATGATGTTGCAAACATAGGTGAGGAAGCGACACTTGATGTGTCAACCATAGTGATGGACATGGGTTGGGAGTTCGAATCAGTTCCAGTCATGGATGAAATTCCTAATGAGTATTTCTGCGAGAGATCCGCGAATAGGCCCAAAGAATCAAGTAAAGTAGATTGTGTCAGAGTTTGAATAGGTGGAAAAGGCTCAGTTTGATAAAAAGGAGGTCCTTACCAATCATAACATAATGACTAGGCTCTTCTTAAGTGATATCTTCAATACTCAGAAGTCCGTATGGAAGAGGTTCTCCATCAGTTCCAAGATATATTGGCTTTGTCTGAGACAAAGGAAGAGAAGAGGAAGGTCCCGAAGAATCAAGTGAAGATGGTTGAGGCTCCTTAGGTTCAATAACCTCAGGAAAGCAAGTTTCAGACTCAGGAAGGTCAGGAGCAATGTCCTCAGGAAACAAAGTTTCAGGGAATTCTGTTTCAATTGTGTTAGTATCACTGACAGGAGTAGATGTAATCTCAGGTTTGGAACTCAAAGGGACATATGATTATGGAAGAAAAATATCAAGAGGAGGGCTAGAAGTAGTTCCTGAAGTTCTTGATATGGTAGTTTGTATTTTCTTATTTTTTTGATGTCAGTTAGGAGTAGCCTCTGGAGGAAGAGGAGGCTTATTTTTCATTCTATGCAAACTATGGGGAGAGGGATTTTGTTCTTCCACGTTGGAAATTTTTTTTTTTTAACAGAAAAATAAATAAATAAAAAAGAGGGTAATCTAGGCATAAAGGATTAGCAGGAAACTGTGAATTGCGATATACACCTTAGCAAACCAAGGACTTAATGTACGAAAACCAATCTTCCTGAATGCTATGTTCAGTGTATCATGGTATAAAAGGCGACAAACTTGGTTACTTATGGATGGATAGAAACCTATAGGGGACTCCCAAAATGTACTCGACAGTGCATGGGAGTGTAGTCCGTAGTAGTGCTTTCTAATGTGTAACTGTTCAATGAAAGCGTTCCCATATAATATTCATGCATGGAGCACCATCTGATATACTCGAAGGTACTTGGAGAATGATCCTATACACTTACGTACATGGAACTGGATTTCACCCCAAGGATGAAACGCTAGAAAACATCGACAACTCCTACATTTAATGACGTCGGAACACGCCTCTAGCCTATACCTCTAAATGTTTACTTTAATGTTATTGTTAATTTTGGGCAACTAAGTAAAAACTCCATGTTGCATTGCTCATATGATGATGATAATATTTTTGTTGGATTCATATTTCAGAGAGGTGAAATATTTATCTAAAGATCATCTTGTTTGAATGAGAAGAAAATATATTTTGATTTTATTTTCCACACATGTGCAAGGTCGGCCAGATTTGTAATGTAGGCTCACAAGCCTAATAGATGTGTCGCACATCGTCACTGATGGATATAAATTGGAGAGACTTGGAGGTAATTTTCTCATCAACTCATCACATATTCTGTCATTGTGATCTGATTGGTTCGATAGCCTTTGGAGGCCTCTTTCCTTCACATGTGCGGAGCTGAAGTTGGGGAAAATATGTGGATATGTTTAGGGTTGTTTTGTTGAGCATTGAACAACATTGATTGTGGTCAACCCTTGACCGTTTAAGCTCAAATATTTCCTGAAAATACGATTTTGGAGGCTGTACAACTAGGCACAAAAATCGAGGAAAAAGGAGTAGTTTGTCCGAAGCTCTAATCTGCAACATTGACTTTCTGTTGACTATCCTGTGTTGACTTTTGGTTGACCAACGTTGAATTTTGATGAGCTATCTTTGAGGGCTGTGTGTGTGACACTTGGAGGGTTCGCTGATCTAAGAAAGAATTTGCTAGGTGAAGCATCCTGTTGACTGCCGTAACACACATTATCCTATATCTTTGCTGGACAAGAAGAATTGTAAAATCTGATCTATATTATTGTCTTGTCTTCTGTTGTTCTATTATTGTGTTCTATCAACGTTTTACTTTTATCTTTATGTAATTGCTAATTTGAATCGGGCGTAAGGAATATTGAAGTAAATCTGCATTAAGAATATAACACTCCATGGATATCTAAATTTAACATGGGATCAGAGTTGAGGTGAAGACAAATCCCAAGCTACTGTGAGAAGTAATCAGTGAAAGAGAAATACTATCAAGGACCAATGGCCTCCTCAACCTATAAGGGTTCCAAGTCTGATGATAAATTTCATGATAAGTATGATTATCATGCATGGAAGATGTCCTTGGATTTGGCATTAGAAGATCAATATGTCATGGACTATGTGCAGGGGAAGATTCAAGAGCCTCCATCAAATGTACCTGCTACGACAAAGTCGAAGTATAGAAAAGGGGAAATAAAATCAAAGATGATTATCCGAGATTCTATTCATAAGCACTTGGTTGCTTACATTTATGAGCTGAGCACATCTAAAGAGATGTATGATAAGATGTTTAGCATGTTCAGGGCTAGCAATGCTAATCAAGTTCTTTTCTTCAAGTATCAATTGAAGAATATCAAGAAGGGAAAGGATGAATCCATTCAATCCTACTTTATGAGGCTCACTGAAATCAGGAACACTATTCTAGCTACTAGAGAAGAAATATCCGATTGAGAAATGGTTTTCATTGCGCTTGGAGGTCTCCCCCGTGATTGGTATGTATTCAATACCACTATTCTTAATAATAGCGTGATTCTTGATTTTGATGAAATATTGACGAGATGCACTCAAGAGGAGACAAAAATTATGGAGAGAGATCATCCCTCTAATGGAAACGGAGGTGACCCTACTACCTTCACCGCTCATGCAAAGAAATGGAACAATGGTGGTCCGAGAAATCAAAACCATGGAAGAGTGGGGCCCAAAGGAAGGAAGGGAAGATGTTACACTTGTAACAAATTTGGTCACTATGCAAGAGAGTGCCCTAATAGAAGGGACTCTCCTAGGGATGATGACAACAACAACTCCAGGGGGAATGGCAACCAAAGGAACAACAGGTTCAAAGGAAAAAGGAAGGCTCCCTCTGATCGTAGTGGAAATGGGAAACCTTTCAAGAGGTCAAGAAATTCTAAGTACGATGAGTCTAATGTTGTTGATAATAAGAGAGATGAATTTATTCTTGTATCTTCCCTCTCTGCTGCATCTCCTCCTGATATCCTGGATGTCTGGTTGATTGATAGTGGTGCTTCAAGGCACCTCATTGGTTATAAAGAAGTGCTCTATGATTTGATTGAGAAGGATACTAATCTAGAAATTATCCTTGGAGATAATGCCACCTATCCCGTGAAAGGGACAGGGACCGTGACCCTTCATTTATCCCAAGGTCAAGTCCTCCATTTACAAGATGTATTGTACATACCTGATTTGAAGAAGAACTTTGTGTCTATTTCAGAAATGGAAGACAAGGGGTTTAAGGTGGCATTTTTTGATGGAAAGGTATGCATATGGAAGAAGAAATTCAAGGAAGCTCTTACTATTGGTTTTAGAGTTGATACACTCTACCAGGTTGGAGGAAGTCCATAGGGGGCCATGTCATGTGATACAACTCTTCAAACAGAGTTATGGCATCGAAGGTCTGCACACCTTCATGACAAAGACCTTCCTGAAGAAGGAAGGTGGTGACAATGATGCCCAAATTTAGAGATTATCATGAATATATATGTCAGGGTTGTGCCAAAGGGAAACATACAAGGGGACAATTCCCCTGAGCCCTCGAGTGCCACAAAGAAAATTGATATCTTGTAGTTGATACATTTTGATTTATCTGGTATGCTTCCCGTGACATCCTTGGGAGGATGTTCCTATTACATGACTTTTATAGATGACTTATCCTACAAGACCTGGATACATTTCTTGAAGAAGAAGGACGAAGCATTTAAATGGTTTTGTATCTTCAAGGCCTTGGTGGAAAATCAATTCGAGAAGAGAATCAAAGTTTTGAGGACCGAAAATGGGACCGAGTATGAGTAAAATTAATTCAATAAATTTTGCAGAGAAGCTGGCATTAAGAGGGAGGCCACAACCGTGTATACTCCTAAGCAAAATGGTGTTGCTAAAAGAAAGAATAGGACCATTGTGGAAGCTGCCTGCGCCATGCTGTGTGACCAAGGTCTTCTGAAGTTTCTATGGGGAGAAGCTGCAAACACTGCTGTGTACGTTCCAAATAGATGCACGCATTCCTCTCTGGACTCCAAAACTCCCAAAGAAGTCTTCTTTGGTAAGAAACCTGATGTTTATCATTTTAGAGTTTTTGGTTGTCTTGTTTACTTTCATGTACCAAAAGAAAAAGAGAAGCAAGCTAGATTCTTTTGGAAATAAGGGAATGTTTGTGGGATACATTGAAACTTTGAAGGTATATATAATCTATGTGCCTAGTCAAAGAGAAGTGGAGATAAGCCACGATGTCACCTTCGATGAAGATGCTGCCCTCAAGAAAGTGAGAAATCTTCGTAGCTCCAAGGAAGACAAAGAAGATGAAGAAGCAAGGAAGCAGAAGAGTCGAAGGATGATCCGATGCCTGATGTTGAAGGACCTATGGATCCTATTGATCCACCTTCTTAAAATAAGATAAGACCTGGCATGGCTCAGGGATACTCTCGTAGATGTAGAGAGACATATTTTCCCAAGGGGGACATTCCATGAAAGCAAGAAGCCAAATAGATACCAAGGGTATCTAGCAGCCATGAGTACAATTGTACAATTTGAGCCTAGATCATTTTAAGAAGCTGTAAAGCATCAAGTTTGGAAGGATTATATGCATGAAGAATATGAGTCCATTATGAAAAATGATGTTTGGGAAGTGGTCTCGAGACCAGAGGAAAAATATGTTGTCACCTCGAAATGGATCTATAAGATCAAGCATGGATCTGATGGTAGTGTTGAAAAGTACAAGGCAATATTTGTTTCCCAGGATTCTCTAAAAGGAACGCATAGATTATGATGATATATTTGCACCTGTGGCCTGCTATACCACTATCCGATCTATCATTTCCCTTGTTGCAACACAATGATGGATTCTCCATCAAATGAATGTGAAGACTACTTTTCTGCATGGTTCAATAAAGGAAGAGGTGTATGTGGAGAAACCTCTAGGTTTCGAAGTCCAGGATAGAGACACCTATGTATGCAGGTTGAAGAAAGCCCTCTATGGGTTGAAGCAAGCCCCCAAGGCTTGGTATGAGAGGATAAATAACTACTTGATGAAGTCGAGCTTCACTCAAAGTAATGCTGATCCAAACCTTTATTTTAAGGTTGATAGAGAAAGGCCTCTCATTTTAGTTCTCTATGTGGACGATCTCTTCCTGACATGTGTTGAGCCTCTCATTCATCAGTGTAAGAGGGAGATAGCTTCAGAATTTGAGATGAAAGACCTAAGACTGATGCACTATTTCCTAGGCTTGGAGGTGTGGCAGAGGCCAGACGAGATTTTCCTTTCTCAAGGAAAATATGTTGTGAAGGCGCTGGAGAGATTTGGTATGGTGGATTGTAAGTCTGTGTCAACACCGATGGAACTAAAATTTAAGAAGTTGTGTGGAAACGTTGTTGGGCCTGTGCTGGAAAATCCCACTGAGTATCAACAACCCGTGGGGGCCCTGATGTTCCTAGTGAACTCCTATACGGACGTATGTTTTTCCGTGAACACTTTGAGTCAACATATGGTTGATCCTCACCACATTCATTGGATTGGTGCCAAGAATCTATTGAGATATCTTTGGGGCGCAATCAACCATGGGATAAGATACACTACCGGGAGTTTGAGACTCCATGGATATACTGATGCCGATTGGACTGGCGGTGTGGTGGATTGCAAGAGATCATTTGGATGCTGCTTCACCTTGGGTTCTGCTTCGATATCTGGGATGAGCAGGAAGCAGAAGTTGGTGGCTTTGAGCAGCGCTGAGGTCGAATACATTGCAACGAGTATGGCATGTTGTGAATTTATTTGGTTGCGAAAGCTCTTCATTGAGTTGTTTGGGCATGTGCTAGATACCACCATTATCCTTTGTGATAACTAGAGTGGTATTTGTCTTTATGAGAATCACGTATTCCATGATCGATCCAAGCATATTGATATCATGTACAATTTTATCTGAGATATGGTACATCGAGGCGTCGTAAGGCTCGATCATATAGGAACTGATCGATCATATAGGAATTGATGAGCAGGTTGCAGATATTCTCACAAAGCCCCTGGGGAAGGTCAAGTTCCTAACCTTCCTTGAGAAGCTTGGAATCGTGGAAAGACCCTATTCTGAGGGTCCTTCTTGAGTTGGAATATGAGATTTTGGATCTCCAGGGGGCTTGGGGATAACTTTTTGGATCTATAAGCACACACGAGGCTAGGCTTGCCGAACCTTGTTGTGCTTCTGCCCCATCGTTATGATATTGAGTTGGTTAACCTCTATTTGATCTATGCCCCGCACACATTCTACCCATGGAGTTTCAGACTCATGGGAAGTACCTCTCATTTGGCCATTAAGGTGGGAAATGTGGATAGAGACCAATAGCAAGACCGATGGACACATCAGATTTTGCCGTAATCTCTATGTCTAGGATGTCACGTGTCTAACACCTTGATTTGGGATCAAGTATGGTGAGGTTCTTACCTCTAAATTGAATTTAGGTGAGTAAACTAACTCTGGGTTAGTATTTGACTCTTTATGAGACTATTGAGGTTTTATCTCTAAACTAAATTTGGGTCAGTAAACTAACTTCGGGTTAGTATAAGATTCTTTTTGAGTCCAAGAGAGGTTTTAACCTCTAAGCTGACTTCGGGTCAGCTGAGTGTGATGTCTTTGTGACTCACATTTTTTTCTATTTGAGAAGAAGAGCCAAGAAATCAAGTTACGAAAATATGACACACTATGCTATATGATGGTACACAGTGGTACTGATCTCTGGATGGCGCAGGTGGACAGATGGAGTTCTCCCTACTTGAGAGGGAGTGTTAATTTTGGGAAACTAGGTCCAAACTCCATGTTGCATTGCTCATATGATGATGATCATATTTTTGTTGGATTCCTCTTTTGGAGAGGTGCAAGATTGATCTAAAGATCATATTGTTTGGATGAGAAGAACATATATTTTGATTTTATTTTCCACACATGTGTAAGGTCGGCTAGATTTGTAATGTAGTCTTACAAGCCTAATAGATGTTTCATACACCGTCACTGATGGATATAAATTGGAGAAACTTAGAGGTCATTTTCTCATCAATTCATCACACATTCTATGATTGGTTCGATAGCCTTTGGAGGCCTCTTTCCTTCACATGTGCGGAGCTGAAGCTGGGGAAAATCTATGGATATGTTTATGGCTGTTTTGCTGAGCGTTGACCAACGTTGACCATGGTCAACCCTTGACCGTTTTACCTCAAATATTTGCTAAAATTCGATTTTGGTGGCCGTACAACTGGCCCAAAAATCGAGGAAAAAGGAACAGTTTGACTGAAGCCCTAATCTGTAGGGTTGACTTTCTATTGACTTTCTTGCATTGACTTTTATGCGTTGACTTTTGGTTGAATTTTGATGAGCTGTCTTTGAGGGCTGTGTGTGTGACAGTTGGAGGGTTGGCTGATCTAAGAAAGACTTTGCTGGCTAAAGCATCCTGTTGACTGCCGCAACGCGCATTATCTTATATATTTGCTGTACAAGAAGAATTGTAAAATCTGATCCATATTATTGGCTTGTCTTCTGTTGATCTATTATTGTGTTCTATCAGCATTTTACTTTCATGTTTATGTAATTTCTAATTTGAATCGGGCCTAAGGAAGATTGAAGTAAATTTGCATTAAGCATAGAACACTCCATGTCTATCTAAATTTAACAGTTACACTATTAGAGGAAAATTCAGCGTAAAAGTGGCCTCCTAAGGAGAAATAATAAAATAATAGTTAAAACAATAAAATATGGGTTATGAATTTTGGAGGGAAAAGAAGAAGAATATTTTTTATTTATTTGTATTTTTGGCTTATCTCCTTATCGGTTTACTCATATTTCATGTTTCGACACTCATCAGATGCCGAATTAAATTCCACATCTAATGAGTACCCATTATGCATACTTTTGAGAAGACCCACATTGATAAAAAATGCAAATACATTAAAAAACGTGTTGAAACACGTTTTTTTAATGCATCTAATTTTTTTTTTAATCAAAGTGAGTCTTCTCAAAAGTATCTATAATGGGTACTCCTTAGATGTGGAATTTAATTTTGCATCCAACGAGTGTCGACACTTGAAATTTGAGTAAACCTATAGGGAGATAAGTCAAAAATACAATTAAAAAAGTGGTTTTTCTTCTTTTCCCTCCAAAATATTTACATGTATCTCTTTTTAAATTTAAATAATTTTGATTGTTTGACATATTATGACATGGAAATTACATGAAAATTTCATGGGCACTTTTAGGATGAAATTTCCTCTAATCAATGCTCCTTAGGTTGATTCAATTAATTTTACTGTATATCTTTAATTAAGTTACAGTTTTGGGGCTCACCACAAAGGTCACCTGAATATCCTAAAATGCAAATCTAGCATGATAAAATGTAAATCCTTTCTCTTTCAATGAAAATCTATCTAAAGAAGGGAAGGAAAGATCAAGATGCAACACACAACATGTAGCAAACAAGAAGCAAGATGAAATTTACCCTTAGATGCAACTGTTCCTATACTACCACACATATGAAACCCTAAATGGCAATGCACAAATTTTATTTTCAACACACTTAATTTTTGAGAATGAATAAAACTAAAATGAAAATGTTCAATTACTGATTCAATTACACTTTTCAGAATGAGGACTCAAACAACAATTCATTCAAGCGATCAACAATCAAATAAAATCAGTTTGCAAGTGACCAAATGATAAGAACAAAGAAAAATCAAAATCAATTCTTACCAAAGGAAAAAAAACAGAAATTCAAACCAAATGAAGGTTTCAAAGAGACCAAAAGACACTCAAGACTTAGGAAAGTTCAGCTGGAATTATGGTGATCAAAGATAGGCTTAAAAACCAAGGAAAAATTTGTGCAAAAACAAGTGCCAATGCTGGTGGAAAGGAGGCACTAGTGCTTTGCAACACTAGGACAAAGTGGGTCTGAGTGAGGTGAAATGCTTTGTCAAAGGCATTGGGGGAGTTTTGGGCCTGGGAAAGAGGATTCTGACACAATAATTGCAAAAAAGGTTGAATGAATCCACTTCCTAGGTCTTTTCTTGGTTGGATGATACAACAAAGGTCTGTGAAGGATGTAATCAAACACAAAGGACAAGGAAAGCACCAAGGAAATACTTAGTTCCCCAGTATGGTCACCAATTTTTTTACGAGATTTATGATTGTAGACAAAAGTATCTCCCTTAGGTTTTGTGGTCAACCTAGAACAACATAGAGACAAAGAACCCAATTATTTTCCTTAAAGTAAATAGATGACGGAGTGAGGCCTACCTGGAACCTGTTGCACACTTCACTCCTCCTTCAACTTGGAAGCTCCAATTCCATCTTCGATTTCCAAAATTAGAACCTTCACAATCAGATAACACATGCCAAGAAACTATGAGATCTATGCAGTATAATCTAAAAAATATATTCAATAGATCAACATGGTATTGAAATATATGAATCAACATCACCTATAGGAAAACTGAGAATTATTTGCATTAATATAAATAGAAGGAGATTACAACCATAAGTAGTAGTTGATCTTGTAGAAGATCTCCTCCAAGTTGTTAACTTGTCCTTTCCTTGTCACAGTGTGCATATATAATCACCCTAATGCATGAGATAATAACCACTCACTACAATAGCATAAGGGTAGAGTTTTGTCCAAAGTCAACTATTCATTCATTCTTCATTCTAACCTTTACATAGGAAAGATGGTAAATATATAGGAGAGTAGGGTAAGTTAGGAGTTCTTATCTAATTACCATTCCAAGGTTTTAGATCCACCTTTGATGTAGGGATAAGATCAAAGGATAAGTGGTGAAAACTCAAAGTAGGGTAGGATAGGATCCAAATGTTTAATCTAAGGTAAGCAATTGAAACAAATTCCGGAAACTCTTAGAAAGTGAAGCTTCTGGAATCCTGATCTTTCTCCCGAATTTCTAGAACCAATGCAGGTGAAAAGGAGAGCAACCTGCTGGTGACCAACGCTAGCCACAGTGGAGCAACTTGTAGGTGGTCGGACCCTAGTAGGCTTACAGGGAGCGTTGGTCCTAAAACTAGCTTAGATGATGTAGTTTAGGGCTGAAATTATGGGTGATGAAGGTATATTCTTAGGAATTTGTGCAAGATGATGACAAGGGGGAATATGATGTTTATTTATCCCATTAATGTTAGGTAAATTGACTCGGGATTAGAATCAAGTTTGACCGAGTTAAACAATGATGGTTTTGGGGCACATGGTATTGTGCACCCATGGTTTTCAGCTCATGGTATTGCATGTAATGGAGCCTATAAAAGGCTCGGAGGACTTCATTGTAATGTAGGCCTGGATGTGAGAGGTGAAGGCTCACTTTGTTGGATTGGCTAGGGTTTTGGCCAACGCTAATGAAATTTCATTAGGATGGGTTTTCCCCGGAGTTTGGGGTTTTTCTCGGTTAAACATCTGTGTTTATGTTTATGATTTGTTGCTGGTTATGTTTAATTATTCCTCTCAGTAATTAGTTAATATTCTTCGGTAAATGTTTCTTCATTTGGTATCAGAGCCATATTTGGCTTCAGAGGGATGCTTTTGTAGCCAAGGGTTTTATTGGCCTGTGAATGGAGAAATCAATGCAACCTTTTGCAGATCTAGCCATATGGAGCATGGTGTTGCTAGGAAATAGGAAATATCTAATTGATTGATTCCATGGGGAATTCCATGGAGGGTTTCTCAATGGAGAAAGAGGACAATGGTGCTGCCACAGCCCAGATCTGGTGACTAGCAGTAATAAGAAGCTGGTTTGAGAAATTCAGAGTATGCGCATGTAGAGACATTAGTGTTGGAATCAGAGTAATAGATGCGAAAGAATTTGGAGGATTGTTACTCAGCCCCGGGCTAGATCAGTTGTTGCAAGAATTGGCAGAAATCAACCCCGACAGAAGGAGCTCGGCCCTGACGTCGAGAGCATCGGTGGTCGTTCTGGATGAGGTCAAAGTGATCAGCAAGGATGCGGCAGGGTGTGCATCGGTTCCTTGAATTTCAATGGAGGAATTTGCACAGGAAACGACCATAGCAGTGAGAAAGCTTTTAGTTGATGTTATCCACAGTAGAAATGGTTTCAAGGGGATGCTTGATGAGGGTGACAAGGCAACAAAAGAACTAATTGGTGGGATAAACATGGATGAACAATGTGGATGGTTGGAGTGATGCCTGGGAATGAGAAATTTTTTCGCCGTCGAAATCTATTCAATTGCCAGACAACAGATCAAAATTCGGTATATTGTTTCTAGTAGGATCCCATGCGAAAGAGCCCTGCAATGCGATGGGTTTGTAACTATGTGAGCGGTGCATTGGCTGGATGACAAGAGAGAGTCGTGAGGAGGACACTGGTGGCTAACGCTGGATTCAAGGCTACGAAGAAGGATTCTGCATAGTCGACAGACATAGAAAAGATGTTCAGGGGCGACTGCTGAGCTAGGGAAAATTGCGACCAAGACTGCATGGGAATTGAACATAGGTCTCGGGGTTGTTCGTTGCGTTGGTTGATGAAAAGCACTCCATGGGTTGGTCGAAAAGAAAAAAAAAAGACCCTCACACAAGTTGTTGTTGGAGCATACATCGGCCTGGATTTTCCTAAACACTATGCAGTCCAAGGGTTTAAGATGCTATGAATGAGGATTGACTGTGGTGGTGACTCTGTTACTTAGAAATACATGCTTTGAAGCACCACAGGTGATATGGTGTTGTATCGTGTCTACACATAATGGTGCTCTATGATCCCAATAGAGAGACTTTTGTGGGTTGGAGTTGACACAACGATGAGGAGGATAACGTTGTTGCAAGCGGAGGACATGGATGAAGCAACCGTTGAGGTTTCAATGGTCATCGTGGTGGAAGCTTTGTTGGAGATGGCAAAAACTATTTCTACAATGGACAGGACTACCCTCAATTATTATGTTATCTGCATTTGGAGAGGATGGATCATGAGAGGTCCATGAGAGATGAGAGAGGAAGTGTTAAAATAGCAAATATATATATATAAATAGATTAGGCACACATGTAAATGGGCATACTGCTGTAAGACCTAGTATGGCATGCGTACCCTTGGGGAATCACTGGTAAATTCTGGGTTAGACCCAGGTGATAGGGGGGATGCCAAGTTAACAACTACCCTGTGTTAGAGTCGGTCCTTACAACCCTCCGTCAGAGATCAGTTCGCTTTTTGAATATCATTCTTAGGTGTCTCGCTCGTTCCACTTCGTTGCATTTCGCTAGGAGCATGCCATTGACTGACGAGGGGGTCTGCTTGTCTTGTGTTTCCTCATGATTGTACCTGCAGGGCTAATTAGAATTCCTTAAAAAAATCCCTGAAGTTCATGGTCATTGCATTCATGGTTATTAATGATTGTTTTCATTATTAATGATGGTTATTAGTCCTAGAGTCTAGGGTTTTCAAGTCCTTTGCATACATGTCATAAAAGCCCGCAGGCCATGAGATTGGTTCCAAAAAGTTCTCGTTTCATATTTTTATTATCAAAAGCATTTGAAGACATTTCTAGTCCAAAACTCTGTTTTGGAACTAGAAATTGTCTAATTTCATTTTTGTAATAATTGTATTTATTTCACCATAAGAAATTCCAGAGTAAGCCTCTGATCTTTTCCAAAGCCAAGCGCCGCATCCCTACAAAAGACAACAAAGTATTATCAGTCCAAGACTCAGAAAAGCAAGAGAAAGTCAAAGAACAACATTGTATTGAATGACCAAATGACAAAGTGCCGAAACATTATAAAAGTCGGTTAGCAAACAAATTTAAAATCAAATCTTATTTTATGAGATATTTTATTCACATATAAATCATGGCAAACAATTTCATTTGCATGAATCCTCAAGGCAGAAGTCAAATTTGTGAAGTGGAGGGCTGAAGACGTGTTTTGCAAAGCCGTGGACTGGATTGAAGGTGCGTGCTACCCATAAAGGAGGTGCGCTACCCATATAAGGGGCGCTACGCATATAATGCACACAGCCCGTGTTAAATATCAAGTGCGCTACGCGTATGCTGCGCGCTATGCGTTGGGCAGGGGCGCTACCCATATAGCGACAGAGCCAATTTTTTTTTTTTTTTTGCGTCCGGCCTCATACCAAAACGCCACGATCAGCTTGCAAGTAGGTTTTAATGGTTGCTTCATAAATTTTGAACATGATTGTAGTGTGTTTGATGTTGGGAAACAAGCATTGGGTGAGGAGAAATTTATAAACCCTATGTTCATAGCAAATTCAATTCTCAGGGTTTTAAAAGATATATTGATAGTCTTGTGAAGGGTTTGTAAACTTTGTGATTGGTATATATGCTCATGCCTGTATTGCTTGTGGCGCCCTGGCACATTATGTACACCATCCTCATGCCTTTTCTTTGCCACTCTACCACTGCTGTCACGTCCTTTCATGTTTTCACATAGTCTCATGTTGATTTGTCCATATCCTCCATCGCCATGATATTACCACTGTTGTCATTGCTATTGTTTCATTGCCACTGTCTCCTATTGACAAACACAGTCCTTTGACAAATCCTTGGCCAGTATTGCAAAGGCTGTACCATACATTACACTGTCTACTCATTTGTCAAATTCTCTTGTGATCAAAACAGAGACTTTTTTTATGCCACTAAAACAGAGCTATTACCACTGTCACTTGTTTTCTTATGGTGTTTTGGTACATATGCAGCATATTTGGGTTTTGAGCATACATTGAAACTTTGTTTTCACTACACCTATATCAACATACATATTGCAGACTTCTTGTTTTCAAAGCCATGTCAGACACATATTCAGTCTATGAGCAGGAGTATGACAATGATTCCACAGTAGAGGGTAATGTGCCACGGAGGTCTCACAAAGGTGGCAAAGGTGGTAAGCATCTCAGGGAGGAGCCTACTTCTTTGGCTCAATTGCAGGCATGTCCGCTTGCAATGGATTGTTTTCGGTATCAGTCATGTTTTCGATACTGTGAGATGATTTCACAAACCCAGCATCATCGTGAACTAGCTCGTCTATTTGTTCTACATTTACATGATGGCCGTGTAAACTTCGCCGGAGTAGATTTCATTATGTCACCAGTGACTATTTCTCAAGCCACCGGCATACCAAATATAGGAGAGGAATGGAACAAACGTCAGCAGTTAGAGAAATTCCACTATGAGCCATACATCAAACCTGGGTATATGAGGCACCTGAGCAGAGTTTTTCCTTTCAGATTCCTGAAGGATGAGTTTGCACCATTGATGAAACTCATCATTTGGTATTTCAGTTGCGAGGGCAGATTCTCGCGTCTCTATGCGTACCATGTCTGTTTGTTGATGCACTTCACGAGGGTACGTATGATGAACATTTCGTACTTCATGTATCACAACATAGAGAGGATGGTGATTTTTGTACAGAGGAAGACCCCAGCACAGTAGCATAGAAGTATATATCATTACGCGCTGATCAAGATCGTAGTGGTACGTCGGTTGACACAGTAGGGCATCACTTGGGAGGATTTCATCTCTCGTGACTTATTTACAGCGCCGCAGCCGCCTCTTGAGGTAGTTCATGATGAGAGAGAGCCTTTACATCAGCCTGACATTCCTGAGATCGAGCATATCACTGCTCCATTGTATGTGACATACCAGCGAGGCCACAGGGCCTTATTTGCAGCGACACGATGAGTACTATCTCCACCCAGGGTGGAAGGGGTCTCGTTGACTACATCAGCAGAGCGAGTATTATCTCCACCAAGGGTGGAAGGGGTCTCGCCTTCTTCTTCAGCACAGGTACAGTTTTAGGACAGGGGCAAGAGGCCCATGCATGATGAGGGCCCTTCAGGAGGCCGGTACACCGATTTCACGATCATTGATGTTGATGCGAGCTCTCCTAGCTCGAAACTTAAAGAGATCATCCAGGAGCAGAGGGACGAGAATGGCATGCTGAAAGAGAAATTTCAGAGGGCTCAGTGGGTGATAAACTACCTGGAGCAGCGTAACAAACAGCTAGAGGATGAGCACGAACTTTATGAGCTACGGCGAATCCGTGAAGATCGACAATTGGCCTGGAAGAGACCCGGCGACATGACACCAATTGATCGAGATTCTTGCCTCACACATGTTAACATTCATTTGGAGAAGTTGATTGAAAAAGCCAACAGAGACAAAGACATGCTTCGTCACATGAAAGGTCATTATTGGGCCCGCATGCACGTCTGCAAGGCGAAAATGAAGATTCTAAAGAGGAGGTTGAGCGAAGCACTAAAACGGCGGAAAAGGCCTAATCCACTCTGGATTTTGGCCGAGGCTTCGTTGGATGGGCATGATACATGATGGAGGGTCTTCGCTCAAAATTTGAGCAAATTCGGAGAAATTTTTTTCATTTTGAAATATTTTGGTCCAAAAACAGATTTTTCAGCTATACGAGTAGCGCGTCGACGTGCTCGCTTTTGTTGGGGACACTTGCTGAAGGAAAAATTTATATTTCTGGGTTTTTCATGGTAATGTATGCATGCTCAAGCATTGCCGAAGCATTTCATCAGTTTCTGGATGGTCAAAAGGCCCAAAAACACCACGAAAACCACCTTGCTGCCACCTTTTACACCAACAGGAAGTACTTCTGGGAGAATGAATTTTTGGAGGGGCAAATGAGCTCAAAATTGGGAAATTCCACTTGGGTTGGATAGCCAACATCCAGGGCTTTCCAACGAGCTATCATGAGCTCAATTTGGATGCCGGAAAGTGCCCCAAAATCAGGTTGAAAGGCGCGCTATGCGTATGGCTCAGGGGCGCTACGCATATGGATTTTTGGTCAATTTTTCACCTTCCAGCTCAGAATTTTGGCCAGTTGAACCAGTTTTGCTTGTGGATGAAAATTTTGAGTTATCATGATGTAAATTGATGGTTGGCATGTAACTTTGACTCACTTTTACCTCTTCTAGATGATTCACTCCTAAAAAAGTAAAAATCAGATGTAAGAATCATGTTCCTCCCTTTTAGAGGCAAGTTGTTTAGATGCCTATTTTCTAGTTCTTTGTTTAGAATTAGTTGGAACTGCTTCTAGAAGGAGGAATTCGACCCCTAGAGGTGTGGGAAGGGGTTAGGAGGTCTATATGATGTAATTTTTGAGACATTCTACAGGTTGGACTCTTGGGAAACTTTTGGCACACTATTGTACATATTTTTCATATTTTGGCTAAGGAAAGATCAGAGGTTTTGTAGCACTTGTTGGGATTCTTGTGGCCTTCAGTTCTTGATGGTGTTTTCCTCTCAGTTTATTGTAAGTTATTTCATGTTTAATGTATGCCATCTCTTCTTATGCTTCTGAAACTAAATGAATGAGTAGATGAGGTTGAATCCATTGTTCACAGTGCTCTGCCTTTGAATTTGTTTAGTTTTACATGTTTTCGCCTGTTTGGAGAGGATCCATGTTCTCCCTTGCCCTCTTCAGCTCCTTTTCATTCTGATCTATCTTCACACTCAATCAAAAGCATCAAGACTACTGCCTACCTCGCCCCAACTCGAATTCTGCAAAGATCTGGCCTTATCCCCGGACCCAAAATTGTTTTTTCCCATTTCTCCAACGAAAACCCAAAAAATCAAAATCAAACATTCCTATCTCTTTACTAGCCTAAAATTAGTATTCATTGTTCATTATAAGTCATCTCAGCCCCTTTGAAAATCCTTTGCCGAGATAGACCCGGAGAGAGCCCTCTCCTGTCCTCGTAGGGCTAGCTACGAGGTTGAGTTTGGTTTGATGTAGCCTTGATTTTTACCTTATTTCAGCCTAAGGTAGATTTGAGTGCTAACACCCTGGGTAAAAATTTTTAAGGGAGGAAGGGCTACAGTGAGCAGGGTTGTCTCACTTAGCAGTGTTGGCTGGATTTAGTCAATAATCCCCAAGTCAATTTTAAGGGGGGAATGTTAGGTAAATTGACTCGGGATTAGAGTCAAGTTTGACCAAGTTAAACAATGATGGTTTTGGGGCACACGGTATTGTGCACCCATGGTTTTCAGCTCATGGTATTGCATGTAATGGAGCCTATAAAAGGCTCGGAGGACTTCAATGTAATGTAGGCCTGGATGTGAGAGGTGAAGACTCACTTGGTTGGATTGGCCAGGATTTTGGCCAAGGCTAATGAAATTTAATTAGGATGGATTTTCCTCGAAGTTTGGGGTTTTTCCCGGCTAAACATCTATGTTTATGTTTATGATTTGTTGCTGGTTATGTTTAATTATTCCTCTCGGTAATTAGTTAATATTCACCGGTAAATGTTTCTTCAATCAGGAGGCTCACTTATTGTATGTGACAAAACAACCTATAAAAATAACATTATGATGTGAGATCATCCAACTTTCCAGGTGAAAAGTGTATTTTAACTAGAGTAGGGCTAATTGATTGTATTATTCATTAGATGTATTTTCTTATGATTTTATGAAAACTCGAAAGAAATTGGAAAATCTCCAGGATTTCCAAAAGCTATAGAAAAGTGTGGTTGTTAGGATATGATTAGTCTTGGAAATATGGATAGGAGATATTTTTCCGTAAGGTAAAATAAAATTTTCCTTGAAAATCATGAGATATTTATGGAATAAATCATTAGAGCTTTAGTGAATAAATCATGATAGCTTTAGGGAATAAATCAAGAAGTGAATTAGGGATCTAGGAAAATATTTTCTTCTAAAGTTGCATTTAGTCAATGTAAGCCTAAGGGAAAATCTAATGTCCAAATTACAATGAAATCAGGCCAAGAGAGAGGAATGAGTGTTTCTGAGTATTTTCATGTACAAGATTTTATAAATGAAATATAATTTCATGCCAATTTGTAATTATGTGTAGGGATGAATGAAAAATTTCAACATCTCTGTATAATAGGGAATTAAGTGAGAGGAACATGTTTTGTGCATGTGTATTTGTTTTTCAAGATAGATAGGAGAAAGATCTGTATAAGCAGAGTGGAGACAAATTCAAGTCAAATAATTTGAGGAAGACTCTTATGAGAAAAGAAATATTTTCTTGCCACCAAGAAGTATCAAAGCTAGTAATTTCTTTGGAATTGAGGATTGCAACTAGCAGAAGGCCTCTACAAATAAGGTGAGTAGGTGAAATTGTAGTAGCCTAACAAATTTTGAAGCTGAGGAGAATGTGTGCTCTAGAGGAAAGAGAGGTTCTACTACAAAGAACCAGAAGAAGGATGACTTCCAACAAGTAGTATTTGGGTAGAAGTTATCAAAGGGATGTTCCACAATGAGTGTGGGTAGAATTTACAAGAGAAAATTCTAGAGAAGGAATAAAAGATATCAAAAGGATAGCCCGAGAGGAAGCTTAGTGAGGTATTGGTGGCAGGTACAAAGTTTTATATGAGGTAAAGGTTTGGTTGGAGTTCACAGGTGAACAAGGAGAGTTCAGAAGAGAAGAATAAGAAGGAAAATATGGCTCATTGGTAGTCATATGATGGGTTGAAAGAAATGACACAGTCAAATATGGAAGGAGGTCAACACAGTTGGAAAAAAATAAATGAGTAATGAAGAGAGGGAGAAGGAGATAGCTGAGATAAAGGAAGAGCTCAACAAAATAAAGAAGCATCTACAAGAGAAAATGAAGCAGTGGTTGGAAAAAAGTGATGAAGGAAACAAGGAATGGACTTTGTGTTGGAAAAAGAGTCCAATGGCTAGTCAAGAAGTTGCATGGATGAAATAAAATAAGATGTATGAGGAATCTAGTCAAATATTGGTTAAGGATGCTTGGAGAAAGTGAGAAAGAGACAATGTACATTTTTGCACTTGAGAAAGGACCATATTTGGGAGAAGAAGACAATGATGCTAGGATGAGACCTTTAGAGAGTCTCACAAGTTGTGTGGACAAGAAACATATGATGGTTGAGATGTTAATGGAGGATATAAGCCATGATGATTTTGACCTTAAAAATTGGTGTGTGAATGCAGGGGTTGTTCCAGATGGAGGAAATAACATTAATTTTGTTCTGTGAAGAGAAGAGGAATAGTCACTAAGTTTTGTTATACAACCTGGAAGGGAGACAAAGAATAATCAAGATGAAAACTATGTGCCATTGGAAAATGCAACCAAGGAAGAACAACCTAAGGTTGATGAAAACATGTGTGGATATTAATGATGAAGCTGTTATAGTGGATGAAGCATATGAATATTTGATGGGTAGTTTGGAAGTTTTAGTGCCGCATGATGAAAGGATACTGGAGGAAACAAAAGGGACTTCAAGGTCTCATATTTTTAAAACTGACAATTGGTTTGTGTTTGAAGGTAATGAATATAAATAGGGAACAATGAAATGGCTTGGAAATACTTCAATTAATGAAGTAAAAAAATCATTGAAAGAATAACTACATGATTGCAGAGGAATAAACATGGAAAATATTGCAACCGAATTTAATTTTTTAGAAAATTGGTTGAACAATCCAAGGATAGAGAGTATAAAGAATTGCATCAATCCTAGAGATGATAAGGACGAGTTTCCCATGAAAAAAAGTAGCAACAAGTGGACAACAATGATTGTGGGTTCCAACAGAAAATACAGATTGGTGGAAGCAACTCGAAGAGGTTGGTATCTTGATGATTTAGCAGAGGATAACAACAAATTTCAGCAAGGAACTGGTGACTTGTGCCAGCCAGAAGACAAGTTGGATGAGGAAATAGAGGAAATGAGGAAGATGATGTTGACTAAGACTCAATAGAAGAGGTATTTAACACAAAAAGGAATGAAGGATAACATCTTACAGATGGTGGAGTAATTATATATCAGAAAGGAAGGAGGAAAATTATAACATAAAATCTATAAGCTTGGAAGAATGAAGAAGATGAAAACAAATTAGTAGCAACATGAAAAAGATAAGGATCAACTGCAAAACAAAGTCTGGGATCCAAGAAGACATGCTTCATCAACACATGATCATGAGACCATGATTTTTTTTTCACCTTAGGAGTATGATGCAGGAGCATCCAAATTTCGAGGTCAAAAGTGTATTTTTACTAGAGTAGGTGTCTTTCTAATTGATTGTAATATTCATTAGATGTATTTCCCTATGATTTTATGAGAAATCATATGAATTGGAAAATCTATAGGATTTCCAAAAGATATAGAAAATCATGGTTATTAGGATAGGATTAGTTTTTGAAATATCGATAAGAGAGATTTTTCCATAAGGAAAAAGAAAAGTTTCCTTGAAAATAATGAGAGATTTATGGAATAAATCACGAGAGATTTAGGGAATAAATTAGAGAGTGATTTAGGGATTTAGGATTTTTTTTTCTAAATTTGTATTTAGTCAATGTAAGCCTAATGGAAAAGCTAATGGCCAGATGAATGTGAAATCAGGCCAAGAGAAAGAATGAGTGTTTCTGAGTATTTGCATGTACAATATGTTATGAATGAAATATAATTTCATGGAAATTTGTAATTGTGTATATGAATGAATGAAAAATTCTAACATCTTTGTATAATCTGGAATAAGCGTGATGATTTTTTTTTGTGCATGTCTATTTTTTTGCAGGACAAATAGGAGAAAGATTTGTATAAGTAGAGTGTAAATAAATTAAAGTCAAAGAATTTGAGGAAGGCTCTTATGAGAAAAAAAACTAATATTTTATTTTCATCACATTACTATTCACACACACACACACAAGCTAAATATTAGAGGAAAATGTGACTGGAAAAGAAAAATCCATTTTAGAAATATCCTGATAAAGCTCTCTCTCTCTCTCTCTCTCTATATATATATATATATATATATATATAGAGAGAGAGAGAGAGAGAGAGAGAGAGAGAGAGACTTAGCAAGATATTTATAAAATTGGTTCCTTCTTTGTGTCACATTTTCCTCTAATATACAACTTATTCCCAATTCCATTCCTACCTATCTCCAAACCCTATTACCTTGGTTTGTCCAACTTGACTCCTAAAAATATGGAAGCATATTCAACTTCAACATTCTTCACCCAAACAACCTACCAACTATGAAACATGCATTAGTTTTTCATATGGGCCATTTAGGATACATGTGCTTATTTATGTAAAATTTGTCCATTGGATTTTAATTCCACATTCTTTACATCCATGTCTACTTGTTTGTTCCTTTTCCCCTTTCAGCAACATGCTATTTTTTGAAGTGATCCATTACTTCAAAATGTCTATACACTTGATTGAAAATTCCATTGAATTTATGCTTGACATGCCCTTCAATATGCATTGATATTATTGAACCCTTTTGAAGTTCATTATTGAGAAACACAAAAAAATACTTGGAATTATTATTCATCGAGCCTAATTTTGTCAACGAAATAATTTTCAAAGTGGAATGCAAAAATATCCTATTCATGGTATTTTTGTTAAGATGGAAACATTTAAAGACATGGAGCGCTGAAGGTAATCATCATGAGATTAAATAAATTATATTTTAAATTTAGGAACATGCTATTATCTCCAAAAATTAAAAGTTCCAACCAACATAGAGGAATCTACATGTTTTTGTTTTCCCTCCATGCTTGCAAGCCTTTATATTGATCCTTTGACTCTTGGACATATGCAATTTTCATGTGTACACTCATATATGCCTTAATTAAGTTTTCCTATGATATTTTATGCAATTGATTAATTTTCACATATAATTTTGATAGTTCTCTTGATGGATAATGAAGTTGTCGTAGTTCTATAAATTATGTTACATTCCAAACTTTCCAATAAATACTTCCTATAGCATTGTTTTATGCTCACTCTATTTTCCATTACTTTCATTGTATACTTGTCCATGCATTAAGTCAAAGCATGAGAGAACTTATTAAATAACTTCATATTTATGATCACTCTATTTTCCATTACTTTCATTGTCTACTTGGCCATGCATTAAATCAAAGCATGAGAGAATTTATTAAGTAAATTCATATAAAATGTTGGAGATAAGCTTTTCTTTGCATACAATTCCTTTCTTGCATTTTCCCACCTATATTATTAACTTCTTTTTGTTTATTATTTGTAGTCTTAAGATTCAACATTAAGACTTAAGGTTCATAGATCATTGTGAATTAATCCATATTTGAAAATAAAAATATTAAACATGTGGGTACTCATTTTAGACATTTCATATGAATTCAAGGTTTCTATGTTTTTATTTAGACATTTTTTTCACAACCTTATTAATTATAAGAATGAACACACCATATACAATGGCTCTTAACCTTCCAACTTTTCTTTTCTGTTTCATTCCTATTTGGAGAAGAGTTTGGTATTTTTGTATTTTAATAAACATAAGTTATCATAATTACAAATAAGCATGTTACATGTGTAGGTAAGCCAAAGTGTGAGTCTACATCACATCATCATGTTATAGATCCCCACATATAATGTTTGAAAGGTTTCAATACTTGTTTTATTTACATTTTAGATGTTTCAACTAAATTAGTTGAATCTATGTATTCATTTTTTCAGTACTTCAATTATCTTTCATGCTATTCTTTTTTTCAACTTTTAATGTATGGTTTGTCTATTGGACATTATACATGGAAACACTTGGATGGCCACATTTTATAGCGATCTTTATTATTCTTATGTACTTAAACTTCTGCAAGAAAATATTTTTCCTAGCTACTCTACCATCAATAAGGAACATGTAATCATCATTTTTGCATGTGTAGTAAACAACATCCTTATTATTACCTTTGTCACTTCTAGATGCAATTTTCCCTTGTCATCTACTATACTACATATTCCATTTCACTTTAATACGAAGTGTGGCCTTATGTAAAAAACAAAGATCACATAAATGAACACACACACCATATTTATTAGACAACTAAAGATGCCATCAATATCCAAAGTAGATAAAGTGAACATGCCACTCAAAATTCTAAATTATGCGCATCTTTCACAAAATTTTATATTCTAAAACAAAAACAAGAACTATTTCTTCCCACTGACCTAAGTGAAGCTAGTACTATACATTTTCATGTTCAACCATCTTCTAGGATCAAAATTCCACAGTGCAAACAACCAAACTAGTCTCCATCCTCCCCAACAATGGCCCATAAATTCAACAATAACAACATCACCCACATAAATTTCCAACTTCATGCAAGGCTAGATGAAACCCCATATTTACATGTTTTCTCAATTCGTAAAGAGTTATATCCTAAAATTCAATTCTACGTTTCAAATGGGTACCATACTTGCAGATGCATTTTAGAGAAATAAATTCATCATAACTACATGTAGAAGAACATGGACCCTAGAAAACAACCTAGTGCCTTGGTATACCTTACCTAGATTGAATAAATTCTCATTGCATGGATCAACCCCATATTATAAGTAAAGCATGTACATGGTGGAAAATAAAAATACAGTAGCACAATAGACATTTCCTCAATTAGCCACTACCCTCCTTGCATTAGATAGGATTTGAAATTTTGTCTTGTCCCACATTATAGTTTTGAACAACCATCTTACAATTGCATTGTTAGTAGATCCAAATTTATGGCCATTGTAGGGCATAAGTTAGGAAATGACCTATATTATAAGTATCTCCACCTTGAACAAACCTCACTTAGAACTTTACCAACTCCTATCGATGTCTTTGCTATTCTTTTCCATTTAAACACTACTAATTTAGAATCCATCAAAAACCATATTTTTTATGCCATTCATAATGTTTGGATAGACCGAAATGACCACCAAAAAACATAATTTTTAGCCACTATCAATAACACATGTAGAAAGTCCAAGAAATAAGAAGATACTTGCACTCATTGGACTCCCAATGAAAAAATTCCATTGAATGACCAACCACTGGCTTGTCACCCATAAAATGAATGCAAATTAGAGGAAATTCCTCCTATTATTTCCAAACATTATTCCCCATTGGTTTTTCTATGTTAAGGAAACCACAATTTAAGGCATTTTAAATGAAAAAATATGCATATATTATGCATTAAAATTACTAAGGTACCAAGATAATGGATTTGGTAGGAATCCATGATTCCAATACTAGTATAATATTATGATGCGCCACCACAATTAGGAAAAATTTTCTATCCTCTCATATAAAAATGTCAAGGATAAATTCCAACAACAAATGTGATATTAACATCCACTTGGAACACTTCCCATATGACAAGATTTCAGAAAAAATAATGTGCTTTAGTCTTTTGTTTGTGGAAAAATATTTTTTAACACAAACCTAGAAGTGAACTAATGGATAATACGATTTCAAAACTCTACTATGAAACATTATTCTTTATAATAAGTGGTATGATCTACATGCAACCATGCTTAACAACTCGCCCATTAATGTAAGCATGTATTAAAATTGGAGAATTCAAGATATTATCTCCAACCCAAATTTAGCATCACTATACATACATCACAAGCTCACAATCCTCTATGGTGAGGTCTTGCAGAGACACCTCCACAAAAATACTATTGGTATATTTTTAATCTCTAACACTTCTACAAACATCCTTTATATAAAATTTTTTAACCAAACCAACATTTTTTGGAAATACTTGCATTATGTAATATTCCTAAATTAGCATGCAGCTAAATGGAATATTAATTTTTCTCTTGACATGTAGCTAGATGAATAAATGGGTAGGGAGGCCCATAAATCTTTTAAGTAGGCATAAAAACCATCCTAATGTGAAAAGGGATCATATTCGTAGCTGGATAAAGCACCCTCATGTGTGAACATGGGCTAATGCATGTGGACAAGGTCAAGTTTGACCAAGTCAACAGTGTTGGTATGAGAGGAGTGGATCACCAATAGAGACATTGTAGTGTGAATGGGAGGAAGATTCCATGATGGTGGAAACCCTAATGAGTGGGATCCAAGGTGAGAAGGCTCACATTTTTTTATAAGGAGGGCAAGGCAGCCATAGTGAGGCTTGTTATTGATTATTGATTTTATGGTCCGCATGACTATTTTTCATTCTTCAGCTCTTTAGTTGAGATTGCTGTGTTGTTTAGCACCGGGTGTTCTCAAGCAAGAATCCCATATACTTTATTGAGAGGCCTCTTTGGGGAGAATTTCACTTCATTTTACACACTCAGGCTTAAGGCCAAGCTTTAGTCTTTAGTTACAACGCAGTTTCTGCAGAATATTCTGTTGTGTTGCAGGGTGTTGCAGTGGAGGGTTGAGAAACCCACTTCCGAAGCTAGTTTTTCAGAGGAGGAAGAGTTATTCTCTTTTGGAGATAAGCAAGGGAGGTCATTGAGCTTTCTTTCACATTTTTGCACCTGGCCAACATATTCCCATCATCTACAGTGCAATATCCCTCTTTGACTACGTTATTTCAGTGTGCATTTGCAGTGGGGGTTTTAGTACTTGATTTGGAGGGTGAGATCTTCAGTGTTAGGATCAGCCTTTCACTTGAAGGATCTATTGGAGGAGATATATTCATTATATATATCATCTACAAGCCATATTCATCTAGTTATTCAGTAGTAGCTGCTATTTAGCCCTAGGGTTGCATTCCGACATTTTGGTATTTTGGGTATTTCCGGAAACCTTTTACGGGTTGTCTTGGAAATGTGTTTGGGAGCTTAGATATTCAGTCCCAACATTTTTTGAGCTATAGATCAGCAATTCTGCATTTTTATACCTTGGTTTAGTAGTTTATGCCCAAAAACTACGTTGTCATGGCTCAGGACTCTTGTATAGTAGTATTTCTCATGTATTAGCATATTTTCCTAATGGAGGCTTGTTTCCCATTGCTTGAGTGAATTGATCCTCAAGATATTGTGCTTAAATGTTTACTGATATATCTAATAAAATGGCTGTACATTTGTCTCATGTAATGGTGTATTGATCTGTTCACTGTTATTTCCAGTTTTGTGTTCATATATTGCTGCTTCCCCATTTGGGAATATTACAGTGGTATCAGAGCATAATCTTGGCTCAGCATGTGAGTTTCAAGCCAATATTCTATAAGAAGAAGAAGAGAAAAAAATAGGTCTAAAATTATGGAAGGGATGAGCTTTGTCTCATCATTTTTCAGATCTGTGAAGAACCTCTCCAAGGAGGTTAAGCAGATGAAAGAGGAGAGATGCAATGGAACCTTTAAAGGGTTTCAAGAAGAGGAAGGTCCATGTACTTCCTATCATTAGAAGAAAGAAGCAGTGTTTCATAGAACTCCAAAGCAATACACTATGCCGTTATCTTTTGAGGAAGAATACAAGAGGCATGGAGATGGAGGGCACTTGGAGCATGAAATTCTATGTGAATACCTGGCAGAATATAAGTCTCAACCTATAGCTTTCAAAGAGACTCTAACTCTCCCATAGTTCATTCAGCTAGAAGAAGAAAGGAGACCTTGCAGCAATAGGAGAATAAAGGGCAATAGATTTCTATTGTATACCTTTGATGGGTCATCCACATGTACAAAAAGGGCTTGGGGAATGAAGTTAGATGCATTCTTCCTACTACATCCAGTGGTAGAAAGAGAAGTTGTTGAGATTGAAATGCTTCACCTTGAGGGTGAAGCAAACATTTGGTGGTTCAATCATTTGAGTCATGCAAGAGTGACTGCATTTGCAGATTTTACTCAAAGATTGATCAAGAAATTTGACAAGAAGAAATCAGAGGAGAAGAAGCCTTCACCACCACTTGCTGCAGAAGCACTTGCATCAGGAGAAAGAATACTTGCACCTTTGCAAGGTAGTCTTTACCTCTTGACATTTAGAACCCCATGCACTATTCTGGAGATGCATGAGGAGAAGGAGACTTGTACCAGCGCTGATGCAGCCATAGAAGAGAAACCATCATCATCAGTAGTTGGGGAAGCCATTACACCAGAGAATGGAACCCTTGTAATAGTACAAGATTTTCCCAAGCAAAACCAAGGTATGCAAATGTTTCCACTTTATATTATTTTAGCACATCTTATGGAGAAGTATGGGAATATGCCATTGCATGACCTAGGGTCAAGATACACTGCTGGGTTGGAGCAGCATACTATCACTGTGCTGAGCAGCCTTGAGTTGTTCAAGGAGGGGATAAACAATCATCCTAGTTATTCATTATTGAGATACACACAACTCCTGGGGTTGGAGTGTGGATTTCTGGAGGACAGGATGAGCATTGTCCTAAAAAATCCAATGCAGAACTATATGTTCAACATTGAGCATGAGCATGAGACCACAAATGCACCATTATGGAGATTAGCAGCGCTGTCATTGAGCAGCAGTGATGAGTTGGGGGCACAACTATTATTAGAGCATTCCAATGACCATTTTACTTGTGTGATATTGGATGGGAAGATGATTGATGAGAGGCATCTTATCTTTCATTGTTGTGATGGATCCTTCTTAATGAGCATTTCACAGCTCAATGAGAAGCCTTTGCCTTCAACATACTTGGATCCATATGGATTCAACATGGTCATTGATGGGTGGTATGCACTTGGGGATCTCCAAGAGATTGCATTTCAACATCCCATGAAATGCAAAGATGGAAATCTGATTCGGGAGGATGATGTTCTCCATTGGAGGAATACCAAGATGGAGCATGGTAGGAGACACCCAAATTTGGATGAGGGGGTGTGGATGGTAAGCAAGAGGGTGGTGAGTCACCTACATATCTATGACACAGGGCAACAAAAGGCATGGCTGCGTTTGCTGCTCTTGAGAGAGTTTGGCCATTATGTGACATATCCTTCTTCTAAGGGTATGATGGTGGGTGTAACTTGGCATGGCACTTGCATCATATGGTAGCAAGGAGTTTGGGTGCATTGTGTTGATATGACATTCTTCATGTCAATCATCATATTTCCACCTCATGATTTGTATGATGGAGGTGTGAGGGGTCAATAAGAGCTATTGTTGCTTTGTCTACTCTTGGAAAAGTATGGGAAGAATTTCTCCCATACTTGGCAGGATATTTCAGGAGAAAGGGAGGGCATAATCAGAGTGCAAAGAGGCTACCCTTCAGCATTGGAGGATCAAGAGGTACTTCCACATAGGAAGGAGACTTCCACACATAGCAGCATGATGGTAGATGACTTTGGCATATGGCATGCCAAAGAATGGAGCCATGGAGTGGAAAAAGCCTTATCACTAAGGCCAACAATGCTGTTACTTGGGAGTATGCATTTATTTATGACGTGTTCCAAGGGGTGTATGCATCCCTTCAATTTTCAGATCTTTATGAGGAGATTCTCTTGGGAGGGCTCATCTATGGACCTCACTTTCATCCTACTCAATATGCATGGTAAGAACTGTATTTTTGTACTTATTGATCATTTCATAAAGTATTTGCATCTTCTCACCATCTATGTACAATGCATTGCTCCAGAAGAGGGAAAAATTATCTTTGGGTTTCATGGTCATTCTAGGACCAAAATTTGTGATGGATATAACTTTCCTGTGCATGAACTTGGGAAAGCATGGTGTTATTCTTATTATTCTCAACTGATATATAATGCCATTTACTAGCTCATAGTAGATGAGCAAACATGAAAAACTAGCAACTTGTTAGGAGACAACTTGCCACATGATGTTCTAAAACAACAGTTGGAAAAACTGTGTTGTATCCACTGGAGAAACCATTGGTATCATCCAAACTTGCAGATAAACTTCAAAATTTTTCTAATTTGGATACCATATGGTGATGATGTACCATTCACTTTGCATGGGATGGTTTGGGCCAACATGATTCATGACTTTAGAGAGAGGATATTTGAAGATCCAATATTCTTCTTTCCTCTTGAGGGCAACAATATTACAGCCAAAAATCAATAGCTACTCTACACTTATCATAAGTGGAGAGGGAGACAACGTGGGGTAGGCTATTTTGTCTACCATGTTCAGTTATGCAGCCCACCTACATTGCAGGAGCCAAAGGTGGAGGATATTTTTCATGAGTTACCATTTTGGAGGGTGGCTCATTTTGTATGGATGATAGCTTGGGGATGGGAGATTCACATGGGAATGATAGTTCCCAACATATCTCAGATTCCAAGCCTCAATAAGGCCTCTAGACAACACATTGTTGCCTCCATGGGTGTTTTACTTCTACATGATGATAGCTATTTGGGGTGGTCACCAAAAGCTAACTTGCATACTTGGGAGGGGCAACTTGGAGATTTATTGATGAGACAACATCTTGTTCCTTGGAGGAGTTTATCATATGAGGATTCTATAGGAGGAGGAGAGGAGGCTCTTCAATTCTAACCTTTCAGTTGCTTGAGGACAAGCAACATTTGGGAGGGGAGGACTGTAATATTCCTAAATTAGCATGCAACTAAATGGAATATTAATTTTGCTCTTGACATGTAGTTAGATGAATAAATGGGTAGGGAGGCCCATAAATCTTTTAAGTAGGCATAAAATCCATCTTAATATGAAAAGGGATCATATTCATAGCTGGATAATGCACCCTCATGTGTGAACAGGGGCTAATGCATGTGGACAAGGTCAAGTTTGACCAAGTCAATAGCGCTGGTATGAAAGGAGTGGATCACCAATAGAGACAACACAGTGTGAATGGGAGGAAGATTCCATGATGGTGGAAACCCTAATGAGTGGGACCCAAGGTGAGAAGGCTCACATTTTTTTATAAGGAGGGCAAGGCAGCCATAGTGAGGCATGTTATTGATTATTGATTTTATGGTCTGCATGACTATTTTGCATTCTTCAACTGTTTAGTTGAGATTGCTGTGCTGTTTAGCACTGGGTGTTCCCGAGCGGGAATCCCATATCCTTTCTTGAGAGGCCTCTTAGGGGAGCATTGAACTTAATTTTCCACACTCAGGCTTAAAGCCAAGCTTCAGTCTTCAGTTACAGCGCAGTTTCTGTAGAATATTGTGTTGTGTTGCAGGGTGTTGCAGTGGAGGGTTGAGAAAACCACTTCTGGAGCTTGTTTTTCAGAGGAGGAAGCATTATTCTCTTTGTGAGATCAACAAGGGAGGTCATTGAGCTTTATTTTACATTTTTTCACTTGGCCAACATATTCCCATAATCTACAATGCAGTATCCTTCTTTGACTACATTATTTCAGTGTGCATTTGCAGTGGGGGTTTCAGTACTTGATTTGGAGGGTGAGATCTTTTGTGTTAGGATCAGCCTTTCACTTGAAGGATCTATTGGAGGAGATATATTCATTATATGTATCATATAAAATCCATCTTCATCTAGTTATTCAGTAGCAGCTGCTATTCAGCCCTAGGGCTGCATTCCGACATTTTGGTATTTTGGGTATTTCCAGAAACCTTTTCTGGGTTGTCTTGGAAATGTGTTTGGGATCTTAGATCTTCACTCCCAACATTGTTTGAGCTATAGATCAAAACATCTACATTGTTATACTTTGCTGTAGCAGTTTATGCCCAAAACTACACTGTCATGGCTCATGACTCTTGTATAGAAGTACTTCTCATGTATTAGCATATTTGCCTAATGGAGGGTTGTTTCCCATTGCTTGAGTGACTTGATCCTCAAGATCTTGTGCTTAAATGTTTGCTGATATATCTAAAAAAATGGCTGTACATTTGTCTCAAGTAATGGTGTATTGATCTGTTCATTGCTATTTCCAGTTTTGTGTTCATATATTGCTACTTCCCCATTTGGGAATATTACACATTAACATCTATGAATGAAAAAATAGAGGATTTACATGCATACATTGTTTCACGTGGTTGGAAAATGCGCCTAATGTCACAATGCTTCTTTGGGAGAATGCAAAAAAATTTAAATTTTCAAATAATCACTTTGATTAATATATTTCAACTTGGAAATCTTGAGATTCCCATTGCAAAAACCCCTTTATTTTGATCTAATCTAGATAGTCTATGTTTGTAAAGTGTTATAGCAATATTAAAAAAACCAACATTTTTTGGAAATACTTGCATTAACCTCTATGAATGAAAAAATAGAGGACTTACATGCATTCATTGTTTCACGTGGTTGGAAAATGTACCTAATGTCACAATGATTATTTGGGAGAATGTAAGCAAATTTAAATTTGCAAATAATCACTTTGATTAATATATTTCAACTTTGAAATCTTGAGATTCCCATTGCAAAAAATGCTTTATTTTGATCTAATCTAGATAGTCTATGTTTGTAAAGTGATATAGCCATATTAAAAAATGATCCAACTCAAAACTATGAGGAATATATTGATTCTTCACTACATTCTAGATGATCCATGTTTGTTAGGCACTACAATCATATTCAAATACAATCTAATTCATGGCTATCAAGAACTAGTCAATCACATTCAATGACCCACAAAAAGCACAAAAAATACTTTCTTAATGTTACAAATAAAATAATAAATAATTTTCTAATTATGTTATAAATAAAATAAAAAATAAAAAATAAATAGTTAGTAAAGGGTGCATATGGTACCCTCTCACTTATGATCAATTAATTCTATATAACGCCACAAGTGCTTCTCTTAATGAACCTATGACATATCATGTGTGTTCGTGGCATACTAAATAATACCCTTAATTTGACTACATATTGGCCTCCTACTAGTACAAACCCAATACACCTTACCAATTTAAAAAACCCCTCCTTTCACTAGATATTGTAGATACCCACTTTTCATTAACACTTTTTATACCCCTTTATATTTTTTCATTTACTTTGAGCTCCATTTTTTATACCTGGCAATATAACCACTGTTTACCCTCTATTATATGCTTGATATATTATTTCATTTTTTCCTCAATATATATCCCCCAATGTAAATGCACGTGATATGGTATTGCTCCCCTAGTGAAGCCCCCCTGTATAATGCATCATCCAAGTGATATTATAAATAATTCATTCATTCTTATTCAATCATAATTATTACCGCTTTAAATGTACAAGTGTTATGGTTACATTGGTATCATAACCATGTGGTTAAATATATGTTGGGATGCCAATTCCTCCACCAAAAAATGATTCCATCCGATTCTTGAATTGCTACGCTACTACCATACTGTCCCTGCTCAACCACCATTCTATTTCCATTATTAGTCACCATCTCCCCTCCTATGCACTACGACCAACCACCTCATCGAAGTTACTGAAATCCACTCCCCTGCATACCTCCACAAGTGCTACCATTCTGTTTGTGTGTTATTTTCATTCCTATCCCGTTTCATCCCTATCCATCATTTCCACCCGACTACTATTGCCACTGAACCCTGTGGTCGTCATTTCTGTCACTTGACACTATCATAGCCACTACCCACCTGTCCCCCCACCATTCGCTATTCTGTTTCTATCCCGAGCCTCAACTGTCACACTATTGGCCACATAGGCATGATAGTATGACATCCCATATCACTTGCAATCATGACCACCATACGAAAATAAGTTAAGTTTTTTTTCTTGAAATTTAATTATTAAGGTTACTTTATTAAATTTTATAAAGTTATATTTAATAATAATAATAATAATAATAATAATAATAATAATAATAAGAAGAAGAAGAAGAAGAAGAAGAAGAAGAAGAAGTGGGTCTACAAAGGAAAAAAATGGCATGTAATGAAGAAATGCTTGCCAATGTTGATCAATATAAAGATGTGGTCAACAGTATCAACAAAATTGAAAGGGAATAGATGGAGTTGGTGGAAGAAGAAAAAAAATTAATAGAGAAAATTAATAAACTAATAGAAAAAAAACATGATAGATATTTCGATAGAAAAACCCGAGCATCGGGGGAAAACCACATTAGGAATGAGGGACCATAGCAAGGATGACACCACAAGGATATTTAAATACCATGGTGAGAAAATTGACCAACTAACCAAGAAGGTAGATGCATTATTAGATAAACCTTAGTCTATAAAAAGTTGACATCAAGTCGACAATCAAAAAATAGAAGTGAGAAAATAAATCTAGAAGCACATAAAGTAATATTTTAGGTAGTCAGTGTCACAAAATAATTCAAGATAGATATCATCAACGAATTAAGAAGGAATTACTGAAGTATGATGGTAAAAACCATAGAGGAGCAGTCACTTGGGTCAACAAAATGGAAGGTATTTTTGAATAAAATCCCTTGTAATGTGAAAACAAAAAAAGAATGGAAACTTCCAACATACTAGAAGGAGAAGCTTACTATTGGTTCCTATTATGGAAAAAAATGTGATGTTCATTCCTTTCATTGGTAAAGTTTCATGACTTCCTTATTAAAAAGTTTGCATGAAAAAGAAGATGACGATATATAAAATAAATTTGTACATCTTAAACATAAATGAAACTTAAACAATTATACAAATGAATGGGAACTTTTGGAAACTAGACAAAACATAGTCACCGATTAAAAATAGTTAAAAAGGTACGTCTATGGGCTGAAAGATTATATTTGTAGTGGAATAAATATATAGAATCCTAAAATAGTTGAGGATGCTAGGTATGCAATGAAATTAATTGAAAAAAAAAATTTCAACAAGACATCCTTCTGAGGTCCAAAAAAATTGAGGAGATACTCAGATGAAAGGTGAAAAAATATTCAATAGAAAAATATGACAACTATATACATGCCCCCTGAAGAAAAGAAGAGAATCACCACCAAGGATCGAATAAGAAATTGGAAATAAGAATATTTTGGAGATAAATGGAAACCCATACACAAATGAAATAATAAGACATTATATATGTGCAAAGCTAAGATAAAACCTAACCCATCTTGCAATAATTTGGAAGAAGAATGTGTTGACGATGCTTGGAATTCTTCAACCAAGGGGGTGTCCCCGATGTGATTTTAGGGCCATATATTACTAGTGTAGTTCCTTATTGTTGTTAGTGTAGCCCCCTTATTGTTATTTTTGTACACCTGTATTCCCCATATTGTTATTATTGTGCCCCATAATAGCCCACTATTGTTTTGTTGTGCCCTTACATTATTATTGTTAGGTCGGCTAGGATTATATTGTGACCCCATGCACTCCTATATATAGAAAGGAGGTTTTGTCATTTGAATCATCTAAGAATTTTTCATTTATGTAATGCAAAGGAGGTTCCCCCCTTGAATTGGCTGATTTATAAGTCATTGATCTCTCTTTTCTTCTATTTTGTGAGCTGGTTTCATAACATTTGGAATCAGAGCTTTGGATTCTAGGGTTTCACTACTTCAAATAGGTCGCTGTGACATTTTTGCTATAAATTTTTTTATACGAAGGTTCAGAAGCTAAAAGAAAACCCATTTGCGCCAAAATCTGGAGGAACTTCATGGAAAACATTTTAGATCTTGGTTCGCAATATTTTGGAGATATGATCTGTGGAAGTTAGGGTTTTTACAAGCTCCCTAATTTCATCTCAAAGAGGTGACCTTGGGAAAATCATCATAACTCTCTCTCTGAGCATCGGATTGGAATTTTGTAAGAAGTGGCCAAAATCACACTGACTTTAGTTTCCTGTGTATCGATTTTAGAGCAGAAGTAGGAAACACTGACATGTGGCATGCCATACAAAGTTTCTCTATTGAATGAGTCCATAATTAGGTCATTGTGGGAGATTGGGCATAACTTTGCCTTGAAGAATCCAAATTAAGTAATACCTGTGGCATTGGAAAGAAGATTCAGAGGGCTACTAAAGCACCAAATTTAAAATCTTAGGCATCTAAAATTATAGAGATACATCAGTTTAAATATCAAGCTCCTCAAAAGAAAGAAAAATGTGTGTATTGTTTCTTAATAATTGCATAAGTCTTGTTTGAAAAATCAGTTTGAAGTGATTCCAAGGGAATATTGAAGCATAAATATCAGTAATGAGTTCTAAAATGCTCCCTAAAAATAATTCAACATCCATTAAGCCCTCAAAAGGCTTTACTATGAATACTGAAGAGGAAGAAGTGCAACATGATATATCCAAATTACAGGACCAAGTGCAACAAATTTCGCTCTCGCAAAGAGTAACAAAAAATGAAATGGAAACTAAGATGGATGGTTTGAAGAAGTGCATGGAAGCTAATATGGATGGTTTGAAGAAATGCATGGAAGATAATATAGATGGTTTGAAGAATGTCATGGAAGCTAAGATGGATGACATGGAAGGCAACATGGAAGAATTGAAGAAATACATGGAAGGTTTGGCAAAGTTGCTACAAGAAAAGCTTCCTAATGGTGAAAAGGTAGTAGAGGAAACTCATGATGAGAACAAAAAAATGTTAATCATGATTTCATATACTCTAATGTTGGATTTAAGACCCACCATATTCGAAATATAGGTATGAGGAAGTTTTATGGCAAGGATCCGATAACTTGGATACTACAAATGGAGCAATACTTTGAGCTCCATAATACGCAAAACACACAAAAGGTACTCATTGAAACTTTATATTTTGAAAAAAATCAGTTTCTATGGTATCAATGGCTTTGTTCTCGTAAACCACTAGTCACTTGGTCAATTTTTACGAAGGAAATGATAACACATTATGAGGATACAAAGAGAAACACCTTCTTTAGTCAATTGATAAATTTCAAACAAAAGGGTTCAATGATGAAGCACATTGAGGATTTCCAAAAATTGAATATAAGGGTAAATAATATTCTAGAGGAACATAATATTGATGTCTTCATAAGGACTCTAAAGCATAACATCCAACATGAGGTTTTCCTTTGGGAACCTAATACATTGGAGAAGGCATTCAGGTTGGCAAGGAAAATTGAAAGAAAAATTATGGCGACAAGGAAGCCTACCACTCACAACTATAAAGATGGAAGTGTTGCTACTCCTAGAATTCCACAACCTACAAGGTTGACACCACAAAAATTGTAAGAAAAAAGAGAAAAAGGGATTTTCTATAGTTGTGATAGAAAATACGCTAAAGGTCATAAGTGTGCTAAGAAGAAATGATTTTACATAGATTGTGAAGAGGAGGAAGAAAAGGAGGAAGAAAATTCAAAAGAAGAGGATATAGACCAGGAACCAACCCTAGAGGAAGAAGAAATGAATCTGACCATATCTTATAATGCATTGTAATAAATTACCACTCCTTCAACTCTCAAGATAGAAAGACATATCAATAAGAAAAATTTAATAGTGCTTTTTGATTCATGTAGTACCCATAATTTTATTCATTGTAAGGTAGCCAAGGAATTGAATTGCTTCCTATACCCAGTGCCAGAGTGTCAAGTGATGGTGGAAAATGGAGGAGCTAGTAAAGTGCCATAATATAAAGCTAACCATGAGGGAATATGTATTGAATATTCCAATGCTTTCCATTCCAATGGGTGGTGCTAATGTTGTAATAGGAGTACAAAGGTTACAATCTTTGGGGATGGTATGTTTTAATTTTCAAGACATTTTCTTGAAATTGTTTTCGGAAGGAAAGGAAGTTGAATTATGGGTATCACGGGGAAGATGAGAAATATAATAAGCTCTAATGTCATGACAAAGCTTCTGAAGAAAGAAAAACGGGGCGTAATTGCACAATTATGCTCAGTAGAAGTTCCAATATCAAAATCATCTATTTCTCCAGATCTTCAAAAAGCCTTGGACGTTCATTCCAAGGTGTTTGAAACTCCTAAAGGACTTCCACCTATTCGTGATCATGATCATGTTATTAATTTTATTTCCAGGAAGTTTTCCTCTAAACATCAGGCCTTACAGATATCCTTATGTCCAAAAGGGAGAATTTGAATGTATGATTTCAGAAATGCTATAGGCTGGTATAATTCAGCCTAGTCAAAGTTGTTTCTTTGCTCCATTAGTATTGGTGCACAAGAATGATGGATCATGGCGCATGTGTCTATATTATAGGGAGCTGAATAAGCTCACTATTTTAAATAATTTTCCCATTCCTGTGATTGATGAATTATTGGATGAATTACATGGAGAAATTTATTTCACCAAGTTTGATATATGTTCAGGATATCATCAAATTAGAATGAAGATTGAAGACATTCTGAAAACAACATTTCAAACTCATGAGGGTCATTATGAATTTTTGGTAATGCCTTTTGGCCTTACCAATGCACCTTCTACATTTCAAGGGTTGATGAATTGCATTTTCAAACCCTTCCTTAGAAAATTTGTGTTAGTATTTTTTGATGATATACTAATCTACAACAAGTCTTGGAAGAATCAAGTTCAACATGTTGATAGTTTGCTCAAACTATTGGAGGAGAAACAATTATATGAAAAAACCTCCAAATATTTCTTTGGAGTACAAGAGGTGGAATATTTGGGTCATATTATATCTCAAGAGGGTGTGAAGGTAGACCCTAACAAAATTAAAGCCATTAAGGAATGGGGTGTTATGTAGGCTCTGATTATATTGTGACCCCTTATACTCCTATATACAGAAAGGAGGTTTTGTCATTTGAATCATCTAAGAATTGTTCATTTATTTAATGTAAAGGAGGTTTCCCCCTCAAAGTGGTTGATTTCTAAGTCGTTGATATCTCTTTTCTTCTATTTTGTGAGATGGTTTCATAAAATGTGAAGTCCCAATTAGACCTCACACCACTTGTAGTAGGAGCCCCATCCAAAGTATCAACCCGAATACCATAACTTTATTGTTTGTCTTGGCTGCAATAAATAACATAAGAGGTTACACACATATCCTTTGAAATGAGCAAGTAAGTTGACACTGTGAGACACCAATTGTAATGCGTAGAAGAATAATTTCATGAGAGGGAAGTAAGAGTGAGCCTCTAGAAGGAAAGTAATAGTACTATCCTGAGAGAGGCACACTAGAGCAAGGAAAGATTTGTTATTTATCTAGCGAAATAGCTCACATAAACATAGTGAACATTAAATAAAGTACAAAACAATTCAACAAGATAAGTACCAAAGCCAATGAAGTAGTTCAATTTATTTAGTACATATGAACAAAACATATACCGAAAATATCTAAAGAATAGTATTAAAATACTCACGATAGATGCATGAAAATGTGTTGGCTCAACGAGCTTCTGATTATTAGGTGAAATATCCAAGTACACAACTACAATGGTGTGACACTAGCTCCAATAGTGGAATAGTAAGTCACTCCTTATTTATCCAAAGGATAATATTCTCTCCTATGCCAAGCTATAGAAGCCAAGGCTAGCTCTCCAAATTCTAGTGACTTAGAAAGCCCTTTTCTTGAGTTATGAGGGTGTATTTATAACTAAAGAGGTGACTCTCCACCTCCCATGTGACTCTTAACCTCCCTCATGAATATTGAACTTCCACTATGAATTTTCAAATTCTTACATGGTTTATGAGCTTTATATGACTCATTTGTCCACATGTGACTTTACATATTTCACTTATGACTCTTGGACTTCCTCACATTACATTTTGTTATTTTCCTTTTGATAATTACATAATTACATCATTACATCCAAAAATGATGTGGCAAGACACATTAACACATATGAAATTGTGATGACACTTGAAGAAGACATGAATTGGAACTTATGACATGGAACATCATGATGACGTGGAATTTATAAGCTACTCTTATTTCTTCAATTTTCAAGCTCTTTCTCATCCAAAAATCTTGAAGATCTAGAGTATTTTATGGGATCTAGATATTATAACTTTTGTCGCGATATAGTGTCCCTTCATCTTCATGTTCAATGATCATCTTGTCACTCACATATTCCCAATGTCTTCTAACATAATATCCTTCTCCTCCTCTCTGAGAAATCATCTTGTAAGGTCGATATATAGTACCTGTAATTGAAATCCACTCATGACAAGACGACATCAATCCATAAATATTCTAGTCTAACTCTCTTTATGAAATCCACCAACTGACTTGGAACTAGGTTTTGGATATGAAGGAAGGATCAGGAACTGTGTAGTGCACAATTCCAGAGGATAGGGATGAGGGATAAATGACTGCAACTACACAATTTGCAACAACTGAATGCTTGAGAAAAGAGACTGTGCATTTGAAGGTCAAAGTCATTAAGAGAATTTTGAGGTATAAAATGGGCCTCCTAAGGAAATTATAAAATAAGATTTGATGACATCATCAAATTTTAGAGGGAAAAAAGAAAAAACTACTTTTTCAATTCATATTTTCAACTTATCTCCCAAATTTTTTACTCAAATTTCGAGTGGGAGTAATTGTTGGATGCAAAATTTAATTCCTCATCCATGGAGTACCCATGTTGCATAATTTCGATGGGTCTTGCTACACAAAAAATGAGAAATACATGAAAAACGTGATTGTAATCACATTTTTTTATGTATTTCTCATTTTTCATGTAGCAGGGTCCATCAAAAGTATGCAACATGGGTATTCATTGGATGAGGAATTAAATTTTGCATCCAACGAGTACTCCCGCTCGAAATTCGAGTAAAAAATTTGGGAGATAAGTTGAAAATATGAGTTGAAAAAGTAGTTTTATTATTTTATATTTTTTTAATCTTTTTACCCTTTTACTTAAAAATGGTGAATAATCCCCCATGGTTGACATAATCATCTTGAATCCTATTGGTTCTTATAAAGTTTGTTTTTGTTGTACATTTTTCTTAGGAGGTCCATTTTAGACCTCAAAATTCCCCTAATGGAGGATGGCTTTCCCAATGTAACTGTGTAATGCATAGTTCAAGAGAGAGAGAGAGTCAGTGGATTGCACAGTTATGTAGTTTAGTGAGTTAGGGAGACATACTGCTACTTGCAAATATGTAATGCATAGAGAGAGGCTAGCTGGGAGGCAAGATTGCACAATTTTGGAGAGCAAGAGGAAATGCTTGAGAACTGTGACTGAAAAATTCATATTATTCGAAGGAAATGACTATGCATTGTGTAGTTCTTGAGGGCAGGCCAGGCTTATTGTGGCATGAGATTGCACATTGTGCAATTCAGGGAGGTAATTTTGGGAAGAGGCTGATTGGAGAAGGATCAATTTCACAAATTGACTAAGTGTGGGACCAAAGAGGTGAGAGATGGAACCAAAACATGAATTGAACATGATATCACACATATATATGGAAAACCGCTCAACAAGGAAGAATTTACTGCCCATAATCAACATGTTCCTACTGAAACGACAATAGCACAATACTTACCTCCAAGTGAGACACTTAAGATACACTTTGTGACACAAGTGACGACACTAGTGAAATAGTGCTCAAGACTTGGGGAATGTATCTAATGCATGTCCGTATGATGGATAGAACATAGTAGTGTAGGAGAATGCATCAAAAATATCCTTCAATACTGTACAAATGACTCCCATTGACTAGATGCGACAGTTCCCTAACCACAAGACGACTCTTGTGAAAGTAAGAGATGTAGAAAATCTCTAACACAACTATAATACCATGTAGAAAATACACCAATGGATTCAATCTGATCATGTAATGTAATAAAACAAGATACTAAATCCTTCTACAATATTTTTGGAATATAAATCACGATCGCTCAATCACATGCAAGTAAGAGAAAGAAGTAAATCAATCACATAACACAAGATTTTCCTGTGGAAAGAAATTTCTCAAAACCCCTCCATCTTTATTGCATAATCAACCAAGGAATCATGAAAAAATACAATGTATTTGTGCTTACCACAACCTCATACACTCTACCAATCGCTTCACACTAATCTAGGCAAAATTGGACAAACACATAGCCAATTATCAGCCTACCCTCAGCCTACCCTGCTTATACAATCCCTAGAGAATTAAACCCCTATTAAATAGGAAATTCAACCTTCCTTGATTGCGCAATTCATCATGGGCTTCATGTGGTTATATAAATGCATCTAGGAATTTTTCTAAAAATACAACTGATAGTTTACTTGCCTTGAACCTTTGCCTCAACTGGGTCTCCACTAGAATTAGCATGCATGCATCTATAAATAGTGAATCATCAGTTACTTGGTAGATCACTACTGGTGAATTAAATCTATTTTAATTCCCTTGATCTTCCACTAGCCCATCAAACAATTAGAACTAGTTAAACTAATTTTAACTCAATTAATGTGAGTTAACTAATCCCACTCACACTACACTAGTGCTACAACTACAACTGGGCCCTGTTAATAATAGAATCACTCTACATGCCTATCCTTTGACCCTCAACTTGAAATTATTGAGCTAGCTAAGTCTATCACACTTAGTTAACTATTAAAAGTTGTTATGAGATAAGATTACAAATATTTTTCCAATTTATTTAAAAATTGGTTTGCAATCTAATGTGTCACTAGGATCCATCACTATGTGACCTATGATCCCACACCAGTGTGTGTTGTTTCCAGATGCCAATTTCACTATTTCTTGTTGAAAATTTCAACAAAAGAAAAGTGCAACCACCAACTTCAAATGTTTAAAAAATGTGAAAGTGATACATGCCAAGTCAAAGATAATATTAAAATAACACTTATTAAGTGAATGCAAGAAAAGAAAATAGTTGCAAATGTGAAAGTGACACTTGTGAAAAAAAGGTTCACCAAAGCAACATTTGAGAAAACTCACCAAAATAGAAGTACAATTTCAATTCAAGTGTGGAATAATGTCAATGGAGAGTGCACACTAACTGTCAGCATGTGTTGCATAGTACACTATGTTTGTGGATTTTTTAATTACTATCACTAGTGATTGCGCAAGCCTTACCTTCAAGAGCTACACAATGCCTATCTAAGCTTGCATAGAAAGATGCGTGTCTATGAATTCATCTAAGATAGAGCATGTGTGAGCTAGTGAATTTGAAACTTAGAATAAGACTTAACACTTTTCAAGATATTAGATGACCATGAAGTGACCATGGAAAGACATATTGCAAGATCCTTAGTAGGCTCCAAAATTAAAGTTTAAGAAAAATTTTGGAGGGTGTTTGTCGCAGCGATAACACTTGCCGACACACTGGTAGAAATCCAACTTCTCTGTTTAGGTATTATCCTTTAATTGTAAGGTCTCAGTCTTTGAGGAAGTATTTTCACCATACAAATTACCCCAAATTTTCTTCTTATCTGATCCGAATTTATGCAGGAACGCAATAAAATATAGAAATAGACATACACACAGAGATGCAATGTAAATAAAACTTCATTTCATTAAAATCAAATGACTGAAATATGCTTACACACAAAATAGAAATAAACTAGCTAGGGCATTGGTAGCTTATCTCTGAGAAGAGATGTGGCAGCTACAGGCCTTTAAAATATGTTATAATGAGTCTCAAAGGCCTATTTATTGTTCATAAACAATGGAAACCTCTAAACATCCAAAAACCTAACCCTAGGAGATGAAGCACCAAAACTATGGGCCCCGTTTGGGTAAATTGGTACATCAACTTCCTGGGGACATAACTTTTGCATATGATCTCCATTTGACGCCCTCAATACCTCGTTAGAAAGATCTGTCCGAGGAGTACAAGTTTTGATGCAAGAAACATTGAAGGAACTTCAATGTTACTCCTATTTTTCCAAAAGAACGTCGTTTAGGGCCTCAAAATGACTCCAGAAGTTCAAGACTTGAAAAACTACTAAAAATAGTAAGCTGCGCTGAAACTAAAAAAATGAAAGAACTGATGGTGGGGGTCCAAATGGAATAGGTGGGTGGCCACTAATATCCACCTAGATCATTCCCCCCCCCCCTTAGGAAGCAATGGTCCCCATTGTGTTGAGTTCCTCAATGAGATGAGGAAAATTCTATTGAACTTGGTATTGGATTTGTTGAAGATGTCATGGACATGTTGGCAGATGTGCTAGAAGCATTAAATAAATCTTGTTACTTTATCAACCTATAAAATTACATGTGTGGATTCTATCTGTGTGGTCGCATGAGGTATGGCAACATCATGTGGCAGCGCGCCTGGGGTCAGATCAATGGAATGCTTGACCTCAGTGTAGAGGAATCACTGTGGGTGAGGAGAAAATGTCCTCATATTCCTCCACGACTTTGTCCATTTGTTGTTGTCGTGCAAGGGAGCCTTGTTTTAAGGCTATGGCCACAATCTTCTTATTTCCCTCTGGGCAAATTGTAATGAAAATAAATTTCTTGGTTTGGGAAACAATCTTACTGCGTTGTTTTGCAGTAGTCAAAGAGATGGCAGGAGACATTACTACCTCCGGTATCCTGTATAATTTATTTCCCAAAGTAATAATAATAGAATTAGGCCTAGACTCATACAAAAAATGTCGCTTCAACAAGTATGGATGGCCAAATAATACATCAGACACATCAAGAGGAGCAACATCACACAATACCTCATCAGTGAATGGATTGATGCTGTATGGAAGGCGACACTGCTGGAAAACGCGAAGATCTCTTCATTGGTGAAACCACCTAATGGTATATGACTGCAGGTGTGTTGTTGATCCAGGTGGATTAATCAGGTATAGGTACAAATGGCTTGAGTACAAGGCTCAAAAATTAAAGTGTTCAAAAATCTCTCGAACCAAGTTTAAGTTGTAGATCTCGTAATTCTGAATCCAACGGCGCAGACGACACTCAATTTCGAGTCCGTATGAAGAAGTTATAAGCAGTCAAAGTTCCAGGTTGACTTGGTGACTGGACAGCCTTAAGGAAGGCACGAATTGGACTTTTTCCGGCCATCGGATTCCGGCAAGCTCAGGCCAGATTCCGGGCGAAATTGTGGCTTGTTTAATTTGCCTCCTTCGGTCCAAAACCGAATTTTTAAAAAGGCACAATTTGTTTTAATAACAAAAATTATTTAAAAAAAAAAAAGAGGTGGCAGGCCGTGACCCCCGCCTCCCCCGTCGGCACCCAACCGCATGTCAAACATATTTAAAAAATATATATATGTATGGGCCGGCGGGCCATGACCCCCGCCGGACCCCATGGAGCTCCCCACCAATATGGCACGTATTGGTTAAAACATATTCCAACGAATTTTAAATGGCGGAGGTGGTTGGGGTGGGCCGCCCAATGCGGGTCTGGCCCCCCAAAAAGCAATATTATGTTGTTTTTAAAATGCGCCCATTTTTTTTAACAGAAAAAATGCGTGCTATGTTGGGAGGGGCGGGATTTGACCCCCCGACCTCTCCTCAACGATTACTAAATCTTACCACTACGCCCAACTAATTACTTGGGTAATTCCGCCGAGATTTGTTTATATAAACCCAACTTTCATAAGTGCGCCTAGGCCATGGAGGAGTAGGAGAGCGCGCACGCAGTCCAAGGTTTTTAATATTTTTTAATGCAGGTCATGTGGAACCATGAGCCCAGAAAGAGGCAGGGGGAACCCTGATTGAGGCTCAATTTTCAGGAGGGCGAAATTTCGACTTTGTCCAAATGGGACAAATTTTATGTCATTTCAGCACTACTCAGTGCCACGATTCTGATGGCATGCTCAGTTTCTGCATCTGAGTTTTCGATTTTCCAGCCACTTTTGGAAGTGGACTATGCCGGTGTCAGATTTTTGCATGTGAGCAGTCGTTTTCACCTTTCTCGACGCCACAAGATTGATGGTGTTTTTAGATTCAGCTGCAAAGCAGTTTAGCCTTTAGCAAATGGCAGCATGAGGTATATGATGTGATTTTCATGTACTTCTTCGTTTATTTCTCTTTGAGATGCATTATGTCTTGCAGATCCCGGTTGATACATGAGTTGTGGGATCTTGCTTTGTGTTTTTATTGATGTACTTTCAGCTATGGATTTGTGTCATGTATGAGTCCCTTTTATGCCAGATTGGCGGGATGCTCGTTTTCATATGTGTATTGTTGAGATCCCTTGTTTGCTAAGATTGGCGGGATACTCTTATTTGCTACATGTCAGCGATGGTCATACTGATAGGAGTCTTTCTTTATGTATGAGAGTTCTGCAGTGGAACATCTCTTAAAGAAGTCAAGCCACTCCTGCGTGAGGGCAATTTTTCCTTGTATGTCATAGGGAACACATCCATGTACATCTCTTCTTACAACACATAATGCAGCGGCCTACACCATCTTAACACCGAGGCCCGAAGATGTAGTCCCTCCTGGACGAACTCCGTCATCAAACGACGTGTTCTTATGATTGCTGATCTTGTTCATTTATGTTCCTCTTATTTACAGCCACACTTGTTCATTTAAGTTCTTTAACGTCTTTAATTAAATGAAATTCTATTTATCAGTCGAAGTAAAAGGTCTTGGTTAAGGGGTATCAATATTTTACCCTGGATCAGTTGTTCTCGGTAGGTTGAGCTGCTTCCCGACCTCTTCTAAAATGAGGTTCTTTTGGCTTTCGCTATCGACAAGGAATTGTAGTGGAGAACCTGTCATTCACATCTGCGAATGGAAGAGGTCCTCCCTCTCCTTTAGATCCTTGGGATCCTCCCTTTGGAGCTTGGTGGTGGAAATAATGGCACTGGGATTTGCATCAATGATGCAACTTCCTTTTTTCATTGTCGTTGTTTGGTTCTAACTCAGGATCAGGACATACATCTGATTCGGGTGCCTTCAGTTCGTCCACCAACGATTGTTTGGCCCGACACTATTTGTGATAAGTGGGGCTGTTATGAAATTCATACCACTTCCTAGTGTCATTTGGATTTGTGATGTTGTTCTGAGTCGCCTTGCTTTGGCTTTGCCCCTTGTTTTGTGGTTTCGGATGCCTTTCCTTGGCTTTGGATTCGTGGATCCAAAGTCTTTCTTCTTCTACTTAAATTTCCACTTGATCTTGGCGGCATAGCAATATGCCATGCCAAGTGAGGTAATGACGAGGAACTCCATTTACTCCTGAATGTATCTATGCAAAAAACTGCAGTACTTGAGCACCAAGTGTCTCTCTGAATCTTTAATACCCAATTTTTTGCTCAAGGTATGGAATAGATTCATCAGTTCGTGCACATCTTGATCCCTTTGCTACTGCAACGTGGTCCATTGGATGTACTTGTCCTCATAGCTCCCCACTGGGTAATATTATTCCTTGATGTCATCTCGGAACGAATTCCAAGTGGGTGCAGCCAAGAACAGAGAGGGTTACCTCTCATCCTTTTGCTCATAGTAGGTTTCCCACCTGTATTTGACATGGGGGGCAGATTTGAGGAGTGCAAAAATAATCTTTTCTCGGTCGGAGAAATCATGGACCGAGAAATACCCTTCCAACAAATTCAACCATCTATCCACAACATCTACATCTATCTAGCCTTAAAATAGAGGAATGTCAAATTTAACTTGTACCTTGAAAGGAGTGGCGCCTCCAGAGTGGCTGCTAGATATAGATGCGCCGCAGGTGGGCAGCCGTTAAAGGATATGGAAAAATTTATCCATCATTGCGTTCCTCTATTTCTCGAGGGCCTCCTCGAGAAATATTTTTATAGGATCTCCTGCTCCCTCATCTCTCTTTTATTCTGCCATGGGAGGTCATTGGGGTTTGAGAGGCTAATCTTGCAAGGGTTCAACCAGATCGAGCCCTAACTCCTTATACCCTGACCTTGTTGGGGACATGCAAAGAAAAACATAGAAAGAGTAGGCCACTCTAATACCATTGATTCAGATTCATGCAAGAATAAAATAAAATACATAAATAGACATACACACAAATATGTAGCAGAAATAAAACTTCATTTCATTAAAATCAAATGGCTAAAATATGCTTACAGACATAATGAAAATAAACTAGCTAGGGCGCTAATAGCTTATCTCTAAGAAGATATGTGGCGGCTATAGGCCTATGACCTGTGTCAAAATGAGGCTCGAAGGCATATTTATTGTTCATAAATAATGGAAAACCCTAAACATCCAAAAACATAACCCTAGGAGATGGAGCACCAAAATTATGGGCCTCGTATGGGTAAATTGGTACATCAACTTCCTGGGGACGTAACTTTGGCATATGATCCCCGTTTGACGTGCTCAATACCTCGTTAGAAATATATGTCTAAGGAATAGAACTTTTGATGTGAGAAACTTTGAAGGAAATTCATGTTGCTCCTGGTTTTGCAAAAAAACTTCGTTTAGGGCCTCAAAATGGCTCCAGAAGTTCAGGACTCGAAAAATTGCTAAAAATAGTAAGTCGTGCTGAAACTGAAAAACTGAAAGAATCAATGGTGGGGGTCCAAATGGAATAGGTGGGTGACCACCAATATCCACTTGGATCATTATTCTTGTTGAAGGTATAGTCCCCTCTATTATTTTCCCAACCTAAAACACATTAACATAAGACTAGTCATACCTCAAATTTCGATATGGGAGAAGGATAATAATTATAACGAACTTGTTAAGCACATTCCTTTGTGGATCTCCATTAAAAACGAGCCTAAACAATACCTCGATAGATTCACCTCAAGGAAAAACAAGCATCGCTTCACTGCCAATGATCCTAAACAATACCCCGATGAAGTTGCTTGCTTCACCTCTCTACGCAAGAATTCTTTTTCTTCTTCACTCTTTATTTTATTTTATTAAAGATATGCTTGAAGCACTAATTTAATATTTATAGCATGGGTGGAAGAGAGATCCTCACTTATTGAGATCAAGAGAGGTTGTTCCCATTTTTAAGAGATTTGAAATATAATTGAAGTTAACAAAAAACATTATTAAACAGAGTTCATGCAAAGTATTATTAAATAGAAAATAACAAAAAAGATAGGAGAAAACATGGAAAAAAAACCAAAAGGACAAAGAAAAAGAAGGACTAAATTGAAAGTAGGATGTGACAAACAAAAATAATAAAACGATGGAAATACTAACGAAGATCAAGTGCAGGATGAGGGAAAAGGAAAACTAGGATGCAACTAGACCTACTTCTAATATAACTAGCTAGAATGCTAGGGCTAAGTGTAATGTAATTTCCAATGTAACTATTGTAACTTATCCTGGCCTACAAACACAAATATGAGATCAATTAAAAATAATATAAATCAGTGTGCAAGAGAAAATATAACAATTTGAAAATATTACACAATGAATTTAAGGTATTTCTTATCAACAAAAACATGTTCCATATTAAGAAAAATTAACCAGACTCGAGATTTACCTTATTGATTGAAATGATGATCATACAAATCTTTAAGGCTACTCTTGAATATACATTCATTCATGTTTTCAAAAATTTAAAACATCAAGAAATATTTAAACTTATTATTTGCGACAAAAATTTCTAGGTAAGATTTATCTAACCATTCAACGTTTGGATCTTGATATTAAAAACAAACAATTCCAAAATTATAAGACTAATGAGAAAATGAATTTTCAATTAACGCATTCGAATAAAAAAGGGAATCTTGTAATGGGAATCCAATCTGATCTTTTTTAGAAGCCTTGTCAAGATGGTGAGAACCTAACATAACCATCAACTCACACTGAAGTGCCTCAACTATTTGACAAGCATACGAACAACGAAATGATAAATCATAGAAATTGATAGACTTAACAAGATCAACCGATGTAAAACAACTATCATTAGGCACATAAGTAGGAAGGTGAAACATTGAAAGAAAATAAAATTAATGTTAAGATCTGATTGGTTGATTAACATATAAGGTTCTCAATTCTCTTTTGGTTCCCTTGATATTCGATTCGACATCCTACCAACAATATGAAAGCTTAAGGTATTAAAAAAAATTGCTAACATTATAAATCCGAGAAGCCAATTAAGATATGAGATTATCAAAATATCATAAGCATATTTCAAATCAAACCAAACATATATATCAACATAAGGGTTTTGGTCTGTTGAATGACTCAAGAATTTTATATCACTCGAGAAGAGAGATTGTGCCAAAAATATGATTAACATCATGAAATACAAAAAGGGATAAGAAGGTAATCGATCTCTAGAGAGTTTGATTGGGTGGAATATTCCAAACAAATATGACCTTGATAATCAAGATGATAGGCTTTGAAACTGTGCACATCTATGTAAGTTATGCTCTCCAATCCTGAATGTGATAAAATGGATTCAAATTATGAAGAGAGATTAACCAAACAAGAATATTTTATTTGATCTGAGGCCCTATCTTGAATATTAAGATAATTTTTTTGAAAATTCCAAAATTCCTTCAAGAATGAGCTCACATCCAATGGGAAAATATTAAAGAGAGGATTAAATGTGAAAATATGGATCCAATATAGTTCATATATTCCTTCAGGATTGAGATAAACTTGCATAACCATGAGCGAGGGCTAAAGTCCCTCGACTTCCTAAAAAGTCTCTAAACTTTCTGATGGTGGATCATCAAATTTGGGTCGCTTAGAAAAATCAACAGGTAGATATGCACCACTATAATCATATGTATAAATGAAAACACTATTAATTCCACTAGTTTGATCAGAATTAAGATTGAATATATCAGATTCTTGATGGATAGAGAATTGAGATACATCAATCATAAAACTCCATTGATCATTTATAGTTGGAACATCTTCCTCCCAGGTTATGAAATATTTATATTTCGGAAAATTACAATCAATGGGTTAAACCTTTTCATATTTTGATTATAGGACCACACCATCCTATACCTAGTTGCAATCATGATTAGCCAGATAAGGATATAAATAATTTAGAGAAACTTCTAGTATAATAAACTTATCCAACATATCTGGGTACAATTAGTAGTGTATCAAAGGTGAGTAAATATGAAAAGACTCAGGTGGAGAGATGCCAATTGTAACTAAGTCAAGCTAAAGGTTCATTGAAACATCATAATCTTAATCAACATAATAATCAAATAAAGGCATATCATTATGATCTTTAGATTGACCTTGCTTTATTTCAACAGGGTATACAAAAGATTCAAAGACCTAACAAATTACCTTTTCAGGTTTGTCATATGAATATGTATGGATCAAAGGAATATTAAAATCATCCCAAACTGAAAGATTATCCCGATTAATAAATGAATATTTTAAGCTATGAGAATCAGATTCTAAATTGATTTCATAATATTCACAAAATTCAAGAAAAAAAGATATTAGTTGATCTATGAATAGAACCTCACCATAAAAATTCAAATTTGACAAGTCATCAATTAATTCCACAAGGATTGAAATATTTGATCTATTAGAAAAACACTTTGGGATTATGATTTGGGAAAAAACCATTTATGATAAAAAATTCAAAATAGACTCATGGGAAGAACTTGTCGTCTGCCCTCCTTTTAGCACCAACTGTTGATAGTGCTTAAAATCCGTCAACCAATGGGGTCTCCCTCATATGAAGTCCCAATTATACCTCACACCATTTGGAGTAGGAGCCCCATCTAGAGTATCGACTTGACTTCCATAACTCTAAGGTTTTGTTTGGCTGCAATAAATAACATAATATATTACACACATATCCTTTTAAATCAACAAGTAAGTTGACACTGTGAAACACCAATTGTAATGCATAGAAGAAGACTTTTATGAGAGGGAAGTAAGAATGAGTCTCTAGAAGGAAAGTAATAGTCCTATCCTATGAGAGGCACATGAGAGAAAGGAAAGATTCATTTGTTATACATTAAAATAGTTCACATAGACACAGCAAGCATTAAAGAAAATACAACACACATTCAACAAGATAAGTACCAAAACCAATGATGTAGTTAAATTTCCTTAGTGCATATGAAAAAAACATACACTGCAAACATCTAAAGAATAGTCTTACAATATTCATGATACATGCATGAAAATGTATTGGCTCAACTATATTCTTATTATTAGGTTGAAGATCCAAGTACAGAGTTAAAATGGCCAGACACTAGCTCCAATAGTGGAATAGTAAGTCACTCGCTTCTCCAAAGGATGATCTTCTCTCCTATACCTAGCAAGAGAAGCCAAGGCTAGCTCTCCAAAGTCTATGAATCCAAAAGCCCTTTGCTTGAGTTATGAGGGTATATTTATAACTAATCAGGTGAGTCCACCTCCCATGTGAATCTTAAACTCCCTCATGAGTCTTGAGATTCTACTATGACTTTTAAAATTCTTACATGACCTTTGAGCTTCTATATGACTCATTTTCCCACATGTGATTTTACATATTCCACATATGACTCTTGGTCTTACACACACTACATTTTTTCCTTTTCATTTTGATAATTACATCATTATATCCACAAATGATGTGGCAAGACACATTGACACATATGGAATTGTGATGACACTTGAATAAGACACGAATTGAAACTGGTGACATGGAACTTCATGAGGACGTGGCATTTCTAAGATGCTCTTATTGCTGATTTATTTGTATCTTCATGATAGATGCAGCATGTTCTTACTCTTTCTCCTCCAAAAATATTAAATATTTTGAGTCTTTTATGTGATCTAGATCTTATAAATTCTATAGCAATATAGTGTCCCTTCATCTTTGTTTTTACTAATCATTTTGTCTTCACAGATTCCAAAGTGTCTTCTAGCATAGTCTCCTCCTCCTCCTCTTTGAGAATCATCTTATCATGTCGAGATATAATACCTGTAAGTGAAATCCATTCATGAGAAGAAAACATTAGTTTGTAAATATCCTAGTATAACTCTCTTCATGAAATCCATCAATTGACCTAGAACTAGGTACTTGATAGGGAGGAAGGATAAGGGATTGTGCAGTGTGTAGTTCCAGAGGATAGGGATGAGGGAATGATGACTACAGTTACTCAATGAGCAACAAATGGAGGCATGAGAAGCAAAGCTTAATAGTTGAAGGTTATAGTGAGGCTGAATTTCCCACTGTAACTATGTAATGAATAGTTTAAGAGAGAGAGAGAGTGATCGGATTGTGGATTTGCATAGTTTAGGGAGACATGGAGACTGATTAATGCTTGCAACTATGTAATACATAGAAAGAGGCTGACTAGGAGGAAATATTGCATAATTTTGGGGAGCGAGAGGTAATCCTTGAGCACCATGACTACGTAATTTACAATCCTTGGAGGTAGTGAATACCCATTGTGTAGTTCTTGAGGGTAGGATATGCTTCTTGTGGCATGATTCTATGCAATTCACATTTCATGGAGGAATTTTTGGGAAGAGGTTGATCAGAGAAGGATCAATTGCAGAAAATGACTAATTGTGGGACCGAAGAGGTGAGAGATGGAACCAAAACATGACTTGAACATGATCACATAATTATAAATTACCAACCAATCAACAATGAATCATTTAATAACCAAAATTAACATGTTCCTACTAAAAAAATAGTAGTACAATACTTACCTCCAAGTGCGACACTTAAGATACACTTTGTGACACAAGTGAAAACACTAGTGAAAAAATTCTCAAGACTTGGGGAATGTATCTAATGCATGTATTTATGATGGATAAAACATAATATTTTAGGAGAATGAATCATAACTACCCTTCAATAATGTACAAATGAATCCCTTTGACTATATGCGGCACTTCCCTAACCACAGGATGACACTTGCGAATGTAAGGGAAAAGTGCAAACAACACATGCAAAGGCATAAAGAAAGTGAAAGAGACACATGACAACATGAATATAACATGAAAATGACACTTATTAAAGTGAATGCAAGAAAAAATGTGAATTGTGAACATGAAAGTGACACTTTCGAAAATAAAGGTGCATTAGAGTGGAAATTGAGAAAACTCACCGAAATATAAGTACAATTGCAATCAAAGTGAGGAACAATGTCAATGGAGAGTGTGCACTAACTATTGAAATGTGTTGTGAAGTAAACTATGCTTGTGGATTGTGTAGACTCTATCACTAGTGATTGCATAAGCCTTATCTTTAAGAGCTACACAATGCCTATCTAAGCTTGCATAGAAATATTTGTGTTTGTGAATTCATCGAAGACATAGCATCTGTGAGCAAGTGAATTTGACACTTAGAAGAAGACTTAACACATTTAAAATCATTAGAATACCACAAAGTGACCATGGAATGAATTATTACAAATTGCAAGATCCTTAATAAGCTCCAAAATTCAAGAGTAAGAAATTTTTTAGAGGGTGTTTATCGCAATGGAAACATGGGGAAAAATTTCTTGCCAATAGTTAGGGGGTCTCCCCGGTGTGAAGTCCCAACTAGAACTCACACCAATTGTGATAGGAGCCTTATCAGGTATGTGGGCCCAACTTCCACCATGTAACTTTTACTCCTGGATGTGAAATGTGGAGATGTTAGAGTGAGGGAGAGAACAAAATTCCTAGAAAATGGGGATGAGATCAACCCACGACTGAAAAACATAGGAAACATTGTACAAGAATAAGGAAAACAAATAATAAGAATAAGTACATCTCAAAGAGGTGTCGTTATCGAAAACTATATAAGACATGCAATTACAAGAGTGATAGATATTAACAACAAATTAGTTCGCAATAAGTTACTAGTGTTACATGGAATAAAAGAGAATATATTCAAAATAAAACCCACATGCAACAACTATGAGCTAGTTCATAAACATATCGTTGACATGAAAGAAAACATACAAACACACTGGAAATAATAGATAACCAATATAACCATTATGAAGATGCATGAGAATGAATGCCAAAAGTGAAGAAATTCTTATTATTCATGTTGCATATTCAAGTACATCTAAAACCTGTCCATCAAAGCCCAATGGTGGAATATAGGATGTTCATAGCACCTTCAAGGCAAAAACCTAGCCTCACCACAACCCACCTAACTATCTTCCAAGAGAAGAATTCTTCTATCTCCCTAAGTACAAAACACCTCCGTAATGCTAGCTTATATTAAGTGCTAAAATCCCATTTCAAATGAGGCATGAGGGAATATTTATAGAAATGAGGTGACCTTTCACCTACTGTCATGAATTTTCATATCCCTTATAACCTTTAAAATCCTTCATGAATTTACATGACTTTTTATTTATTATTTTCATAAAATGTGCCAAAATAATATCAACAATATTATAATAGATCCCCAAAAGATATTTCATAAATCATGAAGCTTCCAAGTATATTGCGACCTTGGAGAGATGAAAATTGTTGTTGATAATTCGAACTTGTATGAGTTGTGGAAAAGAACTGAGATATATGCTTGCTGTGATGGAGGACTATTCACTAATGGCTGCATTAGTTTCCAATTAAATCGATCTTGGGATTGGGAATAAACATGAGGTTGAGACACATGGTAATATGTTTTATTCAAACCCTGCTTTATTTAGGAAATTTTCATCATAACGCCTAGATAATTAACCTTATCCACTAGTTTTACACCTTGTGCATAACTTCATGGGGTTTCCCTATAATCTTGTTCAATAACATCATTTTCCTCCTCTTTCAAAATATTAAATATCTGATGAAGGGAAATTACCTTTTCATATTATTTAGCCTTCCCTGAACCTACCTTCGAAGTACCCTGCCAAATAAATTTTGTATTGACCTTAGAGAAACAATCAATTGAATAGGTAATGTGATGTGCGCCCTTTATTTTAAAATAGGATTTTACAAATAGAGAAGAATGGAAATTAGAACCATATTTTGGGGTGTTTACACATGTCTCAAGTGGCTTGAAAAGATCCTTCTCAATATTCATAAAATGGATAGTCTATGGAGGACATTTTGCAAAATTTGTAAGGTCTCCAGTGTGATGAATTAACCCACGATGTTGGCATTATGTTTAATGTGTTGTCCTTGATGGAAAATTGGTTGAAAAATATGTCCTTGATGTGAACTTGGTTATAATATGATTATTATGGAACTATTGTAGATGACATGTTTGATGGTACAAATATTACAGAGGATGTGAAAGGAAATTGGTAGTTTCGTTATAGAATGCATGGAAATTGTGAAGATTGAAAAGTATACGTGACCCATGTGAATAAGAGTCACATACATACATAGTTTCTATGAGAAAAAGTCACGTACACAATCCAAACCATATAAAACTAGATACTAGGTTCTATTACCATGGTAATTTCCATAGTATTGTGATGACAACATCTATTTGATCCTGTTAAGTGAATACCATCAACATTACCAAAGGAATTGGATGTGATATTAGCAAGGAAAAAGGATATATACGGAGATGGAGATCAAGGAGTTAAGTGTGCAAGTAATGGATTATTCATGTGTGATTTGAAATGGAACATGTGTGCATCAGGGAACAAGGAGAAGGCTTAGGTTTGAAAGATTTGAAGATGTATTGAATATATGCTTGATTGATATATTTGTTGCAGAATTTTTGAATTTATAAATATGTGATTATAGTAGGGCTATTATTTGAATGTGTTTGCAAATACCTATGATTTTGACAGTGAAGTATGAGAAATGTGTGTTGTGTATGCGGAGATGAATTGATTCAATGATTTAAGATCTGTACACAGGTTTGCTTCTGGATAGTCCTATACAGACGCAGATGTTTTTCATATTATTCACGTATATATTATGAGACACACCTTTCATGAGTACATTGAACTCTGTATGTGGGTGTTATACATGGTAATTGTGTACATAAGAAGATATTTTTAATGGAAGTTGCGTATATGCTCCAAGGTTTGCAATTGCTACTTGGTGATGACATTTGATGAAGTCTGTTTTATTTGTTGTCATTTTTCAATGATGTATTAATCAAAATAATTGATATCTGATTGTGTTAATTGATTATTAGTTATTGAGAGGTGACTTGGCTTGGTATGGAATGAAAATATTGACAATGTTGATTACTTATACTGGTTTGATATGCTTCAGTGATTGGTCTTCTCTAATTATTCAATTAATTCAGTTATCAAAGAGTCAGTTATTCAATATTCTGTGAGTTGATATCTATAAATAGGTATTATGCACAGGAAACACGTATATACAAGGGTATACTTCAAAATAATCATTTATATGTTCAGAAGTTAATTTTGATCAGGGTTTGCAGTGACGACACTTTTTTTTCTGTGATGAATAACAATGTGATTTATCAATGAATGGTTGAATGTTAACTTGAATGGTTGATTAGTATTGATTTGATCATTGAGATTGGTTCAGTATTAAATGATTTTGTTGCATCAATGATTCAACTGATTGGTGATTGATTTTCAGTGGTGATTTAGTGATTATATTTCAAATTCTATGATTTAGTATTCAGTTTCGTATTGATCATAATGTTGAGTGTGGGTCCAATGTAAAAATATGATGAAAGTTGGCCTACATGTTTTGGTGATTGATTGTAAGGTGGATCAAGTATGAAATATTATGAAACATGGTCCATGAGGTGTTGAGGGTTGTATCCTTTAGTGAGGGGGTAGGAGCTCCCTTTCATCAGGATATGGTAAATGAGATCAGGGGGTGTAGCTCCCTTCCAGTGGGTGTTGGAGAAAGAGTGGAGGTTGTATCCTCCTACAGGTGGGTGCATGCGTGTTGATAAGTGTATGCCATAGTAGAATATGTAATGAAGGTTTTATTAAAATAATGATAAAGAAGACAAAGACAAAAACAACAATTGTTTTCTCCCACATTGTGTTTCCACTTAAAATCCCAGTTTTCATATGTGTTGATGTGTTGCTTATGTGTTGTGATTTATCTATTATTTACTACATACTGAATTCCTAATGAACTAATAATGCAATGATTAAGTTAAACATCTAATGGAAGTTATCAAAATTAAGTAATCTAGATATACGCTGTTTGCATTCACTGAAGTCGTGTACACACATGGGTTGTATGAATAAAACCATCGTACACAATTATGAATTTAAAATTGAAAGTTAAAGTGAATTAAAAATACTGATTCACCTCCCCCTCAATATTTTTCCTAACAAGGGATCCATTAGTTCATTCATCAAACCTAGGAGGTTCGTAGTAATACCCTACATCTTTGATGAAAAGTAAAAAAAATGAGACTTCTTTTGACATGTTAGAGTTTTATAATCTTATATACATATTATTCAATGTTTATGGTGTTAATGGGAGAGATGTCTTATTTTTGAGAGCCCTGGCAGCCTCAACTACATCCCTAGATTCATTTTCATCATCATACGATCTTGGGTGTCATTATTATTGGGCTGTAATTTAGAACCATGCAAATAATTCTCATGATACAATGACCCTCTTTCCATTGAAATTTGTAGGGTGGTTCTGAGTTTTTGCATTAGGTTTCTCTTTGAACTTGTTGTCACAATTATAGTTCCAAAATCTAAGTGTCTATTGTCTCTCATGAATAAAAACCATCACTAATTCATAAAAGGAACCTCTTAGCTTTATCTAGAGCATCCCACAACATTTGTTATACTTTGGGGATTTCAGGAGATGAACACTCTTAGCAAGAAAAATACCCATGTTAGCAACCTAGAAACTTTCTCCACTGTATTTATCACATAAAAATTTATTGGATTAATTATTTTTATTTCTCTTTTGGGCCACATATTATGAAAAAAAATATTTCTTGTTCCATGCTATGCAAATAAATTCACTTTTTAAAGCATCATCATAGATATTAATAAATTTTGTACGTAATTCTTCAGATCATGCTAGAAATATTTCACCAGATCAAAGCCAACTAGCAAATGGTTCCTCGATTCTTGAAAGACCCTCTTAATTACCAATGGGATAAGATATGGGAAAAAATCCATGTTCACTTTCTGGGTGGCCATAGGAAGTGATCCTTGCTTAATATCAACATTAAATAAATTTTGACTTGGTTAGGCCAATTTATTCATGTGAAGTAGAATCAATGCATCATAACACTGTAAATGCATATGAAACAAGGCCTTTCACCCTTCTTGCACCTCCTCTCCAATAAGGTGAGTTTAATAAGCCCTTTAAGACCTATTTTATAAAAAAGTAATAGTTACAATGTGAGGAAACATATGTCATGAGTTTTAATGAAATGACTTGCAACCTTGTATAAGCAACTTCAACTCTTGAAATAAATATATGAAATATAATTCCTTTCATGTTAAAGCCATGTCCACAAGTTACAGGGATTACACTAGCATTTTGACTATCTGGCGAAATAAAATCATGTTTTGGAGAAGTTGTAGTTTTTTAGTATCCTTCAGTAACCAGTCCAAATGAAACTTAGCACAAATTTTCATCAACAAGCATGCCTTACCTTCTAATTTTTTTTTTTCATGCGTACAATTATAGTGTTCTTGGAGGTATGTAAAAAACCAATCTCCACCCATAAACCATACTGCCCATTTAGGATCTCCATCACTAGGCAAGATTTTTACATTTAACATGATGTGTAACCTCGTCACCTTTTTTGCAGTTCACATGGAATGTCTTACTACCATTGATAGTGATGCCTGAAATTAAGTGAAAAGGTTCTTGGCATAATATTTACATTGATTTATAACTAATAATTCATTTTAAAGTTAATATTAAGATGTGGAGAAGCATCCCAAGATGGTGTAAGTTTTTTGACTCCATATTCCTTGCAAATTTGAAACGTAAAATTCCAAATCAAGATGATGAAATAATGAAATATCGACCATAGTGAAAGAGGAGTGTCAGTAAAGCTAGTTCCTCATCTTTCACAAATGTATTTATTCTATCTGTTGGTGAGTTCTCCTTGGAAAGCACATTTTTTTGCATTTATTGCATTTCTATAGAAGGATGATCTTCATTCCCATTTAAAATGGAAGTTCAACTATCCTTCGAAATCCCTTTTAGAAATCTGAGAAATTTAAAGTGAAACTCCCTCTATTACCATTGTTTAGTTTCAAATCAAAATTTTGTGTGAGTTTCGATGGGATATGAGGGCATGATTTGCGATCTGCAAAGGAATAAATTTGTTACTCGTGAGTCATAAAAGGTTGGGTTGATCATAAGTTGCAAAAAGGGATAGTTTCAAGTCAAGTCACCAGTCTCAAATTTACATAAGTTTTGATGGACCCTACAAATACGATTTACGATTGACACAGGAACACACTGTTGTTAATTACTAGTCACAAGATTATAGTTTAATCCAATACCGCATGAGACTCATGATTGCGTATGTGACAAGGAAATCATAAAATATCCAATTGCATATTGAAAAAATAATGAGATTAGTATACATGATATAAACTAAAATAATAACTTGCGATAGGGATTTTTTTTGAGGAGATCATGAATGATCAACAGGTAGAGGCACGAGTGAAATGATGATTCTTATTAAAAGGTTTCCCTAGCTCACACAAAATAAAATCTTGGTTCGTGGCTTTGAGTATACTTGAAAAAGGCATGGCCTTGTGGACATGAATGGAATGAGAAACCCTTGAGGGTAGGATTTTGTGTGCCATACAAGAACAACACTGATATTTTTAGAAATATTTGGATAGGATTATCAGTAATGTTGAAATATATAAGCTAAAAGAGATTTGTAGACGATCTAGGTGTGGAAGGGATCATAGGATTGTCTTATTTGTGCATAGGAAAAGAAAGGAGAGTGTATGAGGGTTTTATATATGGACTATGAGGGGATCCGAAATGATTAGGGTAACCTAATAAAAACTCAAAAAAAGACAAAATGTAATGATGGAAAATGGGAATGCGTTACTTAGAAGTTCAATCACAATCACGATTTCCATCTATAGGAATGACTTGCTCATCCAATGTTAATATTCATAATGAAATGAGAGGGGTGTTGATTCCTTTATATAAATAAGGTTCCTGTGTAGTTAAAGTCATAGTGGAGAATTGTGACATGCTTGAGACACTCGCGACAGATCTAAATCGAGCTCCCAGAGTGTGACGAGGAGAATGACTAGTCACAAGTCAAATTTCTAAGAGGAAGTGAATATGCCACTAGCACTAGATTTGTGACTTGTGACTTGGGAGATGATCTTTATTTACTAAGTCACAAATCATATTTCTAGAGGTTAAGTAGACTAGCACTACAAGTTGTGATTATGACTTGCAACAAAGACAAAAGCACAATTATTTAAAGGATTAGTGAAAAAGAATACAAGGATGCAATGTAATTGAAGTTAGGTAAAAAGAGTAATAAAGTATAGGAATTCATAGGGAAAGGATCGTGAGGAAATTTCAAGTGAAGGGGACTCAAAATTCATTGTTTCATATGAACTGAAGTATGGATGAAGCCAAGTTGATCCTTGCAGTAATATGCTGATGTCGAACCACATATGAATCATAATGCATCTTATTAACCCTAATGACCTAATAATATCTTATTCCCATTAGGAGCTTCTCCTGTTGGTATTAAGTGTCCTATCTTGATTGCAAATTCATCCAAACCCTAGGTATACAAAAGGTGCTCATAATTATAATTTTGACAGTTTCCTAGAAACCTAATTCCTTTAACCTAAATAAATATAAATGGAGAGGCTACTGACGAAAAATACTTTTCAAAATGAATGACTGCAAATAACATAAACCCTAATGATGATGATGGTGCAAGTAATGAAATCATAGTTGATGTTCCTCATGGACATATAAGCATTTGTATCCTTGATGATAATAGAGGTTATTAAAGGTTTTTTACCATTACAATTGATAGGGATATCCGTTAAAACCTTTAAAACTAAAGGGGGACCCAAAATTTAGATATACAAGCTAAAAATTTTGGGTGTTGTTACAATGGTTACAACAATTGGTGAACCACTGGTACAATCCAGCATGTCTACCTAAATCCTTTAAAGATGTAGAGTATTATTAATAATGCAAGGAAGTGTTGAATAGAAATTGTAGGTACCACTTTGGTTTACTTGAACATTTACATATATGCCATTCATATTTCTACTTATGTATGTATTGTTAGTCTTTAATCACCAAACTAAGAGTTTACATCACAAGTATTTGATAATGAGATAGATAACATGATAGAGGGCTTATTGTATTTAGAAATTCAAAGTGGGTTTTCAATGTTGCTCCACTACTAGTGAGTGTCCATAGCCTTGGTAGAGTCACTCAAGAAATCACAAGCATTACTTCATGGCTAGTGAGTGTCCATAGCCCCATCAAAGTTGCTTACATCACCTGTTTGAGCAAGAAACATTTATCATTCCTTTACCCTCTATTTAATTCATTTTATTTTGCATGCACTTGGAATCATTTATTAGGGCATTCATTGTGCCAGGGAGGATGAGGGATCCTGACTTATTTTATGGGAAAGAGAGGTTGTTTCTTTTTTTGTAGAAACTAAACGATTTTCTGACTTAGGTTTTCCCTCACGCCATATTTCCAAATCTCATTATTGATTGACATGTGGACTGCAAAAGCACACAATGAAATATTTAGGGCCATAATAGAAGTAGAGTTTAGGTTATAGACATAGGCTTGATGAACATATTAGAGTTCCCCACAATACCAATTTATATTCCTTGTAAATAAATCAAACTCATATAAAATATATTTAGGACAAGGTTTCAATACTAGGGTCTACAAGAGGCTACCTTGTGGAGAGACCACCAGGACCACATGCCACCATGGATGGGATTTCAAAATTTATGCATGAAGAAAATGAATCTCTTCATGACATCATTTATGTACATGTTTGAGAAATATATTGCAGAGAAGAGGGCTTATATGCAAGGTAAAAGGGAAAATTTAATGCACTATAAGCAACAACTAAATGCAAATGCAAGGATGTAGGAAGATGAATGATGAATGAAAAATAAATGCATAATACAATGAAGCAAAGGAGGTTCACACAATAAAGGAAAGGAAACTCCAGAGGATGAATTTAAATTAAAATGCAAATGCATGTTGACATTCAATGAAGTGGGAAAATAATGCAAGTGGACCAATGAAAAATAAAAAGAGTAATGTAATGCAATGCAAAAAAAAACATAATGCAGAGTAATGGAATGGAACTAACTGAATGCGAACGAACATAATGAAAGCATGAAAATAATTACAAAAGAAAATACGTGCATAACTACTCTAGTAGGAAAACAACTGGAAATAAAACTAAATACTAAATTGATTGAAAAATGAGGATGGAATCATGTGACTTCAAACTTCCAAAGCATCCACTATAGCCGTTCTGAATTTCAAAAACAAATATTTCATCGATTAAATCCTGTTAGGTCCCTATATTACTAGTATAGTCCCTTATTATTGTTATATAACCCCCTTATTGTTATTTTTTCACCCCTGTAACCCCCATATTGCTATTATTGTGCCCTTACATTATTATTGTTAGGTCGGCTAGGATTACATTGTGGCCCCATGGACTCCTATATATAGAAAGGAGGTTTTGGTCATTTGAATCATCCAAGAATTGTTCATTTATGTAATGTACTAGAGGTTGCCCCCTGAAAGTCGCTGATTTCTAAGGCGTTTATCTCTCTTTTCTTCTATTTTTGGAGCTGGTTTGATAACATTTGGTATCAGAGCTATGGATTCTAGGGTTTCACTGCTCCAAACATATCATCGTGGAATTTTTTCTATAACGTTTTTTATACGAAGGCTTAGAAGCTGAAATTTTTACAGCGCGAAGCTAAAATCCTGAGGAACGTCGTGGAAAAATTTCAAATCTTGGTTCACAATATTTTAGGAGATATGATCTATGGAAGTTAGGGCTTTTTGTAGGATCCTTAAGGGCAGAAACGTGAACCTGGGTTACACTTTTGTGAGAATTGCGGGTTGAAATTTTTTTTCGGCAATAGTTCGGCCGAACATTTTATAGAGTTCGGCCGAACTATGTAATAGTTCGGCCGAACTTATTTTTAAAGTTCGGCCGAACTTGTGATTCTGTTTAGACTGACGGCTTACTGACGACTCGGGTAAACATAATTTTTGCCGGAGATTGGAAAACCGGCAACTAAAGTTCGGCCGAACATTGAGTTCGGCCGAACTTTTACATTTAAAATAGTTCAGCCGAACTATTTTCTATAAATAAATTGCTTGCGAAGTTATGTGGTTTATTGTTCCCGCGTTTTCTGTGTCGCTGTTGCTGTCACTATTTCTCCCGCGTTTTCTTTGTCGCTGTTGCTGTCGCTGTTTCTCGTCGCCGCAGCTCCTCGTCGCGGCAGCTCCTCATCGCGCCGCAGCTCCTCGTCACCGTAGCTCCTCGTCGCCGCGCTGTTGTTTGCCACGGTCGTGCTCTTCATTATCGGGTATGTTACTCGACCCTCTTAAAGTCACCGTTGGATGAATCTATGTCAAAAAAAAAATTATATTCAAAATCAATAATATAAGCTTATATATCAGATTTATTTCAGCAAATTGTTCTAACAACATGAAATTAGCAGGTGTTAATATAATAATAACACGGTTAGGTACATAAAATTGTAAGCATCATGAAACATGAAGGGTAGACATTAATAATTTAGAAACAGATCTAGGTTGTGGTATTTCTGCTACTTGAGTACAGTAAACTCAGCATTCAGGTAAACTCCACAACAGGAAAACAAATGCCAGAAAATTTCAAAAGATAATTTATTGATATTCAATACTGGAATGATGCTCTACTTGACTGGAATAATTTATTGCCATTTTTTTCTCAAAAAGTCTTGATGTTTTTGAATGACTCTGTCCAAGCTGAACTTCATCAGAAACATATGATGTTCTCTGCACCATATGTGGGCATTTCTTACATAAAAGTTTTTTTTTTTCAACATTATATATTTCCCGTTTTCTCTTGTCTGAAAGACATGCATAGGCGTAAAGAGTGTTCGTCCACGTCCACCCATCCATAAAGTGTAGTCGTCCATTCCAGCACAGGTTCGTGGGTGAGCCAAGGTGGTGATTTCGCTGATTTCCTTCACCCTTAATGACATGCTTAGTAATTTTTTGGTAGTGCATTTCATACGGTCACTATTGATAAATTTGGTTTACTCAGCCTAGGTCATTACAGAGATTTGTTGATATAATTCAATTCCTTTTAAGGTTTTTTTAAGAAAAGAAAATGTTCTTACAGAAGTTGATTATGGTTCTGCTTTAACTGTTGACAGATACATCCTTCAGAGAATTACTATGTTGCTTATTCATGCATTTTAGATTTGATCATTAGACACAACCTCAGAGTTGTTCCTCTTTATGGCAGATTTAGGCCAAACTAGTCTAGCAGATTCAGACCAAATAAGGCTAAGTATTCACTTTAAATGCAGTCTCTGCTTTTGGATGTTTGTTTTTGTCTTGGTGAAGTAACAATGCAAATTGACGGTATCTTCTTCGTACCACATCAATTTCAGCATTCTCTTCTACCTTCAGAATACAGTACCAATCAATGGTCTTCCTACCCTGTGGCTTTGCACAAGAACAAGATGTCTTAGTTGCAGCAAAGCAAACTTCAGCTATTGCTCCAAAGCAGTTTTTAGTTCTTCAGAAGGACCCTCTCCCATATTTCTAGATCCAACCTGATAATACTGAGAGAGAGTCTATTAGAGCAGTGGAGCTTCCATTCGTTAATGGCAGGTAGCTAACCAGAATAGTTGTGTGAACCAGCGAGGAGGAACGTAGTCTCAAACTAGATCCATTGAAGTACAATTGTATTGCATTTATCTGTGCATGACTTGTATGGTTCCATTTATAATTAATATAATTATATTTAATATATTTAAATTGTGAAATTTGTAGATAATTTTATTTATTTTAAATATATACATAGAAAAAATTATTCATGAAGTCTACACATTTTCAAATATTAAAAAACTATACAATATAACATTTGTATGAACTTCACCCATAATCGATTGCTCAATCCTCCCTTCTTATTGAGAAAATTAAAAGTATTTTGTAAGACCATGGAATTTGCAAACTTGTATCTCTTTTAATACTCACTTATTTGCAAAAATTTAACCTAAGATGATTTAACCTCGAGATGATTTAATAAGAATGAATAATATGTTTATTTTTTATTTAAAATTTTAGAGAGAAAAATGTCACTTTAATATTTAATATATTTAAATTATGAAATTGATACATAATTTTATTTATTATAGTTAATGCTCATTTATATATGTATAGAAAAAATTATTTATGAGGTGTATACATTTTCAAATATTATGGGAGAGGTTGAAGTTGGAGTCACTTTTGTTCCTAAGCTTAGTTAAATTTGCAAATTCTATTAAAAATAAAAAAACTAAACATTTAAGTATTTATAGAAGAATTATATACATATATTCAATGTTATAAGCATCAAAAAGTTTAAAAGAATTTTAAAAAAAAACTTTACACCCCAAATCTTAAACTGTGTAAGAAAGAAACTTATAATTTCAATGTTCTTATTTAGAAATTTTCATTGAATGTTTAAAGTTCCATTTTCTTTTTCTTTCAACTATTTTGAATTTAGTTTTTAGTTATATTTTTAATGTTGGAGAAAATAACTATTTATTTCATGTGTAATTAGATTAGTGATTTCATGTGTTAGGGTTGTGGATTCAGGCATTGAAACAACACACCATGATATTTCAAATTTAAAAATGATGGTTTGAGTCCTAGGTAGCTTAGAATCCTACTTGTTTTCAAAATAAGGATGCACTCCCATTTCATTCTCACGAATAGGTTGTAATCATGAGGCTCTTGCTCAAGAGTGGAAACCATCAAACTGAAAACACATCATGCAAGAAACATAGCTCGCTGACATATCATTTTTCTCCTTCAAAGAAAAAAAAATTCACATCATGTGAATATGTCCATGTACTCTTACATATTGGTGTACAAAACCATCAACCAAACACAAGTTGACAAAACATGCCTCTTCAAACAGCTGACTCTTAAGTCAAATAATAGAGCTCATGTACAAATTTCCATATTTGTTGCATTTAAGTGTGTCTAACATAACTCTACTTTCAACATCTTGCTTCATGCAACATGCACCATACTTTGAATTTGCAAAGAAATTCATGAATTCATGAAACATCAAAATACATGCTAGGACTTAATTGGATAAGAAATCTAACCATCTGTCAGCAAACCATTTCAATGGCGCTTCTTTTAGTTGCACTTCATCATGTGAATCATCTTGACCTTCATCGATTATGAAATCCTCTTTTCCATTCTTCTTTTCATTTTTTATATCCCCTCTTGGATAACCATAATATCTTGAAATGGAGCTAGCCAACTCAAATATAGTATTGCAAATCCCTGGCTAAGTTAGATGAGGATTACATATGGTCTTGAATGAGAATTTGGACTCTTTAGATATGCGTACCAATTATGTTCATATAACACAAAAAATAGATGATTTAATTTACAAATGTCACATAGAAGTCATATTTATCTCATGGGCCTTCAACTTAAATTATATAATCGTTTGACTCCCAGAAATGTCATTTAATACCTCAAAATGACTCCAAAAGGTTTTAGACCTGAATTCTCCACCCCCCATTAAAATGACCCTACAAGTTGATTCTTTCAGTTTTTTCACTCTATAAGCATCAACATACGATTATGCATGATGGAGAATCTCTAGCACTTTCCCTTGTTAATATATTTAATAATCTCAATATTTATTTAAAAGTATCGATAGTATTTCGACCATGAGATTTGAACAATGTGATGTCGTCGAAATACTATTGATACTTTTAAATAAATATTGAGATTATTAAATATATTAACAAGAGAAAGCGCTAAATATTCTTCATCATGCATAATCGTACGTTGGATTTGGTGATAATTGTCTCCATATTTTGGCTTTTTGACTCGCAAAACATAATTATTTTACAAGGGAGGGAAGGAGGGATGATCACATTGACTTGCTTGATGACATGTCTATGAAGATTAACTACCTCAAGAACTATTTTTTTGCGTAGGGAAAGAGACACATTCCCATGTCTGAGCATGAAAACGTTCTTTGATATTGTTAATGCCTCTAGTGTTTACTTCTACAAGTTCTATAGGCAGAGTCTGTAAAGGGCCAGGTAGCCTCTGGATATCATCTTTTATGAAAGGTGACATATCTAGTAAATGCCCCTGCAGTCAATCTCTGGAATGGATCTAAATAGAAGTTCTTCATTTTAATATCCGTAAAACAAAACAACTTTAAGGTAAACTATGTACATGTTCCATTCATCATGAACACAAACTTCACAATCTTGAGGTAATGAACACGAAATAAAATTCCTTCTTGGAACAACTTCATGTGCCTCCTTGGCTTTGGAGCATTTTCCATGTTTTCCATAACCAAGACCCAAATAATTAGGCCCTTCTTGAAGAACATTTGGCTCAACTATGCCTTGTACATGCTTGCCTTTAAAACCCTTTACTTTCATAGCACATTTTCATCAAAAATTTGGACCTTATTCCTCTAATGTCTCTGAAAAGCACGTACACATTCATTTTCAGAGGAAATTGAAGGCAGAAACCAATAGCTAATTCTTCTAACTAACCTTGACTAAAATGAGCTAAATTGCACTTTGATACGAACTTGATTTAAATTGTCCACCCCACATTAGGCACCAATGATTATAACCTTTAATGGGCTAGCACTGGTTTGTAATCATCATCTCAAAAATGAAAAATTACCATGTTTGTAATCATCGTTTCACACCATCTACATATGACCCTTCTACGCATTATATGATTGAATTTATGGTAGGTCATCCCATCTACTTAAACCATGATTGATTGTGACATTAGGTGAATAAAGGAAATTTGATAAGGAAGGGATCACTATAAGTTTGTCCTCCTCCACCCACTCCATATCCAGTGATTGCCTATTTTTTCTCTTCCAACATTTTATTTTGGAAATTCATTTTGGTAGTTAATTCTACTAATAGTCACAACACACCTGGAAGTAAAAGAAATTGTTATATACACTACTAAACTCAATTAACATTGTTTGTTATTGGACTTTACAATAACAAACAACGTAGAGTTCATTAATGTAGTGTGGTGTGGCTATCGATAAAATTAGCTGCTAATGAATTTCGAGAATAGAAAGTTGGAAGTGGAAAATTGAGAAATCACTAGCTATGGGGCGGATGGAGGAGGAAAAACTAGAAACTATCATCTGCTTATAAATTGTATTTTATTCACCTGTTGTCACAATCATTCATGGGATAGGTAGAGAGGATGACATGCCAAAAATTCATGCATATAATATGTAGAAGGGGTCATGTATGAGATGGTGTGAAGTGATAATGATGGACATGGTAAATTTTCATCTGCCAGGTCATTTTGAGATGATGATGACAAACCAATACTAGCCATTTTAAGGTTATAATCATTAACAAGAAATATGGGGAAGGAAATTCAAATGTCTCATCATGGAAATTACAAAAATTGTAAGGATGAGGTTATAAGCGTTATGGAAATTCTAAGTGTCAAATACTACGGAACAAACCATATTTGCTTCTCAAAAACTTTATTTGATATATTCTTAAAAAACCAAGTACAAATTGTAGTAATCCTTCTTGCCTTCCATATAGATAATGAAAACGATTGTTCCAAGTCTCATGTTACTTCTCATGTTATTTTATAAACCTTGATTGGAAAGAAAAATAGGAGGGCAGAAATGTAAGAAATATAGAACATACTGGATTTAACAGCTCCAAACTGGATTTTACTCTCAGGTACTGGAACCTCTACAAAGGTTCGACTTGGAAACATAGTTTTTCCTTAGGTTTCTCCACTGGTTCTATGTTTCACACATGATCAATTATTGTTTTGAAAGTTTTGTTCTACATAATTTGTGTACACTAAATTACAAATTGATTTTTTGAAATCTATTTTGTGAATGTCGACCAATAGATATATATCATGGAGGATGAAAGACGAAGATCAGCCGAATCCCATATGGAGGTTCAGGGATCGGAGGATGTTCACGATATTTAAATATAATCTTAAATATCCATACATGTGTGTACATATGGAATTGATTTTTTTATTAACTTTGTGAGTGAAATTAGTTGTTAATAAGTTTCATATTTTAATTTTTAGGAGGCAAGAGGAGAAGGGTTTCTACTCCATCCACGTAGCGTGGCCAAGGTTCAACCGGTCGAGGGATGAGTGGTAGCAGGTTGCGAGAAGGGGGTGATATTTATTCCCCCGAAGGCCAATCAACGGCTGCTGGTTCTCAACAGGGTCACTGTGGGTCTGGTTCTCAGCAGCGTCATTCTGGGGTTGGTTCTCAGCAGGGTCATGTTGGAGATGATGTTAACCAACAACATCAAGGTTGCTATCAATTTCAATATTTTTTCATTAAATTTGTACAACTTTTTTTACACGTGTTTTTTCTAATATATGAAATTTTATATATATTGATGCAGAGGCTGAAAATGTTCGAGCCAGTGGTCAAAAAAGACGCAGGGCAGCGTGCTACATTGAAGAAGAAGGTTGTCAACCCAGCACAACTTATCCGGCTGAGATTACTGATATACCATGGGAAACGAACATGGCGGAATGCACCTTACAAAGGTGTCAAAGCCTTCATGCAAAATTGCAAAGAGATCTCGAGGCTTTGTCTCTACCTACTGAGAGTAGACAAAGCCTCGAAATAGTTACACATTCATTGAGTGAAATGGTAAAAGTGTACAAAAATTTGGGGCCAACGACTGATTCGTTTGTAGAACTGATGAGAAAGAGAAAAGAAACAGTGATAGGTCCCGATAAATGGCAGGACATAATTTTTTTTTTTCAAGAGATGATGCTAAGTCAATGTTTAATTATAAGGAAGGGCCAAAAAGAAAAATTTTGAAGGTGCAGTATTTCAAGCACCCAGACAAAGAAAAATATTTGTATGATCGACATCTTGCGGCCTTTGGAAGGCTTCCATGGAACGATGAGGTTCCTGTTTATTTTGCACAAATGTCTTATGCAGAATTTTTTTTGGGTATGAAACCCGACTATAATGACCTTCCTTCAGAATTTTTTGGCCCGGGGAGAGGTCGATTATGTCAACGTAAGGGCGCTAAGCGAGATGTGGAGTTGCCTCGCCCTGAGCCGCCATTGGTGAGTCGACCGTCTCGAGTCGAAACCCTGCGATCAGAGATGGATGCGACTTCTCAAATAAGTCGTGAAGCAAGAGATGTTATGATCGAAAATGTTCATAGCGGATTGAGTGGAGTCGATATTGGCTTAAGTCGACAAAGAGCACGTGAAAATGCACGTGCCAATTTTGTTTATCATACAGATGAGGAGATTTACAACATGAATGTTGAAGATCTCCGAACATACGCAATAAATTGTCGCAATGGTCTGCAAGACCTAATTTTTCGTGAGGAAGAGGGCACCGGAACGGCATGTGTTAGTGACCTTAGGGTTTGAAATTATATTTACATATACATGTGTACAATTTGTAATAAATACATGTGTATGTACACATGTATACATTTATTTGTATGTGTACATTAATCTAACAAAAATGTATGATTATATGTTAAAACACCATTTGCAGTTCTCACGCATGATGCGTGATGAAAATGTTAATATTACGTTCGGGACCTCTGGCTCAAATGATGCAGATGGGTCTGACCATCATGATATGTTGGCACATGTATGTTAGTGTTTTTTAAGTGAATCTAAAATAAATAATTGTTGCCACACATGTACATGTATGTATATATATAATTTGATTTTAAATGTTTTAACAGATTCCGATTCCGTCTGATGATTTTGGAATGGCTGTACCTTCTTCATCCTTAGGAGATATACCTTCTAATTCATTGGGAGATGTACAAGTATGGACAATTTTTCACAATTTTAAAATTTATGTTACCTCAAAAAGTTCCATTAAAAATTGAGATATAGAGAGAGAGATCTATATTTTGAGTTATTTAAAATTTTTTGAATGTAGGTTCGTGCAGAAGATTTTTTTAATCCAAGGACTCTAGCGACGGAGATAGGAACATCCACAACATTTGAACAAGTTGTCTTTAGTTCTTTTTTTTAATATTATTGTTCAAATAAGTTTATATATGTACACATGCATTTTCATTTGAAAGTTTTTAATTTATATAAATTATTTATGTATATATATATATATATTTATATTTAACTGTACATGTATATTGTACAGGTTACCACTACAGATGTTTCTATGGCAGAACCTCTTCATCAAATGGAGAGGGAACCTTATGAGGTATTGCATGATTTTTTTGTTATATTTTGTTTTTTACATGAAGTTCTAGATATATATATTCTCATTCATTTTTAAAACTTCAAATTTTAATGTTCAAGTACATGTGCATTATGTATGATGGTTTCCTATTCACAGGATAGGGCACTACTCGAGACCCAGACGCTAGATCCTCCATTTGATGGACAAGATTTACAGATTTGATTTCAAAATTTAGATGGTTTTAAAATTTTTTAAACTTGATACAGTTTGATACTCAAGTGAGATTTACAATTTTTGGACATATTTTATTACAATGAACTATTATATAATTTGTTTTATTTAATTTTTGGATGGTTTTAGTACTTTTGGCATGTGAATGTGAAGTAATGTTGTCATATGAATTACATTTGACATGTGATATTTAATGTTAAATGTTTTTGTTGGATAGTTGAATTATAATTGGCATGGCATGTGATATTTAATGTTAAATGTTTTTGTTGGATAGTTGAATTATAATTGGCATGGAATCTGAAGTTTTAAAACTACATGAATGATAGAATGTGAACCTACATTTGCACATGTGGTAAATTGAAATGTTACTTGTAACAAGACAATCCCCATTGATTTCATTACAGTATATGTTGATTTCTGATTTGATATAATTGCATGTATGATGGTACATTACTTGTAAAGTCATTGGATTAATAGTGTTCATTGATTTCAGTGTTCTTTGGATAGTTTTAGTACTTTTGGCATGTGAATGTGAAGTAATGTTGTCATCTTAATTACATTTGACATGTGATATTTAATGTTAAATGTTTTTGTTGGATAGTTGAATTATAATTGGTATGGCATGTGATATTTAATGTTAAATGTTTTTGTTGGATAGTTGAATTATAGTGGCATGGCATGTGAAGTTTTTAAAACTACATGAATGATAGAATGTGAACCTACATTTGCACATGTGGTAAATTGAAATGTTACTTGTAACAAGACAATCCCCATTGATTTCATTACAGTATATGTTGATTTATGATTTGATATAATTGCATGTATGATGGTACATTACTTTTAAAGTCATTGGATTAATAGTGTTCATTGATTTCAGTGTTGTTTGGATGGTTTTAGTACTTTTGGCATGTGAATGTGAAGTAATGTTGTCATCTGAATTACATTTGATGTGTGATATTTAATGTTAAATGTTTTTGTTGGATAGTTGAATTATAATTGGCATGGCATGTGATATTTAATGTTAAATTTTTTTGTTGGATAGTTGAATTATAATTGGCATGGCATATGAAGTTTTTAAAACTACATGAATGATAGAATGTGAACCTAATAATATTGGAGAGCAAAAAATTATTGACAATGTAGAACGATTTTTGTGTTATAATAATTAAACCTAATAATATTGGAGAGCAAGAGAGACTTGAGGTATGGTGTTTACTACAAGAGTTCGAGCTAAATATTTAAACGGTTTATGATTTATGATTTATACTTTCTTTTTAATATAATCGATACGGAAAGATGACAAAATATTAAGGGTGACAATAAGAATAGAAGTTCAGAAAATAGTTTAATATTGATCACAAGAATTAAGAGAATGTCTCGGTCCATCATTGGTATGGCTTGTGCTGCAACCATGAAGTCTTGTCCCAACACCATAGAATGATCATCCATGTCAATGAATCTTAAGTCTATCTTTCCAAACCATGACCCTACTCTCACATGTGTGCCTTTCATGACACCAGTCACTGCTTTCATCCTCGAATTGACTGCCTTGAAAGCACTCAACTCTTTCTCGATGCTAGCCTTCCTCTTTCTAAGAGATGAAGCCGCCTTTCGACTTAGGAAGCTATGGGTAGCCCCCGTGTCTATCAAAGCAGAGAAATTTTTCCCATGTACGGTTGTAGACACGAATCTCAAGTCCAAGGAACTTTCATCATCATTCCTCCTCCTTGTCTTGTGCCTTACTTCCGCAATCTTCTTCAACATTTCCTCTTCCAATATGTCTTTCGAACTAGCCCTTGGCTTAACAGTGCTTTTCACATATCTCTTCTCATGAAGCTCCATAGAACAATTCGATCCTGGGTCTGCTTGAATTGGTTCAAGCTCTTTCCTTTTCGAATTCTGTCTAATTGCTCCAATACGACATATATTGACTCCTTCCAAACGAAGTGTACCAATCCTCATAGTGTGGTCGTCTTCTTTCCCAAGTGTGCCAACACATGCATTTTCTTTCTTCAAACCAATAGGTTTCGGATCAAGAAAGTCCCTCTTGATCTTATCTTCCATGTTCTTGACTTTAGCCTGCAACGTGGTGCTTCTTTCCTTCAAGTGAGCCTTTTCCATAAAGAGTTCTTGAAGTCTTTGTTCACCTTGTCGTATCTCCATGTCAAGCTTTTCAATTTCAGCAGTTTTTCCAGATAGTCCATCCTTGGAATTTCTTGGGTGAAAAACCAAGTAGGTTGAACCAACTTTGGTCTAGTGCATTGGAATTCATTAAAGAATTGGTCATTGGTGTTGCTTCAAGCTAGGAGTGAGCATCGTCACCAACCTACATTGAATATTTTACACTCCCTAGGGTGAATGATACTTTAAATTGATTGACAGTCTAAGACTTTCGAATTTTTCCGAATGCCAAATGATCTTACAAAGTTAGTATTTATAATATCCTAGCAGGTCATTCGGTGACAACTTTTACCGGAAACTTGAAACAACTTTGGCATGTGATATTTAATCTGTTAAATGGTTTTGTTGGATAGTTGAATTATAATTGGAATGGCATGTGAAGTTTTTAAAATTCGAGTTTTGGATGGTTTCAATCTACATTTTGCATGTGATATTTAATGAACTTTAAATGTTTAATGTTTTAATGTTGCACAATATATAATAAAAAGGGTTTTAAAACTTAAAGTTTTGGATGGTTTCAATCTACAACTTAAAGTTTTGGATGGTTTCAACCTACATTTGCACATATGGTAAATTGAAATTATGTTACTTGTAACAAGACAATCACCATTGATTTCATTGTATATGTTGATTTCTAATTTGATATAATTGCATGTATGATGGTACATTACTTGTAAAGACATTGGATTAATAGTGTTCATTGATTTTAGTGTAAGCGCAAAAAATTATTGACAATGTAGAACGATTTTTGTGTTATAATAATTAAACCTAATAATATTGGAGAGAAAGAGAGATAAGGTATGGTGTTTACTACAAGAGTTCGAGCAGGTCATTCGGTGACAACTTTTATTGGAAACTTGAAACAAAGAGAATCTATCTTTCGCTAGGACATCATGTAAGATGCCTGATATAAACAGTAAAATTGTACTTAAAAGCTGAGATTTGGGCAAGTGGGGACAACCACTTGTTATCTCGTCCCTTGGAGGCTAGGCCATATGGGGACCGAATCTGACCTTACAAAATAAAGTGAAATAATTTGTACCATATGGTCGGAGAACATATACAAGAACAATTAATATACAAGAACAATTAATTTCATTCTAGAATACATATATATATATATATATATATATATATATATCCAATACATATAACATTTTTAATCAATGCACATGTATAGAAAAACTACTTTCAGTTGATACTAGAGCACGTGCTTGTACCCAAACAATTTGTAACATGTGCAAACCACAAATAACATAAGCAACTCAATTTTTAGTTGAGTACTGGAAGTTATAAAACATATTTAATCCAAAGATAATAAATTGTTGGACACTTCACTCAAAAAAATTCTAATGGAATTCCATCTTCAATAATCCATTCATGATCGGATTTTGACATTTTCCATTTCTTAATTTTTGATTTTTTCTTTGATTGAACTTCTATCAACTTTATGCGTGCTGCACACACCAAGTGACTATATTGACAACTTATGGAATCAGGTTCATAGTCTTCAAAGTAAACAAAGTCTCCACTTTGACGAGTTTGTTTGAAAAAATAACCTTTCAGTATAATAGACCCTTTGTCATACTGAAATCCGTGATCATTATAGTATTGTAATAATTTCATTTTTCGTTCAGTGCAACGCATCAAATAATACTTCACATTTTCATCATTGTCAATAGGTGCAATTACAGCAAAAACATCTCTTGCACAATAAAATAAATTTAACATTTAATTATGCATATTTAAATTTATTTCTAGATCTTTAAATCATTAGAAAGTAATTCAAATGTTACCTTCTCTAACAAGATCAGAAAATCGATCACCATCGGATGATATTGTAGTTTCCTCTGATTGCATTTATTCAAACATTGCAACAGACATTTTTCCCTTTGTATTTAGCTCTGTATGTTTCCAATCGTTCACATACATTTTTTTTTCATAGACGTCATTGGATTTTGTGTTGTCTATGCAAACATCACAAAAACAAGAATATTTTCTTTTATCCAATGAAAACACATTTGTGGACAACTTTGTTTGAATTGAATGCAATTTTCGAGTCCCTTTTATTGTTTCAATGTCATTTCCAATTGATCTATTTACGTCTCCGATTCCAATATGCCAGAAAAACCTTTATATGGAAAATTAGAAAAAGAATTTGTAAATATGATATCAAAATAAAATTAAAAATAATCATTGCATGATAAATGTACAATGTTTAAAATTAGATTTTCAATATAAATTAAATTGAATGTACCTTCGCACTTCTCTTGATGGGTTAATCTCATGGCTTAGAGCAGTTTTGCACCATTGAACAACTTCTTCAGCGTTCACAAGTCGGCGTGCAAAGTGGTTCATTTGATATCTTCGAAGTACTCGTTTTATGCATGATCCTGCACCGTCATGTTCTCCTTTTCCATGGCGAGTCTCAAAGAAATTCCAACAATGTTTAATGCAGGTTTTCTTATGAAGACAACACAACCAAAAAAATGATCGTGCAGATTTGAATTGACCTGCACATCCGTCTGACCATATCCAATGTTCATTGAATGTTATTCCACGATTTTTCAATGAATCATAAATTCTTTCAAAACAATGTTGTACAAAACATGTATCATGTGTACGATCGTCACTGATATAAAAGTGATATTCTTTAATGATATGCCGATTTTCACTCGTGCTTTCTATATGATCGACATTTTGTTCAGCATGTCTATATAGAATATGGACGAGCATGGAGACTTGGTCAGAGTGATTGTATTCACTCTAAATTTCTTTTTGCGGAACAAATGTGTAATTTCTGCAAAATCAATCATTGACAAAATGGTCCCTGGTGGAAACAATTCATGAGATTTTTTGAATTGCAAGTCTTTCCATCGAGCTCTATGGGAATGCTTGGTGTATTTGTAAATTTCTGCCTCAAACTTTCTCAAAAATTCTATCAGAAAAATTTCGTCTTCTCGTAATTCGATTCTTTTAACACTATCTACACCTTGAATCGATGTACCGATATATTCATATCTCTTCCATTTCACTTTCATGTTGGAAAATGGTTGATCATTTATATCAATACAATATTTGTTTTGAAATTTAGTCAAATTTCCACAATCATCGCATTTTTTACCACCAACACATTTCTTTTTGTAAAATAGTTCATCGCTTTCTCTTTCACATAGAATTTGAGATATGAATTCACGGATAGTGGAAGGAGGTGAATCCTTCCATAATGTTCTACCGAAATCAAGGAATGTGTCATAATATAACTCAAATTCCACATGATAACGGCAACAACAAGTGTCGTGTACGGTGATAGGTTTTACATACCATGGTTTTTGTTGAACAAAAGCACTGAGTGAAACTTGAATTTGACGATTCTCTTCTTTGAACTTGTTGAATAACTCTATTTGAGTGGTTTCCAAGAGATGTTTTCATGTTCTTCATATTGATTTCGTGCTATTCTTCTTCGCATCACATGTCTTGCAGTCGGTGAAACACGCGAATTGTTCTTCCAATATTCATATATTATTTTTTTAACATCTTCTCCAAGTCTATCTTTGTATGGTTGCCTACAAATAGCTCTCCAACAAACGAGTTCATCATTTACATCTATTTGCAGTCGAAATTTTCGATGTTTGTGCAGAGTTTTTCGCGAGGTTCCCAGTGCTCGTGCCATAGATGTTAGATTCAAACGATTCTCTTGAGTACTTAGTGAAACCATTGCCATTTGTATTCCTCTACGTATATTTGAAACATTTTTATCTCTAGATCTCTTAATTGACTCTATAGCACTACTCATATTTTTTATCACCTCTTCTTTCATTTTTTTATCTTTGGTTGATTTTCGAATACCCAATAGTGTCGTCGCTTCTTTTAATTTCTTTGATGATAGGAGACCTTTCAACATTTGAGCTTGAATTGTCACTTGCTCATTTTTGAAATAATTTTCAAAAATTTTATCGACACGATATCGTATAACATGGTCAGGTTTTTTATCTCCATATGTGTGAGCGTCGACATTTTCTAACATCTCATTATCGATAGTGATTTCATCTGTGCATATTCGAAAAAATAGTACATATTCAATAAATAACTAAATTAATAAATATGTCAATAAATATTAGGAAAATTTTAAATATATCAATAGATCATAATATTTACATTTACATACTCGATTCAATTTCTGCTTGAGGTTGATTTTCTTCTTCAATATTTTGAGGAGTATCTCTGTCTGTTTACATTAAACAAAATATTTTTCAAACTAGTTCATCAAATAAAAATTAAGCTTCACATTTTACATTGGGAAAAATTTAAAAATATATTAATAGATCATAATATTTACATTTACATACCTGGTTCAATTTCTGCTTGAGGTTGATTTTATTCTTCAATATTTTGAGGAATATCTCTGTCTGTTTACATCAAACAAAATATTTTTCAAACTAGTTCATCAAATAAAAATTAAGCTTCACATTTTACATTAGGAAAATTTTAAATATATATCAATAGACCATAATATTTACATTTACATACCTGCTTCAATTTCTGCTTGAGGTTGATTTTCCTCTTCAATATTTGAGAGGGATTCTAACTTTCTTTTGCGATATTGTCTCGTCTCTTCTCTACGTTCCTCAGGGTCTCTTTTTTGATAATATTTTCTCACATAAGTTCTTCGATTTCCCATGATAATAGGGTATGAGGTTCAAAAAATTAGACAATAACTCAATTACGAAAAATATCACAAAAGATTTAATTTAAAAAAATCTTTTGTAAAAAATACGTAATCCAATCCAAAACACACACTTTAAAAAAGACAAAATACGTACTTCAACACAAAACATGTACATACCTCCAAGAAAAATCACACCGCCTCCAAGAAATGTCTTCCAAAAAAATTCTTTAAATCCAAAATTTGAAGAAAAGTTTTTGAACAAAGAAGCTCAAAAGATTTATTTCAGCACAAAACACGTACATACCTCCAAGAAAAATCATGTCGCCTCCAAAAAATGTCTTCCAAAAAAGTTCTTTAAACCCAAACTTTGAAGAAAATTTTTTGAACTCAAACCAAGTTGTAAAATGAAATGAAGTGCGAAATGTGCAAAAATTGTGAATCATTTCGCGGCAATTTATATTGACGCGAAATGTGTGTTTTGTAGGGGGCTCCACAAAATTTTCCGGCCGACGGAGAGTTACATAATAGTTCGGCCAAACTTTTGATAATAAGTTCGGCCGAACTATTAAGGTGTTAGTTTTAACGACTCGTAAGCGGAAAACATAGTTCGGCCGAACTTGGACTAAAAGTTCGGCCGAACTAACGCGCCACCAATTACGTAAAACCAGGCTTTGAAAATGGTTCTGCAACTTTGGACTGATTAAACTCCATGAAAGGTTGTTAATTAACTATCGGAACCAAGACAAGCATTTTTAGAATTGAATCTACTTTCAGGAAATACAACTTTTATGGAATTTCGTAAACGTTTATTAATTTTAATTATTTTTCTAATAAAATGGGTGCAAACAATTTCTGAGGGTCATTGTGATTCAGTGAAATCAAAATTTTGTATCTCCCAAAATACATTGTAAAAAAATTGAAAAAATTATGGGGCATTACATTGGTCCGTTGACTCTAATGGGTAGCTTTTAGATTTTTAGTTTATAACTTATATGTTAAGAAATTTGTTGCCACGCGAAACATATAAAAAATACGCAGTTTTTCGTATTGGACCAGTTCAAAAAATTCTAGTAATTATGATATGCATCCATTGGCTTTGTAAATATGAAGAAAACAAAGTAGACTCTGTCTAGATTGTTGTAACACATTTTGTTTTTTCAAAAACACAAATTTTCAATGAATACAACATTGCGACATAACATGACTTCTTATGAATCCTTTGATTGTTAAGAAACACACACTCAAAGAAACGCTAAGTTGACATATCAAATCTGCATAAATTTTTTTCAAAAAATAAGTAATAGAAAGCTAACAAAATTTCTCACAACTTTTATTTTTATCGCAAAATGAAATTCTACACAGAAAAATTGTTATAGTTTGTAGAAAGTTGAAGAACCGAAAAAAATGAAATTTTTTTCTCAAAAAAGGGCAAAAAGTGTAACCCAGCTTCACATTTTCACAAGTCATCATGGAATTTTCGCTATAACTGTTTTCTACGAGGGTTACAAAGCTGGAATTTTTGTAGAGCGAAGCCAAAATCAGAAGGAATGTCATGGAAAAATTTCAGAGCTTGATTCGCAATATTGGTAGAGATAAAGTCTGTGGAAGTTAGGGATTTTTCAGGCTCCCAAATTTCATCTCAAAGAGGTGACTGTGGGAAAATAATCATAACTCTCTCTCTGAGCTTTGGATTGGAATTCTGTAAAAATTTACCGCATGGAAACAAAATGTAATTTCATTTGTATCAATTTTAGAGCCGAAGAAGGAAACAGTGACATGTGGCACACCATAAAAGTTTTCTCTACTGAACCAGTCCATAATAAGGTCATTGTGGGAGATTGGGCATAAATTTGTCTTGAAGAATAAAAATCAGGTTAGACCTTTGGCATTTGAAAGAATATTTAGAGGGATACTACAGGGCCAAATTTCATATATTGAAGATCCAAAATCATAGAGATAATTTAGTTTCAATATCGAGCTCCTCAAAATCAAGAAAAAGGTGTGTATTTTTTTTTCAAATTGCCTAAGTCTTGTTTGAAAAATCAGTTTTAAGTGATTCCAAAGGCCTATTGAGCATAGATATCAGTATTGGGTTCTAAAATTCATCCTAAAAGGAATTCAACACCCATTAAGCCCTCAGAGTACTCTACTATGACTCATGAAGATGAAGAATTGCAACATGATCTATCAAAATTACAAGAGCAAGTGCACCAAATTTCGCTCTCGCAAAGAGCAACAAAAAATGAAATGGAAGTTTTGAAGAAAGGCGTGGAAGCCAATATGGATGGCATGGAATCTAGCATGGAAGCTAAGATGGATGACATGGAGGAAAAAGTGAAAGACAACATGGAAAACATGAAGAATGATCTAAAAGCAGACATGGAAGGTTTGAAAAAGTTGATACAAGAAATGTTTCCTAATGGCGAAAGGATAGTAGAGGAAACTCATGATGAGAACAAAATAAATGTTAATTGTGATTTTATGAACTCTAATGTTGGATGGAAGAACCACCATATTCCAAAGATGGATATGAGGAAGTTTGGTGGCAACGATCCCGTAACATGGATAATATAGATGGAGCAATATTTTGATCTCAATAATGTGAAAAACACACAAAAGGTATGCATTGCAACTTTACATTTAGAACAAAATACATTTGTATGGTATTGATGGCTTTTCTCCCGTAAAAAAATTGTCACTTGGTCAATTTTTATGGAGGAAATGATAGAACATTATGAGGATACAAAGAGCAGCACCTTCTTTAGCCAATTGATAAATCTCAAACAAAAGGGTTCAGTGGGGGAGGACATTGAGGACTTCCAAAAATTGAATATAAGGGTAACTGATATTCCAAAGGAACATAGGATTGATGTCTTCATAGGGACTTTAAAGGATAACATCCAACATGAAGTTCGTGTTTGGGAACATGATTCATTGGAGAAGGCATTCAGGTTGGCAAGAAAAATAGAATGTAAGATTATGGCGACAAGGAAGCCTACCACTCACATCTATAATTATGGAAGTGTTGCTACTCCTAGACTTCCACAACCTACAAGGTTGACACCACAAAAATTGGAAGAAAAAATAGCAAAAGGGCTTTGCTACATTTGTGATAGAAGATACACTAAAGGTCATAAGTGTGCTGAGAAGAAATTATTTTACATAGATTGTGAAGAGGAGGAAGAAAATGAACAAGAAACTTCAAAAGAAGAGGATATACACCAGGAACCAACCCTAGAAGAAGAAGAAATGAGTCCAACCATATCATGTAATGCATTGGAAGGAATTACCACTCCTCAAACTCTCAAGATAGAAGGACATATGAAGAAGAAAAAGGTAATAGTGTTGATTGATTCAGGTAGTACCCATACTTTTATTCATTGTAAGGTAGCCAAGGAATTGAATTGTTTCCTATACCTAGCACCAAAATGTCAAGTGATGGTTTCAAATGGATGGAACTATAAATTTCTCTGGAAAATGCCATAATATCAAGCTAGCCATGGGGGAATATGTATTGAATAGTCCAATGATTTCCATTCCAATGGGAGGTGCTAATGTTGTACTAGGAGTACAATGGTTACAATCTTTGGGGACATTGCTTTTAATTTTCAAGAACTTTTCTTGAAATTTTTTTTGGAAGGAAAGGAAATCGAATTACGGGGTATCGCAGGGAATCCAGGAAAGATAATAAGCTCTAATGTCATGAAAATGCTTCTAAAGAAAGAGCAATGAGGTGTAATTGCACAATTATGCTCACTAGCAGTTCCAACGTCAAAATCATCTATTTCTCCAAATCTCCAAAAAGTATTGGACAATAATTCCAAGGTGTTTGAAACTCCCAAAGGATTCCCACCTATTCGTGATCGTGATCATCCTATTCATTTGATTCTAGGAAGTGTCCCTCCAAACATCTGGCCTTACATATATCCTTATGTACAAAACAACAAAATTGAACGTATGATTGCAGAAATGTTAGAGGCTGGTATAATTCAACCTAGTCAAAGTTCTTTCTCTGCTCCAGTAGTATTGGTGCACAAGAAGGATGGATCATGGCACATGTGTCCAGATTATAGGGAGCTCAATAAGCTCACTATTAAAGATAAATTTCGCATTCTTGTGATTGATGAATATTGGATGAATTACATGGAGAAATTTATTCTACTAGGTTGGATCTTCGTTCAGGATATCATCAAATTAGAATGAAGACTGAAGATATTCCGAAAACAACATTTTGAACTCCTGAGGGTCATTATGAATTTTTGGTCATGCCTTTTGGCCTTACCAAGGCACCTTCTACATTTCAAGGGTTGATGAATTCCATTTTCATACCATTCCTTAGAAAATTTGTGCTAGTATTTTTTGATGATATACTAATCTACAGCAGGTCTTGGAAGGATTATGTTCAACATGTTGACAGGGTGCTCAAACTATTGGAGGAGAAACAATTATATGCAAAAACTTCCAAATGTTTCTTTGGAGTACAAGAGGTGGAATATATGGGTCATATTGTATCTCACGAGGGTGTTAAAGTAGACCCTAACAAAATTAAATCCATTAAGGAATAGAAAGTCCCCACAACCATAAAGCAGTTGCGCATATTTCTCGGGTTGACATGGTATTATCGCAAGGTTTTTAAGAATTATGGGAGAATAGCAGCACCTCTAGCAACATTATTGAAGAAAGATGCATTTTCATGGACTCCTGAAGCAATTAAGGTCTTTGAAAATCTTAAAGAGGCAATGTGCCTAGCACCAGTCTTAGCTACGCTAGACTTCACAAAAACCTTTATTGTGGAATGTGATGCCTTAAGAAATGGAATGGGTGTTATTTTAATGCAAGAAGGAAGACCCATTGCTTTTGAAAGTCGTCCAATCAAAGGAAAGTATTTACAAAAGGCTATTTATGAGAAGGAAATATTGGCAATACTACATGCACTAAAGAAATGGTGACCTTACCTAATGGGAAGACACTTCAAGGTAAAAACTGATCATGATATCCTTAAACACTTTTTGGAACAAAGACTATCTTCAGAAGAGCAGCAAAAATGGGTCACAAAGATGTTGGGTTATGACTTTGAAATCATCTACAAAAAATGGAAGCTATGGTGAAGAAATAATATTTTCGGGATGGCCTTAAATATGATATTAAAAAGTTTGTGGTGGAATGTTTGGTTTTCCAGCAAAATAAAGTTGAGACAATTAAGACCCTGGGTCTTCTATAACCTTTATCCATTCCAAGTCAACGTTGGGAGGAGATTTCAATGAATTTTATCACAGGTTTACCTAAGTTTGAAGGAAAGAGTGTCATCATGGTGGTAGTTGATAGACTTACCAAGTATGCACACTTTTGTGCATTATCTCATCCATTTAAAGCAAGTACAGTTGCTACTGCATTTATGGAAACGATTCAAAAGCTACATGGAAACCGAAGGTTATTGTAAGTGACAGAGATCCTTACAGGAAATTTTTGGACGAAATTATTTTCTTGTTTGCATACTCAACTAGCTCATATCTCATCTTATCACCCTCAATTTGATGGTCAAACTGAGATACTGAATAAATTTTTGGAAGGATATCTTCGTTGTTTTGTATATGATAAGCAAGCACAATGGGTCAAGTGGTTAGCTCTCTCTGAATGGTGGTATAACACTTCCTTCCATATTGCAGCAAAAGTGACCCCATTTATGGCACTTTATGGATATCATCCACCGTCCATCACATCTTCTTTAAGGGAAAATTATAGGGTTCAAGTAGTGGAATATCACATCAAGCATCAACAATAAGTTCTTCAACTCTTAAAGGATAACCTAAATTTGGCACACAATTGAATGAAACAACAGGCAGATCAACATCGTAGTGAGATAAGTTTTGATGTAGGAGACTGGGTATTTTTACGACTACAACTGTACAAACAAATGTCCCTCAAGCAAGCTAAGAAGGATAATAAATTATCTCCAAAGTACTATGGTCCTTACAAGGTGTTGCAAAATATTGGTACTATGGCATACAAATTGGAGCTTCTTGCTTCTTCGTGAGTGCATCCAATTTTCCATGTTTCATGCTTAAAGAAGGTTATAGGGGACAAAATCCCAGTTCAAAAAATATTTCCAGAACTTTATGAGGAAGGAAAAACCATATTGGAACCCGAAGCAGTCATGGAAACAAGAACTCGATAGCTACGAAATCGATCAATTTAAGAGTATCTCATAAAATGGAAGAACTTACCCATTGAAGATTCTACATGGGAGGATGAGAATTTTATACATAAGAATCCGGAGCTACTCAAGCGTTGACGACAACACTTTTTTGAAGGAGAGGAGCATGTTAGGTCCCTATATTACTAGTATAGTCCCTTACTGTTGTTATTTAACCCCCTTATTGTTATTGTTGTACCCCTGTAACCCCCATATTGTTATTATTGTGCCCTTAAATTATTATTGTTAGGTCGGCTAGGATTACATTGTGGCGCCATGGAATCCTATATATAGAAAGGAGGTTTTTGTCATCTGAATCATCCAATAATTGTTCATTTATGTAATGTATTGGAGGTTTCCCCCTTGAAGTGGTTTATTTCTAAGGCGTTGATCTCTGTTTTCTTCTATTTTTGGAGCTGTTTTCATAGCAAATCTAGTATAAATTATGTTGAGAAATCTAGGGTTGCTAGATTAGGTGATTTATCTTACTTTGATAACTGCTTGTGATGCATTTTTTCTTAATTTGATTAGATTCTTATTTCTCTTGATTACTTTTAATGTTATAATCATCACACAAAAACCAAATCATAAATAACAATGAGACAAGAGGACACATGATGTAGACGATTATCTAGGGCCAAAACCTCTCCACTTGAGAGGAAAACCTACAAGAATTAATCTTCTTATAGAATATTCAAATGACGAATTCCAAGACATAAGACCCTTGACAAAGACCCCTCCAATACCAATTCAACATTTCTCCTTGATGAGGTTTCTTTTAAGAAATTTCGACCCTATCAACTTCTTCAACAACTTTGACCATAAAATTTTCTTCTACAACTTAGACCCAACAATTTCTTCCAGAACTTTGACCCAAAAATTTCTTCTATAACTTTGACCAAACCGTGTTTCTTCTACAACTTAGACCCAATAGATTCTTTTGGAATTTTAACCTAGTAGTTTCTTCTAGAACTTCGACCCTACAATTTCTTCTAGAACTTTCACCCAAAAGATTATTATGGAACTTTTACCTAATAGTTTCTTCTGCAACTTTTACCCCAACAACTATCCAAAATTTTTACTTTTCAAACAACTATAGAAACCCTAACAAAAGAGAGAGATGCCCAAAAATTCTATCTTTCTCTTCTTCTTCTTTTTCATCCTTTTCCAACTTCTATCTTGAGGAGATTGAAATTACTTCAGTGTGTGTCCAAATTAGGTCGAGTTCCTTACTATATATAGGATTTTGAGGGGTACAAATTGCTATATTTAGGATGACTTGTCCCTTCACGTAGGCTGAATTGATGCTACTTGTTTGACAAGGTATTAGAGGGTATTTGACTCTATTTTAAACTCAAATAAATTTCCTTTACAATATGTAACATGTACAAAGGGTATTGCATACATGACAATGAATCAATTGACTTGTAGACTCAATAACAAGCCCTAGAAGCACTCAATGTGTGTTTGAGCTAAAAGTAATTTCCCCTTGAGCATGAAACCCATGCCTCAAGGAAAAAAATTTTAAATTTATTTTCTCTTTACATCAAATACATAAAATCATGATTACATATGTCATTATGAAGACCAAACCTAGTTGCATATTTCAACTCTCCCTCTTAACTAGGAAGGTATTAATAATCCATCCAAAGTTCTTGGACATTCTCAAACTGAATAATTCTCATAAGAAGATTTAGATTTGTAAGTCGTATCTTTGCATCATACCAACCAGCGTTGTCACATAGCAAGGCCTTGAATAAAAACTCTATCTCTCCAAAAGATCAAAGCATAATACTGGCGAGACCAATGAATGACATACACCATCATCATTGTCTCTCAAGGAACATACCCCACCCAGGTGTTCACATGGTATGTCCTTCCAGGAAAATTCCTATCTTGGAATAGCACATCCTCAAGGAATTTCCTCTTCGACTACTCTTATCTTTGATGCCCTACCTCATCCTAAAAGAGTACTAGATGCCAAATGATTATCCAATCCTCCATTCTTTCTTCACGAAGTTAAGAAAAAAGTGATGTGTCTATATATACCTCTCAACAAGGGAAGATATGCTCATTCCTATATGGAATTTACCCGAGCTCCCTCTTATCCAGGGACTTTTCCAAGCTCCCTCTTAACTAGGGACTTGTTTCTTGTAGCTTTCTGATCTTGGTGGAGATCATGGTACCTTCAACTTCTTGTAGAGATCCTCAATTTTTTGTCATGAATTTCATATTCATCATTATGGAGCCTTCATCTTCTATTTCTTCTTCATACGACATCGACCATCCATCACTTTCCTTCAACGAACAATAAGATTGAACCGAAAATAATCTCTTCATTTTTTTCACTAGAAGGTGATATTCCAGTCCACATATAGCTTCTTTACATACTTCTACCTTTACCAAGTCATGTTTCCTTTAGTATATTCCATACAACCACATGAGTGCTAGTTTTAGGTGACATCTACAACTCTCTTTCGGTAGCCATGTATCAACCCATCCAGATGTTGTTCAAAAATAAAAAATAAACATCAAATTAAAGTTACCTTTTGTCATGGCCTTTCATCATGACATCTACTTTCTTGCAACATCAACATCCTACACGTTCATAAACACGTCTCTAATACTTCACATGTTAAGGGTCTCCCTCATTTTTTTTTTTACATACCTCATTAGGGTATTCTTCTCTATGGAGATGTCATGATTAATTCTTCTAGTCATCGAATGTTAATTTCAATTTTCTTACGTGATCATAGTTGCATCTTTCATGATATCTTATTTCTTCACAAATTTCTCCCCATGAACTATCATCCATGGTTCCTTTGTTTTTGTCAATTACCTCATATTCCATATGAGGAAAATATATTATGTTGATGTCATCTTGTCAATATGTGAACCATGCCTTCATGAATATTTTCAAAGGAAGATATGTTCATGAGGTATATAATTTACCCATGCCTTCTAAAACTATATGATGACATGAATTAATCTATCAAATGAATACATAACTGCTTTCTTCTTTTGGTTATATAGACTTACTTCAATAGCTTCCTTTATTTGAAAGTAATTTAACCATGATGCACTCCTATGTTATCATACCATAATTCTTCTAAACAAAGCATCCCACACAAGGTGAAATGTAGACCATTAGTGAGACACTTGATTTTACCAAGAGAGGATAATCTTCTAATGAATATTCCAATGAAGAATATTAATTATCCTCATTCTGCAAATGCTCCTTCCAATTGATGATGATGTATGATGATTTATTTTTACCATGCTAGATGAATTTATTCCAACCATGTATGCTACTCATGCTTTTAGTATGGTTACCAAGAGTTACTTCATTTCTATGATGACTGCTACATTCATGTAGACTTCTATTTCCGTCATGAGCTCTTTATTCAATAGTATGCTTCCAATATGATCCCATATCCTAATATGATGCATCCTATAATACTTACGATGATTCCTACCATGATAACTATTATTAAAAAATCTGAAAAGAACCAAGTGAAGGATATTATCTCATTCATAGTAGAGGTCTTTCACTTCCTCTTTTCAGTTTCTTCCACTTCTTCGATGATATGGGCTTCATTCCTTTCTTTTATTTTGTTGTCCTTATTGAGTTTCAGACAATCTCTCTTGAAGCACCTATATTCCTAACATCCAGAGCATTGGATCTTTGACATATTCTTCTTCTTTTTCTGAGAACCAAATTTCCCAAACTTTCCTTTTCTCTTAGCCATGGCATCAAATTCTTGAATTTTTTCACTCGGTCCCACATTGATATTTTCTTTTAACCTAGTTTCTTCAATCTTACATAATGAGTAAATTTTATTGAATGGGTTTGCTTCCTTATTTCCATAGATGCTTGCTATGAAGTTGGCCCATTCATCAAGTAGTGCATTGAGCACAATTGTGGTCATCTCTTTATCATACTTAATTTCCCCAACTCTTGCAGTTGGTCTCGTATTATTGACACCTCATAAAGTATGAGGCTATTACTTCTTTATTTGATATCTTCATCTTCTATAGCTCGGTTCTTAAAGATAAGACTTCAATGGTGGTGCCTATGGAGAACACTTATGCTAACTTCTCGTATATTTCTTTTGATGTCTCCAACTTTGAAACCTAAGGTATGGGTGGATCCTTGATGGATTATATAAGGGTCATTTGAGTCATTATTCCCATTTCATATACTTGAATATAGCTTGAGATTATTCCTTTGGAGGTTTAGTGATTGAACCCTTAAATTTTCCAACAACTTCATTTTCCATGAGGATGAAATATGTCCTCTTCTTCCATGCAAGAAATTTTGATGACCCAACCAATTTGTTTCTTTTCTTGCAAAATGAATTCATTTTCATAGATTCAGACATAGATATAAAGATACTTACTTGTCAAGTGAAGATACTCCTAAATGATGAAATATTCAACTTGATTCCTTTCTTGATGATGTTGATAATATAATATGTCTTCTCGATGAAGATGTCTTCCTTCAAGTATGCTTTTGATAGTGATCATTAACTCAAGAAGAGATAGATCAACGTGATTCCTTGATGATGATGGTAGTGATTCTTCTTGCTTCCCTTGGATGCAGATAATTCAAGGTTATTCTTTGAGTGGAGGTAGGGTCCTTGAGATATTTTCCTTGTGATGATGATGTGAGTTTCTCAAGAATTCTTCAAGTGTAGAAGCCTTCTTCATATGAGCTAGGATTTTGAGGTCTACTTTTCTTTGAGTTATGATGATCCTTGAGAATAATAGTCATTCTTGATGCTCCTTTGTTTGAAATTTACATATCCCTTCTTGATGATTCAATGTCCTCTTTGATGCCTTGAACTTTCTTGATACTCATTTTGATGGTCCTTCTCCAATGTACCTTTCCTTGATGTAGCCACCTGAGATATGAAACCATGTTGAGAAATGTAGGGTAGCTATATTAGGTGATTTATCTTACTTTGATAAATGCTTGTGATGTAATTTTACTTAAATTGATTATATTATTATTTATCTTGATTACTTTTGATGTTATTATCGTTAAAAACTACCAAATCATAAATAAAAATGAGACAAGAGGACATACAATGTAGGCGATCAACCTGGGGTGAAAAATCTCCACTTGAGAGGGAAAACCATAAGAATTCTTCTCTTCTTATAGAATCTTCAAATGACAAATTCCAAGACCTAAGACCCTTGAAAAATACCCCTTCAAGACCAAGTCATCCTTTCTCCTTGATGAGCTTTATTTCTAGAAATTTCGACCCTAGAAACTTCTTCAACAACTTGGACCCCAACAATTTCTTTTACAACTTTGAACCAAAAATTTATTCTGGAACTTTGACCCAATAGTATCTTCTCGAACTTCAACACAATATATTATTCTAGAACTTTTACCCAACAATTTATTTTGGAACTTCGATCCAACATTTTTTTTTGGAACTTTGAACTAGAAAATTCTTCTAGAACTTCGACCCCAAAAACTATCCAACACTTCAAATTTCCCAACAACTGTAGAAAACCTAATGCAAGATAGATAGAGGCCCAAAACTTTGATCTTGCTCTTCTTCTTCTTTTTCTTCCTTTTCCAAATTCTATCTTGAGGAGATCAAAATTTCTTGAGTGTGTGTCGAAATGAGGCCAAGTTCCCTCTTATATATAGGCTTTTCAAGGGTACAAATTTCTATATTTAGGCTAAATTGTCCCTTCATGTAGGCTAACTTGTTGCTACTTGTTTGACAAGGTCTTGGAGGGTCCTTGACTTTATTTTTGACTCAAATCAATTTTATTTATAATATGTAACATGCCCAAAAGGTTTTTCCATACATGACAATGACTCAATTGACTTGGAGACTCAATAAGAATCTCTGGAATCACTAAATGGGTGCTTGACCTAAAAATACATTTCCCTTGAGCATGAAACCCATGCCTCAAGAATGAAAATTATAAATTTATTTTCTCTTTACATCGAATACATAAAATCATGATTACATATATCATTATGAAGACCGAACCTAGTTACATATTTAAACAAAGTATTGTGCTTAAAAAAGGATGCGTACCTATGTAACTTGCACAATAGATAAGAGGTCATGCTTGCTGGAAGAAAATTGTGCGAAAAAATATTAATCTAGCCAAACGACAATCATATCTTGATAAACAAAATGATAAACATGAAAACCTTGGAACCTTCTAAAAAACATGCATTCATTTATACCAAGCGCATGAGAAAAGAGATGTTTTTGATTTGTAGAAGCATTTTCTAGATATGACTCCTCCAACTAATCGAAAATTCTATCATGATACTTAAAATGATTGATATTGAAAGCCTAGACATCTCCAAAAGATATGCATTCATTCATGTTTAGTCTTAAATTATTCAATAGAGAGATAATAGACCACTTGTTTGTAGAAGAATTAACCAAATATGATTCTTCCAACTAATCATTGATTCTATCTTGATATTCAAAATGACCAAATTGAAAACCCCAAAAATATTTAAAATATGAACATCCATATGGTGCAACTTGGTATGAGAAGAAACTAGCGAGGAAACCCTAACCTAATCTTTTTAAGGGATTTTTTCAAGAACATGAGGAGCTGGAATAACCATTAGCGAGAGCTAAGTGCCTCACCGTCCTGATAAGAATGTGAACCTTCAAATGGTATATCATCAAATTTCAGTTGCTTCGTAAGATCAATAGATGTGCACACACAATCATCATCAATTGTGATATAAAATTCATTATTGAATATAGAACAACCTTTTAAATTACCAGTTTGACAAGATGTTCTAATATTGACAGATTGGTGGTTCAAGACATAAAATTCTACAGATGTATCAATATATGAGTTTCATGAAAGGCTTGAGTCATGTGATTTATTCCCTCACATATAGTAGTTACAAACTAGAAGAAAGGTGGGAAACATTATTACTATTTCCCCTTTCAAATGTAAGATAACACCAACTTGTACCTCATCACAATATGGAATAGAAGAATGGGAACCTAAAGGATTTAAAACAATTGTTGGTTTAATTGATTGAACAAACAAATAATAGTACAAGGAGTAATGTATAGTTGTAGATAGAAGATGAAAAGTTTCTCTTGAAGAAACATCACTCAAATTATAATGTTTCAAAAATGAGCTTTCATCCAGTGAGATGATGTTGATAAGAGAATATAGTAAGGAAACCCTAATATGACCTAGTTTAGGGATCCTATTAGGATCGTGAGAACCTAACATAACCATCAACGAGGGCTAGACTACCTCACTTTCTTGACAAGTCCCTAAAAATTCAAATGCAGGTTGATTAAATTTTGGTGGCTCATTAGACAAAAAATTATATGTATGCAACCATCATTAGTTACATCAACAAGATCATTATTTATTACATGGTTATAATCATTGGTTTGATCATTCAAAATATAGAATTCTCCTTTTCCCATAAATGAGGATGACTGAATTGAAGGGATTTCCCGAGTGATCTAAAAAGAGTTGTCATTTTCCAATGTTGAAGATTGAAAACCACACAAGTGATGGGAAAATATTTCATTATTTTCTTCTTTAACAAGTGATAATTTATGGCATTTATCTTGTTTAAAATCAATTTTTCTAGAATGAGAGCTTGAAGGATTTAAAGTATTTTAAATGGTATCTGATTCATCAAAAAATTCAGGACACAAGGAGTAGTGGGATAAAGAGGAAGAAACATCAATTCCCATAAGAAATGTTGAAAAATGTAGAAATAAATTCTCCATTTGATTTTGACTTGATTAAATTGAGAAAATTAAATTTTCCACATCAAAAAACCAGTTGGATGATGTTAACTTGAGTGACATGGATTGTGTCACCCAGTTTACTCAGTAAAATTGAGTTGGAGGAGTTAGAGTTCAATTTAGCATGTGTGATTGCTAATTCTAGCAGTCAAGTTCAGTTATCTAAGGTTATTTTAAATTAAACTAGTTCCAACTATTGGAAGAAATAGTGGAGGGTCAAGTTGTGCAATGAGACTTTAGTCAAACTCAATGATCATCTAGTTAACTGATAAATCAACTAAAAGAATCTAGTGCATGCAGAGAATTTGAGTTACCCAGTTGAGATGGAGATTCAAAGGTAGTGTAACATCAGTTGTTGACTAGTTATGACTGTACAAGTGTTGGATGCAGTCAGAGGAAGGACCTAGAGGAATTGCGAAATCCGATTGAGGAAATTTTCAGAAAAATAGGGGCAAATTCCTTAAGGAACATCGCAAGGAAATAGGAGCTCAATCCAAAGTAGAAATTGATAAAGTTTGGGTCAGAGGCATTTAATGAGCAGTGAGATAGGTTAAGCACTTATAGGGTGAGCTCAGTTGAGCAAAGAAATTGTAATCCATTTCTATTCTTCTAATTAATGCAAGAGGCATTGGGTTTTTTAGCAGATTGTTTTCCCTAGATGAAAAATACTTGTTGTATGTGTGTGATTTCTTATTGCATGTCTGAAATTTTTGTTCTAAAATGTGAAAGAATGTCTGCAGAATAGTAGAGTACGTTCATGTCTTGTGATTTTTGTTAAAACCTCATGAGAAGTTGCAAATATACAACATAATTTCTACATGGTATCAAATATGGATTCACAGTATAGAAAAAATTCGAAGTTGTTTCTCAGATGTTCGAGTTTGGAGATGAATATAGCAGGTTTTATTTAGAATTGAGAAGATGGATAAATGGACTAAGGCTAGAGTATGCCCTGGAAGGAACCTGTAATTTTGTTGCATGGAAGGATCACATGGAGGTGGTATTGGATGAAAATGGTTTTCTAGAATACATTGAGTTAGATGTTGCAAAAACACAAGCATATTATGTCTAGAACGTTCCTTAGTGGAAGAAAGATGTGGAAAAAGTGACGATAATATTATTGGAGGGAGTACGGGATCATATTGTCTCAAATATCCATGGAAAGGAAACTCCATTTGCGATGTGGAAATCACTATCATAATTGTTCAAGAATAATAGTTACCACATGAATCTAGCACTCAAGGATAAGCTTCGAAGTATCAAGATGCATAAGAAAGAAACAATTCCATAGTATCTGAGTAGGTTCACACAATTTCACGATGAAATTAGTGGGGTTGGTGTTAATGTCCCTGAATAATACCTTGTAAGACTAGCCCTTCTAGACCTTCTGAAGAGCTGGCATAACTATCAAGATTCGGTGAATGGGAGGGAGAAACTACCGAATTGGGAGTGCTTATGGTCCGATTTGGTACAAAAGAAAATAAGGAATAATACCAGAGATGGGACTTCATCCAAGGGCGAGTATGAAGAAAAATTTGCATTGGATGGAAAGGAAAATAAGGGAAAATGGAGGAAATCCCAATCCAAACCAGAATCTAGTCAAGGGGGAAAGAAGAAATATTTCTCAAAAATCAAATGTTTCCATTGTCATGAATTCAAGCACTATGCCACGAAGTGTCCACACAAGAAGACAACTAAGAATACCTTAGGAGGAGCAATAGGTGAATATTTGGTTTCATAGTTTGAGCTTTACTTTACCCACATTGAATGCATGGCCAACTCAATGATGGGGAGCGTGTGGTACTTGGACTCAGGTTCCTTGTTCCACATGACGGGGAATATATATATTTTTCAGTGAGCTGGAGTAGAAAGACTTGCAGATGCACATTGAGATGGGGGATACTGGAAGGTACAACATGACTCGAGTTGGTACAAACACCTTTTAGAGGGAGTTAGGCTCCCCCCTCAGGCTCAAGGATGTCATGTTCGTTCTGGGCCTAAAAAAATCTCATCTTTGTTTCAGTTTTGGAAGACCGTGGATATGATGTGATTTTCAGCAAAGGAAAGGAATTTTTGAGACACATAGCCATGGGACAGGCGAAGCAGATCAAGGTTCGAGTGAAGAACCTGTACAAGCTAAATGTGGAGGATTGTGCTACATTGAGAATAAAAGCAGAGAAGGTGCAAAGCCACGATGTGGGTGAAATTTGGCATATAATACTTGGCCACTTGCATCATGGAGATTTGAATATCATGCAACTAATAATTATATGCCTTGCCAAAGAAGCACTTGAGAAGCATGATATATGCAAAGGATGTACTTTGGTGAAGTACACAAAATCCACTTTCCATGTTTAGGAGAATAAGGCACATGCAGTCCTTGAAAGTATCCACTCTGATGTCTATGGATATTACTTGACAACCTCCACTGAAAAGCATAGATATTTTTTCATATTTATTGATGAATAATCACAGAAGTTTTGGATCTTCTTCATGCAGAAGAAGGAAAATATTTTTGTTAGAAAATTATATAGTATAGAGCAATGCAGCACATAAAATAAGTGGAAAACAAAAGCTCACAAAACACATAAAACTAGAGAGACATAGATATACGTGGTTCACCCAGTTTGGGCTACGTCCCCCTCGAACAGCCAGTCCTTCCTTTCTATTATCCAGCAAAATGAAGAGACACAACCTATAGCAGATCTGCTGTAATATCCTCTGTTCTCTCTCACAGTCTCCTTATATGTTTCTTGCTATGAGAATACACATACAATACATAGCCGCAATACAATGCCCTCATACAAGCGAGGGGTTACCTTATAGGGCAAAAAAATCTAAACTAAACATAACTTCTACTGTCAGATCATCTACCTAATGAATGTCCCAGATTGAATAGAAATTACTATACTTTTACAACGCAATTTTACATCTGTTTTTAGCTTCAGGGACACTGCCCCTGAAACCCCCTGCCAAGGGGGGGGCTCCATAAAGTCGCAGCCACCCCCCCTGGACCCCCTAGGCAGTGTTTAATTATGGGTGGTGTTGCCTCCCCATTAAGGTACAGGGGTCCAACATTGTGATACAAAATAAACAAGATAATTAGGCTCCACAACCAACAATCTCCCACTTGGAGACTGATTGGAGCAACTCCACCGCTGCTTCATTTGCTGGAAAATGACTCCTCTTTGGACCTGGCTGTTTCTCATCTTCATCGTCATCCTTGAAGACCAATTGAAACTAAGCATAATCTTAGTTTCTCCGTGGTTACAACTTTTGTTAGCATATCTGCAGGACTCTGGCTAGTGTGTATCTTTTCCAGCTTCAACTGTCCATCTTCCAATACTTACCATATGAAATGGTACTTGAGTTGTATGTGTTTAGCCTTGGAATGAAATGCTGAGTTCTTTGCAAGATGAATGAAACTTTGGCTATCATTGTATAATGTGCCCATATCATGCTTATTACCCAATTCATCCATAAACCTTTGTAACCAAATAATTTCTTTACTAGCCTCTATAGCAGCAACATACTCTGCTTCTATTGTTGAAAGTGCAACAACACTTTGGATTTTTGAAACCCAACTGACAGCTGTTCCACCTACAGTAAATACATATCCTGTAGTGCTCCTCCTATTATCTCTGTCACCTGCCATATCTGCATCAAAATATCCATGTAGAGCAATGTTTGAACCACCAAAGCATAATGCTTGATTTGTGGTACCTCTCAAATATCTGAGAATCCATTTCACTGCCATCCAATGTTATTTTCCTGGATTGTTCATGTACCTACTTACAACTCCCACTGCATGTGCAATATCAAGCCTTGTGCAGACCATTGCATACATTAAGCTTCCAACTGCTGATGCAAATGGAACTTTAGACATATAGTCCATTTATTCTTGGGTCTTGGGGCACATCTCCTTACTAAGTTTGAAATGGCTAGCAAAAGGTGTACTAACTTGTTTTGCATTCTACATATTAAATATTTTCACAACCTTTTGTATGTACTCATTCTGAGACAATGTTAATTTGTGATTTTTCCTATTTCTAGTTATTCTCATACCAACGATTTGTTTTGCAGCTCCCAAATCCTTCATTGCAAAGGAATTTGCCAATTTTATTTTGAGCAGATTAATTTCCTGCATGCTAGACCCTGCAACAATCATGTCATCTACATACAATAGCAATATAATATAACTGCAATAATTTTTATTTTTCATATAAACACAATGATTAGAGTGACATCTAGTATAAACTTGTTCAGACATAAACCTGTCAAATTTTGGAACTGCCTTGGAGCCTGTTTTAAGCCATACAAGCTCTTCTTTAACCTGCACACTAATTTTTCTTTTCCTTTGACCTCATATCCTTATGGTTACTAAATATAGATCTCTTCCTCCAAATCTCCATGGAGAAAAGTTTTCTTTACATCTAACTGTTCAAGATGTAAATCTTTCGCTACTACGAGACTTAAAATAGTTCTAATTGAAGTCATCTTAACAACAGGAGAAAATATTTCATCATAATCAATACCTTTCTTCTGTGCAAACCCCTTCACCACAAGTCTAGCTTTGTACCTTTGTTTTCCTCCATCTTCTTCCTTCAGCCTGTAAAACCATTTATTCTACAATGTAGTTTTACCTGTAGGCAACTTGAGTAAGTCCCAAGTCTGGTTATGCATTAAGGAGTCCATCTCTTCTTTCATGGATAGCTCCCACTTCTTCTTGGTTTCAACTTGCATTTCTTCTTCATAACATTCGAGTTCACCATAATCAGTCAACAATAAATAATAGAATGAAGGAGAGTATCGTTCAGGGGGTTTACTTATCCTGGTAGATCTTCTGACACCACTTTCAGGTGTTTGAGGTGCCTATTGTTGTTGTGGCTATTGATTATTATTATTTTCAGGCACCTTTACTTTTTCTATGATCTCATCAAGAACTGTGTATTCTTTGTTTTCTTTTTCCTGTTTCTTTTCCTGCAACTGATTCTTATACAAGACCTTTTTATTGAATATTACATCTTTGCTCCTAATGATTTTGTGATTTTCATAATCATATAAGCGATAACCAAAATCATTAACATCGTATCCAATAAAGGTACATTTCTTTGATTTTTCCTCAAGCTTTGTTCTATTTTCTTTATTAATATGGACAAAGGCCTCACAACCAAAAGGCTTCAAAAAATAGTAGTTTACCTTTTTACCTGTCCATGCTTCCTCTGGAATACCACCATCCAAGGAACTTGAAGGCCCTCTGTTTATTAGATAAACAACAGTATCTACATCATCTACCCAAAATTGTAAAGGCAGTCCTACATGCAATCTCATGCACCTTGCACACTCCATGATTGTTCTGTTCATCCTTTTTGACACACCATTTTCTTGTGGTGTTCTTGGAACGGTCTTCTCTCTGCGAATTCCATGCTATGAACCGTACCTATCAAAATCTTTGCTACAATATTCACCTCCATTATCTAATCTAAGACACTTCAACTTCTTTCCTGTCTCAATCTCAACCAAAGCTTTCCATTTCTTGAAAGTATAAAATACATCAGATTTATTTTGAATACAATAAATCCAAGTTTTTCTAGTTGCATCATCAATAAAAGTAACATAATAACAAGAGCCACTGAGAGATGATACCTGAGCAGGTCCCCATACATTTGTATGCACAGGATCTAATTTTTCGCTCTTCTTTTATTTCCCAACTCTGAGAAATCTGACTCTCTTCTGTTTTCCATAAATACAATTCTCACAGAAATCCAAATCAACAATCTTCAAACTCGACAAAAAATTTCTTGATTGAAGAATCTTCATCCCCTTATCACTCATGTGTTCGAGCCTATGATGACATAATGCTGCATCTGCTCCTTTGGAAGTTAAGGCATTAATATAATTAGAAATAACATTGCATAAATACAATGTACCAACCTTTTCGCCTTTTGCTATTACCAGGGCTCCTTTGGTGACCTTCCAAGTTTTATCTATGAAAGTTGTCACACAACCTTCATCGCCTAACTGCCCTATTGAAATCAAATTTTTCTTCAGATCTGGAACATGCCTTACCTCCTTTAATAGCCATTGGTTTCCATTCTGTTGTTTTACAATAACTTTACCCATTCCAAAAATTTTACAGGGTTTATCATCACCCAAACAGACTTGTCCAAAATATCCTTGAACATAGTCATGAAAATATTTCTTATCAGGTGTAGCATGGAATGAAGCCCCTGAATCTACCACCTAGGAATCAGTAACATTTTCGAAAGAAAGAATCAAAGCATCTTGTAACAAATCACCTGTTACATTTGCTTCATGATTGTTTTCTTGCTGTGCGTCTCCTTTTCCCTTTTGAGATCTATAGTCTTCCTTTAGGTGTCCTTTCTTTCTGCATTTCCAGCACACTATCCCCGATCTGGACTTGGATTTTCCTTTCCATGATTTACTGTGATATCCCGAGCTCTTTTCTCTTTCCATTATTCTTCCCCTATACTCTGCACTCAAAGAATTACCCGATGTCTCACCGGAGCTTTTCTGTCGCATTTCCTCGCTAAGGATAGCACCGACAACATCATCAAACTTTAAAGTACTAGATCCAGAGACAGAGTTACTAATGGCCATAAATAAACCATTCCAGCTTTCTGGAAATGAGCACAGAAATAAAAGAGTCTTAACTTCATCATCAAATTTTACCCCTATAGAACTTAACTGACTGGTAACTGTATTAAAATCATTTAAATGGTCTGCAATAGATCCACCTTCCGACATCTTCATATTAAATAAACGTTTCATAAGAAATACCGTGTTTGAGGCTGAGGGTTTTTCATATAGTTTCGCCAACGCGTTAATCAAACCATCTATTGTTGTTTCCTTCAAAATATTAAAGGCTACCGATGCCGCGAGACAAAATCGTACTATTTTGAGTGCCTTTCTATCGAGAATCTCCCATTTTGCATCTGTCATAGCCGTCAGCTTCTTTGTTTTTCCACTCAATATTAGGTACAGATCTTTCTGTTACAGATAATCTTCCATTTGCATCTTCCACAGTGGGAAGTTTTGGCCGTTAAATTTCTCGACCCTAAACTTACCATCTTCTGCTGTTGCTCCCACTCGAACCAGGAACCCTTCTTTCCTATAAGTTTATAAGCCAAATAGACCTTCGACTCTGATACCAGTTGTTAGAAAATTATATAGTACAGAGCAATTCAACACATAAAATATGCGGAAAACAAAAGCACACAAAACACATAAAACCAGAGAGACACAAATATACGTGGTTCACCCAATTTGGGCTACGTCCACCTTGAACAGCCAGTCCTTCCTTTCTATTATCCAGAAAAATGAAGAGACACAACCTACAACAGATCCACTGTAATATCCTCTGTTCTCTCTCACAGTCTCCCTATCTGTTTCTCGCTCCAAGAATACAAATACAATACACAGCTGCAATACAATGCCCTCATACAAGCGAGGGGTTGCCTTCTAGGGAAAAAAACCCTAAACTAAACATAACTTCTACTGTCAGATCATCCGCCTAATGAATGGCCCAGATTGAAATTATTATACTTTTAAAAGGAAATTTTACATCTGTTTTTAGCTTCGAGGGCGCTGCCCCCGAAACCCCCTACCAGGGGGGGGGGGGGGCTCCATAAAGTCACAGTCGCCACCCCCCCTGGACCCCCGAGGTAGCATTTAAATACAGGCGGAGTTGCCTCCCCATTAAGGTATAGGGATCCAACGCTGTGATACAAAATAAACAATATAATTTGGCTCCACACCCAACAAATTTCTCCAAGTCCATTGAGTTCAAGGCACTAGTGGAGAAAGAAACATGCAAGAAGGTGAAGGCTCTCAAGAGCGATAATGGAGGTGAGTATGTGTCGAATGAGTTTAAAAATTTCTATGCAAAATAAGGAATTTGATGAGACTTTACAACACCCCACAAACCATAGAAGAACATGGTGGCTGAGAGGAAGAAGAATAGCATTATGGGAGCAGTGAGGGCAATGTTACATGATCATGGCCTAACTTTGCACTTGTGGGCCAAAGCTTGCAACACAACAGTCTATTTTCATAACCAAATTCCTCATCATATTTTGGGAATTATTACACCGGAAGAGGCTTTCTCGAGCAGGAAGCTAGATGTTTCACACTTCAGGATATTTGGAGCCTCTTAATACTGCCATGTATCCAAATATGCCAGGAAGAAGCTAGAGCCAATAATAGAGTTGGAGATATTTGGGGGGTACACATAAACTCTCCATAACTACCATGTGTACCTTCCATCCCTCAAAATTGCAGTGGTGTGAAGGGATGTAAAATTTGATGAAGAGAAGGCCATGCAGTGCTCTCTTGAGAGGGAGCTTTAGATCCCACCAGAGGAGGAGATTTTAGCTCCAAAGGAGGAACCTCAGGAAATTTTGCAGCAACCAAAAATTGAGGAACATAGAGTGGATACCACCACTCAAGAAGAAACATCTAGAGAAGGAAGGAAAGGGACCAAGGAAGATGAGATACTTGTGTAGGATGCAAGGGAGAATGTGGGCACTCCTTCAAATCAGGACAGATAGAGAAGGTCACCAGATTAGTACATTGGATACATGGATATGATGATAGATCTTGTAGAGACTAAGCCATCCTCATTCGAGGAAGAAGTAGAGAAGCCTATATGGGTTGATCCAATAGTGGAGGACTACAAATACATAGTTAGAAATGATGTTTGGGAAGTGATACCAAGAAAAATAGATAAGTCAGTTATTAGTTTGCGATGTATCTTCAAGGTAAAGAAGGTAGCATACGAAAGCATAGAAAAGTGCAAGGCTATACTTGTTTCCAAGGGGCACTCTCAGGTTTAAGGGATTAAATATGAGAAGAAATTTGAACCTATATCAAGATTCTCATCCATCAGATCAATTCTTTCTCTAACTGCATAGAAGGGGTGAACGATCCACCATATGGATGTGAAAACATCATTACTCGATGGGGTTATTGAAGAGGAGGTGTATATCGAAAAACCAGAAGGATTCAAGACTTTTGATCATGATTCTTGTGTCTGCAGACTCAAATGAGCATTGTATGGTCTCAAGCAAGCACCCCGTGCTTGGTACACCATGATCGATATTTATATCACTGGTTTGGGCTTCACCAAAAGTGAAGAATATTCAAACCTTTATCATATTTCGGTAGAAGTTAAATTGTTGATTATTGTATTATTTTTTGATGATTTTATTTTAACTAGTGATGAACAACTGATCATATCTTACAAGGAGGACATTTCAAGAGAGTTTGAAATGAAGGACATAATACTCATGCACTACTTCCTCAGATTGGAAGTGTGAAAAGGAGATGAGGAATTGTTTGTCTCTCAGGGTAAGTATGCCGATGAGATACTTCAGAGATTCCACATGGACAAATACAAACCCATGGAGACTCCTCTACCATCCAACTGGAGGAAAGAGGATGCCACTTCAGGTGATGAAGTAGATGCTACTGTTCATCGGCAATTGGTGGGTTCACTTATGTATCTTGTGAACACATGAATAGATATGTGCTATGAAGTCAATAACTTGAGCCAAGCCATGGTTTGGCTGACCAAATTATTTTGGAGGGTATCCAAGAATGTTCTACAGTACCACAAAGGCACTACCCAGTTTGGACTATGGTACTAATGGAAAGAGGGAGTGAAACTAAATGGCTTCACAAATGTAGATTTGGTGGGGATTCCATCATACCAAAATAATACATCAGGTGGAATTTTTAGTGTTGTGTTCATAGGGGTTTCTTAGTACAACAAGAAGCAAATATATATGGCACTTAGCTTAACAGAAGAAGAATACATGACTGCCAGTAAAGAAACTTGTGAGGCTATATGGATGAGATAGATACTTATTGTATTGTTTGGTCAGATGATGGATCCCACTGTGATCTACTGTGATAAACAAAGTTTCATCAAGATCTCTAAAAATCCTATTTTTCACAATTTATCCAAGCATATAAATACTCGATATCACCATATATGGGGTTGTGTGCAGAGGTAGATCATGTTGTTGCATTACATTCTGAAAAGGGAACATGATGCAAACATTTTGACAAAGGCCTTGTCAAGAAGGAAGTTCAAAGTTCAACATGTGTAGGATAGGGGTGGTTTATAATCCATTTCTTGCTGAGAGGGAGTGTTGAAAAATGCAGCAAGAAATTATCAATTTGATTTTGCCTTGGTTAAATTGAGAAAATTCAAATTTCCACATCAACAGGAAACTTGGATGATGTTAACTTGAGTGACATGGCTTGTGTCACCCAATTTACTAAATAAATTTGAGTTGGATGAGTTAGAGTTCAATTTATAATGTGTGATTGCTAATTTGTAGCAATCAAGGTCAGTTATCTATGGTTTTTTTCAATTAAAATAGTTCCAACTGTTGGAAGAACTAGTGGAGAGTCAAGTTGTGCAGTGAGACTTCAATCAAAATCAGTGATCATCTAGTTAATTGATCAATCAACATAAAATAACTAGTGTGCAGAGAATTTGAGTTACCAAGTCAAGATGGAGATTCCAAGGAAGTGTAACATTAGTTGTAGACTAGTTTTGAGAATACATATGTTGCATGTAGTCAGAGGAATGACCTAGAGGAATTGCAAAATGCAATTGAAGAACTTTCTTAAAAAATATGGGCTAATTCCTCAAGGAACAACACAAGGAAATACGAGCTCAAGCCAAGGTAGAAATTGACTAAGTCTGGTGATGAGCACCATCATTAGGTACATTTTTAGGGGTTAATTTTCACCTTTTTAGCCTAATTATTATCTCTTTCTCACATTTTATTGTATTATTGTCATATGTTTTTTAATGAAGATGGTGTATTAACGATTGTCATACTTCGAAGCTTAATGTGGTTTAAATGCAGGAAAATAAGGAGAATATGCCATTTTTGAGGAATATTTCACAATTAGGGCTCAGAGTAGACAACATAGCGTGATTGTTTGAGCGTTAACCACCTCCTTAACTCCTAAAGGAAACCAATATCTCCTCGAGATTATCCTCCAACAACTCAAAATCAGATACAACCAAGAAAGTGTAAGATCAAGGGGAGCCAAGCTCCACTTCTCTTGAGCCCCAAGGGGAAAAAAACCTACTTTTTAAGGAGATTTGGGTAGCTACCCTATAGGATAAATAGGCCAGAGCAAGAGCTTACTAGGATTCGATTTTTGGATGTAGCTAGAGCACTCTTAGCTCTTGTATTATACATTTTTGACTTTCATATCTTATGTACAAGAATGGTTATGAAATAAAATGAGCATTTGGTTTCTTCTCCACTGAGTTAGTTTCAGGGAGCTGAGCTTGTGGGTTAGGGCCCAATCCATTGGCCTCACTCTCTCTTATGTACTTGTGTGTTCTTTCATGTTGCAGTAGTTAATCTATTTCCGTTTCATGTTCAATAGCTTATAAAATCTAGAAAATGTGTGCTAAAGTCTTCGTCTCTCACCTCTTCCATTGGATCTTGAGGAGGGAAGATATTCACCACAGACCAAAATTTATTTTAGTTTATTATTTCTTTAAAAATTTGTATAGGTGTATTTTCTTGTCATGGACATGTTGTAGATGTAGAGGTAGATTTATGTTTCAAATGCATAGGTAGGTTTATTTAAATTCAACTCATCTTTTCCTCCTTTGTAATGATATATATGTCAACGATGAATGCATGAACATGTAGTTTTCTTGCAGGTTTGAATAGAGCAGTAGAAGAGAACTTACCCAACACCATTAGCTTTAGTCTCCACCCTTCATCAACGACCTTCCATCCAAGTCACATTCAACCATGTTTTTGGAAATCTCCACCACAATAATGAGAGCCACCTTGAAGGTGCAAGATAGGATTTTTGAAGAGTTATGAGCTTGAAAAAGGGTTTGGATACCATTCATATACCTGGATACACCTTCATTCCACCTCTCCTAACCCTTTCCTCACCATTTCTGGCCTCAAAATACACTTGACCTTCTTTTGTAGCATTTCAGGACATCCTGTAGCACTACAGGAAATCCTGTAGAAGATACTATAGTAGCACCAACCACTCACTCCTTTAGCTCAAAATCACTCTTTAACCTCATCTAAGCCTAGCCTAGCCTCCAACACACCTTCAACTCTGAAACCTTGAGTCAGGAACCCTCTCAGGTCACCTTAATGCCTCCTTATTTTGTTGCAAAATAGAGTCATTTAAAAGTGTGATTAGCTCATGGATATATGAATTATTAAGCACCATAGTTAAACATAAGATAAATAGAACTCAATTAGTCATTTGGTTCAAGGCGTGTGCCTATATTAGTTTCCCTTTCTACAAATTCAATTCAATAATCTAAATTATGAATGCCACTTAGTTTAATTTCCTTTCTTGCATTAGCTTAAGTGTGAATTTTTCTTTCTTACAAATATCTAGATGAATCATTACGATTTAGAATAATTTCTTTCCCTATTGATAGAGTAATGGCCATGATTTATTTCCAGTCTTAGATTTCATTCACAAGTGTGACAAACTTCCTTTCCTATAAGTAACCCTAGCAGTAACACCTCAATGTAGAACTAAGAATAGGATGGCATGAGTAGAACTCATCTGTTGTGCATATAGCACTGTCACCTATAATTTTGTATGAAACCTGGGTTGATAAAGTAAATTTGAGTAGCCTCTGGGAGTTTTAACACTCTTAGTGCAATACCAGGGCTCACCACTTTTCGGCGCCATTTCTAGGGGGTGTCTAAGTAGATATTTTGATTCTTCTTTAGCATTGTTTTCTACTTTTATTTTACAGTCAGTTCCAAAATATTGAAAAATACAAAAAAAATTTGAATTTCATGCCTCATAGGAGTAGGGATAACCAAGGAAAATTCTTACCAAAAAACCCCACATCCCCACAGAGTCACCCTTCAATATTCTTCAATGAATGTGAGGTTAAACACACCATAGGTGAACCACTTTAAAACTTTGAAGAACCTATTGGAGAAGAAAAGGAACTTGTTTCACCTAAGGAACCTACTTCACCAATTCAAGCCATGGCTAAAACTAGGACCCAATTAGTCTTTCCCATTAGAGAAACATATGTAGAAACTAGAATGAAGAACATCGATCCCTCAGCCCTTCCACAGTTCCATGGCCTTACTTTTGAGGATCCTGACACCTTCATGTTTGAGTTTTTTTTTTTTGTAGGACCTATGACTATGCCACAAGAAGCTAAAACTATTCCCATCCACCCTCAAGGATGTAGCCTTGTGCGGGTTCATGGGCTTGCCTAGGAACACCATCACTACCTGGGCATAGATGCAAGAGTCCTTCAACAATAGATATAGAGACTATTGTAGATCAAAAGAAACCAAAGAGGATATATTTAGGATGAATCTGGGACCTGATGAATCCCTGGAAGATTATGAAGAAAGATTCTAACTGAACTATTAAAGAGCCGACTGCACCCTTGATCTCGGATCACTCAAATTGGTACTTCTCTGAGGGATCGAGGAAGAGGTGATAGAAAAAATTAATATGATTTCTGGAGGAGACATATACCAACTAACTTACGAGGACATCAAAAATGTCTTTAGAAACCACTATAGGGAAACTAGGAAGAAAGGTAGAGCTAACCAAAGCATGATCAACACCCCTCCCTCTTCCACCTCCATCAAGCATGAGATTGGAGATATGATGGAGGAATTCAAAAGTGAGATGTTGCACTCCTTTGCTTTGAAAATGGACATAATTCAGATCAAGAGAAAGAAAGAGGAATCAGAAAGGGCCTTGGCTATCTTTTTCCCTAGATGTACTAGAAAAAACCCTCGAAATGAATTTCCACTATATGTCATAGAGGTTTGCTTAGTTTGTGAAGAGAATCATGCCATAGATAAGTGTCCCTCCTTACCTGGGCTCAAATTTGTATATCAAGGTGGGGAATGAGGACCAAAGCAACTATGTTTCATAAATCAGAGGAGGCCTCAAGGGCCTCAGTCATATCAGCAGGGCATGCAAGGTGCAACTTACTCATACTATCAAACAAACTAGAATGCACCTAAGCAGTATTGGTACACATCCACTCCTCCATCATGGCCTACACCTCCTACTTGGCCTTACACACCTCCATATGACCCTAATCCTGTGAACCAACCATTCCAACAGTGTGTTCCTCAAACACTTCAATGGAGAAACCCATCACAAGGGTGGATGCCCCACCACAATCAACCACCTGCTTTACTGCCTCCATCCCAACCTCAACCTTAGCTCACCCACTTTTCTCCACCTAAGTTGCCTCAGATGCCTACCCAACCTAATGCGAACCCAAACAATAAGCAATCACAATAGATTTACAGTGGGGAAACCTCCATTAAGAATGAGATTGGAAATATGTTGGAGGACTTAAAAAGTGAGATGTTGCTCTCCTTTTCGTTGCAAATGGACACAATGTAGATAAAGAGAAATAAAGAGGAATCAGAGAGGGCCTTGGCTATCTTATGCCCTAGATGTACCAAAAAAAACCCTTGAAATGAATGTCCACTACATGTCATAGAGGTTTTCTTAGTTTGTGAAGAGAATCATGTCATAGATAAATCTCCCTCCTTACCTGGGCTCAAATTTGTATAACAAGGTGGGGAAGGAGGACTAAAGAAACTCTATTTCATAAATCAGAGGAGGCCTCAAGGGTCTCGCTCATGTCAACAGGGCATGCAAGGTGAACCTTACTCCTACTATCATAAAAACTAGAATGGACCTATGCCGTCTTGGTACACATCCACCCCTCCATCATGGTCTACACCTCCTACTTGGCCTTACACACCTCCATATGACCCTCATCCTATGAACCAACCATTCCAACAGTATTTTCCTCAAACATCTCAGTGGAGAAACCCATCACAAGGGTGGATGCCCCACCACAACCAACCACCTTTTTTATTGCCTCCACCCCAACCTCAACCCCAAATCACCCACTCTGATCCACCTAAGTTACCTCAGATGCCTGCCCAACCTAATGCAAACCTGAACAACAAGAAGGCACAATAGGTTTAAAGTGTGGAAACATCCTATCCAAATTATGATGTGGAGATACATGAGATAAATCTCACGTTTGGAAGAGTACTGCCAGACAATCATCCTCCATCTCCACCAGCAGAGGTTGAGGAGGAAAGATAAAGAGAGAAATACTAATACCAATCAACCTCTTTTTCCTGAGAGCCTAATCCACCCTAGTCAGCACACCCCATAAGAGAATGAACTTATGGGAGAAATGAAAAATCTTTGTGTGAAAATACACCTTCTCCAGGCCATTAAGGATGTCCCTATTTACAATAGGCTCATAAAAGAAAATTTATTTAAGAAACTTGGGAGAAAGAATAAAGACACCTCCACCATCAATGTTGTGGGACATCTATCTGACATAATGTTGGGAAGGGTGAACTTTCCGAAGTACCTAGACCCTAGAAGTCAAAAATTAGATGTACACATCGATGATGTCACAGTCCCCCACATTCTGATTGATCTTGGGGCTTCCATCAATGTGATGAACAAGGAGACTATGCTTAAACTCAATCTCCAAGGAGCATTGAGAAATACCATCACTGTTCTGCAACTTGCAGACATATCCAAGGTAGCTCTGGAAGGAATTGTTGAGGATGTTATGGTCTCAATCGAATCCTCAGAGTACCCCATAGATTTCCTGGTCCTCTAGCCAAAAACCAAGTTTAATGAAGATCCTCTCATTTTAGGAAGACCTTCGTTGGACACTACTGATGCTTATATCAGTTGTAGGGCTAGAAACATGACTATAAAGATAGGCCCTTGTCTAAACAACTGGTATAATATCCTCCTGCCCAACCTTCCATTGAACATGACCTACCATTGTGGTTGGAGGATTAAGAAGAAGAAGATAAAGTGTACAATACCACACCCTACTCCATTTGTACCATACATACTATTCTTAGAGGGGGCAACCCAATGAGGATGATCTCATTGACCACATCATTCAAAGCCAACCTGCCATTGCCATTCCAATCGATGACATAGTGAGAGAATATGAAAGCCACCTTTGGATTGAGCTACACTCAGATGATTCAACCTTTGAATCCACCAAGGCTGTGGAATTTTTCCCACCAAAATCCCCGAAGATTAAGTCATCCCTCTCAACCAAATAAGATGAAAAACTATTCCAACACTAGAAGGAAAACCTTGATTCTTTTTCTTGGGACTACAAAGACATGAAAGGTGTGCATAGCTTAGTGTGCACACATCATATTTATATTAAAGAGGGATGAAAGCCTGTGCTGGAGCTCCAAGGAGGATGAACCCAACTCTAAAGGACATAGTGAAGGATGAACTACAAAATTTGATGGATGCAGGTTTCATCTACCCCATATCATATAGTGAGTGGGTGTCTCCTCTTGTTATAGTCCCAAAGAAAAATGGAAAGTGGTGAATCCATGTTAACTACAAAGAACTAAACAAATCCACTAAGAAGGACCATTTCCCCTTTCCCTTCATCGATCAAGTCCTAGACATTCTTGCAGGGAAGAAGTTTTTCTCGTTCCTGGATGGGTTTAGTGGGTATAACAAGATCCAAATCAGCCCTGAGGACTAGGACAAGGCCACTTTCACATGTCCCTAGGGAAATTTCACTTACAAATTCCTTCCCTTTGGGTTGTGAAATTCCCGTTCTACTTTCCAGAGAGGTGTACTGAGCATTTTCTTTGAACTAGTTCATGACTCTATAGAAATCTACATGGACGATTTCACACCCTATGGATATGATTTCTAGGAGGCTCTCTCAATCATGAGATTGGAAATGTGTTGGAGGACTTCAAAAGTAAGATTTTTCACTCCTTTTCTTTGCAAATGGACATAATTCAGATCAAGAGAAATCAAGAGGAATCAGAGAGGGCCTTGGCTATCTTCTTCTATAGATGTACCAAAAAAAACCCTCAAAATGAATGTCCACTATATCTCATAGAGGTTTTCTTAGTCTGTGAAGAGAATCATGCCATAGATAAGTGTCCCTCCTTACCTGGGTTCAAATTTGTATATCAAGGTGGGGAAGGAGGACCAAAGAAACTATGTTTCATAAATCAGAGGAGGCCTCAAAGGCCTCACTCATATCAACAGGGCATGCAAGGTGAACCTTAGTCCTACTATCATACAAACTAGAATTCACCTATGAAGTCTTGGTACACATCCACTCCTAAATCATGGCCTACACCTCCTACTTGTCCTTACACACCTCCAAATGACCCTCATCCTTTGAACAACCCATTCCAATAGTATGTTCCTCAAACACCTCATTGGAGAAACCCATCACAAGGGTGGATGCCCCACCACAACCAACCACCTACTTTACTACCTCCACCCCAACCTCAACCTCATCTCACCCACTCTACTCCACCTAAGTTGCCTCAAATTCCTGCCAAACCTAGTGCGAACCCGAACAACAAGCAAACACAACAAGTTTACAGTGGGGAAATATCCTATCCAAATTACGTTGTGGAGATACATGAGATCAATCTCACGTCTGGAAGAGTACTCCTAGACAATCATCCGCCATCTCCACTTGCAGAGGTTGAGGAGGAAAAATAAAGAGAGCAATACTAAGACCAATCAACCTCCTTTTCCTGAGAGCCTAATCTACCCTAGTCAACACACCCCAAAAGAGACTGAAATTCTACGAAAACTGAAAAATATGTGTGTGAAAATACCCCTTCTCCAGGCCATTGAGGATTTCCCTACTTACAATAGTCTCATCAAATAAAATTTATTTAAGAAACCTGGGAGAAAGAAGAAAGACATGTTGAAACCTTAGTTAAACTAAGATGGGGGAGGGTGAATCAGTTTAACACATTCATGGACTTTTAAAACTTTTTATTACAACTTATTTACACCTTCATTTCATGTCCAACTTAATATGTGAGTAATATTAGAATGTGAGCAGCAAATATTAATATAATATAACAATAGACTTAATATGAGAGCAGCAGGTATTAAGCAAATGATATAAATCAGATCAACACATAAACATCATGCACAGAGACACCAAATATAAGTGGAAACCCATAAAGGGAGAAAACCACATCTTATTATTGTTGTGATGCAAAGGCAAGCTCCAAATCCTCTCACCACTATTTTTCTGCAGGCACCAACCTACAGGAGGCTCCAACCTCAATTCTGCAAGCTACAACTTGCAAGGAAGCACCAACTCCCTTCGATTTTTTGCAGGCACCAACCTACAGGGGGCTCCAACCTCAGTCAGCTACAACTGACAGCTATCAAGATGCAACTTGATAGGGAAGCTCCAACTTCCTCAATTTATCAAACTGAATGTTTGTTGATTTACCTCAGATATCAGCTCTGTTATGTAGCATCTCTTTCTGCTCTTCTTTTCTTAATCTTCTCGTCGTCACTCTTCTATACTCTGCATTCTCTATATTTACTCTCTCTAACCTCTCTTATGCATATCCAGTTGATATTATATATAGAGTTCCTCACATGACTGTTTGTATTTCACAAGGAATTTGGAGTGAACAGTCATGACTCTTTGGCTTTTGTCTTCTCATTCCTTTTTCCAACTCATTTTTAAAATTATAACAATATGTACAAATTTCAATGTTATAGTGGGATTTTTCTTTTACCTTTGGATACTTGCCTTTGCATCACAAACAATATAAAACAAAATCATTTACATTCAATCACTATGAAAACTCCAGCTCACTTATTCAGCCTCTTGGTCCGCTGCGCATTTATCTTTTCTTTGACTGTGTCTTTGTCCCTTTCGGCTCTGTTTGTTTCCTTATTCAATGTCATAGAGTAACAGATATCTGTCATATATATGTAACTGTGCTTTTTATATCAGGCCCATTGATTCTCGGCACAATAATAAAATGTCGTTTTGATATGTGCACTACCATGGTGTAACTACAACGTATCTATAACAATGCCTTTTATATATAACACAACTTCAGCTCTCGGCATAATTATATTAAGTTTTAACATACAACCTGCCTTTTTAATACAACTTAAATCAACTCTCGGCGTAATAGTAAAATGCCTATTTAACATATAAAATTCCCTTTCGGGCCCACCATCCAAACTTTTCTTATTCTCCGTTGCGATGAGCCTCATCCAAATATTTTCGATTGCGATTAGATCTTTTGCGATAGTTGCGATGCGATCAATCGCAATCGCAACTTTCAATATTATGCTCCGATGTTATTCCCTTACTCCAATGCAATTGATACCTTTGCGATTTTTCCGATGCGATTGATCGCAATCGCATCCTTCAATGGTATGTCCCGATGTTCCACTTTAACTCCGATGTGATTGGTACCTTTGTGATTATTCTGATGCGGTTGATCGCAATTTTATTCTTCCATTTGCGATTGGTACCTTTGCAATTGTTCCGATGCAATTGATCGCAATTGCATCCTTCAGTGGTATGTTTCGATGTTCCTCTTTAACTCCGATGCGATTGGCATACCTTTAAGCCAGAATTTAAACACACTTGAGTCAACGTGTATAATGAATCGGGTCCAGAACCCAATCGCGATTGGAACTTTTCTTAACAAGTTCCGATGCCATAAGTCTCTCCGATGCGATTATATGAGGGTCCCACAATATAAGATTTGATATTTATATATATACATCAATATATTATAGACCAACACACACACACACACACACACACACACACATATATAATTCGTATAAATCAAAAGTCCGGCCATGTATTGAACAAAGGCGCTACCCTTTGTTTGAAATATATGTATACTTTGCCAATGGTTTAAGACTAACATTGATCGTCGGGCCCACAATGCATTGTACCCTGCCTTTATATATTGCGCACCATATAAATATATATATATATATATAAATATATATATATATATATATATATATATATATATATATATATATATATATATATATATATATATATATATATATATATCTATATAAGCTTTGAGCCGATGCGATTAAGCCGGAACTCAAACCTATCAATACACAGTTTATATGCCCATCGGGTTCGGGCTTCAATCACAATCGCAACTTTCTGTTGATAACCTGTTCCGCTACCCTTATATTCTTCGATGTGATTGGGTGAGGGTCCCACCTTATGGTACTTTTATTCTTTGTTAAAAAGGCACTTCATAGAGATTAATATATATGCTTTGGACCTTTGTGCATAAGGCGCAATATATGTAATGCGCTGCATATATACTCCAGCATGGGTAACGATTCCCGGAATGAGATTTATATATATATATATATATATATATATATATATATATATATATACTTTGCTGCTCCAATATTTAGTGTATCTTCCAGCGGGGAGGTGATTCTCTGTATTTGTTTGTATATATATATATATATATATATATATATATATATATATATATATATATATATACTTTCCGCTTGGGTTATACGATTCCCGGAATTGTGTTTATGTATCCTCCAGTTGGGGTAGCGAATCTCGGAATTAAAAAAATGGCTCTGCCTCTGCTTGTGATAACAACTCTGCCTCTGCCTCTGCCTCTGATAAAGGCTCCGCCTCTGCTTGTGATAATAGCTTTGCCTCTGCCTCTGCTGTGATAACGGCTCTGCCTCTACCTTTGCTATACATATTACCTGCTGCTATTCTTTGCTGCCTCCTTTGCCATCAATGACAACATTTCCAACAGTCTCCCCCTTTGGCATTGATGGCAATACACTTCCTCTATTGCTTGCTCTTCCTCCCCCTTTGACATCAATGGCAAGGGGTTTGAACTGTTAGTGTAGCTTCTATTCTTTGATCCTGTGATTTTAACCTTTTTTAATATTTCGTGCATTTCCTCTCTCTGAAATTTTCTGACTTTGTACGCTGCTGCTTCAATCTTTGGATTAGATTCACGTCGGGTTCACTACTCTTCCGTGTTCGGTTTACGTCGGGTTCACCACTCTTCCGCTGCACCACTGACCCTTTTACCTTTTTATTGATTCTTTTATGCTGAATGTATTCTTGCCATAATCCTTTTGATCCTGAGGACCTGTTTTCATGCTTCCTTTGCTGGTTGATCTCCCCCTGGGAATGATATTTTCGTTTCTGTTCTCCCCCTGAAACTGTGCTTTCTCTTCATATTATAGAGTAGCATCTACAAATACTACCCCTAGTCTATCTCTCAAATATTCAAATGGTTCTCTGGCAAGCGCTTTAGTAAATATATCTGCTGTTTGTTCTTTTGTTGGTACATACTCCAGTTTTACTTTCTTCTGAGCCACTTGTTCTCAGAGAAAATGATACTTGATTGGGATATGTTTAGTTTTTGAGTGAAGCACATGATTTTTAGATATACTTATAGCACTTGTATTATCACATTTGATTGAGATAGGTTCATCAATGCTTACCTTCATTTCTTGGAGAGTTTGCTTCATCCACATGGCTTGTGTACAACATGCTGCTACTGCTATATATTCTGCTTCTGCTGTAGACAGAGAGATAGATGTTTGTTTCTTGCTTAACCATGCTACCAGACTTTCTCCTAGATAGAATGCACCTCCACTTGTACTTTTCTTGTCATCCACACAGCTGGCCCAATCTGCATCTGTGTATGCTGTCAAAGTGAAGCTTTTGCCTTTAGGATACCAAAGCCAATACTGTGTTGTTCCTTGTAAATATTTGAATATTCTTTTGACTACAATAAGGTGATTTTGTTTAGGTGCTGCTTGATATCTAGCCACTAGTCCTAGAGCTAGCATGATGTCTAGTCTTGATGCTATCAGATACAACAGACTTCCTATCATGGATCTGTAGAGTTTTTGATCTATATTAGCGGATCCATCATCAACACATAGCTTGCATCCTGTGATCATGGGAGTTGACACAGATTTGCAGTCCTCCATTTGGAATTTTTTCAACATTTCTTTTAAGTATTTTTCCTGTGAGATGAATGTACCTGTGTTATTTTGCTGAATTTGAAGTCCTAAGTAGAAACTGAGCTCTCCAATCATAGACATTTCAAACTCTATTTTCATCTCCTCAGCAGACCCTTTTGCTAGTTCATCTCTGTTGCTTCCAAACATAATGTTATCAACATATACTATAACAATCAGGAGTTCATTTTCATGGGCTTTTATGTATAGATTGTTGTCTACTCCACCTCTCTTAAAGCCTTGTGTTTGCAAATATTTATCTAGTCTTGAGTACCAAGCACGAGGAGCCTGTTTCAGTCCATATAGAGCCTTCTTCAGTCTGCACACATAGTCTTATTTGTCTGTCAATGAGAAGCCTTCTCGTTGTTCCATGTAGACTTCTTCTTCTAAGTCTCCATTCAGAAATGTAGATTTTACATCCATTTGATATACTTTGAAGTTTTGGTAGCATGAAAATTCTAGGAACATTCTGATAGCTTCCATTCTGGCTACAGGGGCAAATGTTTCATCGTAATCAAGTCCTTTGATTTGTGAATATCCTTTGCAGACAAGTCTAGCTTTGTTCCTGATTACCTGTCCTTCCTCATTCATTTTATTTTTGAATACCCATTTTGAGCCTATGAATTTTTTCTCAATTGGTCTAGGAACTAGTTCCCATGTATTGTTCTTCTCAATTTGGTCCAATTCTTCATTCATTGCCTTCACCCAATACTTGTCCTTGCTGGCTTCTTCAAATCTCTTTGGCTCTATTTGTGATAACATGGCTATGTATACCTTTTCTGTCTGTTCAGTTAGTTGCCTTCTAGTTTGGACCCCTACTCTCTTGTCTCCAATGATCTAATCTTCAGGATGGTTCTTCTAAGTATATCTTGAGGGAACTTTAGAACTCAGCTCTCTATCTTCTGTTGTCTTGCTTGTTTCCTCATCATCTTGGTTTTCTTCTTCATGGTTGTCTGATGGACTGCAACAGTCAGTATCTCTTGTATTTTTTGGAAGATCTTCATCAAATCTCACATCAATGCTCTCTACTATTTTTTGAAGAGTCTTGTTGTAGCACTTGTACCCTTTACTCTTGGATGCATATCCTAGAAATATCCCTTCATTTGCTCTTGCATCAAATTTCCCAAGATTTTCATCATTATTCTTTATGTAACACTTGCTTCCAAAGATTCTAAAATGTTTGATTGAAGCTGGTTTCCCATGCCATAGTTCATAGGGAGTCTTGTCACTGCTTGGCCTTAAGTGAGCTTTATTAAGGTGTTGTAGCCCCTACAACACCCTCCAAAAAAACCCCCCATTTCAAATTTTTGGAGCCCCTTGAAACTAGAGAGAAACCAAGTGAAGAATCCATAAGGCCAAGTCACCAAGTCGCAAAGTTAAACTTTTGATGAAAACTGCGACCCCACGACCTTGCGACCCCGCGACCCCCAGGTCGCCAGGTCGCAAGGTCGCGAGGTCGCAAAACTCTAATTTTAATGAAAAGTGCGACCCAACAACCTTGCGACCCCGCGACCCCAGGTCACCAGATCGCAACGTCGCGAGGTCGAAAAAATATGGAATAACTAGATTTGCGACCCAGCGACCCCGCAATAAATGCCCGCACGTGCAACCTTTTATATAAAGGAGGTTGCTAGGTCGCATTTTTCACATTCAGCGAATTGAAAGAAAATGCCTCTGACAGCTCGAATGGTGCGATTTTCCTGGGTAAGTTGCCATTTCCCTCCTGTTTTTTCTATTATGAGCATTTCTTACCAAACCCATGTCTCCTTAGGCCTTTAAATTGTCCCTTGTATGAGCTTTTACTTTTTTGTTTCAGTTTAGGATTTTTTATGACCCTGCTTTCACCACAACTGCCCAAGCTCACCACATTTCCTATTTAGCTTTTCATGGCCTTGTCCCCTGCTCCCAAAGACACCCCTCAACTCTGCCTGGACCCTTTTAGCCCTATAATTTTCCAGTTAGAGGGAGAAAACCTTCACGCCGCGCGCGCCCAAAACCCCCCAGCAAGCCCTAGCGCGACCTGCGACCCAGCGACCCAGTCGCGAGGTCGCAAGGTCGCATTCTCTTCGGATTTTGGAATTTGCGACCCAGCGACCCAGCGACCCAGTCGCAAGGTCGCAAGGTCGCATTTTCCCAATTTTTGGAGAGTTTTGACTCAGCGACCCAATGACCTAATCGCGAGGTCGCAAGGTCGTGTTTTCCTCTGTTTTTGAAATTTGCAACCCAGCGACCCTGCGACCAAGTCGCAAGGTTGAAAGGTCGCATCTGAGCTTATTCTTACACCCTGTGACCCAGTAAAACCTGTCACACAATTTTGCATATCTCAGCTAAAATTCATTGCTAAACTGTAATTGTCTTTATATCATCATGTCGTTCTTATCTTGAGATTCCTTTATGAATTTGACAGGTGAACTTCAAGGAGACATAGAGTGCATACCTGTTCTATTAGATTCTAGCGACATGGCACCCCCGCTGTCTCGGAAGAGGGACAAGCAGGTGATGGAAGAAGTTGAGGAGTTTTACATGGTATCCCCACCCCCGATATATAGGGATACGCTATGTAAGTTTGCGAAAGAAGACAATATGCGATGGTACCAAGTGTACCACGAGTTCGCCATACCTGAGGATGAATTTCTAGAAGATCTCCCAGATTGAGAAGTATTTTTGAGAGTCAAAAGATCCAAACTGCATCTCGCAGGGGCGCATCCCGCTATATTTCCATGCCCAGAGGTCATAGACTGGATCATACAGAAAATGGATCCCAAGAAGTTCGTGATCCGAGACAGCGAAGGCCGGGCGTTTGCTACACTCGTAGGCTCGGATGCCCACCTTTATTACTCATTGCCTCGCCCAGAAGAGTACTTCACACCAGAATGGGCTATTTCTCATGCAGTTCCTGTAGTTGATACTATTAGACAATGGTGGAAGGAGTCCGAGAAATTTAAAGTCAAGAAAGACCAAGAATATCCGGTGGATAGCTTGAGAAAGGTTTATAAATTAGTTGCTGCCATGCTTTGTAGACTTTACGGGCGCTCTGATTGCTCCACTTTCAGCGGTAGTTGGGCTACTATCATGGAGCATGTAACGGCACATGGCACCCGTTTCAACTGGGCCGGCATATTGATGACTTTGATGCAAACAAACTTATCCGCGGCATTGGCCCCAGATGATGGACTGCCTTCCGAATTTTACATGGCCTCTTACCTACTGGATGCTGTCTGCGCAAGGTTACACTTTGAGGGATGGGCACACAACTGGGATTCCACGCAGACTCGTGCAATTCATCTGCAAATCAAGGTGTTTTGGGAGTCCAGGTATAAACAAGATATAAAGCAGATCTCCCAAGTATTTATCCCCACTCTATATAGAAGACTATTTGGCCAAGACACACCCTGCATGTCTTGGCGAGCTAGAGAGACCCTAATCCAAGTGGCACATTGGTTCCCTTTCGCCGGATATACTTTCATCCAAGTCTTTGGATCTTTCAGGGCACCACATGCTATGCCTCGCTTTGTTACAGACAAAATGCTCATTCAGGAGGTATGCTTCCAAATGTCTCAAGGCTTCTCCAGCGTCCTATCTAAAGGCAAAAAGAAGCCGTGGCCCCCGCTACCCCTCACCATCGGCGCGTGCACAGTTAAAGACTTAAAAGAAGTAGCAGCGGAGGGAGAAGCGATGAAAAGCTATCAACTTGGGGTGCTATAACACCTAACCTATGACCCGGAGAGAATAGTTCCTGAACACTGCAAGAAAGCTAAATTCAAGTGGACTTATCAACATATTGAGCGCCGACAGAAGACGAAAGAAGGAACTGGTATAACGCTGAGAGACAATTTGCTCTGGAGGTAGACTTGGGCCAAGAGGATCCGGATGATCAGAGCCTGGAAGACAGAAGCCGTCAGTTGGTAGGTGCCTCTTCCTCTTTACCCAAGAAGTCTCTAACCAACACAGGGCTTATTACATCTATCCAACAGAAAGAAGCAGAAGAAAAATCCCAGCAAGAAAGGGAAAAGAAGATAAAGGAGGATGAGGAAGAACGCCAGAAGAGTGCGACGACCACACAGAAGAAGAAGCAGGCCAAGGAGGCCAGGAAAGAAAAAGAGGAAAAGGAGGCACAGGCCGCAGCAGAATGAGCACTCAAGGCATAACTGGACAAAGCAGAAGCTGAGCGCCAACATAAGGTCGAACAGGCTGCTGCAGCTGAGCGCCAACAGAAGGCCGAACAGGCTGCTGCAGCTGAACGCTAGAGGAAGGCCGAAATAGAAGCAGTAGAAGAAACTGAACGCCGGCAAAAGGAAGAAGAGGAAAAGAATAGGGAAGAAAAGGAGGATGAAATGATAGAAGACATCGAGATGATTCGCCTCGAAATACCTCTGGGCGGTACCAAGCTCTCCGATGTTAGTTTGACCTCACTAGACTTACATTCGATCAATTCTCTTTCAAAATCAGGCAAGAGAAAAGAAGAGCTCTGGCGCAAAGGCCATCCGCCAAATCCACAGTGGCAACAGGTAAAGACATAGTCCTTGATACCAGGACTAATCCTGTAATGATAGCATCGGTGGGAACTGCTTTCACTGCAGCCACGGAAGAGAACGTAACCAGAATGAGTAGAGAAATAGTCTCTCTGCAAAATAGACTGCAAGCAACCGAGCAGTGCGAGAAAAGAGCATAACAGGAGAAATCAGAGTTGAGAGCAGAAGTTCAACAACTCTGAAACCAGACTCCCCCGGTAAACAAAGTCCCACTAGCCATTTTAAAAGAGTGTGAAGTGTTAGAAGCAACCATGAGGCAGGTGTATGGAGAAATTTTCACCATCAAACAAACAGTCGCCCCACTGGTAAGAGCACGAGCAGAAACCAAGCAAAAGCACGAGCAGCTCAGGGAGGCCTCACAGGCCTTAGAAAGAATGATGGACTGGACATTGCGATACCCTCAGGCACCTGAAAATTTTCCCAAGAGGGATTGGATTCATATACAGGATGCTAAGGTTCAACTCCGTATGGCAATACAGTCTAAGGACAAACTATGTAAGGACCTGGACAAAGTAATGTCTTGATATAACCACCTGATCATCGGCATTGACTCGATGCACACTTTGCACCACATTCCATCGCTTGGGGCATTGGACGAAGAGAAAGCTTGGGAACAAGGGGGTCAGGAGATCCAGTCATTTCTGCAGCCTATCAAGCAAGCCGCTACCGCTCCCGAGACCGCGACATCTCAAGAACATCTGGGTCAGTTTATTGCCACTCCAGTTCGGATTTATACCAAACTTGCCTCTCTTTCCAACCAGATCTCACAGAAAAGGGAAACCCTAGTGCCAAATGCTTTGGAATGCATGCATCGGTTGAAAGAGGAGGTCCCTCTGGTTTCCCCCATAGCGGCAGAGTACCAGACATGGCAAGATTTTCTCAAGGAGCAGCAGATTGACACCCCCGACCTCACCATTACGCATCCATATTCGTAGCTTGGTAGCAACAAGGCATTGGGGACGGTTAGAGACAGGTCGCAGATTTCACCACCTGGGCAAGTCGCAGGTCGCACTTCCTATCCAGGTCACAAGTCGCACGCACCAGACAAGTCACAGGTCGCAACCTCTTCTAGGTCACGAGGCAACTCAACAGACAGGCAGGTGAAAAGTTGGGAAGCCCAAAGGGCATGTTTTGTACTATAAAGCTCCCTACGGGGAAAGAGACAAGAGGCTTTTTCTTTTGGAAACTGAAGAGCTACATGGCATTGTATTGAAAAATTATACTCTTGTGCATATGAATATAGATTCTTGTTAAAACACCCTATGGTTATGATGTGTTTTGCTGTGCGAAAACTGTGTGTATTCCTTGTACAGTTTCAGAACATCCTATGATTAATGAAGCTGCCCTCTTCATGTCATCATTTATGCGTCATGGCTATCTGTGTCGTATCAATGATGTTCAATTTATCATCTGCTCTATTAATGAATGTTAATGAACTATTTTGTTAGCATTTCGTTTTATCTTTCAGAAAGTAAAGGGATATCTCACCATAAAGAACTATTTCTTTTGTGGTCAGACTACCTTATAAGCATTACCCCCAAATATGTGTTGCTAATGACATCTCCTGAGGTGTACATGCTTTATTTATGATCTTGCTACGCATAGTGTTTGATTCGTGTTTAATGCATCAATCCTGTATTCTGTATCATGTGAATAAGTGTATGTCCGCAGGTTCAATCAGGTTCTTTTGAGACCGAAGGGAAGGCGTCTTAAGCAGTAGCCGGACCCACACCCCGGACGGGATCCCTACTCCAAACGATTCAAGGTCTAATTGGGAATTTCTACCGGGGAGGTCCCCTACTGTTGGCCGGACATATTTTCCCGTCAATAGATTTGGCGCTAGAAGGAGGGCCTGATGGCAGCCTCCCAACATACAACCAACTTTCCATCACAAACTCCCCACGGGGAGGTCATAAACAATGAACCTATCCCTCCTCCTCTGGAAGATATCCCAGGGGGGGAGACTCGATATTACGAAATCACCAGAGCGCAGTTGAGAGCCTTGCGCCCAGCTGCCCGCGATCTTATCAGAAATTTACGATTTACCCCAATCATGGAATTCCTTGCCCACACTAGAACCCCTGCTGAGAACATCACTCGTAATGGTGCCCTTGTGAGTACCATACCCGAGCTCGTAAATCTCATGCTGGAAGACCTCGGCACTGCTGTTGAGGAAAATGACCCGATTCTCCAAGAGGGCGAAGAATTTGGCGACACCGAACCTTTCCCCGACTCCCAGCCTAACCAGACTCGACAAAAAAACAACCAGGCACATCCCCCACCTGGGGATGGTGAAGAAGACAGAGGCCAAGGAAATGTAGACGGGGGAAATAGGGCTCGTAGAAATGAAGGAGAAAGGAATAGAGCTCGCAGAAATGATGGTGAAGGAAATAGAGGCCGAGGGGCTGGAGGTAGAGGAGATAGAGGCCGAGGCCAAGGAAACCAAGCTCGCAACCGTCACCCAAACCCAATTAGGCCTCCTGTCCACAACTTGGGATATCTTAGAGACTTTCTTTACCGTGAGAGACATCAAGACGAACACTCTCGTCATGAGTTAGAAGCATCGGTCTCAGGTTTGGGAGGTGAATCTGAGCCTGATTTTAGGCACCACCAGCGGGCTAGGAGAGTGCAACCCCTAGCCTGGATGGCTCAGTCCCCATTAAATCTATTGGGCCCACTCCACGATCTGCCTAGGCATCCGGAGAAACACCTCCCCAAGTTTGATCCTGAGAAAGGCACCTTAGCTGAAGATCATATAAGCAGCTTCTATTTGTCTCTGCAAATCATGAGAGTCCAGTCCGATGATGTCGCATGTCGACTGTTTCCCCATACTCTCGAAAACAAAGCGGCCACATGGTACCGCTCTCTCCCCAGTGCCTCTATCACTTCATGGGACCAATTCCGTCGCGTATTCCTGTAGAAGTTTTCAGAAGATAAAACTCCTTCCATGCTTCTCACGGAATTGAGCACCATCAAGTGTCATAAAAAGGAGAAGGTTAAGGACTTCAACCAGCGCTTCGCTACCATACTACAGAAGTTTCCCCCAAACCTGGAGTTGGATGACTCAATCACCATTGACTACTATACCAAGGCTCTCCCTAGGGACGTCGCCGTTTTCGTCAAACGTGAAGCCCGCGCTACCCTTGCGGCTAATTATGAGGCTGCTCTCGCGGTAGAGAAAGACATGCTTTCGATAGGAGCCATCGATCACGAAGGGAGAGATGATCACAAGCCTAACACAAAAAGGGGTCAGTCCTCCACTCCTAAGACCACCGATAGGGATAAAGATGCGTTTGATTTCAAAAGCATGGCAAAAACCCTCAAGCTCTTAACGGATGAAGTCATTGACCTAAGGAGAAAGGGCACAGAATCCACAACTAGCACTAAACCACCCAAACCCTTTTTCAGAAAAAGCAATCCCAACACTAACAGACCTCTGTCTAACCCGAATACTGCTCTCAATGTGGAGGAAATAGGGAAAGCTAACTTCTGTTCTTTCCACCAAGCTGCCCACTCTGAAAAAACATGCTCTCAATGGATTGGCAGCATGACAACAGTAGTTAATCAACTTTTAGATGACCAAACCCTAGGGGATGTGACGAAGGATGATATTTCAGATCACGATGAGGATCTGCCCTCGAACGAAGAACCAGGATCCTCTGTCCTTGATTTTGACATAATCCGAGGTGGGGAAAGCCTTACCTCCATTGATATCAACATGGCAGACAATCCTAAAGACCAGCCCGTGCGGAATTATAGTCTAAGGAGCAAAGGACCTGTTCCCGAGCAATCTTATGAAGACAAGAAAAGGGCTTTCCTAAGGAAAATTCTGCCCCCAGGAAACGGAAAACAATCTGCTCCGGAGAAGCCCACCAACAACATTACCTGAGCAAGTCAAAAGGGAAAGCTCCCGACAGAATCCTCAAAAACCTCTACCGAGCCTAGCCCTCAACCAGAGTCTAGCTATAACATTGTTGAGGATATGAAAAAAACAAGAGCAAATATCTCGCTCTACGAACTTGCCTGCATTACTAACCAAAGAGAACTCATTCTAAAGGCTTTCGCAAATACTTCAGCTACGAAAACTGTGAGCAACACGTCTGCACAAGCTGGTCTAGATGTACAGTCTATAGTAAACGCCATCAATACCAACTCCAGAGGATCCACGCCTCCTTTCCTTTTTTCCTTCGAGATTTTTAACTTCAACGTCCACAACTGTCTAGTCAACTCCAGTGCCTCTACAAACGTCATTCCCCTATCTGTCTGTAAGAAGCTGAACATTCTCCCGGAGAAAACTGACGCAAAGATCATACAACTCGACAGATCACAGGTGCCAGCCGTAGGAGAGTTGAACAATGTCATCATCCGCCTATCGTTAGACTCTAGGGTCCATCAATGTATTGACATTGTGGTTGTCGACATCCCCGAAGCATACGGCCTATTGTTTAGTAGGGACTGGTCTAGCAAGTTGCAAGGCTATTTCACCACCGACTGGTCCCACTTGTGGCTTCCTTACAAGGGGCGGAATAATCAAATCAAGGTCGAAAGTGAACCATATATGAAACACACCGTGACTGATTTGGATGCCGTTAATGAACCCATCAGCTTTGCCCAGGAGGAGCTTGGCATGTGTTTTCTGGAAGCCTTATTTGGATGTTACCAACCCCCTCAGTCTTCCGTAGGCCCCGAGGTCCAATATGAACTAGCACTTGTCGCGGAGGAGCAAGTCACCCCTGTCTCACACCCAGCCGAAACCCCTCCACAACCTATTACCCCGAAGGAGCCGGAAAGTGACATGTGGACCTTGTATTATGACGGTTCCAAGACCCATGATGGAGCTGGTGCGGGCTGCATCTTGCTTGACCCTCACAAGAATAAGTTCTTAATCTCATTCCGGCTAGAGTTCCAGTGCACCAACAACACTGCCGAGTATGAGGCTTTAATCCTCGGACTTAAGAAGGCGATGGATTTGAAGGTAAAATTCCTACAGGTCATTGGAGATTTCGAGATTATCACTCGCCAGGTACGCAACACTATTCACTGTTTATCTCCACATTTAAAGGCGTATCAACAAGAGGTATGGCGATTGATTTCTGCTTTTGATGCATTTGGAATTAAATCTGTTCTTAGAATGCACAATGCAGCAGTTGATACTCTGGCTAATGCTACTGCTAGATTTACCCCCTTGAGGGACGGTTTTTCTATTGAATTTATATATAGACCCTCTGTGCCAAACAACATTACTAATCTACGCGTTTTTAACGATGATCAACAGATCTTGGAATTTATGTTAAATGCTGAAGTATTCAAGGACGCGGCGATAGAAGAGGAGGAGCATGAGCATGCTTTGCAGAAAGAGCATGATGAAAGAAAAGAGAACATCATGCCCAAGGGGGTGGTGTCATTAGAAAATCTCTTTGATCTGCAAAGCTGATTCCGTGGGCCCTCGAACACTAAAGTGCAAAGTTCCATATTGGCACATCGGCAAGTGAACTTGGGATCAGATGAGAACCCAAAGTTCGTTAACCTCGGAAAAGACTGTAGTGATGAGGAGACACGGGCCTTCACTCAATTATTCCGGAAGTATCGAGACGTATTTGCTTGGAAGTATGACGATTTACGTACGTACGACACTCGGATCATTCAGCACGTGATACCCGTGAAGGAAGGCGTTAAGCCCTTCCAACAGAAACTCAGAAAAGTGCATCCAGCTTTGGAGCCAATGATTCTGAAAGAACTTAGGAAGCTCTTGGATGCACACATTATTTTCAAAGTTCGTCACTCCATGTGGGTGTCAAATTTGGTACCCGTATGAAAGAATTCTGGCGAGATCCGCTTGTGCGTAGATTTCCGTAATCTGAATCGGGCCTCAAACAAAGACAACTACCCGGTGCCACCCATGGAACAGATATTACAAGCTGTGTCTGGATCTGAAATGTTCTCCCTATTAGATGGCTTCTCTGGTTATAACTAGGTGCTGGTAGCTGAACCAGACAGATTGAAAACCACCTTCCGGACCAAATGGGGAACCTTTGCTTTCAGGCGCATGCCCTTTGGGTTGATCAATGCGGGGGAAAATTTCCAACGAGCCATGGATATAGCTTTCCGTGGTTTGATAGGGCAGAGCGTGGTGGTCTATCTGGACGACATCACTATGTTTTCAAAACGCAGGGGCGATCATTTACGCCAACTCAAGCAAATCTTCGAGAGGTGCAGAAGGTACGGGATATCGCTCAACCCTAAAAAGAGTGTTTTCGATGTGGCAGAAGGAAACTTGCTAGGCCACATTATAACTAAGCAAGGCATTGTAGTTGATCCAGAATGGGCGAAAGCCATTGCTCAGATTCCTCCCCCGAGCAACAAGAAAGCGATGCAATCTTTCCTGGGGAAAATCAAATTTGTCCATAAATTCATCTCGAATTTCGCCCAGATAGTCAGGCCACTACAGGGAATGATAAAAAAGAATGCTATGTTCCAATGGAATCCGCCGGAAAGGGAGGCCTTCAACAAAATCAAACAGGCTATAGCTGAAACTCCTTCCCTCCAAAGTCCAGATTTTGGTAAAGGCTTTATCCTGTACACTTTTGCTTCAGATTCCTCACTTGTGGCTGTCCTTACGCAGAAAGATGGCAACAACGATGAACGGCCCATTTCTTTCATGAGCACCGGTTTACAAGGAGCTGAGTTGAACTACCCAGAAATCGAAAAGCAAGCCTATGCGGTCTACAAAGCGGTCAAGCATTTTAGGCCCTACATCTTGAAAAATCATGTCACGATTTTTGTTCCACACCCAGCTGTCCGCTCACTTTTCGTGCAGCAGGAGCTGGGCGAAAGGCGAGGCAACTGGGTGTCGTGCTTGCAAGAATACGATTTAGAAATTAAACCGGCACACACCATTAAAGGACAGGGCTTATGCCAAATGGCCGCGGAAGCTGCAAGTTCCCATGGAATTGAAGAAGAATGTTGGGAACAAGAAATTGAAATGTATCAGAGCGACCATGTGCCTCAGCAAAGTAGCCCTTCTTGGTATTCTGACATTTCAAGATATTTGGCCCAAGGCACCATGGACCCTGCTCTTACTGCCCGGCAGAAACACGCAATAAGACTCAAAGTCGCATCTCACCAACTGATCCGAGGTAAGTTGTTCAAGAAACATCACGATGGGGTCCTGTTACGCTGCTTGGAAAATGACGAAGCGCAGAAAATCTTGACCGAGCTGCATGACGGACCAGCTGGAGGTCATTTTGCCGGAGATACTACCGCCCATAAGATAATGCGCGCAGGATACTATTGGCCTACTCTTTTTAGAGATGCGCATGCATATGTTCGGAAATGCATCCAGTGCCAGAAGTTCGCAAACTGAGAAGCACAACCAGCCACCCCCTTACTCTCAGTAGCAGTGGAGGAGCCTTTCCAACAGTGGGGTTTGGATGTAATTGGTGAAATCACACCTCACTCTTCTAAACAACACCGGTATATCCTTACAGCTACTAATTATTTCACCAGGTGGGTCGAAGCAACACCTTTACACCGAATCAATGATCAGGAGGTAATAGAATTCCTCACACATTCCATCATCACCAGGTTTGGCGTTCCAACTTCTTTGGTTTTCGATAATGCGACCTACTTCTCATCTTTTAAATTATATGATTTTGCATTGGAAAATGGTATTGTTCTGAAACATTCTGCAAATTATTATCCCTAGGGAACTGGATTAGCTGAGTCAACTAATAAGAATCTTATCCGTATCATTAAAAAGACCCTGCTGTCCCATCAGCGCAACTGGCACAATGCCCTTCACAATGCACTTTGGGCTGACCGTATTACCCCCAAGTCCTCCCTAGGCACCTCTCCATATTTTCTCGTGTATGGAAAAAAAGTTGTTCTTCCTCCCCATCTATCTCTCCCTGCCCTTCAGCTGTCCCAAGAATGTCATGGTACCCCATGCCCTACCCTGCAGACTCGAATCGACACCTTGCTGAAGTTGGAGGAAGAAAGGCAAAAAACCCGGGAAAAGTTCGCCATCCACCAGAGCCGCATCAAGAGATGGTTTGATAGGAAATCCGCAGGGAATAAAAATTTTGAGGTAGGAGACCTGGTCCTAAAGTGGGACAAAGCACATGAGGAAAAGGGAAAGCATTCCAAGTTCCAAGCACTATGGACAGGCCCTTTCCAAATTAAGGAAAAGTTAGGATCCCACACTTTTAGATTGCAAACCCTTGAAGGACGAGTCTAGGTCCTCCCGGTAAACGGGCATGACCTCAAACACTATTTCACTTAGAAGCCCTTAGAGGGCTATCTTATCCTTGTACCATAGTTCTTGTCTCACCTTTGTTAAAAAAAAATAAAAAATAAAAATAAAAATAAATAAATAAATAAAAGTTTAAGGAAGGATTTGTTAGGGCCACGCATTTGGCACACTGCAACAGGTTCTATGCTGATGGAAGGCCTTTGCCGATAAACTCGAAGGTGGTAAAATCTTGCTTGTTCTCTGCACCTGAAAGTAGCATATGACCTAGCTCAATTCATTAAGCGGGAAGCCGACCTCGCTAGTCTGAGAGGGTGTCTGCAAAGAAAATACGATGTAGTGGTAACCAGATCAGAAGGGAAAAGAGGTACTCTATGCTATGACAGGGAATCTGGGAAGAACCAAAGTCCTCATACCAGACCAAGAACAACCTCTCTGCAAGCAAAATAAGTCGGGATCCCTCATCCGCCCAGGCTAAATTTCCATCTTAAATAAGTGCCACGAGCACATCTCAATAAGTGCCTCAGGCACATTCAAAATAAGTGCAATAGCACACTAATAAAGGGTAAAGGATTGAGAAAGGCTTCCTGCGCAGAGAGGTGATGTAACGACTCCACTGTGGTACTGACCAGGCTCGTTGGCAGCGGAGCAACGTTCACGATTCCTAGGCAGTGACTCCGCCGGGACCGAGAGGTTCGCTGGCAGCGGAGCAACACGATGAGGACAAAATAATCATACCAGACCCTGTAGCCGCCTAGAGTTCTCCAACCCTCCCAGTCCGGAGACCTGAAGGAATGAATTTTGGTTAAACAGCACCCGAACAGGCCAGTAGGTTGAGCAACCCAGCAAGGTGCCAAAAGGCTAGGCAATGTCAACCGCAAGGTAAAAGAAAACAGTCAGCAGAGACCCCTCCCTCCCCCACCAAGAACAACCATCGGCACAGACTCTGGGTTCGTCCAGTGAATCGCCATTTGTTGTAGCCCCTACAACACCCTCCAAAAAAACCCCCCATTTCAAATTTTTGGAGCCCCTTGAAACTAGAGAGAAACCAAGTGAAGAATCCATAAGGCCAAGTCGCCAAGTCGCAAAGTTAAACTTTTGATGAAAACTGCGACCCCGCAACCTTGCGACCCCACGACCCCCAGGTCACCAGGTCGCAAGGTCGCGAGGTCGAAAAACTCCAATTTTAATTGAAAGTGTGACCCAGCGACCTTGCGACCCCGCGACCCCAAGTCGCCAGGTCGTAAGGTTGTGAGGTCGCAAAGCTCTGGAATAACTAGATTTGCGACCCAGCGACCCCGCAATAAATGCCCACACGTGCGACCTTTTATATAAAGGAGGTCGCTAGGTCGCATTTTTCACATTCAGCGAATTGAAAGAAAACGCCTCTGACAGCTCGACTGGCACGATTTTCCCGGGTAAGTTGCCATTTCCCTCCTGTTTTTTCTATTATGAGCATTTCTTACCAAACCCATGTCTCCTTAGGCCTTTAAATTGCCCCTTGTATGAGCTTTTACTTTTTTGTTTCAGTTTAGGATTGTTTATGACCCTGCTTTCACCACAACTTCCCAAGCTCACCACATTTCCTGTTTAGCTTTTCATGGCCTTGTCCCCTGCTCCCAAAGACACCCCTCAACTCTGCCTGGACCCTTTTAGCCCTATAATTTTCCAGTTAGAGGGAGAAAACCTTCACGCCGAGCGCACCCAAAACCCCCCGGCAAGCCCTAGCGCGACCTGCGACCTAGCGACCCAGTCGCGAGGTCGCAAGGTCGCATTCTCTTCAGATTTTGGAATTTACGACCCAGCGACCCAGCGACCCAGTCGCAAGGTCGCAAGGTCGCATTTTCCCAATTTTTGGAGAGTTGCGACTCAGCGACCCAACGACCTAGTCGCGAGGTCGCAAGGTCGCGTTTTCCTCTGTTTTTGAAATTTGCGACCCAACGACCCTGCGACCAAGTTGCAAGGTCGCATCTGAGCTTATTCTTACACCTTGAGACCTAGTAAAACCTGTCGCACAATTTTGCATATCTCAGCTAAAATTCATTGCTAAACTGTAATTGTCTTTATATCATCATGTCATTCTTATCTTTGGATTCCTTTATGAATTTGACAGGTGAACTTCAAGGAGACATAGAGTGCATACCTGTTCTATCAGATTCTAGTGACATGGCACCCCCGCTATCCCAGAAGAGGGACAAGCAAGTGATGGAAGAAGTTGAGGAGTTTGACATGGTATCCCCACCCCCGATATACAGGGATACACTATGTACGTTTGCGAAAGAAGACAGTATGCGATGGTACCAAGTGTACCACGAGTTTGCCATACCTGAGGACGAATTTCCAGAAGATATTCCAGACCGAGAAGTATTTTTAAGAGTCAAAAGAGCCAAACTGCATCTCGCGGGGGCGCATCCAGCTATATTTCCATGCCCAGAGGTCATAGACTGGATCATACAGAAAACGGATCCCAAGAAGTTCGTGATCCGAGACAGCGAAGGCTGAGCGTTTGCTACGCTCGTAGGCTCAGATGCCCACCTTTATTACTCATTGCCTCACCCAGAAGAGTACTTCACACCAGAATGGGTTATTGCTCACGCAGTTCCTGTAGTTGATACTATTAGACAATGGTGGGAGGAGCTCGAGAAATTTAAAGTCAAGAAAGACCAAGAATATTTGGTGGCTAGCCTGAGAAAGGTTTATAAATTAGTTGCTGCCATTCTTTGCAGACTTTACGGGTGCTCTGATTGCTCCACTTTCAACGGTAGTTGGGCTACTATCATGGAGCATGTAACGGCACATGGCACCCGTTTCAACTGGGACGACATATTGATGAATTCGATGCAGACAAACTTATCCGCGGCATTGGCCCTAGATGTTGGAATGCCTTCCGAATTTTACATGGCCTCTTACCTACTGGATGCTGTCTGCGCAAGGTTACACTTTGAGGGATGGGCACACAACTGGGATTCCGTGCAGACTCGTGCAATTCATCTGCAAATCAAGGTGTTTTGGGAGTCCAGGTATAAACAAGATATAGAGCAGATCTCCCAAGTATTTATCCCCGCTCTATATAGAAGACTATTTGGCCAAGACGCCCCTTGCATGTCTTGGCGAGCCAGAGAGACCCTAATCCAAGTGGCACATTGGTTCCCTTTCGCCGGATATACTTTCATCCGAGTCTTTGGATCTTTCAGGGCACCACATGCTATGCCTCGCTTTGTTACAGACAAAATGCTCATTCAGGAGGTATGCTTCCAAATGTCTCAAGGCTTCTCCAGCGTCCTGTCTAAAGGAAAAAAGAAGCTGTGGCCCCTGCTACCCCTCACCATCGGCGCATGCATAGTTAAAGACTTCAAAGAAGTAGCAGCGGAGGGAGAAGCGATGAAAAGCTATCAACTTGGGGCGCTAGAACACCGAACATATGACCCGGAGAGAATAGTTCCTGAACACTGCAAGAAAGCTAAATTCAAGTGGACTTATCAGCATATTGAGCGCCCGGCAGAAGACGAAAGAAGGAACTGGTATAACGCTGAGAGACAATTTGCTCCGGAGGTAGACTTGGGCCAAGAGGATCCGGATGATCAGAGCCTGGAAGACAGAAGCCGTCAGTTGGTAGGTGCCTCTTCCTCTTTACCGAAGAAGTCTCGAACCAGCACAAGGCTTACTACATCTATCCAACAGAAAGAAGTAGAAGCAAAAGCCCAGCAAGAAAGGGAAAAGAAGATAAAGGAGGATGAGGAAGAACACCAGAAGAGTGCAACGGCCACACAGAAGAAGAAGCAGGCCAAGGAGGCTAGGAAAGAAAAAGAGGAAAAGGAGGCACAGGCCGCAGCAGAACGAGCACTCAAGGCAGAACTAGACAAAGCAGAAGCTGAGCGCCAAAAGAAGGCCGAACAGGCTGCTGCAGCTGAACGCTAAAGGAAAGCCGAAATAGAAGCAGCAGTAGAAACTGAACGCCGGCGAAAGGAATAAGAGGAAAAGAATAGGGAAGAAAAGGAGGATGAAATGATAGAAGACATCGAGATGATTCCCCTCGAAATAACTCTGGGTGGTACCATGCTCTCCGTTGTTAGTTCCCCCTAGGGGCAAGAAGAGGAAGTATTCGACCTCACTAGACTTACATTCGATCAATTCTCTTTCAAAATCAGGCAAGAGAAAAGAAGAGCTCTGGCGCAAAGCCCCTCTGCCAAATCCACAGTGGCAACAGGTAAAGACATAGTCCTTGATACCAGGACTAATCCTGTAATGATAACATCGGCGGGCACTGCTTTCGCCGTAGCCACGGAAGAGAACATAACCAGAATGAGTAGAGAAATAGTCTCTCTGCAAAATATACTGCAAGTAGCCGAGTAGCGCGAGAAAAGAGCAGAACAGGAGAAATCAGAGTTGAGAGCAGAAGTTCAACAACTCCGAAACCAGACTCCCCCGGTAAACAAAGTCCCACTAGCCATTTTAAAAGAGTGTGAAGTGTTAGAAGCAACCATGAGGTAGGTGTATGGAGAAATTTTCACCATCAAACAAACAGTCGCCCCACTGGTAAGAGCACGAGCAAAAACCAAGAAAAAGCACGAGCAGCTCAGGGAGGCCTCATAGGCCTTAGACAGAATGATGGACTGGACAGTACGATACCCTCAGGCACCTGAAAATTTTCCCAAGAGGGATTGGATTCATACACAGGATGCTAAGGTTCAGCTCCGTATGGCAATACAGTCTAAGGACAAACTATCTAAGGACCTGGACAAAGTAATGTCTTTATATAACCACCTAATCAGTGGCATCGACTCGATGCACACTTTGCACCACATTCCGTCGCTTGGGGCATTGGACGAAGAGAAAGCTTGGGAACAAGTGGGTCAGGAGATCTAGTCATTTCTGCAGCCTATCAAGCAAGCCGCTGCTGCTCCCGAGACCACGGCATCTCAAGAACATCTGGGTCAGTTTATTGCCACTCCAGTTCGGATTTATACCAAACTTGCCTCTCTTTCCAACCAGATCTCACAGAAAAGGGAAACCCTAGTGCCAAATGCTTTGGAATGCATGCATCGATTGAAAGAGGAGGTCCCTCTGGTTTCCCCCATAGTAGCAGAGTACCAGACATGGCAAGATTTTCTCAAGGAGCAGCAGATTGACACCCCCGACCTCACCATTATGCGTCCATCTTCGTAGCTTGGTAGCAACAAGGCATTGGGGACGGCTAGAGACAGGTCGCAGATTGCACCACCTGGGCAAGTCGTAGGTCGCACTTCCTATCCAGGTCGTAAGTCACACGCACCAGACAAATCGCAGGTCGCTACCTCTTCCAGGTCGCGAGGCAACTCAACAGACAGGCAGGCGAAAAGTCGGGAAGCCCAAAGGGCACGTTTTGTACTATAAAGCTCCCTACGGGGAAAGAGACAAGAGGCTTTTTCTTTTGGAAACTGAAGAGCTACATGGCATTGTATTGAAAGATTATACTCTTGTGCATATGAATACAAATTCTTGTTAAAACACCCTATGGTTATGATGTGTTTTGCTATGCGAACACTGTGTGTATTCCCTATACAGTTTCAGAACATCCTATGATTAATGAAGCTGCCCTCTTCATGTCATCATTTATGCGTCATGGCTATCTGTGTTGTATCAATGATGTTCAATTTATCATCTGCTCTATTAATGAATGTTAGCGAACTATTTTGTTAGCATTTCGTTTTATCTTTCAGAAAGTAAAGGGATATCTCACCATAAAGAACTATTTCTTTTGTGGTCAGACTACCTTATAAGCATTACCCCCAAAGATGTGTTGCTAATGACATCTCCTGAGGTGTACATGCTTTATTTATAATCTTGCTACGCATAGTGTTTGATTCATGTTTAATGCATCAATCCTGTATTCTGTATCATGTGAATAAGTGTATGTCCGCAGGTTCAATCAGGTTCTTTTGAGACCTAAGGGAAGGCGTCTTAAGCGGTAGCCAGACCCACACCCCGGACGGGATCCCTACTCCAAACGGTTCAATGTCTAATTGGGAATTTCTACCGGGGAGATCCCCTACTGTTGGCTGGACACATTTTCCCGTCAACATAAGGATATGCACCGCTGTGTGTACTGCTTCTGCCCAGAAGGTTTGAGAAATATTAATTTCATGCATCATGGCTCTGGCTATTTGCTATACAGACCTGTTTTGTCTTTCTGCTACTCCATTTTTCTTTATCCCATGTTCATTGCATAGGTCAGCAAAGTCATAATCTGTGAATTCACCTCCTCTGTCTGATCTGATGCATTTAAGCTTGCATCTTGTTTGATTTTCTGCTAATGCTTTGAAGATCTTGAATTTTTCTACAGCTTCTGATTTATTCTTGAGAAAAGCAACCCATGTCATTCTGGAGAAATAATCTATTATCAGCATGAAGTAGGATTCTCCACTTGGTGTTTTAGTTCTTGCAGGTCCGCACAGATCCATGTGCACAAGTTGTAGTGGTCTTCTTGTTGATAACTCATCTTTGGCCTTAAAGGATGTGTGGGTCTATTTTCCTAATTGACATGACTTGCATATGGTATTAGAAGGCCTCTTTATTTCTGGCATGTCTCTGACCACTTTCTTCTTGCTTAGTCTGATGATGTGATAGAAGCTGAGATGTCCCAATATTTTATGCCATAACCATAACTCCTCAATTTTGCTAAGATGACATGCTTCATCTTCCTCTTTCACAATGTAAACATTACTTTCTATTCGAACTCCTTTGAGCAGAGTCTTACCTGTGGTGCTTGATCTGACTTCACAATCTTGTGCTCTAAAAAGAACTTCACAGCCTTTGTCACACATCTGACTGACACTTAGTAAATTTTCTTTCAACCCATCTACAAATAGTACATCTTGGGCCTTTCCTCTGCCATTGTCTATGCTGACTGAGCCTTTTCCCTTGATCTTACCTGATTTATCATTGCCAAAAGTAAGATTTCTAGATTTCTTTTCATCAAGAGTTATAAAATTGCTTCTGTCTCCAGTCAGGTGTTTTGAGCAGCCACTATCCAAATACCACTGGCTTTTCAGGTCTTGAGCAGTTAAAACCAAGTCACATTTATTCACCTTCTTTATCCACTGGAGGCACCCTTTTGTTTGGTATCTTTTGTGAGGTGATGAACTACATCTTCTTAGAGGACATTTGGAAGGTATATGTCCAACTTGATTGCATACACAAAATTTGATCATAATTTTTGCAGAGTTATGAGTATGAACAAAATTTCTTTGATTCATAAACCTCCTTGAGGTGTTAAACATCAATCTTTGTCCATACTTTCTACACTCAATGATTTTATGGCCAAATTCCTTACAATAAAAACAGTAACCATAGAAACTGTTTGCATACCTGCTGTAAGGTTGTCTTTTCCATTTGTTTTCTTGAGGCAGTCTCTTCACTGTTTGCATCTTTTGCTGGTTTGAATTACTCCTCCTTGTATGACAATATGCAGCAATGTGTCCCAGCTTGTGGTAGACATAGCAGGTGGCATTCTTCATAGGAGGGAAGACTCTCCTTTGATGGTTTCCAAATTTGATATACTGAGGGGTCTTAGTATTTATCACATGCTTAGCTACTAGTGGTTTCTTCTGATCTCTGTCTTCCTTATTACAGGTTTCTTCTTTTGTAGGAATTGTTTGAGCTGCTTCATCATTCTTCTTTGATTTTACAAAAATAATCTCTCTGTCAACCTTTTCTTTTCTTTTACTTGATTCTCCTTCATAGCCTATTCTAGTTTTTATCATAGGGGATCTTTGAGCAACCAGAATTTCATTCAACTTACTAGAGCTTGTTGTTTGAGAAGAGTTTATAACCACTTTCCTTTGAGCATTTTCTAGTTTCTTCTTGAGACATACTACTTCTTCTTCCAGCTTCTCTTGTTCTCGGGTTTTATCCTTGATTTTCTGAAGTAACATGTCTTCTATCTTCTTGGCTTCTTCAAGCTCTACCTTCAGCTACATGAGGACTTCTGAGTTTTGTTCTTCTCTTACATACTTGAGAAGAATGTCCTTTTGTTTTCTGCACTTCAGTTTTAGTCTGTCAATCTCCTCCAGAGCACTTCTTAGCTCCCCCTCAAGGTCGATTTCCCATTCTTCTTCTTCATCTTCTAGCAGGAGTCCTTCAAGTTCTTCTATGGCCATCAATAAGAATTCAGAGGTTCCTTCTTCACTTGAGGGTTCATCTGAATCTTCAGATGTACTGCTGTCTTGTTGAGCATAGAAGGATTTTCTATTGAACTTCTTTCCTTTTTGCCAGTTCTTTGATTTAATTTTCTCTGACTCTTGAGCCTGATTCCTTACTTTCTTGTGAGGACACTTAGCAGCATAGTGTCCAACTCTTCCACAGTTAAATCACTTGAAAGGAAGTTTACCTTTGTATTTACCTGAGCCTCTATCCAATTTGTTGACAAATTTTGCCTCTTCTTCATCCAAGCAAGAGCATATGTCTCCCTCTTCTTCTTTCTTCTTTTCTGTTTTAAAGGCTGCCTCCCTCGTACTTGGCTTCTTTTGTAGGAGTCTCATCTCATAAGCTGTTAGATTTCCAAGTAGCTGGTTCATGGTCAAGGTCTCCCAATCAGCTGTTTCTTCTATTGCAGACACCTTGGGATTAAATCTGGATGGAGGAGATCTTAGAATCTTCTGCACAATTATACTTTCTGGCATGGTTTCTCCAAGAGATTTCATATTGTTAATAATTTCTGCAACTTTTAGGAAGAAGCTGTCAATGTATTCATCATCATTCATTTTTAAGTTCTCAAACTGGGCTCTCTAGACTTGAAGTTTGGCAGTCTTTACCTTCTTGTCTCCCTCATGGATATTCTCTAGGGTATCCCACATCTCTTTGGCAGTGTTTTTGTGCATTAATTTGATAAACTCTGCCTCACACAATCCATTTAAGATGGCATTCATGGCTTTTGCATTGGCTACAAAATCTTGTGTGGTTTCTTTCTCTGTGTCAGTATCCTTTGGGGCATATCCTAATTCCACAGCAGCCCATACTTCTATTCCTAGAGACATTATGTATGTCCTCATTTTGATTTTCTAGAAATCATAATTTGCACCAGTGAAAAAAGGAGCTTTATTGGTTGAGCATCCTTCTTTACTAGCCATCTTGGGAACCTAGGATCTCCTTTCAGTTGTAAGACTGGTACAAAGGAACCTGCTCTGATACCAATTGTTGAACCCTTAGTTAAAATGAGGGGGGGGGGGGTGAATCATTTTAACACATTCATGGAATTTTAAAACTTTTCATTAAACCTTATTTACACCTTCATTTCCTGTCCAAATTAATATGTGAGTAATCTTAGAATGTGAGCAGCAAGTATTAATACAATATAATAGTAGACTTAATATGAGAGCAGCAGGTATTAAGCAGATGATATAAATCAAATCAACACATAAACATCATGTACAGAGACACCAGATATAAGTGGAAACCCATAAAGGGAGAAAACCACATCTTATTATTGTTGTGATGCAAAGGCAAGCTCCAACTCCCTCTCACCACTATTTTTCTGCAGGCACCAACCTACAAGAGGCTCCAACCTCAATTCTGCAAGCTACAGCTTGCAAGGAAGCACCAACTCCCTTCGATTTTCTGCAGGCACCAACCTACAGGGGCTCCAACCTCAGTCAGCTACAACTGATAGCTATCAAGCTGCAACTTGATAGGGAAGCTCCGAATTCCTCAATTTATCAAACTGAATGTTTGCTGATTTACCTCAGATATTAGCTCTATTCTGTAGCATCTCTTTCTTCTCTTCTTTTCTTAATCTTCTCTTCCTCACTCTTCTATACTCTGCATTCTCTATATTTATTCTCTCTAACCTCTCTTATGCATATCCAGTTGATATTATATATAGAGTTCCTCACATTATTGTTTGTATTTCACAAGGAATTTGGAGTGAACAGTCATGACTCTTTGGCTTCTGTCTTCTCATTCCTTTTTCCAACTCATTTTTAAAATTATAACAATATGTACAAATTTCAATTTTACAGTGGGATTTTTCTTTTACCTTTGGATACTTGCCTTTGCATCAAAAACAATATAAAACAAAATCATTTACATTCAATCACTATGAAAACTATAGCTCACTTATTCAGCCTCTTGGCTCGCTGCGCATTTGTCTTTTCTTTGACTGTGTCTTTGTCCCTTTCGGCTCTATTTGTTTCCTTATTCAATGTCACAGAGTAACGACTATCTGTCATATATATGTAACTGTGCTTTTTATATTAGGCCCATTGATTCTCGGTACAATAATAAAATGTCGTTTTGATATGTGCACTGCCATGGTGTAACTACAACGTATCTGTAACAATGCCTTTTATATATAACACAACTTTAGCTCTCGACATAATTATATTAAGTTTTAACATACAAATTTCCTTTTTAATACAACTTAAATCAACTCTCGGCGTAATAGTAAAATGCCTGTTTAACATATAAAATGCCCTTTCGGGCCCACCATCCAAACTTTTCTTATTCTCCGTTGCGATGAGCCTCATCCAAAGATTTCTGATTGTGATTAGGTCCTTTGCGATAGTTGCAATGCGATCAATCGCAATCGCAACTTTCAATATTATAATCCAATGTTCTTCCCTTACTCCGATGCGATTGATACCTTTGCGATTGTTCCGATGCGATTGATCGCAATCGCATCCTTCAATGGTATGTCCCGATGTTCCTCTTTAACTCCGATGCGATTGGTACCTTTGCGATTGTTACGATTCGATTGATCGCAATTGTATTCTTCCGATTGCGATTGGTACCTTTGCGATTGATCGCAATTGCATCCTTCAATGGTATGTTCCGATGTTCCTCTTTAACTCCAATGCGATTGGCATACCTTTAAGACGGAATTTAAATACACTTGAGTCACCGTGTATAATGAATCGGGTCCGGAACTCAATCGCGATTGGAACTTTTCTTAACAAGTTCCGATGCCATCAGTCTCTCCGATGCGATTATATGAGGGTCCCACAATATAAGATTTGATATTTATATACATATACATCAATATATTATAGACCAACACACACACATATATATATATACTCCGCAGAAATCAAAAGTCTGGCCATGTATTGAACAAAGGTGCTACCCTTTGTTTGAAATATATGTCTACTTTGCCAATGGTTTAAGACTAACATTGCTCGTCGGGCCCACGATGCATTGTACCCTGCCTTTATATATTGCACACCATATAAATATATATATATATCTATATAAGATTTGAGCCGATGCGATTAAGCTGGAACTCAAACCTATCAAGACACAATTTATATGCCCATCGGGTCCGGGCTTCAATTGCAATCGCAACTTTCTATTGATAACCTGTTCCGCTACCCTTATATTCTCCGATGCGATTGGGTGAGGGTCCCACCTTATGGCACTTTGATTATTTGTTAAAAAGGCTCTCCATAGAGATTAATATATATGCTTTGGACCTTTGTGCATAAGGCGCAATATATGTAATGCGCTGCATATTTACTCCAGAGTGGGTAACGATTCCCAGAATGATATATATATATATATATATAATTTGATGCTCAAATATTTAGTGTATCTTCCGGCGGGGGGGTGATTCTCGGAATTTGTTTGTATATATATATATATATATATATCTCTCTCTCTCTCTCTCTCTCTCTCTCTCTCTCTCTCTCTCTCTCTCTATATATATATATATATATATATCTCTCTCTCTCTCTCTCTATATATATATATATATATATATACTTGTCTCTTGGGTTATACGATTCCCAGAATTGTGTTTATGTATCCTCTAGCTGGGGTAGCGAATCTCGGAATTGAAAAAATGGCTCTGCCTCTACTTGTGATAACGGCTCTACCTCTGCCTCTGCCTCTGATAACGGCTCTACCTCTACTTGTGATAACGACTCTGCCTCTTCCTCTGATAACAGCTCTGCCTTTGCTGTGATAACGACTCTACCTCTGCCTTCGCTGTACATATTACCTGCTGCTGTTCTTTGCTGCCTCCTTTGCCATCAATGACAAAATTTCCAACAAGACACCCCCACCATCAATTTTGTGGGAAATCTGTCTTACTTAATGTTGGGAAGGGTGATCTTCCCGAAGTACCTGGACCCCAGAAGTCAAGCAATAGATGTACACATCGATGGTTTCATAGTCCCCCACACTCTGATTGATCTTGGGGCTGCCATAAATGTGATGAATAAGGAGACTATGATTAAACTCAACCTCCAAGGAGAATTGAGAAAGACCATCACTGTTTTGCACCTTGCAGACAGATCCAAAGTAGCTCTGGAAGGAATTATTGAGGATGTTATGGTCTCAATCGACTTCTGAGAGTACCTCATAGATTTCCTGGTCCTCTAGCCAAAAACCAAGTTTAATGGAGATCCTCTCATTTAAGTAAGACCTTGGATAGCCACTGTCGATGCTTATATTAGTTGCAGGGATAGAAAAATGACTATAAATAATGAGACCTTGTCTAAAAAACTAGTATTATATCCTCCTGCCCAACCTTCCATTAAACATGACCTACCATTGTGGTTGGAGGATTAAGAAGAAGAAGATAAAGTGTACAATACCACACCTTACCCCATTTGTACCATAGATACTATTCTTAGAGGGGGGAAACCCAATGAGGATGATCTCATCGACCAAAACATTCAAAGACAACCCGCCACTTCCATTCCAATCAATGACATAGTGAGAGAATATGAAAGCCACCCTTGGATTGAGCTACACACAGTTGATTCAACCTCTGAATCCACCAAGGCTGTGGAATTTGGCCCATCAAAATCCCCGAAGATTAAGTCATCCTTCTCAATCAAAGAAGAAGAACAACTATGCCAACTCTAGAAGGAAAACCTCGATTCTTTTGCTTGGGACTACAAAGACAGGAAAGGGGTACATACCTCAGTGTGTACACATCATATTTATATTAAAGAGGGATGAAAGCCTATGCGGAATCCCCAAGGATGATGAACCCAATTCTAAAGGACATAGTGAAGGATGAACTACAAAATTTGATGGATCTAGGTTTCATCTACCCCATATCAGACAGTGAGTGGGTGTCTCCTCTTGTTCTAGTCCCAAAGAAAAATGGAAAGTGGTGAATTTGCGTTAACTACCGAGAACTAAAAAAAGCCACTAAGAAGGACCATTTCCCCTTGCCCTTCAACGATCAAGTCCTAGAAATTCTTGCAGGGAAGAAGTTTTTCTCTTTCCTGGATGGGTTCAGTGGGTATAACAAGATCCAAATCAGCCCCGAGGACCAGGGCAAGACCACTTTCACATGTCCTTGGGGAAATTTCACTTAAAAATTCCTTCCCTTTGGGTTGTGAAATTCCCCTTCTACTTTCCAGAGAGGTGTCCTAAGCATTTTATTTGAACTATTCCATGACCCTGTAGAAATCTACATGAGGATTTCACACCTTATGGATATAATTTCCAGGAGGCTCTCTACAATCTAGGAAAAGTGTTGAGAAATTTCATTGAAATGCATCTCTCCCTAAGTATGGAAAAGTGTGAGTTTATAAAAATGGAAGGGATAGTCCTAGGCCACTCAATATCACAAGCATAAATACAGGTAGACCTAAACAAAATCACCATTCTAAAAAGGGTGCATATTCCTCAAAATCAGAGAGATGTCAGAAGTTTCCTATGTTTGGTTGGCTACTATAGGAGGCTTATTAAGGACTTCAACAAAGTGGCATTACCATTATTTGAATTGTTGGAAAATATTCTAAGTTTTTTCTGGTCTATTGTCTCTCATAAGGATTTTGATATCATCAAGGAAAAGATAACCACTACCCCATTCTTTAAGGTCCCAATTGGGCTTTTTCCTTCCACATCCACACAGATGTATCGAATAAAGCTATGGGGGAAGCCTTCAGGAAATTAGAATACAAATTACCCTATGCCATTTATTTCATTAGCAAGAATTTGTCCAAAGATGAAATTAACTATATTGTCACTAAAAAGGAGCTCTTAGCCATTGTCCATTCCTTAAAACAAGTTCAGGAATTATATTACTAGTTATAAGACCTTTTACATACTGACCATGTCGCCATCAAGTACTTAATGAATAAAATAGATGTTAATGCTAGAATCATTAGATGGTTGTTGTTATTGCAGTAGTTTCATTTGACAATTGTGGATAAACTAGGAAAGGAAAATGTTTTTGCAGATTTCTTATCTAGACTGAATTTATCTGTAGATGAGGAAGGAATGGTGGATGATCAGCTTCCGGATGAACATATATTTTATATCTCAACACTCTCTCCTTGGTTTTTTGACATAGCTAACTACTTGGTCGCTGAGAGGTTTCCTCCAAACCTTTCATCCAAATAAAAGAGAAATATTATTAGGAAAAGCCCTCCTTTCACTTGGATTGGTGGCAATCTCTTCAAATCGGGTCTTGATCAAATTATTAGAAGATGTGTGAGGGAAGAGGAGGTATTTGGAATCCCCTCATCATGTCATGATGGTCCCTCTGGGGGTAATTTTTCTGCTAGGAGGAAAAAATTCAAAGATTTGCAAGTAGGATACTATTGGCATACCCTCCACCAAGATTCCAAGAGATACACCAGCAGATGTGATCAATGTTAAAGGATGGAGAGACCTACACCGAGGGGTGAAATGCCTTTGCAACCTCAGGTGGATTTAGAGCCATTTTAAAAGTGGGGCATGGACTTCATTGGGCTCATTGATCCACCATCCAAGCATAAGAGATATCATAGTCTGCACCGATTAATTGACCAAGTGCACCGAAACAAGGGTTGTGAAGGCAACAACATAAGAGAAGGTAGCTGAGTTTTTTAGAGAAAACGTGTTCTACAAGTTTGGATACCCTAGAGAGTGTTACACTAAAAACTGTCATCCTGACATTTTACTATGAGTATGAGCTCATTATTACTCATACTTCCTCCTTTTGCAAGTATAACATATCAGCTCCTCATGTCAAGCTTTCAAAATCAGAGAAAAGTTCTTAAAAATCCCCTACACATTGGTATCGCACTTTCTCTATTCATTTCCTGCGGTCCCGCACCTAAAGTTCATCTTGCCTGCGGAACCATACCGCACGTTCTTTGTGTTATGGGTGCGGACCTCTGTAAAACTCAAAAAGGCGAGAAAGTAAAGATAAAAAGTTGATTTCAGATGAATTCTAGAAGATTCTAGATGGGAATTTTCAGGAATGGATACGATTTGAGAAGGTTCATGCATCCCTCACTTGATGGAGCTAACCCCTTGATGTAAGGAGCTAATCCCTTTGAAGGAGGATTCTATCCCTTCATATTTGGAACAGAAAACCTCCTCTTTTCCACTATAAAAGAGGCCATGGGTAGCCTCAAAGGGAGTTCAAGCTTTAAGATATTTGAGGTTAAATGCTGTTGAGATTCAGACTCAGTTAACTAAGACTTTCTGTGAGGTTAAATCACTTACCTCTCTTGGTTTTGGTTGAAAGAGTGCAATGCTTGTCAAATTAGAAGAGATTCCTGCTTCGGACCCCAGGAGGACCTGCACGACATCAAGGCACAGGTTGTAAAGGTTTTCTTTATTTGAAGTTAATACAAATATACTCATTTCTCTCATTAAACTGTCTATTCATGGTTTATTTCATAAATTCCTTGATCATTATGATGAGTATGGTCTATAATAATGCCTATACAGGTGCTGTGTAATCTTTGTGCTTGTTTGTGACTGCAGATTCACGAGGAATGTTCTTTCAAGTGCACGGGAAGAACTTCAACGAGATCAAGCAAGCGCTGGACATAAGGTAGGCCTTACACCTATATAGTGTTTTTATGAATCTTGTATGCTTAGAGAGAGATTAGTATAATTGGATGTTTGTTGCTAGTTACTTTTAGTACTAGAGAGATCGGTCTTGTCCGCAAGACGGATTAATCTACACAAAAAAATGGCGACTCCACTGGGGAAGAACTTGTTGTTTTTGGTTCTCTTTTATTTCTGATTTGAGGAAACATTTTTTCCTGGTTTTTGATTGATACATATCTGTCTGGGCAATTTAGATTTTCCCTGTTTTTGAAAATTTAGAAATATTTTAAGTTTTTCTATAATTTTTCCTAGGACCGCACTCTGGCTTACTTTGACAGTGCGGGTAGGTTCGCACTTTCTGTAAAGAATACAGTGCGGGACCGCACCTGTCAATACCAGTTGCCTGCGGACCCTGTAAATTTTTTTAGAAAATCTCTAGATTTCTTTAGTTTATTTTTATTTGGATTTAGCCTTTTGGTGTCTGCCCAAACTGATTATTGTTTCTGTCAAGAATTTTTTTGTGAATGAACTCCAACAGTGTTGATGTTTTGATGATTTTCTAGAAGATTTTGCAGTTTGGATTGCTTTTCCGCTTGGTCTTTGTAGTGATTCGAACTTTTGACAATTTGCAGTATCTTAGATTACATTGATCTCTTTTTGTCTTTTGAATCTGACCTGATTGTGAAAACATCCTATATTGAGAAATTAAGCCTTTTGTTTCTTTGCGAATCTTCGAAAAAACTTGATTGAAAGTTTTGAATTTCATTTTTATAAAAAGAAACATATTTTGAGTGTTTTTGATCTGTTTGTTATTCTGAATGAATAGATTCTTAGTTTGCTGAACAAATAAGGAAAACATTCTTCAAAAAATCTTAAAGTTTTTACTCAATTTAGATTTTAGATCTAAAGATTAGATTTTGTAGTTTTGAGTAGTTTTTACTTTTTGTAGCTTTCTTTCGAAGGAAAATTGTTTTTGTAGCTTCTAGTTTGGAAAGGAAAAGGATTTTTCTTATGAGCTTTGATTGTTTATTGAAAAGAAAAAGTAGTTTCTTTCAATTATTTTTCATGTTTAAAGAAGGAATTAAAAGGATTGCATTCTCCAACTCTTTCTTTAGATAGAAATTTCATTGAAAGAAAAAGAATTGAATATCATTCGTAGGTGCATTTTAGTGTTTTTGGAAGTCGAGTCTTCACATCATCCAAAGTTTCATTTCCGCACCCATTGACTTAAGAAACAACTCATAAAATTAACGCTTAATTAAAATTCATTTAGTAATATTTTATTTCTAGGGCTCTTATCACCAACATAGCTTAGGCTAGTATCTTGGAGTAGGGAGTAATTAACTCTCCAAGATAGCTAAAACAAACAAGTAGACGAATCTTGCGGTAGGAAGAAATTCCAATTGTTGCATCTATGCTCTGGGAAGCTCCTCCTAAAGGAGTCAAGCACGAGATCATATCTGAACCAGTGGGGTAATCAATCCTTCCTCATTGGGAACGATAGAAGATATACACGTATTAACAACGGTAAACCTCGGATAGATCATTGTCGAGGAGCCTGGGGTCACTTGTCGGTAAACCTTGGATTATTTCAAGGAGCCTTCAAGGGGATTGAGCTTTGTTACTCTGCCCTTGCGTGTGTGTCGGATCGTAGACTATTCCCCCAGGTATATTTGTTTCTGTTGGTAACCTTAGTGGCCATAATCTTTAAGATTCTTTCCTAAGGTGACGGTGGAGGGAAGATCCCACTATACCTGGAACAGACGTTGGCTAGACTCACTTGGACTCTCCGGAGGGTTATCTTCACTCGAGATGGTATAGTGGAGAAACTTGCACCGGTCTGTTTCATTAAGCAGGTTGTCGGGGTAACTGTTCCAACCGCCCTTTTCGTGTTAAAATTCTACTAAGTTGGATTTCATCACCAACTAGTGTTTTTAGTACGGAAAGTTACCTGTTTGTGTGTGGTTTGAACTCTTAGATTTTTAAGCGAATGATTCAATTGTTTGTTTCTTCGAGACTTTAGGTGTTTTAATTGAAATTTTTCTTTGTTTGCGTGTGATTAGATAATTTTTAATCGTGGCGGAATTGCCGAGACAATCCCGAAGAATACAAGGGAAACCCCCTGAATATTCACCAAGTCAACTTGAAGGGCTTCGTGCTCTGGTAGCATCCAGTAGTAGTAGAATTAGATCAACAGAAATTGGAAGTTCATCTATAGTTATACATCCTGATCATCAAATACCTACAACAGAATACATTCAAGAACCGATTTCAGTTTCTGAAGTTACTGAAAGTATTTCTCCTTCTGGCGAATTATCTGACGAACCTAAAATCTTTGAACCTGAAACTGAATCTTCTGTTTTGGAAACATCCTCGGGATTTATTACACCAACTTCTAGCGATCCAGGTTCACCTAGGGTAAGAAATATCATTACAGACAATCTTCCCTCTGGACTTATTTCTATTGAAGAACTTACTAATCTAGACGAAGACATATCTCTTCCCGACTCCCCTCAATCGTTAAATCTTAGGGAGCGTGAATCTATTTTCTACAGCCCCATTCGAACTAATCCTTGGTATCTCTCTTTAACGAACTTTTTAGAGAATCTGGGTCTTGCTTTTTATCCACCTCGAATTCCATTTCATCCTACACCCAGAGGTTATTATCCGTCATCTTTTATGGCTGGAGAGTCATCCATGTTTTCTCAAACGCCGGAATCATTTTTACATGGTGGTCCTTCTGTTCCTTCGGGATATCAGTCTTTTTCTGGTACTTTCTCGGGAGCAACTCCTCAACCCATCGAAAACGTGTTATCATCTGATCTTGATGGACTTAAAATTGAAACGTCGAACGCAGAGAAAATTTTTATGATGTCTGGTAATATTCCAAATCCTCAAACTCAAGGCAGTCAGTTTCCTTCTGGGGGGAAACCTGAGGGAACTCAGTTACCGCCTGGGGCACAACCTCAACGTAGCTTTTTCCCAGGACAAACTGTGGAATCATATTATTTTGGGGGGCAACCCCAAGGACAGTACATTCCTCAAGGTCAACCCCAAACTCAATATGCTCCTCAGGGTCCTTATCAACCCCAGCCTCCGTACACGCCTCAGGTTATCAACCTCAAGGGCAGTACCCAATTCAAGGTTACCAACAGCCTTCTGGTCAACCATCTGTTCAAGGAGCCGGAAATTTACCTCTTAATTATCAACCCTACGTTCAACTAGGTTATGGTCCTTATGTTCAACCTTCTATGGGACAATACCTCGGGATTATGGTGTGGGATCCGTCCCAATATCAACAGCCTTTACAGCCTAATGTGTAGTTGCCTTATCAACCTGGCCAGCCATTGGTTTCTGGTTCAACCCAGCAACCTGTTCAGCCAGCTATTCAAACTCCTGCACCTAGTTCAGTTCAGCAGACTGGGCCTAGTACACCTCAGACTCCGCCTCAAACTGCTACAACTGCTGCAACGTATGTTCAACCTGTCACACCTGTTTTTGGAGTATCTGTAGCCCCAAGTTCGGCTACCCTTTATCCGTACAAATCCCTCAAGTCTCTGTACCTCAGTCAGGACATTCAATTCAGACTTCGGTTCAGATACTTATAGGACAAACTGGTACAAGTACAGTTGTTACAAGTCAACCTCAATTTACGTATCAACCGTACCAGGGACAGCCGCAATTCGGTCCCTATATAAAGAATCCAAGCTATCAGTATCAACTGTACCCCGGTTATACTTATCAACAACCTCAGTATGGTCTGGTTCATCCTGGTTTTCCGGGAGGTTACACAATACCTAATGAAAATCCGATTCCTAATTATCCTGGGTATCCGTCTCCTGGATCTGCTTTAGCTTCTCAAGGTTTTCGCGACCCTAACCGTCAATTACCGTTTATCGCAACTTTGGACTTACCTGATTTGACGTGCCTTACAAATGATCCTATTTTTTATTATCAGAACTGGCCGCCAATGCCTCATAAGTTTCCCAGTGATATACCAAAATTCGAAGGTAAGTCAGGAGAGGATCCATCGAATCATGTTATGACTTATCACCTTTGGTGTGCATCTAATTCAATCATTGATGATTCGATTCGCTTACGTCTTTTCCAAAGAACCCTCATAGGTCTTGCTGCCAAATGGTACATTGAGTTACCACGCAGCTCGTTTCATAATTTCAGTCAGTTAGCAACAGCTTTCTTGACTCATTTTCAGTTGCCTGTCAGATACGACAACGGCACAGAATTATTAACTTCGCTAAAACAATCTACGTCCACGTATATTTCTGATCATATTCATGAATGGCGACATAGACAACGTTTGGTGAAAGTTTATATTCCGGATCAAATTTTGGCAGAATGGTTTGTTAAATCATTGTTACCCAAGATCACTGAAGATGTAGCTAAGGCCGGTGTTGTTACTGAAGAGCAAGTAATTTCTCAAGCTCAGTACCTTGACCTCATTTATACGCAGTGAGGTACTCTACATGAAAAAATCCCAGACCTTCCAAAACAAGGTCAAATAGTTGCTGCTCCTTCAGGGTCTCATGCCGCTGACGGTATGATTGGTACGGTCAATTCTAAAAGTAAGAAGAAATCCTCAAAGAATTCTTCTCCAATTATAACTTTACCTGATTCCCCGAAAGGAGAATCTTCTCCCAAAGTTTTCGCTGACATTCATGTCGTTGAAACATCTACGACAAAATCAAAATCCGGTGGTAAAATGAAGGGGAGGAACAAAAAAAAAAAGAATTCGAAAGAGAAAACTGATAAAGATGAATCCAATGACGAAAAACGTAAACCTCGCTATCCTTGTTTCATTTGTGAACAAGATCATTTCACGAAAGAATGTCCATATCGAGACGAAGTTACGAAATTCGTTAAAGGATCACAACAACCTGCTGTCTTGAAGGATCCTTTTCCAATTCAAGATAGTAAGATGATTGGTTCTTCCTCGACTACTTTAGAAGAGCCTATTATGATGATGTCTCATGTAAGGATTACGACGCGATCGCAAGATTACGGTTCTAAGAATCCTGTTGATGGAAAAGAAGCAGAGTCTTCTAATGCGAATACATCAAATACACCTCCTCCTGTTTCTGGTCCGCTACAGATCGAGAAACAAAATCCAGACTTAATAATCAAACCGCTTGCTAAAGGTGTTCTTCGTAAATCAGCTTTCAATCCACATGCGAGAGCTGCTCAGAATTACAACATTGTTGAAGACTTAGCTGTTTCTCCTTCAGCAATGTCGGCTTTGGAAGTGCTGCAATCGTGTCCAGCACAACGTAAATTATTATTGTCTGCCATAGGAGCTGTCGATGTTCAGGATTCTAACCTTATAATCTTCGATTTAGAAAATAGTACACCACGTCTTCCTCACCAAATGGCTTTCTAGATTCTAGTGTTAGTAAAAAACAGACCAATCTTTCGGACTGTGATTGATGAGGGAGCTTCAACGTGTATTATGTCAATTCAGTGTTGGAAATCACTTGGATCTCCTACACTTAACCAATCCCCGACAATTCTAAAGGCTTTTGATGGTCGAGGTTTTCAACCTTTTGGTATTTTGCAGGATTTACCCATAGGGGTCGAAGGTAAAATCGTTAATCTAGATGTGGAAGTGGTTGATGCCCCTCTAGATTATGACCTTCTTCTGGGTCGTAGTTGGTCCTATGCTATGACTGCTGTTGTCTCTTCGGTCTTTCGACTTATAAAATTCCCATATCAAGGAAAGATTGTGACAATAGATCAGTTAACTTATTTCTCGTCCGACCCAGCCTCTACAGAAACAATCCAGCATGTTGGTAAAACGGCTATCCCTTATAAGGATGTTGGAGTAGGTTTGATTAAAGATTCTGGTTTACTAGGAACTTTGTCCTTTCCTCCTCCTAACGTATCGCCTTCTACTACAAATATTCACATGATTTCGTCAGACACTGTTATGTTTGATGATCCTTGGATTATACCTTCAGAATCCGAGATAGATTCATTTGATGGCGTGATGCCTTTGAGTCCATTTGAAATTGCGTACCAGGCTGTACAGTCTTTTTCCGACCCCTTTTCAACCAAAGTTGATCCAATGAATGGGATCCAAGAGGAATCATTTTCTATATCTAGTTCAGTTACAACGACATTTCCTGAACTTGTTCATACAGATGAGCAAATTCGTGAGTTTTTGTCTGTTGATGATTTACCATGGGAAGATCTACATCACCGATCTTCATTTTTACCTGAATTAGATCATTTTGAAGATGATTTCGCTTCAATTTTTACTGCTGAATATGCCAAGGAACCTCAGAATCCATTGCGAAATCCTGATTCTGAGTTAAATTTGGAAAATATATCTAGAACGGTTCCAATTGACATTTCAGTAAAACAAGGAATAATTGAAAACATTCATATGGGTGCTTGTTGTACAGATGAAGAAATTCGGACTTATAAAGCCCTATTTCAAGAATTCCGTGACGTGTTTGCCTGGTCTTATGAAGAAATGCCAGGAATTGATCCATCGATCGTTGTTCATGAAATTAAGACTTACCCAAATGCTAAACCTGTTCGTCAACGATTACGTCAAATTCATCCTAGAAAAGCTGCTGCTATAAAAGCAGAAGTTGAAAAATTACTTCGAGCAGCATTCATTTATCCAATTCCCTTAACGAATTGGGTATCGAATATTGTTCCTGTGACTAAAAAACAAGGAACGATAAGAGTATGTATCGATTATAGGGATATTATTTGAGCGTGTCCAAAAGATAATTATCCAAATCCCTATATCGATCAAATAATCGATGATTGTGCTGGCAGTGAATTGTTTTCCTTCATGGATGGCTTTTCCGGCTACAATCAAATAAACATACTCCCTGCAGATCAACCCAAAACAACTTTTATTTGTCCATGGGGAACGTTTGCCTATTGTAAACTACCTTTTGGACTAAAGAACGCTGGAGCAACTTTTCAACGGGCTATGTCTTATGCATTTCATGACATTAAGCACATTGTCCAGCCATATCTCGATGATTTACCTGCTCATTCATTACGTAGGGCCGACCATCCCACTCATTTACAAGCAATTTTTATGAGATGTAGGCATTATCGGATAAGGCTGAATCTGCATAAATGTGTTTTCTGCGTAGAATCGGGTCAATTACTGGGATTTGTTGTCTCGAAAGCAGATATTCACGTCGATCCATCGAAGGTTGAAGCCATTGTTAAATTGCCTCCTCCTTCGACTTTGCGCCAACTCCAAAGTTTGCAGGGGAAAGCAAACTTTTTACGTAGGTTTATTCCTAAATATGCTGAGCTTACAAAGGGTTTTACCCGGTTGTTGAAATAGAACATTCCATTCTTTTGGGACGAGATCGCTGATCGATCTTTTGATGCACTTAAACACACGTTGATCCATGCACCGTTATTGCATCCTCCCAACTACAACCAAGATTACATTTTGTACCTCGATGCTTCTCATTCCACTATTGGGATGGTACTAGTTCAGGAAGATGAATATCACAATGAACATGTGATTTATTATCTTAGTCGAAATCTGCATCCGACTGAAATCAAATACACACATGTGGAGAAATTGGCCTTGGCAGCTGTTCAAGCTGTCCAACGTTTTAGACATTACATCTTGTTACGTAAAACCACGGTAATTTCTAATTGCAACCCCATGATGTATATTTTGACCAAACAATTGCTAGGGGTCAAATATTCCAAATGGATAGTTATCCTGCAGGAATTTGACTTGGAATTTGAAAAATCCAAGGCAAAGAAATCTTTGGTATTTGCGGAACTGATGTGCGATTTCCCCTCTACTGATACTGAAACAGTGGCAGAAGAGTCCATTGCGGACGAATCTTTGTTTCTCATCAGTACACTTGATCCATGGTATGGAGATATTATTGTTTATCTCGAAACCCAATCTTTTCGGCCTGACATCTCACGAACTCAGCGGCGGAAAATACGCTTCCAAACCCAACAGTATAATATCATTGGTGATACACTTTATCGACGTGGAGCAGATTCTGTTTTCCGACGTTGTCTAACTCATGAAGAAGCTAAAAAGGTGTTAAATGACTGCCATTCTAGAGCATGTGGCGGTCATATGTCTGGGTATGCCACAGCCCAAAAGATATTGCGTGCAGATTATTTTTGGCCAACGTTGTTCAAAGATTGCATTTATGAGGTTCGAAAATGCCACAATTGTCAAATTTTTGATTGGAAAATGCGCGCGCCACCCGCTCCTCTTCACCCTATAATTGTTGTTGGTCCTTTCGCGAAATGGGGTATCAATTTTATTACATGTAACCCTCACTCGACCGGGGGGCATGCGTATATTATCTTAGCAGTAGATTATTTTACAAAATGGGCCGAGGCAATGCCTACATTTTCAGCTGATGGCAAGACTGCTGCAACTTTCGTATTTAATCACATAATTGCTAGGTTCGGTGTTCCTCAAGCTATTATTACGAATCATGGAAGTTATTTTCGGAATGTCATGATGACTGAACTGACAGACCAGCTTGGCTTGCGCCACGATAGTTCCACTCCGTATTATCCGCAAGCCAATGGTCTGGTTGAAGCCATTAACAAAGTTTTAGTCACCATGATTAAACGAATCATTGGTATTCACAAGAAAAATTGGCATTCCATGTTATTTTCAGCGCTTTGGGCATATCGAACCTCAGTCAAAACATCAACGGGTTTCACTCCTTTTCAACTGGTTTACGGTTTGAAGCTGTGTTGCCGATTGAATGTGAAATACCGTCACTAAAATTAGCCTTAGAATTACTTCCAGCTACGTCTGAAGAGGAGAAACGTTTCTTGTACTTAGCCCAATTAGATGAGAATCAACGAAATGCTTCAATAGCAAACGAGGCTCATGTTAAAAGGATAAAAGCTCAGTATGATAGAAGTGTGACCCCTCGAAATTTTTCAGAAGGAGACCTAGTTTTACTTTATGATCAAGCTAACGACAAGCTAGGAGCTGGGAAATTCGTGCCTATGTGGCATGGTCCTTATATTGTTAAACGGAAGTTAGCAAAAGGGGCCTATGAGTTGATAGATTTTGACGGTGTCCCTTTGGATAAACCCAGAAATGGGCTTTATCTAAAGCGATATTATGCTTGAATGAGCTGTGGAGATTCTTGTTAGTTTAGATTTCTTTACTGCTGGTGTGTTTTAGATTAGAAAAGTGTGCCTAGTTTAGAAGTGTGTTTTTGTCACTATTCCTACTTATCTGAGTTTTACTCATTGCAGATGTCGACGTCTCTTCAAACCTACATTGGTTTTGCTGATGGTGCTTGTCTTAGTACATGGAACATTTCTTCCGCATCTTGGGTTATCTATTCACCCTCTGACGAGTTATTATCCATGCATGGGGTAAGCCTTGGTCAAACAACAAATAACATTGCCGAGTATAATGCAGTGATTGAGTTATTTTCTGAATCCATATCATTTGGAATTCGAAGTTTGATTGTAAGGTTGGATTCTAAACTTGTTGTATTACAGCTTAACAGGGTTTATACCATTAGAAATCCAGTATTATTACGATTGTTTTTGAGAGTTCGTCTCTTGGAACGTGAATTTGATTACATTGAATATCAGCATATTCCAAGACATTTAAATACATTAGCAGATTTAATTGCTTCTAGTATGATAAATAGACATTTGCAATAATCAAAAGCAGTAAAACAAACAACATTCACATATGAACACAGATATCCGGCAAATAGTGATATATCATAGTATAGGAGTTTTTTCAAAAAATATATATCGTCTTCGATCATAGGTTGGAAACACCTTATGATCGACAAAAATGATAATACAAAAGTAAAAAATATGAGTCTACACGATCATCCCATCACTGATGGTGATCACGATAAGAAACCACTGCCCTGGCTACCCTGCATAGGAACCTCCTAAAAGGTCCTGGAACTCCAATCACATATCTCTGCAACCTGAGAGGAATGTCATCTATGCTCATCTCTGGAATATCTAGAGTCAAACGCTCTAGATGATGCTCTAAATCAGTCAAAATCTCCGCTGATTGGCCTGTTGGGGCTGGTGCGGTTGCAACTGGTTGTCTTCTCTCGTAAGGTTGGAGATGGGCTGGTCTTTGTGGACCCACATCTGTTTTCAAAAAAATTTTGGTTATTAGTTTTCAAAGACGGTAAAAAATTAAAAAAATTAGAATTTAGCAAACATTGAAAAATGATTTTACCTGAATCATCCCACTGTTCCCTTGCTGGGAGAACCATCTCTCGGTCGCTGCAGAAATCTATCCCGGCGTATGGAAAATCCTCTATCATAAAAAGTTGGTGATCCAACCAATGAAAATATGAAGGAGGAAATCGCACAATCTCAGTACCCTCAGTAGCATGACGAGCCATCAACGCGGACCAACGAACCGTTCTCGGTTCTCGAGGTCGACCGACATCAACAGCAATACTCTGTGGAGCTAACATGGGGATCCTCTCCAGAGCAAAAGAAACAACAATGGATCCGTATCCAAAGTTATTCAGTTTCCCATTTTTTGCTTTGGTTAGTTGGCCTTTTACATTAGCCAACACAGCTTCACACCAGTTGAAGATGGTGCCGCGAAAACAGTCCACGGCAATACACATTTGGGAACCAGTAGCTACATGAAGCGCAACACTCCCACACAGTTTGGTAACAGTAAAAGCAATAACTTTCAATTCAGGACGGATGATGTGGTTTATGTCAATTCGTTTGTCCCGAGGATTTGCCTGGTCATTGCAGAATTCTAGTTGGAGACTAGCAACAGACTGGCCACCTGGCCTAGTCCCAAACAAAGAAACTTGTTCGCCCCTCTTGGACAAACCAATCAAGAAATATATATCCTCCAGCTCAATTTCGAGCCAGTGGCCACCAATGAAGAAGCACTGGTCCTGCACATTCCATCTATTTACCAACCATGTCAAGAGTTCTACTTGTGCCCTCATGCCTAAGATGGCCCAAAATTTGTACAAGCCACATGCTTTTAATGCCTGTTGTGTGGGCAAATGAAGTATTACGGCTTCATCCACTTCCTCGTGCTCACGTTCTCGCCAGATCAGCATCTTGTCAATCCTACAATATATAAAAATGCAAGTTAGAATAGTCTTATTTGAATTTTTTTGGCAAACAAATGAGAAATGGATGTTTTAAAATCAACCGCACGGGTACCGCACCCACACTTTATACACAGAGCGTAGATCCGCACGCGTAATGTGTGCCGGGTGCGGAAACCATGACTTTTTCCTTATAGGAAAAAGTCGGGGTCCGCAGGTAACGTGTGTCCCACCTGTGGACCCCGCGGGCGAACTTTTAAACCATTTTTTGCCCCAAAAATGCAAACTAAAGCCTAAAAACAAATTTGAAACAGATGAAAAATAAGATTGAGAGGTTGTGGATTACCTGGGACTGACGGTTCTCTATTCCAATGGACGAATTTTCCAGAATCTTCACAGGAACTTTCTTACCCAAAAGCTTTTTACTTTTCACTCTGAAACTGAACGGTAAAAATGAAGTTGAAAAAGTCCTTTTTATAAGTTTTTTCGAATGGATGAATTTTTAATTTATTTATTTTTCACTTTAAAAAGGATATTTTTGAAAGCATTTTTACTTATCTTAAACAAGTATGTGTAATGTTTCAAGTTTTTGTGCAGAAACTGGATTTTTCAGGTGAACTGATCGTTTTTCAACAAAGAGCATACTTTTATCACTTTTTCGGACTCTTTCAAAAAATTTACGAAAAAGCAAAACCTTGGAGTCCTCTTTTAAGCCCTTTTCAGACTCTCTAAATATGAAAAGATTGCCGAGTACTTGATTATTTGAACTCGTTAAAGTAAATGAATGATCGTCCTTTCAGTATAAGTTTACCCCTTTTACGGATTGAAATGGACTATTTACGAAAAAGGTATACGTTGACTAATTACGGTCAATAGAGTTATCTCCCGTATTATTTTATCCTTTTTCGGGCTCGAGAGACTAAATTTATGAAAAAGTACACCCACGGAGTTTTCTTAAGTTTTTCTTCTGACTCCCTAAAATTGAAAAACACCGAGTTTCTCCTATACTGGACTCGTTAAAACTTAACAGTAAAGGACCTGTTTAATTTTCAACAGGAATGAACCACTCCTTCTTAGGGTTCGAATTTTAAACTAAGTTGGACTCATCCGAAGGATGAGCTTATAACCAAGCAAATGTTATCCTCCTCAAGCTTGTCAAAAACAAAGAGGTACTTGCCAGAAATGGTGGGGGAAAAAGAGAGAAAAATGGGCGTGTTTGTTGTATTTTAAATTTTTCAAAAATTCAGTCAACCACTCTTGAACACGACACTTTCATTCACCTGGGTTGGGAAATCCTTTGCCTAACAGTTAATCAAACCACATTGAAAGTCTTCAACTGGTTTCTGGGTATTAGATTTGGGTCAATTGTTACCAAGCCATCTGCAGTGTCGTTATGTGTTCAAGAGAACAGTTTAAATAAACCATTCATCTGCAAAATATCTGTCATCCATTTTTGACCATCCCTGAGTCAGTCCTTGCCAATATATTTTCAAAACTTGATCTATGATTTTGTGTTGTGGGCTTGCCTACGACAGTTCACTTTCTATCGACATTAGCATATTATCTAGGAAGTTGATCCAGAAATCGTCAGTACCTTGAAATCTGCATGCCTTAATGGCAGGTTTCTCGCCTTCGACGACAGGTTGCATCATTGACCTTCGATCGAATGATTCCGTGACATGTTCGACTTCAGCTCATTCATTCACATTTCATGGATTGTACTGAGTACTTTGAGAGCCATTGACATTATTGGTGGTTTCACACTTGTTAACAGTTTACATCATTGACTGGTAATCAAGTGGTTTCTACCATGTTCGACTTCAACACATTTATTCACATGGATAGAATCGTACTAGTTTGAGATGCGGAAATCAAGACCCTGGATCTAGTTTCCACCATCCAGGCTGCGAGGAATTTTGTTGTCATCTATACAGTAGACTATTTATAAACAGATGGCTGTGTCCATACTGTGTCTACATATATATGTACTATGATGTATTCAAAATCATTCCTGTATCAGAACGATTTGAGTTAGTTTCTAGTTAGTTTTAATCTGAGTATGGGAATGCCTACCTCAGTGATGACATATATATGTATATATTTTTCATTGAATGTTTTTACAAGTTCCGACTGGGGTGTCCACAGGATGATCTTTGAAATGATAAAGTACTGCACTCTTCATATATGACAGACTTCAACTTCATCTATTCCAGACTTTGCACTTTAGGGGGCAATTTGTTACACTAAAAACTATCATCCTGACATTTTAATATGAGTATGAGCTCATTATTACTCATACTTCCTCCTTTTGCAAGTCTAACATATCAACGCCTCATGTCAAGCTTTCAAAATCAGAGAAAAGTTCTTAAAAATCCCCTAAACATTGGTATCGCACTTTCTCTATTCATTTCCTGCGGTCCCGCACCTAAAGTTTAGCTTGCCTGCGGAACCATACCGCACGTTCTTTGTGTTATGGGTGCAGACCTCTGTAAAACTCAAAAAGGCGAGAAAGTAAAGATAAAAAGTTGATTTCAGATGAATTCTAGAAGATTCTAGATGGGAATTTTCGGGAATGGATACGCTTTGAGAAGGTTCATGCATCCCTCACTTAATGGAGCTAACCCCTTGATGTAAGGAGTTAATCCCTTTGAAGGAGGATTCTATCCCTTCATATTTGGAACAAGAAACCTCCTCTTTTCCACTATAAAAAGAGGCCTTGGGTAGCCTCAAAGGGAGTTCAAGCTTAAGATATTTGAAGTTAAATGCTGTTGAGATTCAGACTCAGTTAACTAAGACTTTATGTGAGGTTAAATCACTCACTTCTATTTGTCTTGGTTCAAAGAGTGCAATGCTTGTCAAATTAGAAGAGATTCCTGCTTCAGACCCCGGGAGGACCTGCACAACATCAAGGCACAGGTTGTAAAGGTTTTCTTTATTTTAAGTTAATACAAATATACTCATTTCTCTCATTAAACTGTCTATTCATGGTTTATTTCATAAATTCCTTGATCATTATGATGAGTATGGTTTATAATAATGCCTATATAGGTGTTGTGTAATCTTTTTGCTTGTTTGTGACTGCAGATTCACGAGGAATGTTCTTTCAAGTGCACGGGAATAACTTCAACGAGATCAAGCAAGCGCTGGACATAAGGTAGGCCTTACACCTATATAGTGTTTTTATGAATCTTGTATGCTTAGAGAGATATTAGTATAATTGGCTGTTTTTTGCTAGTTACTTTTAGTACTAGAGAGATCGGTCTTGTCCGCAAGACGGATTAATCTACACAACAGAGAGGTAGTCACTGATCAGGGGGCTCAATTTACATCCCATCTCATTGAGAACCTCATGAGGCAACATAAGATAAAGCATAAGACTTCCACTGCCTATCATCCTCAAGAAAATGTCTAGGTGGAAGTGAAAAATAGAGCCTTGGAAAACATTCTCAACAAGGTTGTGAGTAGCAACAGGAAATATTGGGGGCAGGAAATTTGGTGGAAGCCACTTGGGCTTACAATACCACCTGGAAGACAACTACATATTTTACTCCATATGATATAGTTTATGGGAGGAAATATTTTCTTTCCATTGAGTTTGAGTATGAAAACCTGAGGATGGAAGCTTAGTTGGAATTGGAAATTTCAAAGGCACAAAAAGAAAGGTTTCTACAACTAAATGGTTTGGATGAATTTAGAATGCAGACCCTCCTTCACACAAAGTTAATCTAGCTGCAAAGGAAACTTTGGCATGCCAAGCACATAAAAGAAAAGACATTTTAGGAAGGAGATTGGGAATTTATCTATGAATCCATATTCAAGGACTTCAAGGGAAAGCTTATGACTAGGTGGACAGGACCTTATCAAGTGGAGAAATTCCATGACAATGGAGTTGTTCAGATCAAAATCATAGATGAGGAGGGGATCCCTCTGCTTGTCAATGGTTATAGGCTAAAAATGTACAAGAAGCACCTCTCTAAGGCTGAATTTATCAATTCAATAAACAAGGAGGTGAATGTGATTGGGAGCTCCATAGTTTCCAACCACTCACCTTCCTAGAAAAGGAGAAAAACAAGAAAAAATAAAGAGGACTGGGTGAAAACCTTTGTGAGGCATGCAAGGCCAAATCCTGGGTTGAAAACCTCCATGAGGTGATCTTGGAGCAAAAAAAAAAGAGAAATAAAATAGAGAAATAAAATATCCTTGGGTGAAAACCTCTTTGAGGTGCCCAAGGGAGGCTGATGGGTTGAAAACCTCTTCTGAGGCATCCCACCTGTCTTCAAAAAAGAAGAAGAGAAAAAAACAAAAAAATGAAAGAGAAAAAGGAATGAAACAACACCTATGCACTAACATGCTTCTTATTTACAGGTTGCTGATCAAAGACAATTTAGGCAAAGGGAGCATAATCCATTCTCTCTTTCTCTCTTTGTTCTACCTATCCACTCCATGTCCAATGCGAGTATGCATCCATTCATTCATTTCTCCCCCTAGGTGAGAAAATTTTTCATGTTTTTCTTACTCTCTCTAGTGCTACATGATGTCCTAGGCTCCTACAAGATTTCCTGTAGTGATACAGAAAACACTATAATGCTACAGGGAAGGCATTGGAGGAGGAAAAAGATCACTCAAGGCCACCTAACCATCAAGAAAACATAAAAAACATTTTTTTTGATATATACCTACCACTCCTAACCATCACTCCACTCCATGCATAAATATTCACTCACTAAACTCTTTATGTCGCCACTGTGAGCTAGTTTAGCCAAATCCTCACATAGGGCCTCTCCTCTCATATAATCCTCCACTTCACCAATCCATTCACATCCTAACACCATCCCTAGCATACCCGCACTACTTCTCATCATTCCTTAGCTCAGTGGAGCTCCGAAACTGAAATAAGTGGATTGCTACAAGAAGATGATCACTTGCTGTAGCAATTCTACACATTTAACCAACACATCAAGTAAGCACGATGTAGATGATGAATATGGCTCTAAATAATCACCATAGGAATCCAAAAGGGAATCCACACCAGCAGAAACACGAGTGCCTTCATGAGGCACCTACAAAAAAATCAACAAGAAAAATAAATAAGAAGCTCACTCAGAAAAATAAGCTTCTCACTCAGAAAATAAAATAAATATAAATAAAAAAACACAAAAAGGAAACAAATCACTGATGGCCATCACCATGATCCAGCTCCCTGCATCAAAGGATCCTACCACTCATCAGAATTAGGTAGACTCAGGTATGGCTCCCTCACCCTCTTGTTATGCATCCTTCGGCTAAAATGAGTTAATGTCGAGAATAGAGAGTTTAATAGGAAAATAGGTGGCCAATTAACTTGGCCACCCTCGAAGAGTTAAAGTAAAGAGTTAGTGGGGTTTGTATGCCAAAAGGATATGTCACATCAGTTAAGAGAGAGATCATGAGGAGTGGGATTTGATTCTGATGCAGATGGGAATGATTGGCTTGAGTGGGACCAATAGTCCAAATGAGGAAAGCTCGTGCATTACGAGATCAATTAGAGAAGGAATGATAAATGAGCCATGGAGGAGATTTGATTCATGGTCGAGTTTTTCATGCAAGTCAGTGCTACAGGAAAGTCTGTTGGTGCTATAGGAAGTTTCCAGGGAGGCCACATAGTGCTAGAAAGTTTCATTAAAGTAGCCCTAAATGTATTGGCACCCCAACACCATCCTTCAAGCAAGAAAACATCAAAATTTCATAGGTAAGAGGACATCACCCCACCAATTTTTTCATGAAAATTTACACACAACCAAGCCATAATTCAGAAATTTAAGAGGTTGTTAAGAGAGGTAGATGTAAGAAAATCATAGTTTGTGTTAAGTTGAAACCTTTGGGTCCCATATCACAAGTGTTTTTGGACACAAGCCAGAAAACCATCTCTCTAACATAGTCACAAGATGGGGGGGGGTGGTGGTTTTTAATAGAAGGGAGCTCACCGACATAAAAAAAATTAGACTACACCCTCATGTGGTTGACATCTTTAGAAATAACCAGTGGCTGGGGTTCTTTGAGCTCACTAAAGGTTTTGATGATGAAGTGGCTCGATAATTTTCTATAGAATTGCACTCCCAAGCAGATGATAAGGCCACCAAAATGGTTAGAGGGCCAATAATTACCATAAGCCCTGAGCTTATTTGCAGAGTCACAACCTTACCTCTAGGAGTTAAGTGGAACAAAGAAGATAGAGTCTCTAGGACTTCCTATAAGAAGATTTTATTCTTTCTTAATGAAGAATAAATTGAAGATAAGAAAGGGGCAAGAAGGGAAACTCTCCCTTACCCATGGGACGAGGTAGTGTACCATATCATGAAATATATTTCTCGTGAGGGGAGACTAATTGTGGTCCATGCATACCATTTCAGATTATTGCATGAGCTTAGATTCAAAGGAGATCTTCCCCTAGAGAAGAGATTAAAAATAATATACTTCCTTCTACATTCAATCAGGGATATGAGCTAGAGGGTAAGGGAGAGAAAGTATCAACACCTTGCTCACCATGGTATCATTAAACTAATAGTGGGAGATGCTCTCAACAGACTCAACATCCCTATATCTTGCTCCACCTTCATAGACATGGACAAAGAAGAATTGATTGGGACACAAGCTATCACTCCAGGACACACCCCTACCTCTACCCTTGGAGAAAGGAGTATCAAAGAAGAAGTGGAAGAGAATGAAAAGATAGAGGAAGAAGAGGAAGAATATGAATAAGAGGAAGTGGAAAAATAGGCACAACCCATAGAAAATATAGGATCATATGAAAGGAAATAGGAGGAGGAAATAAAGATGAAGAAAAGTAAGGAAAGCCAGAAGAGGAGAAGATGCTAGACCCCAAGCTGAGCATTGATATCTCTCCTCAAAAAACCAACATTTCACCAGGAACCACTGAAAAGGAATTAGTTGCCACCTTAGCCAATATAAGTCCCCTTGCAAAGGAAAATATAAAAATACATACTCCCATGTACTTCAGGGCCAGGAAGAGTGCTGGGGTGAAAGAATAGAGACCTCAAACTCCAACCAAGAGCCCAATCACAATTGAAGAATCACCCAATAAGAAAGAAGAAATAGGGCCAAAGGAGGGAAATATTCAACAGGTCACTTCACCTAAAAAGACACCTGTGACCTATATAAGAAGATACTCCTCAAGGATAGAATCCCTCAAACAAGTACCAAACCCCACAAACCTTCAAGAAGAAGAAAATAATGGGAAGAAAAGAAAAGAGGTTTTTCTATAGGAAAAATAGAGTTTGGTTCATGAAACTCAGACAATGCTATAGGAAACACAAAATGTTCTATAGGAAGAAAATAAAGTCATGGGGGAAGAGAAAAAGGCACTCTTGGAAGGGAAGGAGCCCAAGATGATGAAACACATGCATAAATTGAAGGTCAGGATGCCAAAGGAAAGAAAAAGAAGGAGCCAAAGGAAGACCTTGCCTCTCCAAAAATTGTCACAAAATACATTACAACAATTCCACATCCTATCCCATAGCCAAACCTAAGATCTTATTACACATTCATTGAAGGAGGAAAGACGATCCCTCAAAAGCGCTTAGTTCCCCTGTTCTATAATCTATAAAAAGAGAGAGAAAACACACACCATTGGATTCAAATTTCCAAAACGAAAAATGTGCAAGATGTAGGGATCATGGAAGAGAAACTCACTAATATGGGGAGAGATTTGGCCGATTTCAGACTTAGGGAGGAAGTTCTAAAGGATAAAATACAAGAGGCACAAGCAGAGAATGCAAGATTAAATGGAGAATTGCAATAGAAGGACAAGAAAATTTCCACCATGGATGAACTGTGCATGGAGGCAATACACCACAGAAATCCTTCCAAACCTTATTCCATCTACCTGAAGGAATAGTGGATGCAGTTTCAAATCAAAACACTAGCCTAATATGGGTCATTACATTTCCAGAATTATGGGCAATTTATTGATTTTTGCAATCAGTCCAACATAGAGGATAAGGCCAAATTGGCAGAATTTTATATGCATAATCTTATATTAATTGATCTAAACATTTGGGACCCTAACTCTAGGTTGGGGGATATGAAAATGATGGCCCTAGCCTCTTGTACAAGCAATGAAGAGGCCAGGGAAGAGGAGGTCAAAAAGGTGATGAAGAGGGAAGGAAAAGAGCCTCTCCATGTCAGGGTATAGCTATTCAGCCCTAGAGGGTTCATAAATAATAATCTAATGATAGCCAATGATGCCAACCTTGTAGATAAATACCTCAACACCCAAGCACAAACAATTTCACACTCTGATGAAATTTCTTGACTGCTGGGAGAGGAGTGTGTGATTGCATGTCATAGAAGATGGAATGACCTCCCACTTATCTTAAAAAACATGGAGTATCATACTCCAGAATGATTGAGAGATGACCTAGAAAGGGAAAATTTGTACAAGAGGGCCATGTAAAACATGAATATCCAATGGCTTGGCTTAAAACTCAGTCCACCTTTGGTGTTGGGACTGGGTGAAGGAAAAGATAAAGCTGAAGAGAACAAGGAACGGGAGGAAGTAGAAAAGAATGCATGATTCTACCCTCTTTAGGGAACTCCTTCCATGATTCCTTGGGATGCCAAGAGAGGCCACAAGGGCACTAAAATAAATGAAGAAAGAGGACTAAGTTTCATAGAGGATGAAAAACCAGTTGGTAGGGGGGTGATGACGAGCACCATCATTAGGTACATTTTAAGGGGTTAATTGTCACCTTTTTAGCTTATTTATTCTCTCTTTCTCACATTTAATTTCATTATTTTCATATGCTACTTAGTGAAGATGGTTTATTAAGGGTTTTCATACTTCGAAGCCTAATGTGGTTTAAATGCAAGAAAATAAGGAGAATAAGCCATTTTTGAGGAAGATTGCACAATAAGGGTTTGGAGTAGGAAACAAGGAGTGATTTTAGGAGGGTTGACCACCTCCTTAACTCCTAAATACATCCAATATCTCCTTGAGATTCTCCTCCAACATCTCGAAATCAGAGACAACCAATAAAGTGGAAGATCAAGGGTAACCAAGCTCCACTTCTCTCTAGTCCTAGGGGACAAAGACCTACTTTTTAAAGAGTTTTTGGTAGCTAAACTCTATGATAAATAGGCAAGAGAAAGAGCTCACGAGGATTCGATTTTTAGATGTAGCTAGAGCACTCTTAGCTCTTGTATTAGACATTTTTGACTTTCATGTTATGTACAAGACTGGTTATGAAATAAAATGAGAATTTGGTTTCTTCTCCATTGAGTTAGTTTAAGGGAGCTGAGCTTGTGGGTTAGGGCCCAATACATTGGCCTCAGTCTCTCTTATGTACTTGTGTGTTCTTTCATGTTGCATTAGTTAATATATTTCCATTTCATGTTTAGTAGGTTATAAAATCTCAAAAATATGTGCTAAAGCCTCCCTCTCTCACCTCTTCCATTGGAGCTTGAGGAGGGAAAATCTAGACCACAGACCAAAATTTCTTTTAGTTTATGATTTCTTGGAAAATTTAGATAGATTTCTTTGCTTATCATGGACGTGTTGTAGATTTAGAGGTATATTTATTTTTCAAATGCATAGGTAGTTTTATTTAAATTAAACTCATATTTTCCACCATTGTTATGATAGATTTGTCAATGATGAATGCATGAACAGGTAGTTTGCTTGCAGGTTTTAATAGAGCATCATAGGAGGAATTCCCAAACACCATTAGCTTTAGTCTCCACCCTTGATCAACCGGCTTCCATCTAAGTCACATTCAACCTTGTTTTTGGAAATCTCCACCACAACACCAAGAGCCACCTTGGAGGTGCAAGATAGGGTTTGTGAAGCGTTCTGAGCTTGAATAATGGCTTGAATACCCTTCATCTACATATACTTTCCTCACTATTTCTGGCCTCAAAATACCCTCGACGTGTTTCCTGTAGCATCTCAGGACAACCTATAGCACTACAGGAAATCCTGTAGTAGCGCCAACCACTCACTCCTTCAGCCAAAAATCACTCTTTCACCTCATCTAAGCCTATCCTAGCCTCCAAAACACCTTCAACTCTAAAACCTTGAGTCAGGGACCCTCTTAAGTCACCTCAGCGCCTCCTTTTGCTGAAAATTTGAGTCATTTAAAAGTGTGATTAGCTCATGGATAGATGCATTATTAAGAAAAATAGTTAAGCATAATATAAATAGAACTCAATTAGTCATTTGGTTCAACATGTGTGCCTATATTGGTTTCCTTTTCTGTAAGTTCAATTCGAAAATCTAAATTATGAATTCCATTTAGTTTAATGCCCTTTCCTGCATTATCATAAGTGTGAATTTCTCTTTCTCGCAGATAGCTAGATGAATCATTATGATCTAGAATAGTTTCTTTCTGCGTTGATAGAGTAATGGTCATGATTTATTTCTAGTCTTAGATTTCATTTAGAAGTGAGAAAGACTTCCTTTCATAGAATTAACCCTAGCAGTAACACCTCATTGTATAACTGAGAAGAGTATGGCATGAGTAGAACTCATCTACTGTGCATATAGCACTGTCACCTCCAAGTTTGTATGAAACACGGGTTGATAAAGTAAAGTTGAGTAGCCTATGGGAGTTGTAACGCTCTTGGTGCAATACCATGGCTCACCATCTGGGTCAAAAGCCTTCAATGAGTAGTGATATAGGTTTAGCATTTGCATGGTGAGCTCAGTTGAGAAAAGAAATTGTAATCCATTTCTATTCTTTTGATTAGTGCAAGCGACATTGGGGTATTTAGCAGATTTCTTTCCCTAGATAAAAAATACTTGTTGCATCTCTATGATTTCTTATTGCATATATTAAATTTTTGTTCTAAATTGTGAAATAATGTCCGTAGAATAGTATAGTAGGTTTGTGTTGTGGTTTTGGTTAAAAATTCATGGGAAGTTGAAAATATACAACATAATTTCTACAAGAAATTGTTCTATACTAAAATTAGGTTCCAAATATAAATTTTGGACATCCATATCTTCTTGGGGGGTTTTCAAATCAATAGATGAATGTGGACATCCATAATACCATACATTATTCATTGTCAACCATATTACAATTTCCAAAGTTGTTGTTTTAATTGAATGCTTGGATATTGTCAAATTGATCATTTAGTACATTATATTCTTCATTAATCACGGGTGGAAATAAATTAACTAGAGGGTTTTCATGGATGAACCGTGTGGGGGAATCATCATCTTGAAATGCTAGGATTTGGGAATCAAAAGAGAAATGAGATGTATTTTCATTCTTTTCTTCCTCTAGATGTAAGACACTATTACCTTCTGCTTGATCGATACCTAGCTTAGCATAATGAGAATCAAGATTATTTGGAGCAGTTGTTGGTGTTGAAGATTTATCAAGTAGATCTGGATCTATGGAGTTCTAGGTCATAGATGAAAGAGAGTGAAATAATCCCTTGAATAAGGATCACTTTTGATCAAATATGATTCAAAATTTAGATTTTGAATCAACATATCATTGTCCATATTTTGCTCCATGGGGTTGAGTGAACATTCGGTATTATCTTAGAGAAGGCCTCGATCATTGAAATCAGATGAAGGTTGGAACATATTATGAGGAGATTCATTAATAGGTTATACAAGAAATTCAATGAGATTATGTTGAATCTCATGAACAGGGAGAAGTGATTTACCGATTTAATTTTCAGGTTATCCTACTTCTGATAAACTATTAACAGTTTATACCACAGTAAAAATCTACTCCTTTTTATCCAAATTATCCTCATTACCTACATTATTGATAATCAAAATTTCATTAGTGATGTAAGAAGTCATTTCATTTGGTAATGAAGCTGAAGGAGGAATAGGGATCTCACATGTGGTAACTTCCTCCTATCAGGATTGAGGATTTTCCTGAACCACAAAATTTGGCATAAGAAAATTAGGGATAAGATATAGCCAATTTGTGACTTTCAAATTATAAAAATCATTGGATGGATAATTTCCAAGATTCATTTCAGATTCAAATTTTTATAGAGAAAGGAAATCAATTGCTGAAATTTTTTATTTAAACAAATCCAATCCACATCTTTCTCAGGGAACCGATAACAAAGGTGGATAAATATACCAACAAAATATTCCTACGATTCATTTGGTTTAACTATAAGCCCATTGATCCTTTTTTTTTTTTGATAATCATACTTTTCAAAGGAATGATGAAGCTCCTTAATGAACTGCTCGAAAAAATAGATAGATGCAATTGGTAAGGTTTTACACCATTCCTTAATGTGACCTTCAAGGAGGAGGGTGAAAATTAAACAAGAAACATCTTCACAATGCACTTCATTAGAATGAAAAAAATGAATAAATTGAAGCGTACGTTCTAATATCAATATTTCACCCTCACCATCAAAATTATTCTATGACAAGTGATGAACTATTTCTGTGAGAATTGAAAAAATTAATATTTTAGAAAAACAACCTGGGATAAATATTTGGGGAGGAGCCATTAAAATATAATATTTAAAACAAGGCTCGATAGGGTCATCTTGTCATTTTCCCTCCTTCCAACACCAAATATGTTGAGGGGGAAAAATGTCCCACCAATAGTTAGGGGGTCTCCCTGGTGTGAAGTCCCAACTAGACCAAACACCGTTTGGGATAGGAACCCCATCTAGTATATTGTACCGGGTGCTACCATGTAAGTTTTACTCCTAGATTTAAAATGTAGAGATGTTAGAGTGAGGGAAAGAATGAAATTCCTAGAAAATGGAGACGAGACCAACCCAAGATTGATAAACACACAAAACGATGTTCAATAATAAGGAAAAAAAATAATAACAAGAAGTACATATCAAAGAGGAGTTAGTTATCCAAAACCATCTGATGGCATATATTTAAGAAAGTGTTAGAGGTTCAATGAAAATTTGTTCGCAATAATTTACTAGCATTTACATGGAATAAAATATCAAAGATTCGATAGAAAACACTCATGCAACAACTACAAATTAGTTCATAAATATATCACTCACATCAAAGGAGACATATAAACACAAGGGAAATACCAAATAACCAATAAAAACATTATTAAAATGAACAAAAAATAATTCCAAAAGTGAATAACTTCTTATTATTCATGTTCCAAATTCAAGTACATGTTAAACAAGTCCATCAAAACCTAGTAGTGAAATATAGGCTTCTCATACCACCTTCAAGCAAAAACCATAGACTCACCACAACTCACCTAACTATCTGCAAAGAGAAGAATGCTTCTAGCTCCTTCAACACAAAACGACTCTCTAATGCTAACCTAGCTTAAGTTCTAAAAGTCCCTTTCAAATGAGGCATGAGGGCATATTCATAGAAATGAGGTGACCTTTCACCTACACTGATGACTCTTCAAATCCCTTATGACCTTTAGAATCCTTCATGACTTTAAATGAATTTCCATTTATTATTTTCATAAATGAACATTTACAATATGATAATAAAGCCCCAACATATATTTTCATAAATCATGAAGCTTCCAAGTATGTTGTGACCTTGGAGAGATAAATTTTCGTTGATAATTTTGAACCTGTATGAGTTGTTGGACAAGAACTAAGATATATGCTTGTCGTGATAGAGTTTTGTTCAATAACTACTGCATTAGTTTCCAATTAAATTGATCTTGGGACTAGGCATAAAATTGAGGCTGAGACACATGGGAATATGTTTTCTTCAAACTATTCTTTCTTTAGGAATTTTTCATCATAATGCCCTGATCATTAACATCTTCCACTAGTTTTAGACTTTGTGCATAACTTCATGGGGCTTCCTTGTAATCTTGTTCAATAACATCATTTTCCTCCTCTTTATTTGGAACAATTTCTTTCATAATATTAAAGTTAATATGAAGTGAACTTCCCTTGTCACATGGTTTAGCCTTCCCTCAACCTGCCTTTGAAGTACCCTACCAAATAAATTTTGTATTCACCTTAGATAAAAAATTAATTGAATAGATAATGTGATATGAACTCTTTATTTTAAAAGAGGATTTTCCAAACAGAGAAGAATGAAATTCAAAAATGTATTTTGGGGTGTTTACACATGTCTCAAGTGGCTTGAAAAGATCCTTCTCAATATTTATAATCTGGATAACCCGTGTAAGACATTTGGAAAAAAATGTAAGGTCTCTAGCGTGATAAATTAACCTAGTATCCATTAGTTCATTCATCAAACCTGCGAGGTTTGTAATAATACCCTACATATTTGACAAAAATTAAAAAAAATGATATTTCTTTCGAAACGACGAGAGTTTTATAATATTCTATATAGACTGTTCAATGTTTGAGATTTTAATTGGAGAGATGTCTTATTTATGAGAGCCCTGGAAGCCTTAACTAAATCCATAGCTTTGTTTTCATCACCATATGATATTTGGTATCATTACTATATTTGGTCTATAATTTGAACCGTTCAAATAATTCTCATGATACAATGACCCTCTTTCTATTGGAATTTGTGGGGTGGTCCTAAGTGTTTGCATTATGTTGCTCTTTGAATATGTTGTCACAAGTATAGTGCCAAAATCTAAGTGTCTCTTTTCTCTCATGAATAAATACCATCACTCATTCATAAAAGGAACCTCTTAGCCTGAGAATCACACACCATTACTCATACTTTGGGGATTTCAAGAGATGAACACTCTTAAAAAAACTTGTACCCTAACAACCTGCTCCAATATATTTATCACATCAAAATTCATTGGATCAGTTCTTTTGGTTTAAATTTCGGGCCACATATTTTGAGAACAGAGCTTCCTTATTCCATTCTAGGTCAATAACTTCACTTCTAAAAGAATCATGTTGGATATTAAAAACTTTTATTATGCCATTCTTCATGTCATGTAAGAAATATTTCACTAGATCAAAGCTAGCTAGCAAGTGGTTCCTAGCTTCTTGAAAGCCCCTCCTAATTAAAAATGGGGAAAGGTATGGGAAAAAAATAATTCTAACTTCCTGGGTGGCCACATGTAGTAATCCTTTCTTAATATCAATATTAAAGAAATTTTGACTTGGATAGGCCAATTTATCCCTCTAAAGTAGAATCAAGACATCATAACACTGTAAATGATCCAGGTGGATCCATTAGAGAAATTTTGAGGTCTAAAATGGGTCTGCTAAGGAATATTATAAAATTATAGTGGAAATAATAAAATAAAAATAGATTACATCATCAAATTTTAGATGGAAAAAAAACTACTTTTCCAACTCATATTTTCAACTTATCTCCCTACAGTTTTAATCAAATTTCGACTGAAAACACTCATTGGATGCATAATTTAATTTCTCATCCAATGAGTACCCATGGTTCATACTTACAATGGACCTTGATAGAAGAAAAAAGAGAAATATATGAAAAAATGTGACTAATCACGTTTTTTTCATGTATTTCTCATTTTTCGTGTACCATGGTCCATCAGAAGTATGCAAGATTAGAGAAATTTTGAGGTCTTAAATGGGCCTCCTAAGAAAAATGTACAACCAAAATAAACTTTATAAGAACCAATAGGGTTCAAGATGATGATGTCAACCATGGGGGAAGATTCACCATTTTTAGGGTAAAAAAGTAAAAATATTAAAAAGTAGTAAAATAATAAAACTACTTTTTCAACTTATCTCCCTAAGGTTTTCCTCAAATTTCGAGTGGGAATACTCATTGGATGTAAAATTTGATTCCTAATCCAAGGGGTACCCATGTTTCATACTTTCTATGGACCCTGCTACACAAAAAATGAAAAATACATGAAAACACATGATTGTAATCATGTTTTTCATGTTTTTCTCATTTTTTGTGTAGAAGAGTCCATCGAAAGTATGCAACATGGGTACTCCTTGGATGATGAATCAAATTTTTCATCCAACTAGTGTTCCTATTTGAAATTTGAGTAAACTCGTAGGGATATAAGTTGCAAATACGAGTTGAGAAAATAGTTTTTCTTTTTTCCCTCTAAACTTTGATGATGTAATATAATATTATTTTATTATTTCCACTATTATTTTATAATTTCCTCAAGAGGCCCATTTTAGACATCAACATTCCCTTAATGCATGGGTACTCCTTGGATGAGGAATTAAATTCCGCATCCAACGAGTGCTCATGCTCAAATGTTGAGTAAAACCGCAGGAAGATAAGTTGAAAATACAAGTTGAAAAAGTAGTTTCTGTATTTTTTTTATTTTTTAATATTTTTACCTTTTTAATCCAAAAATGGAAAATCATCCCCCATGGTTGACATCGTCATCTTAAATCCTACTTCTAATAAATTTTATTTTTTTTGTACATTTTTGTGTTGAAAATAGAAACAAGAAATCTTGAAAAATAACATCAAGGAGGATTTTAATTTAATTTTCCGTTAATTAAACTAGAATAAAATTGTGATTCCACATCACATGACAACTTGTATGATTTAATTAAGTTAGGATTACTTATTTGGTTTAGTTAATTCAATTTGAGGGTCAAACTAGAGGCATGTAGAGTGCCTCCTACAATATAGAAGCCCTGGTTGAGTTTATTTTGAGTTTTAATTAATTAACTAAAATTATTTGAGTTAAATTTAGTTAAATTAGTTCTAACTGATGGAGGAACTATTAGGAGGTTAAATAACGGGGTGTTGCTTAAATTTTTCAACTAGTTAACAGATAATTCACTCATAAATAACTCATGCATGTCAGTTATGAGAAAGCCCCAGTTGAGACTGGAATTCAAGGGAAATGTACTATCACTGGTATAATTATCCAAATAGTATAGGTGGTGCATGCAATCAGACGAAGGCCCCTAATTTATTGAAAAATATGGCTTGGGACTTTCCCTAATCAATAGGGCCTAATTATACAATGAAAATGCGTAGGGAAATAGGGATCATGGAGGGAAGAAAATTGGTTAAGTATTGAACTAGGATTGTCTAGGAATCATTAAGATAGATAAAGATAGTGTAGAGGTTTCTCAGCTTGGAGAAAAGAATTGTAATATTCTCAAATTATTTGGCTTATACAATATAAATATAGTGGGGTTTTTAGCTGAGGCTTTCCCCAGATAAATCTTTGTTTTGTGCAATCAAAATTATTTCTCTTTCTTATTCATGTGATTATGCGATCGTAATAGGTTTCCACAATTGGTAGAGTAGATTCAAGTATTTTTGCTATCATATTACAATATCTGTTGAATCTACGTGGATTTTATACATGGTATCAGAGTAGGAATCACTCTAGAAGAGAAGAATATAAGTTTTTTATGTGCATGTGAATCAAATTTACAGATCTACTCTTCAGGACCATCAACAGGATCATGATGTCTTTCTATGGATTGAGACTCGAATATTCCATTGAGGGTAGTTCTAATTACATAGCTTGGAGAGATAGGATGGAAGAATTTTTGGAAGATAACAAGATGAAGAAATTTATAGACAATGATATTACGAAGCCTGCAACAAATTATGCTCAAGATTTGGTGACATGGAAGAAGAACGTAGCAAGTTCAAGAAGGATTATATTGGAAGGTGTTCGAGATCATATTGTATTGAACCTCCGTGGAAAGGAAAATCCATATGATATTTAGAAGACCTTAACATATTTGTTTTAGAACTGGCACTGAAGGATAAGATAAAAAAAATTAATATGGAGGAGGGAGATACAATACCAAAGCAATTGAACAAGTTCACTCATTGTTGTGAAGATCTTGGACGTGTTGGTGTTAATGTTTCTAAGGATGATCTGGTGAACCTAGAACTTATAGGACTTCCTAGAGATGGAAAAACTACCAGGATTCGGTGAATGGGAGGGAGAAGTTACCAGATTGGGAGTGATTGTGCTCCGATTTGGTGCAGGAAGAGATTAGGAGGAACACTAGAGATGAGACATATTCAAAAGAAGAGGACTTTTCATTAGCCGGAAAAGGAAATAAATCCAAGGGAAAGAAGTCCTAAGGATAAGAGGGAAAGAAGAAATACTTTTCCAACATCAAGTGTTTTCATTGTCATGAGTTCGATCACTATGCCACAAAATATCCACAGAAGAAGGCAAGCAAGAAGGAGCCTGCAGTAGCAGCAACAGGTGAAGTTATAGCTTCACAATTCAAAATTGATTTCACTCCCATTCCATGCATGGAAAGCACTATAATGTGATGCATGTGGTATCTCGACATGTGGTGCCTAATTCCATTTGACGAGGAATAGAGATCTCTTCAGTGACTTGGAGGAGAAAGAATTCAAGAAGAACATAGAGTTTAGAGATGATGGGAGGTATAGTGTGACCAACATAGGTAATTTTACCTTTCACAGGGATTATGGCCCCCCTCTCAAGCTCACAGATGTGTTGTTTTTTCCAGAACTAAAGAAGAATCTTGTTTCCATCATAGTATTGGAAGATTGTGACTATGATATGATTTTTAGCAAAGGAAAGGTTTTCCTTAGACACATTGCCATGGGACAGGTGAAGTAGATTGATGTGTGAGTAAATAAAATGTATGCTATCGAGGTCAAAGATGCATGAAAATATTTGGGAAGAAAGGAAAAGGGTAGAGAATTGGTGGTTGAGAGGGAGCATAAATTACCTCTCAACATGAAGGCTCAGAAGGAGCCTTAGGAAGTTGTGGAGCAACCACAATTAGAGGAGCATAGAGGAGGCCGAGTGGAGACATCCACTCAAGTAGAGACCTCTAGTAGGGGGAAATTTCAAGCCAAGTGGGAAGAGGGAGAAAATGCAACCATACATCTAGGTGAGAGGTGGGGTGATGTGAAGAAATAGTCCCAAGGTTGTAGAAATTTGGGTAGGGTCCATTGAGATGTATTTTCTCATGGATCATTACCTTGCTAGGGGGGTCCACAGTATACAGTAGCAGGATGGATAAATGGAGGTTGATACAGTCATATGTTAGATTGACAGATGCAGAGATTAGCAACCGTTAGATACTGGGGAGTGCAGTGGAGAGATGGCAGCAGTGTAGATGGCACAATGCGAAGTCTGTAGCATCGCAAAGTTTTCAGTTGACAGTGCAGTAGCTATTATTAGTTAGAGACTTCGGTGACAGATGCATCATAATAATCACATTTGATTCAACTTTTTGGATGCTTTTCAGTTTCAGAAGTTGTAGTAGAAACACACTATAGAGAAGTTTTGCATGCAGAAAATTCCAAAGGTACTAGATCGTGATAGAGTTGAATTCCTTTCTTGTTGAGAGGGAACGTTGAAAATGAAAACAAGAAATATCAAAAATGGAATCAAGAAGGATTTTAAATTAATTTTACCTTAATTAAATTAGAATAAAATTGTAATTCAACATCACATGACAACTTGTACTAGTTAACTAAGTTAGGATGACTTAGTTGGTTTAGTTAATTCGAGTTGAGGGTCAAGCTAGAGGCATGTAGAGTTTCTTCTACATCATAGGAGCCCTGATTGAGTTTATTTTGAGTTGTAATTAATTTACTAAAATTATCTAAGTTAAATTAAGTTAAACTAGTTCTAACTGATGAAGGAACTAGTAGGATGCTAAAAAATGGCGTGTCACTTCATGTGTTCAACCAATTAACTGATAATTCACTCATAAATAACCCATGCATGCAGTTCTGAGAAGGATCCAATTGATATTGGACTTAAAGGGTAGTGTACTGTCAGTTGTATAATTATCCAAATCGTAGAGGTGGTGCATGCAGTCAGAGGAAGGCCCCTAATGGAATGTGTAGTATCGATTGGGAATTTCCCTAATTAATAGGGCTTAAATACCCAAGGAAACTACACAAGGAAATAGGGATCCTAGAGGGCAGAAAATTGGTTAAATATTGAACCACACTTGCCTAGGAATCATTAAGACAGATAGAGATAGTGTAGAGGTTTCTCATCTTGGATAAAAGCATTGTAATATTCTCGTATTCTTTGGCTTATGAAATATATAGATAGCGGGTTATTTAGCTTAGGATTGCCCTAGATAAATCTTTGTGTTGTGCGATTGAAATTCTTTCTCTTACTTGTTCATGTGATTATGTGATCATAATTGGTTTGCGCAATTTGTAGAGTAGATTCAAGTATTTTATTTTAGAATATTACAAGATCAATTGAATCTACATGGATTTTCTATATTTTTTTTTGAGGCCCATTTTTTACCTTAAAATTTCTTTGATGCCTAATGGCCCAAAAATAAAAGTCCTATAATCTCACCAAAACTAGGACCATATTGAAGAGCTTGTAAAATATTTCCAACAGTGAAGATTATGCCTCAATTTGATTTTGTATGAGGGATTTATGCTCAGTAAACGTTTTGGTCAAACTTGGCGCAAGGGATAAATTTAGTAGGTCACAAGTTAAATTTGGAGCTTCGAAAACTTTAGAAGTATAGCCAAATTTGGAAGCTTGGGGGCTAAATTTAGCAGACCACCAGATAAATATAGAAACACATATACAATTTGTGGAACAACCAAATATGGTAGTACCTTGCAAACTTGGCAGTGGACTAGTGTCCCAATAAAGAGGGGCCACATGGGCCAACCAAATGGTGCCACATGGCACCTTGTGGGCGGCCAAATTGGCCCAACCATCCTAGGAATTGGAAAGTCAAATGATGGATCGTCAAGGTTGGAAAATGATTATGTTCCAATGGCTTAAAATGGTTCCAAACTTGGTGCTATGGTTAAACATCTGACGGAAAACAGTTTAATATAGCGATAATGTCAACATGCAGTCTAAAATCGACAATGATGACTGCTATATTTTGGTGGCATATAGTTTAAAACGGTTGGTGAGAGGATAACTGACAACAACCATATATGTTCACGGTCATATTAAATACCAATTGACGATCAACTAGCGGTTAAGTTTTGATGAAACAATTAATGTATTGAGTTTTATATCTGATTTGAATTGACCGGGCGATAAATATATGTATAACCATTAGTGGTGGTATCAGGCAGTTATATTAAATTTAAACACCCAACATTTAAAACATATATGTAGTCAAATGTTTGGTGGTAACAATTAAATGCCAGCCAATATTAAAACAAACTAATAGCTGAGCGGAGTTTATTTATCGACAATTTCAGTTCAACTGATATATATTAATAAAAAACAAAAATGGGCCATGGGTCATGGGTTTTGAACCCTTGAAATGCCAACCTAGAAAAAAAATAAAGAAGGTGGGGTCACCGTGGGGCCAACAACACTACATTTTTATCACTGCCCATCATGTTTTATATAAAATCACTATATGCCATGCGACGAGGGCATAACCGTGAGCCAACAACGAAGTGAAACCAAGTGAGGAAGAGAGCTAAGAACAAGATGGAACCTTGTTATAAAAACCATGAAAAAAATATAGAACCATGATGTGTAGAAGAAGGAGGGCATGCAATATGAGGAGGGAATATTCTTTTTGATGTTTGTGAGGAACCTCGAAGGTTCCCTAGAGGGTCTAGGGATTATAGTGGCAGAACATAGATGAATTTATACTTATTTTAACCAAAATGTCACAAGGATGTCATTAGTGTAGTCAGTTTTTTCATCTAAGAAAAAAATTTCAATGGTTATGGCATAAACCTTCCTTCTTCATTAATTGTTTGGAATTAAGTTCGAGAAAACAATGCACCTTTCAAATGTAGGTCATGTTTACAATCAAAATTCTTAATAGGACAAGACTAATCTATTAGTGCTATGATTGATTTCATTTAAGCAGCCAAATTTCAATTCACTCCCACGATGGAGGTATAATGATTTACATTTCCATGTACTTTCCTTTTTTTTATGGGATGAATGAAGCATCTTCCATACTATTGAAGCAGGGCCCGAAGATGTAGTCCACACTGGATGAAATCTGTTATCAAACCTTTTTCTGCATTGTATTTATGGCCTCCTTTATGTTTCCTCTTCTTTAAGTATTTGCATATATGGTTATTACATGATCTTTCATGCAATTTTTCTAAAATAAACTGAAGAAAATATCTTAGATCATGTTGGTAAATCATAGAATTCTGGATCAAGTTTGGTATAAGAGTGGTCTTCTTGCTAATGTAAATTGTGAGTATGAATAATAGTCAAAGATTGGACTTGCAACAAGAAGAAGGAAAATGGAGAATGGAAAATAACTACAAGGATTTATACTAGATGATAGACATGGTAGATATATTGTTTGTAGATTATGAGAATAAATTGGAAAATAAGGAAAAGATGAAGAAAGTGAGAGGAATAAATGCATGAAAATAATGATTCCATTTTTGGCTATTTATATAGTTGCGAAATTTATTTTTTTGGAGGGGCTTCATTGAATTTTCCGGCCGAAGTAATTTGCGAGAAAAATTTTAGCCAAAATTTTATAAAAATTTTGACCAAACTTTTTTGTCAATAAAACTAATGGGACAGAGCGAAAAAAACAATTTAGCCGAACTATTACAAAAGTTTGGTCGAACTAACACGTCTGCAACTATGCTGCATCTCGGCTCTGAACACATTTCTTCAACTTTGGAATGATTAAACTCCATCAAAATTTACGAATTAACTTTCGGAACCAAGACAAGCATTTGCAGAATTCAATCTACTTTCAGGAAATATAACTTTTATGGAATTCCATAGATATTCACTAATTTTAATTAATTTTGTAATAAAATGGGTGCAAACAATTTTTGAAGGTCATTATAATTCAGTGAAATCAAATTATGTATATTCCAAAATACACTTAAAAACCATTGAAAAAAATATGGTGCATTACTTTGGTTCGTCATTTGTAATGGGTTGTTTTTATATTTTTAGTTTATAACGAATATGTTGAGAAACTTCACACGAGTTGAAACATATTCAAAATATGAATTTTTTTTGTATTGTTTCAGTTCAAAAAATTCTAGTAATTATGATATGCATCAATTGGTTTCGTAAATATAATGATACCGAAGTAGACTCTGCCTAGATTTTTGTAACACATTTTGTCTCTCAAAAACACAATTTTTTCAAAGAATACACCAACGCATTTCAACATGACTTTTTATGAATCCTTTGATTGTTAAATAACACACACTCAAAGAAATTTTAAGTTGAAATATCAAATGTGAATAAAAAAATTCCAAAAAATAAGTAATAGAAAGCTAATAGAATTTCTGACAAGTTTAATTTTTATCGTAAAATGAAATTCTAAACAGAAGAATTGTTTTGGCTTGTAGAAAGTTGAAGAACTTCTAAAAATGATATTTTTTTGGCAAAAAAGGGCAAAAAGACAATTTTTATTTCTCTCGATTGAAGAGTTATTTTTACAATTTTTCTTTTTCATATAACTATAATTATAATAATACGTGGTCAATTTTGAATTGATAGAGGGAAGACACGCCTGATGTTATCTATAATCTATGTGACTTCCATATACAAGGCACTTTCACACTAGAACATGCAAATTTCACCTTGTACAAAGAATGTTGTATAGTTTGTGCATTGTGTGTACCTCCTGTTCAAGATATTTTAGAAACATTGTACACTTGCATTTAGTATTTTGTGTACTGTAAATTATCTTGTAAATATTATTCTCTCGTGATAAGTTAATTGAGTTATTTGGTTGTTATAAGAAACTTTGGAGCACAGATATTTATACCAATATTTTAATCCCATAAAATTTATAATATAAATTTTATTATGTTTACTATTTTTCGTTTAATTAAATATATTTGATAATTTTTTTATTGCTTCAAGATGAAATATCTATCCCAATATGGTAGAGATGTTGTAACCTAATGTTTAACATTTTTACTAAGTCAAATTACATAAAAACAAACAAATAAATAAAAATTAAATAAAATAAAATGATTATTGTAATGTAATGTAAACCTTTAGTTTTATTTTTACATTACATTAATATTTTTATTTGATTTAATTTTAATGGTGTATACCTAAAAAAAATCTCCCCATAGGTAAGAAATTAAAAAATAGATGTTTCTTAGGGCTGAGCCAACACCCTCTTTGTAAAGTAGTGGAAGAAACAACAGTCCATATTTTTCTAGAGTGCCTTTTTGCTTATGCTGTGTGGAATTTTTTTCATATATATTCATTTTTAGACTTGATATGGAATGGTATATCTTGCATTGAAGCATAACACTTATGGTGGGAAAATGCATTCCTAATAAGCTCAATAATATTCCTCTCACTATCAATTGGGGGATTTTTCTAGCACAAAACCATGTCATATTTTAGGAGAAAGCTACAACTCCTGATAGAGTGGCAACTAATTCAATGTCTATATATGATCTGATCTCGGAGATAAATGATATCCACAGGCTGAGGCATATTACTCTTAAAGTAGTGGACCGGTCTCATCGTTGTGCATACTTTGATAGTGCCTCCTAAGCTGGAGGTGAGTTTAGGGGGGGATTTGTATTATAGTTACTTGAAAACCATTTATTAAACTCGAAAGTGTTTTAGGTTGGGGCTCAACTAATTTTGTGGAACAATATAGTCTAAATTTCTTGTTATTATTTTTTATCAAAAGGGGTGCAGAAAACTCCAAGTTTTTGGTGATTCCCTAATTATTATTGTTATTTTTAATGAGCTTATATATTTCACGTACACACACTTATTTCCATGTTGGAGGAGGTCTTGCAACTAAAAAGAAGCTTTGATCAAATTTCATGTTCTTGTATTTTTAGGGAAAATAACACCTTGGCTAATGAAATTTCCAAAGTAGGCAGGAAACGAGCACTTGACATATGGAAGAAATCAAAACATAATGGTGATGGAATTTTTGAGTTCTACCATAAGCCCTTTATAGAAGTCCTGGAGATGGAACATATGTAGGATTGAGTTTCATTGTCTATATGCTCATTATATTATCATGGGATCCTCTTGTTTTATAAGAGGTTTTTATTGATATTGTAGCATTGGAAAGTGTTCCAAGTCTTGCATTTTTTTAGGAGGCTTGGAAATTAGTATTTGAAAGAACCCAGAAACCATTTGTGGAAATTCCACTCGGTTCATGTTTTATTAAAATAATTAATTATTTTAATGTGGTCCATAAGTATAAACTTAGGGAAATTAAATAATTAAATGGTTTTAATAAAAGAGAGTGAGAATATTTTAATCTTATTCATGTTTTAATCTTAGCCATTTATTAGAGATCTAATCTGGGCTGCTGGTTCATCAACGAGAAGATTATAAGAAAAGGCTTGAGGGTCATTTGGAAAGCAAGATGGACACACACTCAGTACCTGAAGGAAATCGATTATGAAGGAATAGAATTCGATTTCAGAGGGAGAGGTTGTAGATGAAGAATAACAGAGACAGAAGAAGGAAGGGGAAGTCCGCAGAGGAAAACAAAGGCAAGAGGAGGACACAAAGGGGACAACACTGAGTCCCCATGCAGAGTGACACAATCCAGAGAAGAAGACCACGTAGAGTGATGGAGAGGGAGCTAGGGTGCCTGATTCATGGTTTCAAATTTATTTATGACCATTCTAGAAATACATGGATCTACTTTCTGAAGACCAAAGACGAGGTCTTTGAGTGATTCAAAGAGTTTGTCTCTGGTAGAGAATCTAACAGGAAAGTAGATCAAGACATTGTGATCAGATAATGGTGGAGACTATATTGAAAAATACTTCACAAGGTTCTGCGCAAAGGAAGGAATCAAGAGAGAATGGACTGCTCCATATAATCCAGAGCAGAATGGGCTCGCAGAGAGGAAGAATAGGACTATTGGGGAACTTGTGAGGGAACTTATTAGGGGAATTTTGAGGTCTAGAATGGGCTTCCTAAGAAAAATTTACAACCAAAATAAACTTTATAAGAACCAATAGGATTCAATATGATGATGTCAACCATGGGGAATGATTCACCATTTTTTAAGTAAAAGGGTAAAAGATTAAAAAATAATAAAATAATAAAACTACTTTTTCAACTCATATTTTCAAATTATCTTCCAAAGTTTTTACTCAAATTTTGAGCAGGAGTACTCGTTGGATGAAAAATTTAATTCCTCATCAAAGGAGTACCCATGTTTCATACTTTCGATCGACCCTGCTACATGAAAACATGAAAAAACGTGATTGCAAACACGTTTTTCATGTATTTCTCATTTTTCGTGTAGCAAGGTCCATCGAAAGTATGAAACATGGATACTCCTTGGATGAGGAATTAAATTTTTCATCCAACGAGTACTCCTGCATGAAATTTGAGTAAAAAATTTGGGAGATAAGTTTAAAATACGAGTTGAAAGAGTAGTTTTTTTCCTTTTTCCCTCTAAAATTTGATGATGTAATCAAATCTTATTTTATTATTTCCATTATGATTTTATAATTTCCGTAGGAGGTCCATTTTATACCTCAAAATTCCCCTAATGGCTATATGATCAAGACATGCCCAAATTTTCGTGGGCTAAAGCTTGTAATACAACCATGTATGTGCAGAACATAGTGCCTCATAACACATTGGGTAAGGTTACTCTTGAGAGTGTGTTCACTAGAACCAAGCATCAAGTGAGCCACTTTAGGATATTTGGTAGTATAGCGTATTTCTATGTTCCCGATGATAAGTGGAAGAAGTTAGATTAAGTTGCTGAAAAATGGTACCTTGTGGGATATAGCGAGAATACGAAGGCTTACCGCATCTATATTTACGAGAGTAGGAAGATAGTAGTGAGACGGGACATGAAATTCATGGAGGAGAGAGCCTTCAGGAAATACAGAGAAATGCCTTCAGTTACACAGTCTGAGGGGGATCCGTTGGTCCAACCACAACGACCTACAGATGATGGCTCTAGTGCCTCTCCAAGACACAAGGATCCTAAGGGAAGCTTTTCCGAGGAAGTGCAAGAACGATACCAGGTGAATTCACCCACGACTAGTGGAAGGATGAGCATAGAACTACAACAAATTATGAAGGACGCAGAGGAATTTGTTGGAGCTCCTAGAAATGAGAAGAGAGAACGCAGGCAGCCAGATATGCACGAGACATTGATAGGACAGGTTGGAGAACCCTCTAGTTTTCAGGAGGTAGCTCATCATCATGTGTTGGTAGATGATATTGTGGAGGAGTATAACTCCATCATGCCTAATGATGTCTAAGAAGTTGTTCCTAGACCTCCAAATAGGTTAGTTTTAGGTTCGAGATGGATCCTACAATATTAAATATGTTGTAGATGGAAACATAGAGAAATTCAAAGCCATGTTTGTGGCTAAGGGGTATGAACAGGAGGAAGGGATAGATTATGAAGAAACCTTGGCCCCTGTATCTCCATATACTTCAATCAGATCCGTCATCCCTCTTGCAGTGCAGATGGGATGGGAAATTCACCAGATGGATGTCAAGACTGTGTTCTTAAATGGGGTGATAGAAGAGTAAGTATACATAGAACAACAAGAGGGCTTTGATATGTGTGAACATAAAAATCATGTGTGCAGGCTTAAGAAAGCCATGTACAGACTAAAGCAAGCCCCAAGAGCTTGGTATTGGAGAATTGACAACTACCTGCAGAAGATGGGATTTTTCAAGAGTGACGCAAATCCCAAACTCTACTATTTGAGAATAGGGGATGAGCCTTTAATATTGGTGTTATATATAAATGATCTATTTCTAACTGAATCATCTAGGCTCATCAAATATTGCAAGGAAAATCTGGCTATATAATTTGATAGGAAGGATCTAGGGTGGATGCACTATTTTATGGGGTTGGAAGTTTGGTAGCAGAAGGGAGAAATCTTCCTTGGGCAAGGAAGATATACTACATAGATCTTGAAGAGATTTTAGATGGAGGACTATAGACCCATGGCTATGCCAATGATCACAAATTGGAATAAAATTGACACGTCCGAGGATGATGAGGCTGATCCTACCTTGTATAGGAAACTCATAGGATCATTGATGTACCTGTTCCACAATAGATCAGACATATGTTATGTCGTGAATACCCTCAGTTAGTTCATGGTAGAACTAAGGAGCACTCATTGGGAAACAACCAAACATGTTCTCAGATACTTGAAGGGAACATTTGAGCTTGGATTAAGGTAAACCAAGGGCAATGAAGTCCAGTTGAGCGGGTTCACTGATGTAGACTAGGCTAGAAGTCCAGTAGATCAGAAAAGTACCAGAGTTGCATCAGAGTTGCATCAATCTATCTAAAAATATTGTGTTTCATGATCGGTTGAAGCACATTGACATCAGGTGCCACTTCATAGGAGACTATGTCTAATAGGGAGCTATATAGTTGAAGTACATTCCTATAGGGTAACAGGTGAAAAATATCCTCACAAAAGCTTTGGGTAAGATTAAGTTTATTTACTTCAAAGAAAAGATGGGGATGGTCAAGAATCCATTCCAGTAGAGGGATGGATGGGCTAGAAATTCAGAAGGAGTGCAGTATGGATGAGGCAATGATAGAGATGGTGTCATGGGAAGAAGTACAACAACGCTTCAGATGAGGGGTATCAACAGAGATATCAGCAACACAATAGATGCTTCAAGTCAGAGTAGATGCAGTTGGTATTTTTCTTGAACACTTTCCTCGCTAAGAGGGAGTGTTGATTTTGTAGTATTAAAAAGTGTTCCAAGTCTCGTATTTTGTGAAGAGGCTTAGAAATCAGTATTACAAAGAACCCAAAAACAATTTTTGGAAATTGCACTCGATTCATGTTTTACTAAAATAATTAATTATTTTAATGTCGTCCCTAACTCTAAAATTAGGGAAATTAAATAATTAGAGGGTATTAATAAAACTAAGTGAGAATATTCTACAAAATGAAGATCAAGTCATATTCTAATCTTAGCCATTGATTAAAGATCTAATCTGGGTCGTTGATTCATCAACGAGAATATTATAATAGAACGATTTAGGGTCATTTGGAAATAAATCCGGGCACACACTCAGTACCCGAAGGAAATCAATTATGAAAGAATATAATTCGATTTCAGAGGGAGAGGTTGTAGAGGAAGAATAACAGAGGTAGAAGAAGGAAGGGGAAGTCAGCAGAGGAAAAGAAAGGCATGAATAGGACACAGAGGGGACAACACTGAGCAACAACACCGAGTCCCCAAGTAGAGTGATGCAGTCCAATGCAGGGGCTACACAGAAGACCACATAGAGTGACGCAGAGGGAGATAGCGTGCCTCCCGGGTGTCAGAAATTCTCCCGAAGGATTTGAGAAATTTATCTCAAGTGTATTCCAGAAGTCTGCTCGTTAAATTCTTGTAAATGATTTTCCTTGCTGAAGAATAATACAAACCATCATCTAATGCACCAGTTTTCCCGCATTGATTTTTTTCGAGGACAATTTTCCAAAAATAACTGTGTTCACGTGATTGTTTCTATTGTGTTATATGTGTTCTATTCTATTTTCTGTTTATGGTTAAATGAATACTGCAGTTGTGTTTATTTTATAATTTATTGAAGAATTTGTAAATAACTTATCATAAAATAAGTAGGTGGAATAAATCTATCAGTGCATGAGTGTTTTAGTTTGAAAATTTCACAATTGTTTTTAGTAATGTTTATGATATTTATGTATTTTGGTTGATCATTCATTTGAATCTTGGCTTAGACAAGATTTCCAGGTTTGTTGTTTTTGGTAATTTTCTTAAGATGGATGTTTTTCTTTATGGAAACATGTTTTTGAATGAATTACAATGCATCTGCAAAAGTTATTTTTAAAACTCTTTAAAGAAAATCATGATTTTTCCTTGGGGAAAAAATTAATTTAAAAATTTTAAATCACACATATATATATATATACAAAGAGAGCATGCACATATATATATATATATATATATATATATATATATATATATAAATATATATATATATAAACAAAAATAACCCTATAAAAATAAAGTAATAATAAAATAAAAATAAAAATGACCCATGGTATTTACCCATGGTATTCATGTGGAATATATCTTATTTAAAGGGGGGAATTAAACCAACCTATGCCCATCTTAACTCGAGATCTACCATGCACCGAGAGAGATCAAATGTCATGAGATGCAAACCTCTTTTATAGTGAAAATATATTTGATCCCTCTTAGTGCTTGGTAGATCCAGAGTAAAGATAGATCTAGGTTGAACAAATATTTTAACAAAGATTATTCCTTCATATAAAAAACATAACATAATTCAATTTATTAGCAAGTTTCTATCTTAATAAATTCTGACAACGCCACAAAGTTTTAAATTCTTTATTATTAGTTCCCCTCATTAACAATGACTTGCTACTTCACAACTTCCCTTGTTAGTTTAGTTTGGAAATCGATTTTGTAAAATTCAAGATTTTTTATTATCCATGATATAATCCAAAATTATAAACATTGATAAATACTTTTATTATAACATAAATGGTTACAATATCTTATAGATGAAATCCATTGTTATTGTTTTATACTAAGTATTTTTTAATTTCTTTACCTCTTCAAAGGGCATGATTTCTACCATGAATGCCAAGAAGGAAAACAATTTACATGAGGTGACTAAGATAGTTATGAGATGAATTTTATTTCATACATTCGCAGAAAAATATGGTTAGATATTTTGGTGATATTATTGGCTATTAATTGCTTTGTAGGTATCTTTTTAATCTAAGAAAATAGATGAACCGAACACATATAAAAAGGGATTTTCGAAAAAAGGCAATATAAAAGATGATATAGGTGAAGATGTGATCCCAATGAAAATACCCACCCACCTCCATCTTTTTGAATGCAGTTGGCCTTTCACTTACATGTGGTCATTGAGGAATTAGAGAAATTGAGAAGGAAACGAACATGATAATAACCATAGAGAGTTTATATATATATATATTATTTATTTTAAATTTTAAATTTTTGCTTAAAGGATTTCATGGAATCATATATTTTAATTATGTAATTTTAAAAATTGGAGTATTGAGCGGTTATTTCCGACATTGAATCTATTTATGAGTTAAATAACACGGTTTAAAGAACTAAAATTTATGGTCTTTCAAAAAATTGTATCACTTTATTTTGTTCAAAACAACAGAAACATCTAATTTTTAGAGTGCACCCCTTTCATAAGCACAAAGTTGCTATTAGATTTTTTTTGTCCATTTTTATCAAATTTTCCCAAAATCTGGTAGGGATTTCTTAGAATTGTAAGATTCAACTTAGTCTGTATAATTTGAGTGCCCAAGGGGAATTTTTAGAGCACTAAATCTGTATATGTATTAAAAAAACATGTTTCAAGAAACTAAAATTCACAATCTTTCCAAAAATTGTAGCACTAGATTTTGACGAAAAAGACAAAAATGTCTAATAATTAGAATGTGTTTTTTTCATAAGCATACTCTAATTATTAGATGTTTTTGTTCTTTTCTGGGTATTTTCTTTAATGAAATTTTGGTGAAACTTCGAAAATATTTTCTTGAATCATAAATTTTAGTTGTATAATGTATAGAATTCAAGTGTGTCAAAGTTTTTTTTTAGAGAATTGAATCTTTTTATGCCTTCAAAATTACATTTTTAAAAACTTGTATCACATAATCAACATATAAACTATACCCTTTTCATATAGGTAATGGATTTTAATAAAATGTCTGAATACATTAAAATAAAATATTTTATTTATAAAATCATTATAAATGACGAAGAAAAATTATTAAATGTAATATCCCGTGTGCGGGTAGGGCCCGCAGCCATGTGTCCGGGTCTGTGTAATGAGGGGTACTGCACAAGGGCCGCCGCCCTCATATGCTCCGGTGGGCCTTAAGACCCCACCTTTAACACCCTGGGATGCCACCATCCCTAACAGCTTGAGCTTTTGGTGTAGTGGTTGGATCTACAGTGGTATTAGAGCATAGATCTGGCTCAGCCTATAGAGCTAGTTGTCTATGTCATCGGAAGAAAAAACCTACATCTGCCACAGAGGTAGGAAGTACAGAGATATTGAGAATAGGTTGGAGAACACCTATGGAGAGGGAGACTGCATTCGAGTGGTGGACACAGAATAGGAGGAGCCTACGGTAGAAGTAGAGCAGGGAGAGCCGATGGCGGATGATAGCGATGCAAAATAGTTTGGGGAAGCACTCCTCAAATCAGTGCAGGATCGGCAAGGCAGATAGAGGTGATGGGTCAGAGATTCACTGCTATGGATGCTAGACAATGTGAAACCTCAAGGGGTCACTAGGTTGGCGAGGGGTTGGGCACATACCACCATTTTCAAGAGCGAGTTGCCACTCCGCACCAAGCTTCACATGCCCCCACTCGTTCCACTAAGCCCACTTTCTTGTACATAGACACTGAGACAGAAGCACCGCAGGAGCCAAGGGCTGACCACATAGGTGATTATTTTGCTGATTACCAGGTGTATGGGCAGGAGTTCAGGGATGCCCTTTTATTAAGAGACTTTTTTCATCTCCGGCGGGACAGCAGACCCCGCGACCATCACAGAGGACATCGGCATTATCATGATGGAGATACCCAATGTATAGTGAGAAGATTCCATTTGCCTACGTTTGATGGTTCATCAAACAGTTCGGCAAAGTCTTCGGGTGGTAGCAGCTTTCTTGGCTCAGCCTGTGAGTCTAAGCCTAAGAAGATCAGAACGTTGAAAAAGATGAGTTTATTCTCATCTATTTTCAGATCAAGAGGGGACATCTCCAAGGAGGTCAAGAAGATTGAAGAAGAAGAAGAGGAAGTACCATGCACTTCCCATTCTCATCAAGAAGAAGGCATTGAGCATGGAGGATACTTGGATCATCAGAGCCTCAGTGATTACCTTGTTGAGTATAGATCTCAACTTAGAGCCTTCAGGGAGACTCTAGATTTTCCTCATTTCATCCAGCTGAAGGAAGAGAAGAGACCATGTAGCAGAAAATAAATCAAAGGTAATAGATTTCTGCTGTCTACCTTTGATGGGTCATCTATTGCAAGAACTTGGGTGAGAAAGTTGGAGGCATTTTTCCTACTACATCTTGTAGTAGGGAAAGAAGTTGTTGAAATCTCAGCGTTGCACTTGGAGGGTGAAGCCTATGATTGGTGGTGTAGCCACTTGAGCCATGCAAGGGTGAAGAATTTTGCAGAGTTCACTCAAAGGTTGATCCAAACCTTTGATGGAGAAAGAACAAAGAAAGAAAAGATCACATCACCTCTTGAGGAGGCTTGTGATAATGCTGTCACACTCATGGGGGAGCAGCCAAATGCATCAACAGTTGGGGCAGCCAACATTTTTGAGGAAGGGACTCTTATAGCCCTGCAAGAAGTTCCAAATACACATCAAGGTATGAAAATATTTCCACATTCCATTATTGCAGCAAATTCTTTTGATCAATGTGGAGATTTACTTTTGCATGACCAAGGGTCAAATCCCATTGCTACTATCGAGCAGCTTGGTTACACTACGCTGTGCAACATGGAAACACTCAAGAAGGAATCAAACCATCATTCTCATGAGCCATTTTTGGATTGTACATCACATTGGAGGTTGGGGTTTGAAGCCTTGAAGATTTATGTAGACATCTTGGAGTAAGAAACCCTTTCTCCCTTCAAGATGACACTTTCTCAATGAGCTCCTCTCAGCTCAAAGAGGAACCTCTACTTTCAGATCCAAGACCTCATTGGTTTTGGAAGACTATTGATAAAAGGGAGGTCTCAAGGATAGATCTCATTAGAGGTGCACTTCAACACACCATGGAGTGCAAAGATTTTCTTCCTTTCTCACAAGAGCAGATAGAAGATGGAGGACATCTTAAGATGGATAACATCTCTCATGCCTATGTTGGACATTCCTTGAGCCATACACATCATTATGGGAGGTTTTTTCCTACCACCTATTTTATTCTTGATAGGGTCTCATTGATCCTTGAGAAGCTTACATTTCAAAATCCCATGAAGTGCAAAGACAAGAATTTGATTTGGGAGGATGGTAGCCCTCATGGGAGGAGTACCAAGATGAGGAGAAGAAGGAGGCATCCACAAGCGATTGAGTGGATTTGGTTGATGAGAAAGGAGCTAGGAGGCTACTTGTAGATCTATGATACTGGGCAGCAGGAGGCTTGGCTACGCTGGTTACTCTTGAAAGAGTTTGGCCATCGCTTGGCAAACACTCTTCCTAAGAGTAAGAGGATGGGTACTTGCATCATTGAGCAGCATAGAGTATGGATGCATGGTGTTGATGTGACACTCATATCATTCATTGTGTCTTCATCACATGAGTTGTATGATGGAAGTATGGGGAGGCAGCACAAATTTTGGTTGCTTTGTTTGTTCTTGGGAGAGCAAGAGCAGCTTTGCTCTCACACTTTGTATGATGTTGTAGGAGGAGGAGATGGCATTATCTCCTTGATCTTTGATGATGGACTAGAAGCACTTCCAACTTGGGAGGTATTCCACATTTTTTGTAGCATTATTAGAGGATTCTTTAACAAGGAACATGTCAAAGAATAGAGCTTTGTATTGACATGAGCTTATTTGCATGAGCTCACAGCGCTGTCACTTTGGAGCAGAGACTTATGGATGAAATGTGCCCAGCGGAAGTATGGAGGATCCATGACCCACAGGTCCTAGGATCATTTCATATTTGTTGCACTTGATGAACAAAGAGGAGGTAATGATGATAGAGACATCTATCACTATGGCATATTCTTCTTGACTTGGGTTTCCAATCATGAGGAGGATTATCTTCTTGCAACACATGGTTCATTCTTCTTCATAGCATGCAAAAACACTGTGGAGGACTCATTTATGGACCCATGTACCATCTTACTTCCATCATATGGTGAGGAGTTTGTTTATACATTCATTTATTTGCACACTCTTACCAATCTTATGCAGTGCATTGCTTCACAAGAGGGCAAGCTTGTCACATTGCTCCATGGGTTGTATTGGGCCAATATACATGATGGAGAAAGCCATCTCTTTTGTGGCCATGGGAAAATGTTTTATCATCACTTGTATGTTTAGTTTATGCACTCTAACATATATCATATGGGGACATACATGATTAACCATGTAAGAAGAAACACTTTTTCTTGTACTTTCTTCAAGCAGCAACTTGTAAAATTGCGATGTACTTGTTTAGGAAGCTGTTGGTACCTTCTTGCACCACCTGAAACCTTCAAAATTATCTTCATTCTATTTCTGATCATGAATTCATTTGCTGATATAGATCAGATTTGTATGATAAGCACGCTTATGATAAAGACACATGAGTTGGATGTGTCTTTAAGTGGGAAAAAATCTCACATTTTCTGCACTACATGTTCTAATGGGAGCATGGGAGTAGATATGGCCAACACAGCCACATGTTTGTTTCCTTTTGAGGTGGGCCATGAGGCTGATATTCATCCATTGTAAAGCCATGGGCAAGTGCTTGATCATGTATTGTTGTTACATTCATTTATTTAATATCCTTTAGTAGATGTGATGAATCTTGTACATTGCTTGCCATGTAATTTTGTGAAGTTGCAGTGGGTGGTACTATGCTGTATCCTTGTGAGATATTGTTTGCATCATGCATCATCATGTAAAAATTGTAGCAAAATTCTCCTTGGGATATTCTATGATGACCATGTCCTATTCATCACGGATAATATGTTTTGGGCCTTCCTGTTCTTCATTGTTGGGGGAGAACTCTTTGGAGGATTTTTCTTCATTTTTCCATTTGAGGGCAATAATCTTTGCAGCCCAGGATCATAAAACACTCTACACTTGTCATGAGTGGAGAGAAGGATAGCATGGGGTAAGCTATGATGCTTTCCAAGTTCATATTTTCAGCCCACCTTCATTACTGGAGCTTGAGGTGGAAGGAGATTTTTAGGAGTTACCTTGTTGGGAGGTGGCTCATTTTGTTTGGATGATTGCTTGGGGATGGAGGATCCGCATGAGGGAGATGTTCCTCACCATATTTTAGACTCCATGCCTTGAGTGGAGACTTTCCAGTTCTATCCTTGCAGTGGCTTGGGGACAAGCAACATTTGGGAGGGGAGGACTGTAATGTTCCAAATTTTTCTTCAATAAATTGGAACATTAATTTTTGTCTAAATGCATTTAGGAGATGAATAATTGGGAAAGGAGGCCCAATAATAATAAAAACATAAATGAAATCCCTCTAGTATGAAAAGGGATTAGCCATGGTGTAATATTCCCAATTAGCAATGGCTAATTGGAATATTCAATTTTGGTCAATTTTTCTTTAAGTAGTTAGATTACGAATAAAAGTTACTAAAGGGAACACAACTCACTCTAAAATAAGGGGGACTTCCTAGTAGACTCACGTTGTAATAAAGGGGGCCAAATTGAGCACACCAAATTGAGCACGCAACAAGGGATATTATCGTGGCATCGTGGGTGGAGGCAGCCTCAGGATTTGAGAGAAGCCAACGCTATATAAAGATGATAGCCTCTTCATTTTGGATCATTCAAGTTTATGCATATTGAACTGGTCGCTGCGAATTTGAGCACGCTGGTTGTTTAGCCTGTCTACAGCACTATTTAGTGCGCTGAGTGTCTCCGTGTGGAGATCTTACTCTCAGCCCCGGGGGACTTCGAGTGCCTACTCGGGTGAGGCAGTCCTATCATTTTTTTACAGGAGAATCAGGTTTGCAGCTTGTTGCGGAGCAGTGCCATTAGTGGCTATGCAGTCTTGAGTGAGAAGGCCGCAGCTCATTCGTGAGAGCTCCGTGTCGTTATCATTTTGGAGGTTTCGGGTTTAGAGGTGGTGCAAGGGGCCAGCCTGTACCTATTGAGGGCATTGGGAAGAATTGTGATAGTACCTTGGGGGATCCCATCCAGCCACATCACAACAGAAGCTATACAGCAGTAGATCCCAGCCGCTTGAACGCAGAACGAAGAACCGTTGTTCCTCTGTCATTTTGAGAATATCTCTTAATTTGCCTTGGGAAAGTTTTGGGTGCTATCACCTGAGCACCTATTGTATTTCCTTATAATTCTCAGCATAATAAAGTGGCTCAGAATTCTCTCTATTTTATGTGTATCTGTTGCATATACTGTTTCTAGCATTTTATGTACTGTTGTATGATCTGCATCACTGGTTATTTTCCCTTGGAGACACTCTTGTTGTTGTACCATCTATTGTGTTTGCCCTTAATCTATAGACAGAGTCTGGTGAGATCCAGGTAGCCTCCAGATCTCATCCTCTTTCAGAGGTGAAATATCTGGTAAATGGCCCTCCAGTCCATCTCTGGTTTAGAGTTGACTATGTTTTAGAAATATCCTTAAAAAGGGATATTACAGTCCAACCACTACACCAAAATCTTGAGCTGTTAGTGAGGGCGGCATCCTAGGGTGTTAAAGGTGGGGTCTTAAGGCCCACTGGAGCATCTGAGGGTGGGGGCCCTTGCGCAACACCCCTCACTACATAGACCCGGACACGTGGCTGTGGGCCCTACCCACACACAAGATATTACAATCCACCACGCTCCGCGAGTCTCAACCTCGAGACCTCGGCTTTGATACCACCGTAATATCCCTTTTTAAGGATATTTCTAAAACACAGTCAAATCTAAACCAGAGATGGACTGGAGGGGCGTTTACCAGATATTTCACCTCTGAAAGAGGATGAGATCTGGAGGCTACCTGGCCCTCACTAGACTCTGTCTATAGAGTAAGGGCAAACACAACAGATGGTACAGCAACTGGAGTGTCTCTAAGGGAAAATAACCAGTGATGTAGATCATACAACAATACATAAAATGCTAGAAATAGTATACGCAACAGATACACATAAAATAGAGAGAATGCTAAGCCATTTTATTATGCTAAGAATTATAAGGAAATGCAATAGGTGCTCAGGTGATAGCACCCAAAACTTGCCCAAGGCAAATCAAGAGATATTCTCAGAATGACAGAGGAATAGCGGCTCTTCATTTTGCATTCAAGCGACTGGGATGTACTGCCATATAGCTGGTGTTGTGCTGCGGCTGGATGGGATCCCCCAAGGTACTATCACAATTCTTCCCAATGCCCTCAATAGGTACGGGCTGGCCCCTTGCACCACCTCCAAACCCGAAACCTCCAAAATGATAACGACACGGAGCTCTCACGAATGAGCTGCAACCTTCTCACTTGAGACTGTGCAGCCACTAATGGCACTGCTCCGCAACAAGCTCCAAACCTGATTCTCCTGTAAAACAATGATAGGAATGCCTCACTCGAGCAGGCACTCGAAGTCCCCCAGGGCTGAGGGTGAGATCTCCACACGGAGACACTCGGTGCACTAAATAGTGCTGCAGACAGGCTAAACAGCCAGCGTGCTCAAAGTTGTAGTGACCAGTTCAATATGCATAAACTCAAATGATCCAAAATGAAGAGGCTATCATCTTTATATAGCGTTGGCCGCTCTCAAATCCTGAGGCCGCCTCCACCCATGATACCACGGTAATATCCCTTTGTTGCATGCTCAATTTGGCCCCCTTGATTACAACGTGCGTCTACTAGGAAGTCCCCCTTATTTTAGAGTGAGTTGTGTTCCCTTTACTCACTTTTATTCGTAATCTAACTACTTAAAGCAAAATTGACCAAAATCGAATATTCCAATTAGCCATTGCTAATTGGGAATATTACACCATGGCTGATCCCTTTTCATACTAGAGGGATTTCATTTATGTTTTTATTATTATTGGGCCTCCTTTCCCGATTATTCATCTCCTAAATGAATTTAGACAAAAATTAATGTTCCAATTTATTGAAGAAAAATTTGGAACATTACATTAAATTTGTATTTTTTTAATCTATTTAGAGTCTTAATGTTGTTTTATAATAATTTTTTCTTAAAAAATAATATATATATATATATATATATATATATATATATATATATATAGATATTTTATAAATTTAATAAGACATATAATTTATTTAACTATGTATTCATGTACTTAATGTTTCTATTTTATTTATTTATAAAGCCATAATCTCTTATCATTTACATTTTATTTTTAAATTTTCATCCATACAAATATTTATAACTAAAAATTTGTAATATAACTACAAGATATAATAAGTTTTAATATAATTATAAACATATTGAAATTTGAAATATCAAATTTTGATAAATATTTAAAACAAATTATGTTTATAGCAATTATTTTGGACGAGTGAAAGTTAATAATGGATTTAACTTGGAAAAAACAATATGTTGATTTGGAGGAATGATTGCATGTACTTATGCAATGAATTTGAAAATGGTGTAAAAAAAAGAAATGTACACAAATGAATTAGCTTTTGATATATAATTTATATTTATAAAATTTGTGTCTAACTATTTGAATTTTGAGTTTTTCGATCATGATATGTTTTTTTTTCATGAAAAGTATAATAGATATGTTTTTGTAAGTGCAACCTTTAAGTATCTAAATGAAGAAATCTCTATAAAAATTTATAGAGTTTTAGAAAACAGAGTTTTCTTGCACATGTTGTTTTTTCAAACTTTATGATATATATATATATATATATAACTCATTATATCGTTAAAATTACACGATGTTTGATTAGTGCAACCTAAAAGGGTATTAACATTATCTAATAATTTTTTTTGTTTTTTAAAGATTGTAGGCCTTAATGTTCTTTAGTGTACCATATCATATGTTTTTCAAATGGTTAAGGCTAAAAAATTTATAGTGGAAATAAAAAAAGGATGTACTTTAAGAATTTGATATATGTCAAGTGAAAATTGTATTAAAAGTAGTAAAAACTATTAATTATTTTTTAAAAATTATATATTTAGAATCTACACTGTCGACTCTATATGTGTATATAGTTTTATGGAAAACTTATTTTTCTACCCTATAGAAAAATAATGTCAAATATATATGTGTGTGTGTGTGTGTGTGTTTTCAAGAAATGGTATTTTCATGCATTTGGAGCCCAAACCACATTGTTTGTAATACCAAACCTTTATTTGAAGAAACCAACTCATTGCCTAGGTAAGTTTCTTGTTAGAAAAAAATAAAAATAAAAAATCACATCAAAATTTGTAGTTCTAAAAACATGTGGTGCATTCCCAATACTAAAAATACATGCATGTTCTAGTGACTTTCTAGTTCCCAATACTAAAAATACAACTAGTGACTTTAACACATGGGAAATGGTTGAGGTGATCTTGGGGGATATGGGGTGGGGGAGAGAGGGAGGGATATAGGGTCCAAGGTATATAAAGAGAGAGAGAGAGAGAGAGTTAAAAACAAGAGAGATAGGGAAAGAGGGTGGGAAAAGAAGAGGAAGAGATATAATTGTGGAAGACATAAGGAGGAAGAGAGAAACACAGTTGGAGAGAGAGAGTGTGTGTGAAGGGGGAAGAGAGAGGAAGAGGGATAGATAGAGAGATGATAGGGGGGAATGATAAAGTGGGAGGGAGTGGGGGAGAGAGTGTGATGGAGAGAGAGACAAGGACTGATAGAGGGAGGGAGATGGAGACGAATTTGGATGTACATTAGAGAAATTTTTAGGTCTAAAATGGGCCTTCTAAGGAATATTATAAATTACTAGTGGAAATAATAAAATAAGGTTAGATTAGATCATAAAATTTTCGAGGGAAAAAATCATAAACTATTTTTTCCACTCATATTTTCAACTTATCTCCACACGATTTTAATAAAATTTCGAGTGGGAGAACTTAGATGCAAAATTTACTTCCTCATACAAGGAGTACCCATGTTGCATAATTTCAGTACACCTTTCTACACGAAGATTAGAAATACTTGGAAACTTGATTGCAATCACATTTTTGATGTATTTCTCATTTTTCATATAACACGGTATATTGAATGTATGAAACATGGGTACTCTTTGGATGATGAATTAAATTTTGCATCCAACAAGTTATCCTACTCTAAATTTGAGTAAAACCGTGGGGAGATAAGTTGAAAATACGAGTTGATATTGCAATTTTTGTTTTTTTTTTTTTAATCTTTTTAAAGTTTTACTCCAAAAATTGTGAATAATCTCCCAAGGTTGACATAATCATATTTAATCCTACTGGTTCTTAGAAAGTTGATTTTGGTTGTAATATTTTTTTTTAAGGCCCACTTTAGACTTCAAAATTCCTCTAATGAGAGAGAGAGAGAGAGAGAGAGAGAGAGAGAGAGAGAGAGAGAGAGTTGGAGGGGGGTTGTTGTGAAGTGGGGACTGAGGGATAGAGAGACATAAAAGGAAATAAAATAAGGGTGAGGGAGGAGGGGAGAGAGTGATATAGAGATATAGGAAATGAGGGGGATGAGAAAGAAGGAGATAGGGAGGGATATTAAGATCAATTTGGAGGGGGAAGAGAGAAGGAGACGGGGGAGAGAATAAGATAGATGGTAGGGAGAGAGGAGGGAGGGAGGGAGATAGAGATAGATATAGAAGGTGAAGATAGAGAGAGATAGAGAGATATATAAAGAGAGTAATGGGGGAGATAAAGAAAAAAATGGAGAGAGTGAGAGAGGTAAATTCCAACCAATGATTAATTGATGGAAAAATTAATTGGCCACTTACAATTTATTGTGATCAAGATATAATATCAATAATATTAAGGATACAATATCGATAATATCAATATTGGATACTTTGAAATATATTGTCATTGGGATACAAAATCAATAATATCAAAACTAAATATTGTGAAGGAAACAAATTTCAATTATTAGGGACATCGTTGATTTTTTAATCCATCAACATATGCAATGCAAGTGGACTAAAACCCTAAATATCCTCATATGAATTTTCATACTATAAATTGATTCATCTCCTAGAAAATATTGATCACCCTACATTCGAGCCATTTTACGTTGTTAGTAGTTCGTGATCCTAGCCTTGTATTTACATATTCCCCATAATACAATGATTTCAACTCAAAATATTTAGAGCATTTTATCCATGTCATAGCATCAATAATATCATATAGAACATACTAAAAGAAAATCATCTGGGAGTACACTGTAAACGAACTTCATTGATAAAGTTGAGAACAATCCTTTTATCATAACAAGGAAAACATCTATAGTGATAGTTCTTGACTTTCCAAGAACAAAGCCCCTGATGTTTGGGTCATATTTTCCCTTAGGACACCTGAGGTTGAGGTCATGATTCTCACATAGTCTTGTAATGAAAATTCAAAGTGGAATGTATGAATTTGATTTCAGTACATTTCCTAAGATCATCCAAAATATGTCATATTAAGGCTAATATAAGTTATATTTTAAAAGTATATTAATAATATAAATATAATGATATTTCATAAGGGAAATTTTTATGCCAAATATTGTTTATCAAACCCAAGTCATGCACAATTGAATGTTTGGTACCGTATGCATATATATGATGGTTATCCATCTTAGTGGGGTTTTCACTTAGCATTGCATATAAAAAGGTGTATATATTGAAAATAATTATGTGATAATCAAACAATATTTTCAAATGTCTCTCTTTTTCTCCATATATAATAATTTTTATTTTTATTTTATGTTTTTATTTACGAGAATTTCATTTCCATATTTATATAATTGATGCATTTCATGAGCTATGAATATGTATTACATTATCAATCAATTTCATTTTATTAGATAGTTATATAGTTTAAATTAACATTGGTTTCCATCAAATTCAAGGTATACATAACACTAGTTTACATCACATTTAAATAACATTAGTTATATCTTTCAGGACATGAGAAAATTATCTTCTTCCAAATATTCTTAAATTATTTACTATTGGTTTATAACCATAAATAGCTTAAAACTGAGTCTTATGATACAAAATTTTATTTGGACTGCTATTTTTCAAATCAATACAAGTACTAACAACTTCAGACCAAAAGACATTGCTAAGGTTTTTACCTTTTAACATGCTCCGTGCACATTCTACTAGGGTTTTGTTCTTCCTTTTATCTAGTCCATATTGTTGCAGGGTATGTGGTATTTTGTAATGTTGTATAATTCCATGATAATTGTAGTATTTGATGAATGCATTTGAAGTATATTCTTGCCCTTGATCTGATCGGAATATCTTGATGTATTTTCTTATTTCCTTATCAACTAGATTTTTGAACTCTTTAAAGTATTCAAATACATCAATTTTCTTTGTCACTAAAGAATCCCATGTATATTTTGTAAAATCATCAATAAATAACAAGAAATAATATGCTCCACTTAATGATCTTATCTGCAGAGGATCACACACATATATATGAATAAATTCAAGTGTAGCCATTTTTATTCCATATGTATGAGTAAGAAAATATTCCCTATTCATATTTGCTAATGCAAACCCTTCACATGTAGAATATTATTTCATCAGCGTTGGAAGTCCTTCTACCATTTATATATTTGAACCATTTTTAATTTCATGAAAAATTTCAAACTAGTGCTTATTACAAGACATATGCAGGAAGGATCCATAATCAACAAACCATGTATTTGAATAATCTATTTTAGTAGATAGTGCAACATCTAAAATAAACAGTCTCATATTTTTGAAGTCATCATTCATTACTTCTCTTCTAGCAACAAATTGACTAATGTGCATTTTGTTTCTATGTTTAGACTCATGATACTTGCCTTCCATGCAATCTTTAGAATAATGTCTAAAATTACCACAATAATGATATTTAACCCTAACAAAAACCTTTAGAGGTGTCATACTTTCTTTTGGCTTTGAAAATGGCGGCTTTCCATATGCTAAATTCCATGCGATGGATTTCCCTTTACTTCCTTCTAGTGGTTTTCTTTGGAAGGACGTTTCCCCTTTCACCATTACTTCTAATTATAAATTTAAGGTCTAAGGTTCTTTCAAATTTCTTCCTCTTGCATGAGTATACTTGTAAACTCATCAAAAGTGGTAGTCTTCTCCCTAACTACAAGACCTCTCTTGAACATTTGGTACTCATCTAGCATTCCATTAAGGTTATAGTGACTATATTAGTCCTAAATACCATTTCACCTAAATATCCTTGTTTATTTTTAATGTGTTTACTTATTAAAATGAAATTATTGATGCTTTTATTTTCTTCCATTTTAACTGAAAGGAGATTACTCTTTAGGGATAAGAGTTGCTTTGTATTCTTTGAATAATACAAATCTTTGAGTGTTATCCATGTCTTGTTAGAAGACTTCCAGTCACTTATATGAGGCATAATGTTGTCTTTTATGGACATTATGAACAATTTTTTTAGCTTAGTCTCTTTCCTTTCCCAATCTTGAATTGATGAAATTGTAGCTTTTGTAGCGACTCTTGCTTCAGTTCATCACCTCTTGATATTGATAAAAATTCTATTGTTGCATCAATGTCTACATTTTAAACTTCCAATTCACGTAATTGTCACCATCCAACTTGGTTGCTTCATTTATATACGATCCTTTTAGAGGATTATCCATTTTGAAACAAATGTTTCTTCCACTTCAAATAAATCAACAATTTTTAATCTCACAATCATTCATTGATATGCAACAATGATTGGCTATTTTAGGGGATGAAAAACAACATAAAAAAAATATTGAAGAAAATAACATATATTCTATTTTCAGACGAAGTTCACACAATTATGTAGCAACATATTTCGTAGTAGTTGTTATCACAATTCAGTAGCAACATGAATTTGTAGCTACAACTATAGATATATTCACGCTTATGAAAATATCTTAAAAACAGAACCTTGAGTGTGACCTCTCAATTATGTCACAATTTTTTTTATGTAGCTATAATACATTACAACTCATTTCTCTCTATTTAATTTGGACTTTATAAAGTAAATATGGATTGAATCTCTAAAATTACATACTTCTAGTTCTTAAACTTTGTAAACATATAAAATATCTATCTATGGACTTCATTAATTGTATCTCTTTACAAGACCAATATCAATAAAGGTTACTCATGAAAATATGGCAAAGGGATGGAATAATCAAAGACATGGATGTAAACACACCACTCACCATAGCTCAAGAATCCATTAAAAAAATAGTATCTTGCAATAGTATATTGTACTATTAGTAGAATTTTCAAGTGCCCACATGTGATTCCTTCCACTTCATGATAACAACTTCACACAAAGTTCATACACCAAAAATTCCACAACACATCTTTTAAAATAGTGTCCACACATAATCATACGCACGATGATTAATAAATGATCTTTGGTATGCATTTTTTTTTTTTATTTACAGCTCAACAGAGGAGGTCTATGCTCTAAGGTTTCTTTAGAGTCATGGATCAACATAGGAGGTCTATGCTCTAAGGTCTCTTCAAAATCATGGATCAACACAAGAGGTTGTACCCCAACTTGCCGAGCAACAATACCAACGAATTAATCCAATGATGGCATGCCCCAACAACACCAACGATTCTCTTTGACACTTTAGAATCACTCCAATACACCACTGCGATCATAATTAGTTCCAATGATATTTCTCATAATATGCTACCACTCTAGGATCCCACACTCTTGCTATGATATTAAGACAAAAATTATGGAAATTAAATTATTGGAAGATGCATTGTAGCTCTCTAGTGAGACAATGCTCACATTGAATATTTCTCACACTCACTATCGAGTCATCAACTTTTCATCTTTCTCACCGCCCCCAAACACCCTTTTTATGTCATTTCATCTCACTTATTTGCATATATGTCACCAACATTAATGCATTTATTTGTAGATTTACCATGACAATGTTACACATGTTAAAATAGTAAATTATCACAATTTTCCTTAATTTTATTACATTAGAGAGGATTATACTTGGTTTTACAAATGAAGGTAAGTTTCTAGCTCTATTCTTGTAGCTCCTATGTAGTTTCTATAACCAATCTTTCATTTTGGCATACCTATGTAGCTCCAAAGGAAAAATTGGAACAGGGGTTATGTTCCTAGAGCTGATGAAATGGATTCTTGTTATATTTTTTCTATGCAAGTCAAGTTCACATGGCTCCAAATCATGATCAAAAACTTGGGAAACTTATGTTAGGTAGAATCGAGTGACTAACTTTGGGTGAAATTTCGAAGTAAATGATGAAGATTCTAGGAAATCTAAGACATAGGTTTTGTATATAACATTCCCAATTAGGTGAAACATGAGTGGAATCTCTAAAACATCTATTAACTAGAAGATACACGTGGTTCCTTCAATGGTATATCTTTTGTTATGGTCGTTCCCAAGAAACATCCCAAATAGAGCAAATAGCCAACAAACCAAATAAAATCAAAGCTATTATCATACGGTTGTAGGGTAGAAGGATTAAATGTAATTTGATATTGAGTTTTCCTCCACCTAAGATATACTAAAAAACATACAGAGACAATATTTTGTAAATATGTCCATAATTGATAGTCCAAACATGGCGAAATTAGTTCCAATTTGTGGCCTATCTATCTTGTATAAATGTATGTGTAAAGAGGAAGTTGGGGAGGTTATTTTATTATTTATGTTGTTGTGAGGATATATGTAGATTTGTAAGAGAGTGTATTGGAAAGAGGAGGTTTCCAAATATTTGTAGCTCAAATCCTAATTATTTGAAAAATGTTGATGTCAATTATGTAACTATCAGATCACTGTTGGATTAATGCAAATGCTAATGATTAGTGTTGAGATCATTGGTGGTGAATATTGACTTTGATTCTGTAGCTTCATAGGAAGTGTGGCACAAATTGGGAGGGTCCACCAACTCATCTGACACTCACCAATTCCTTTCATTTTTGTAATGTAGTATAACTTAGTCACTCTTCTTTCATTTTGACAAAGATATTGTAGGTTGAAGCAAGAATATATATATATATATATATATATATATATATATATATATATATATATATATATATATATATATATATAATGACTATTATGCTCTTTTAGATAACCTCAAAATAAATAAAAACGAATAAAACTAATTTGTAGTTTACATATTGAAATCTAAATTAAAGTCATTGTAATTTAAGATACATTGATTGTGCACTAAAATATACCTTATACAAATTCAATATTAAATTGATCTACATTATATATTTTAGCTCATTTTAAGTATAAAAGTGACTTGCATCATAGTAATATTGCACTTCTTTCGTTAGTCTATGAAACTAGAATTAAAAATTTGTATTTTGTAAAATTTTACTTCTTGAATGTTCGTAATTGAATGTATTAAGTGAAGGAATTGATTGAAACATTTTATAACCAACTAAATCTAGGAAAGTTCATAAAATTATATTAAATTACCTAAAAACATATCATTAATATTTATTTGGTATTTTAAATTCTAATACATATGAATTATATCATGCGTTATGATTAAGCTCCTCTAGATGACCTCAAAAGCAGTAAAATTTATTAGTTGAACATTACTAGTTGAAGACATCTTTTAAAATTGAATTTAAAATGTATTTAAATCCTATTTTTGTTTTTTAATTGAACCATGAACATATATTTATATTCATTTTAAGTATCAAAGTGACTTTCATCATAGTCCAAGATTGTACTTATTTTCTTAGTTTATTTCCTCAGATGTGAAAATTGTTATCTTGTTAGTTATGTATGATAATAAACTATCCATATGAAAATATATACAAATTACATTTTACATGAACATCCAAAAATTGAAATAATAAGCATCCATAAAATGAAATAATGTTTAGGCATCCATAAAATATCCATGTATGAAAATATACAAAGTCTGTACATCACATGTGAATGTGCCCTATGAAATGGGCTTAAAAATATACAAACTATCTATGATCCACTCTAGAAATTATCGCTTATAGAACTCTTATGCGTGTTACGCTATGCAGAGTGAGCACCCATAATATGATACTACAATATAACACATTCAAATTCAAATTAATTAGAACATTATTTGTATAAAATACACAATATGGAAATAAATGATTTTTAACTCTGCATTTACATAGTCCCCTACCTATGACTCAATCATGTGAAAATGGAAGTCAGGTGGGATGGGGGTCTAATCAATTTGGGTTTGGTGCTCCCCTACCTGTGGCTCAATGCCTCCATACCTAGCATCCCACTCACGTGTCCATATAACTGCAACATTCAAACCCCTCTAAATCTGGGCTTGTGTACAAAATGGAAAAGACAAATTATAATTAGTCTATGAATTAATTAGCATGCATACATGTAACTTAAAAAAAAATGTTGAAATCTTAGAAATAAAAAAAATTCACCTCAACTGTTAGTCCATGAGTGTTATGAGGTGGAGGAGACTAAGCCATGGAAACATGCACTAGAGGAGGTTACTCTAGCTAGTCCACTTCCCCCTCATATGAACTCAGATAATCATCCATGTAGTTGGGATGTGCATGCATGTTATCATGAAATTATTAATATAAATGCAATTAAATAAAAAATTATTAATATAAATAATTAATAATTTGATGATAAGAGTCAAAAATTTTGTATATATGTACATCGTCTGTGTCATGTAGGCCATGCACCCTCCAAGTGTCACAGATGACATCACGATATGTACCTGCATATGAAAAAAGTTGGTCATGCCCTATACTATCGAGATATGAATCATCATGTAATGAAGCTGGTGGGTCACAAGGAAATGAAGGTGGTTTGGTCATCTCTCCACACAATACAACATGTGCAATGGCGAATGTCCTTTGCATGTTATTTGCAATGGTATGCATAGTCTCAATGCTAAGTTGTAATGACTGCTCTAGATCTGTCGACAATACCACGCTCCGAGATGGCCATGGAAATAATCTTGGAGGTGGTGCTACATGCGTAGGGTCCCTATGAGCCTTCGACATGTTCATAACTACGTCCCAATCCACATCCATAAAACTTAGATCTAGTGTTTATGTAATTTGGACTCATATGCAACACAAAATCCACATATATATGATTTTAAAAGTAAATGTGGACCTGGTCATGGTGGGGGAACTGGCCCCAAGCTCCAATGAATTGATCATAAAAAAAGGGGTCACATCAACTTTCTTAAAATATTTCAGTAGAATCATACTAACATGTTTAGCACGATAATTCAGAGGGATGTCAAAAAACTCTCCACGAATATCAATTCTCTTGGTGGCGTATTTCACCACCTTCCAAGTATGTGGGCCTCTAACATCTAGCCTCCTAATCCTATGTATGGAATATAGGAGGTGGATTTGTGGGCCCACCCTCTGGTATGTCTTGATCAATATGTTGATGTTATCCAACATCAAGGACAAACTACGCCTAGTAAGAAAAATAATAAATATTTTATCCATCTCTCATCTGATCCATGTCCGCTGGGCCCTAACATACTCAAATGTGATACTGGCTATAACGTCGTTCCATGTAGGAATCAACGCTGCACTTTAATCCTCGTCTTCGCCCTGTTAAGGATCTACAAATTATAAACATAATTTAATATATATAAAAAATAGAAGGATAATAACATATACATTAAATTCAAACACATCAATTGAAGAAGATTTAAAAGTTAAAGACATTTTGAAGACATAAGCACATAAAATTTAAATAGGATTTAAAATGAAATATTTATACCTACAATAGGTGAAGAAGATCCACTATTCGTAGCAAGATCATCAACATAAACAAAAACACTACATATGACACTTTGAATGGTGTGAGAAGGATGATCTATGAGTGGAACAAACACTCTAGTATGGCTACATGATCTATCACTACCATGCATAGTAGATCGCACGACACTCTGATGGGCTGCGGTAGGGGGGTGTATGGGAGATGGCTCTTCAAATTACATATACTACATATAAAATAATCCAAGAAAAAATGTTGACATAAAAATAATTTTGACAAGAAAACCATTTATAAACTCAAGTAGAAAAATCTAGGCTAAAGTCTTAAACTAAATAGAATGTTTCTTTTTATAAATTATCAATCAAAATATTGAGTTCAATGTAAACAAAATTGAAAAATGTGATCAAATCTAACTTAAAATTTTTCCCATTTATAAATAATTCATTTTATTCATAGAACATAAATATGTAAATATATGTAAAAAAATGATATAAAACTATTTGAAAAACTAATAAAACTTCATGCCAACCAAATACTCCATAAGACACATTTTGATCATGTTTGATTTTGAAACATAACATGTACTAGGGGAAATCACATGAAGACAATGTTTCTGGTACAACACACTACATAATGAAACAATATGGTACAAATTAGAAAAGAGTAAAAATGCTTATATCTTCACTTTAAATGCACTTTTCATCATGAATTTAATCTATGTATCAATGATGCATTGTTGAAACTTGAACTTATGTGTGTATATATATATATATATATATATATATATATATATATATATATATGTAGTAGTGTGTGTGTTCGCATGCACTATGTTGCGTTATATAGTTAAATTAAAATATAGGAAGCATAAGTTACAAAATAATTACTTGACTAATAAATTTAATGAAGATGGGAACTAAGAGATATATACTTGTCATATCATTATATTAAATAATTCTAGAAATATGAGTAATAGAAATTTTAAGGAAAATTACACTTTATAGATTAACTCAGGTCTTAAAAGGTTAATGAGCATCTACGATCGTACGTTATTATGAAGAACACATTATGTTTTTTTTTTCCACAGAAAAAATCGAACTTTTTATAAAAATTCACAAAAAGTTACATCGTATATGATGCAACATTCCATAAGAGATAAACGCCAACAGAGTAGGGCCAAAAAAATAGGTGCATTCAGAAGAACAACCAGAAAACCAAAGACAAGCAACTGCACATGTGCCACTTCCCAAATACCAGGAAGAGAGAAAACATGTCAGATGGAGTCGAAGCATCACCAAGAGATCAAAAATGAACTAGAAGGGCCTCCATATGTGGAGAAACACCCTAAAATAAGAACCACAAGAAGGATATATACATAGGCCTCTCAAATGAGAAAAAAACCCCAAAATATAGTCCAGCTGAAACATTATATGTCCAAAAAATAAACATAGTGACATAAGAGTATTTTTAGAGTTCAAAATATTTATGCTTTGTACAAAAACATCTCCAGGAGATATAACATGGTTGGAGGAAAACCAAAATAAACAACATGTAGATGAAGGAAATAGAGTAGAAATCAATATGGTCTGGTGTACACAAAATACCATACCATCCCTATCCTCTATTTTCCATGGCCAGCCTCCTTGTTGCATTCCCTATAAATATGGCATACATAAATCAATATTAAATGAGACTTTAGAGCCTGTATTTCTTCAAGAATAGGAAGTAATAAATTTTTTTGACATATTTGAGAGTTGTTAAACCAGTTTATTATAACATTCAGAGAATCCTCAAAGATTTTGATTGATTCAATTCCCAGTTGAATAAGCTAGCAGATAAGACGTTTTAGTGTTTGAAGTTTAGCAAAATTATTTGTGCCATCACCAAGACCCACAGAAGCGACTAGTGAAGAGTTGTGTTTTTTTGTGAATGACCATCCTAGCACCACTTGTACCATGATCCACAACCCCATCATAATAAGCCCATGGTATATCATAATCAATAATCTCGATTTGAACCCTCCTAGGATTTGTTGGGGTGTTGGACGGGGGTGAGGAAGATAAAATAGCAACGCACTCGGTCGCCAAAAGAGCAGGAAGTATTAAAATATCCTTGAAAACACCTTTATTTCTGGCGATCCAAATACCCCAAGAGACAACGAGGGGGATACATCCATTAACCCGATCTTTACAATTATCCCACCAACCTTTCCACACCTCACAACAATTGTCCCCTCTCCAACTACAATCTATATTTCAGAGGACCAGAGTGAGATACCCAACCTTTATAGAGAAAGGAAAAAACAGGAACACATGGTCAATAGTTTCCTCAGACTCTTTGCATACACAGCACCAACCAGACCAAACATGAAACTATTATGGAGGATATCCCAGGTGGGGACCTTCCGCCTCAAAATTCACCGGAAGATTTTTTTTGATTTAGCCAAATCCTCCAATTTCCACAATGCCTTGAACCACCATTCCAAATACGCCTCTCATTTATTTTCATGATTTTAGCATAACCTTATTTAGGGGAATAGATTCCAGATTTTGAGTGGAACCACCACAGGGCATATTGAGAGTCTTTAAGGCAGACACCTGTGCACTCCAGCTCCAAGATAAAACCCTGCCATTCCTGCTTCCATTGGTCATCAAAATCCATGTCCTCTACATTTTTCCAGGTCTATGCTCAAATAGTGGTGCCCTCTGGATAACTGATCTGATTCAACATTATAAACTCTCTATGTTGAAGGGATTCCATTAATCCTTTCGAAAGAATGTACCTATTGTTGCAACCCACCCAGGGGTCCAGACCGATGCGACACCTCTCACCATTTCTGATTCTCTAAGCCAAACCATTTTCCACCAAATCAAAAGATGACAAAGTCACACCTTCCAAATTGAGGATACTTTGCAAGAGATTTTATCTGTAAGTGTAATCCAATCATCAAATGGGATGGGGTCAATATATTTTCTCTTTACCACCGAAGTCCAAATATTATTTGTTGTAAGAACTCGCCAACCAGATTTTGCAGGAAGAGATGTTGCAAAGTGTCTGAGGTTTTTGATACGCCAATCTCCCCATTCCTTGGGTTTGGAAATTTTTTCCGAGGCCACCCAAGGGAGTATCTTCTTATCTTCTTTTCTAGACCATAAAAAAAGTCTTCAAATACTTCTGATTTTGTTAATAATACCTACAGGAACCCAAGCCAAAGAAATCCAGTACACCGTAATAGCCATCAAAAAATATTTAATAAGAACCAATCTACCAGCCTTGGATAACCATTTGTGGCTCCAAAAATTAATCCTTTTTCATTCTTTGAAACCATCCAGAACCAATATTTTTTACGATAGGAGTCCGGTTTGAAAAAAAAACCCAGATATTTAATGCAAGAGCTGAAAGAGGATTGGTTGAAAGGGAGGATGTTTAACGTCCAAACTAGGTCTGCCTCCAAAATGCCCTCATGAGTGAGGGAAGAATTTTGATAGTTGATAGTCAGGCCTTTAGACTTCATGAAGGGGTCCAACATATATTTTAGGCACTGAATCTCTAGTTTGCTCCCATTACAGAACAAGAGGATGTCATCCATGAATAGGAGATGAGATATATAGAGATTTGTGGCCACTTCAACACCCCCAAAATATCTGGCCCTCTTGGCCTGATGAAGCAATTGAATAAGACCCTTAGCAGCCAGGAGAAACAATAGTGGAGAGAGGGGAAAACCTTGTCTCAACCCTCTTTTATTGAGAAAGAAGGGGGAGGCTGCCCCATTAATAAGAAAAACGAAGGACAAATATGTAATACAACTCATGATCTAGTTAATTAAATCAATGTGAAATCCCATATGCATAAGGAGAAGCTTTAAGTAGAGCCAGTTGATATGATCATAAGCCTTTGAGAGGTCAATCTTCATAATCATACATTTTTTTTGAGATAGTTTAATACTATGAAGAGTCTCCTGAGCCACACCAATGGCTTCATGAATTTTCCTACCATCTAGGAAACCAAACTATTCTTTAGATATAGAGTTAGATAATGGGTTTTAGCCTATTAGAAATAGTTTTTCAATGAATTTGTAAATGTAATTACAAAGGGATATAGGTCTAAAATCATCAAAAGAGATAGGAGAGTCCTTCTTTGGAATGAGAGCCAAGAAATTTGACTTGAGAGAATCATGGATGTGACCAAGGGTCCTAGACTCTTCCATGACATTCGTGATGGTGTCCCCCATTAGATCGAAGAAATTTTGGAAAAATTCCACTGTCCAACCATCTGGACCAGGGCTTTTATCTTTTTGCATAGGTTTTAAGATTATCTCAACTTATTTTTTCTCCACCAGATCCAAGAGATATTTATTTTCCTCCTCATCAGCATAATGAGGAAAAAGTTGAGCTACCCAGATGGTTTCCCCAATCCAGACCCCACTCTAGTCATCGTAAAGATTCTTGAAATATGATTTTTCCAAACGTGAAAGGTTTTTGAAAGATTTCACCATGTCTCCATTCGGGGTTGCAAGTTCCCAGATGGTATTTGTGTTATTTTGGCCCTTCGTGTAATTATGGAAAAAAATTGTGTTCTTGTCATCGACAGTAAGCCAAATGGATCTTATTTTCAGCCTCCATCTTTCTTCATTGTCACTTAATATTTTCCATCTCCTGCTTTCAAGCTCTTTAATCCTACATCTCGAAGCTTCATCTAGAAATCCTTCATCCTCATTGCCATACATCTGTTACAGAGATTCTGAGATGTCTTAAGGATTTTGAGTCTAATTTCTCCTTCTCTTTTTCCCAGCTTATGGTAGCCTTCTTAATATTCTTCAGATTGTTAATAAGATCCTGGGCATATGAACCACCTTCAGCTACACAGATAGGTCTCCAAGTATAAATCACCAATTTTTTGTAGTCCCCCTCTTTTAGCTAACTCGCATTGAATTTAAAAGGGGTGGCAGGATTCTTATTCGGGCTAGTTAGCTCAAGTAAAATCGGGGAGCAGTCTGATTCACCTTCCATGCCAACCCATTGATGAAAACTTGTAACCTTACTGGAAAAATCATCACTCAAGAGAAAATTGTCTAGCCTTTTTGCAATCCTGGCTTCTCCCACCCGGTTGTTTCTCCAAGTAGGAATATACTTGATCAAATTTTTATCAATCAAGTTGCCTTCCCGCAATTTTTTAAGGAAGAAATCCGCAAGGGGATCAGTCCTAGCATTCAGACCCCAAGCCTCCAATATTACCAAAGATAAATTAAGGTCACCTCCCATAATCAGATTCGAGCCTTTCATTAAATATTTTTCGAATAGAGTATTCCAATATCCCACTCTGTCCACACAAGGGCCATAAATGTTAACTAAAGTGAAATTTGAGACAAGTTCTAGGGAGGAAACCTCCACCCCGATTAAGAGTTCTGAGGTCCAAAAATTATTGAGTTTCATAGTGCCATTTTTTAAACCCATATTTAAGCATCCTGAACTACCCCTAACATCATAGGTTACAAAAGACCACCCTAGGAGGAAATAAGAGAGAAAAGTAGAAATATGTTCTCTAAATCCCAAAGTCTCTTGCAGTAATAAAATATTAGGTTTGTAGTGGGAAATGAGAATTTTAAAGGCTAGTTTTTTGGGAGCACTAGCCAAGCCCCTACAATTGAATGATAACACAATAATTTAATCACCAGATATGGGGATGCCGCTTCTCTAAGCACCCCTTTGAGGGAGATTTGTCTGCCATCAACAATATCAATTATGGCCTTTAATTGAGCTTTGGAGAGATCATATTCCCCCCCCCCCCCCCCCCCTCCCCCTCATTATTTTAACTTTATCAATAGGTGTTGATTTTCCTAACCCACCATATACTTCCTTATCCAACAATTTCTTATCTCTGGGTCTCATGTTGTAGGGAACAATTTCTATAGAGATATTTGGAATAGTGGTTATTATGCTATCCATAGCCAAAGAGATGTTGCTAACACAAAGTGAAGAATTTGAATCCTTCTTGGAGGGACCACGCAATCTCATAAAATTTAAAAATAGATCAAAAGAGTTTAAATCAAGAGAGGAGGGTCAAGGGGCAGTACCCACTAAATTCGACATTGGATCAGCAGGGACAAATTCCATCTGCTCTAGACTAGGCTCCATAACCGCATCCTACATTTCCTCTTTATTTGTAGGATTTAGTTCCTCCATGAGTGTCTATTCCCCCATATGAGGGATATCAACCATAGTATCCTCTTCCAATTTATCATACACTACCTCCTGATGAGGGGCTTCATGTATAATACAAGGCCCATGGGTAGTCCCACTTTTTTATCTCCTAGTTTTGCTAAAGCCAAGAGGGTAGTCTCGGGTCAGCTGTCCCAGCTTATGAAATCTGTGGAACCTGAACGGAAAATGTTCATAATCAATCAAATGCTTGATTGCATGACCATCCATGTTCAACATAATCTTAGAAACCAAACCTTCTCTCAGAGCCAATTTAACCAGAATTCGAGCAGTGTTCCTAGAACGGGTTTCCAAAAAAGACATATCTACCTCTAGAAAGGATCCCAAGTTGTTTCCAATTGCCTAAAATACCTCCATCATCCAGAAGTGTGGAGGGAGTGTTGGAAGTCTGACCCACACGTGTATCTCATTCACCCTCTCTCTATTAGCATCAAATAAGGGCATCCACTTCTTGAACAGAATTGCAACAATGCCAAAACCCCATTGTCTCTTTAATACCCATTCCAAGGTTTTTTTCTTTCTTGAATTTCACCATGAACCATCCTTTAGACAGGGCAATGATCTCCAAATCCCTATCAGGAGCCTCATCCCAACTCCTCTTAATCCATTTCGAGATGTATTCCACAGGGAAAAACTTTCCTCTAGCTCTGCCCACCAGAATAGATTCAGATGCCGCCATCACCCTATCAAAATGAAGATCTACCCCTGAAACCGAATTCGGGCATTCAGAGCTCTCATAAATAATTTTTCCTTAATTTCTCTTAACAGCTTCACGACCATCAAATTTCACCGAAAAATTTGATGATTTGGATCGTCCTCTCGAGACCTCTCTCTGCTTAGTGAGCTATCATAGGGATTTTTTCCCCCATTGAGAAAAAAATTGTCCCCTTCCAGTCTTAGAAGTGGAGCCAAAAAACTAGATGTTGGGACCCAATTCCACCTGCCCAAATGCCTAGAAAATCCACTGCAAAGTTCTCACCTTCCCTTTCATCGATAAACCCCAACTGTGTCATTATTCTACCACTCAAGCCTCCAAAATTAAACCTACCAAACCCTTCTTGGGTTCCCCATTTAGAGCCATTGTGGCCAATAAGTTCATTCAAAGATAATCCACCAATATAAAGAGTATTAGTACCCAATATGGAAACAAAAGTCTCCGTATTTGATTGCAAGGAAGACCCTCCACCTTTTTCCTTAGAAATTTTCGGAGTTTTGGCTCCAGAGTTTGAACCAAAACTCGACTTTCCTTTGCCACCCACCCCAAAAATGATGTCCTCCATTCCACCAGATAGAAACATAGTAGGGGGGTACATGGATCTTTAAGCCCTTTTATTTTTGTCGTAGATGTATCCAAGCCACATCTATCAACCACCGACCCTGTTGAAATGGAGAGAGAGGCTGTCCCAGGACTGTCAGTGACTTGAGGGGTTAGGGTTTTTAGGTCCACCCCTCTGAGGGAGACAAACCCCTCCACAGGGTTCCACCTCAGCTTCTCCTCCCCAACTCTCTCATTATGTGACCGGGCTAGAAGGGAAACCTTAGCCAGATTTTGTTTTGTTGTTTCCAACCCCCAAATGGATAGAATATCCTTAGCCATAGGTTCCACATCAAAAAAATACTTCTCCATACCCATATTTTAGAAAGACTTAAACCGTAGACAGTCCCTAAACTTACGAAAACAGTCACTCAAGTAGATGAGAAGAAGAAAAATTGTTTACTGTCCTTGAAAAGGTGAGAAAAAACTTAAGGGTAGAGTAGAAACACCATTAAGAACCTCCCAGACCAAAGAAGACAACCCCATCACAAATATCACAACCCAATCTCTTCCAACAAGCACAATAAAAGGAGGCCATAACCAAAAAACATAAACCCCACAGTATAAAGGTGAAGGTGAAAACTTATCACCACACATAACAAAATCCTCTCCACGTTAAAAATGTTTCATGGACTTCCCCTGTGGAAAAAAAAAGCAAACGAACGAAAGGCCCGCGCAAAAAAATACCAAGGGAAGACCACCCATATGCCTGAGCTTCGAAAATCGATGTGGTTGCGGTAAAAAATGCCAAGTGGTGAAAACATTCCCCCTGCCTGATAGCACCTGGCCTGCTTTTTAGCTAGACACCCGCCCCCATGCATGTGCCATCTGTGTCCACCTGAATACACCTTTGCACCCACCAATGACAATAAACTAGGTTTCCCTCATTCTAGAAGGCCTAGGGTTCCACCATTAATAGTCCTCATCACATTATGTTAAATACTTAGATATGTGTGTGTGAGTGAGATGATATAGCTATAACTATGTTAAATATAGTTATATAGTTATATATTTATGTTACATGTTATTTTATGTTATATACTTATATATAGTTATGTTGTATATATAATGTATATATAGTTATGCTATACCTTACAAATTTATATATAGAGTTAAATAGTTATGTTATATATATATATATATATATATATATATATATATATTCAAGAGTTTTATTGGTGGTTTTCTAAGTTGTTTTTGGTCTTCAAGGGTTTTTTTGGTGGTTTTATAGGTTGTTTTTTGTTGTTTTCAAGGGTTTTCTTGATGGTTTTTTATGGTTTTCATGGTGGTTTTTGTGATTGTTTTTTGTAGTTTTTTTATGCTAGTTTTTTTTCAAATTAATTTATTTTATTTTTACAGGAAAAAATTAAATGAAAGAGAGAAAAATTATAGGAAACCTACCTCAGATTGAGCCTCTGGGTCATTGGTGGGGTTTATGGGTAGCTGTATTGAGTTCCTCCATCTCGGTTGAGCTTATAAATCTTCCATCGATATGATTTTCCTCTTGTGGTCTAAGAAAAATGACTTAATAGGTCATGACTAGGGTTTTTTTAATGAGAAATAATTCTCAATCGAAAAACATATCTCGATCGAGCCTTTAACTTAGGTTATAAAATTATTGCTTTAAACACTTGATTGAGCTATTTTTAAGTGCCTCAAAAACTTGAATGAGTGCTTAGAAATTTCTTGATCAACCACTTAAAATTTCTCGATCGAGCATCCTTTTTTCACCAAAATGCACCCTCATTTCACCAAAAAGTGTAACCCAACTCCATGCTATCACCCCCTTACTAATGAACCTTCCACATTCAAGGTTTGATGAATTCCACTTTCAAAATCTTCCTCAGAAAATTTGTGTTAGTATTTTTTGATGATATACTTATCTACAACAAGTCTTGGAAAGATCATGATCAAGATGTTGATAGGTTGTTTAAATTATCAGAGGAGAAATAATTGTATGCAAAGCCATCCAAATGTTTCTTTGGGGTACAATAGGTGGAATATTGGGTCATATTATATCTCATGAGGGTGTTAAGGTAGACCCTAACAAAATTTGAGCCATCAAGGAATGGAAAGCCCCCACAACCTTAAAGCATGTTCAAGGATTTCTTGGGTTGAAAGGGTATTATCACAAGTTTGATAAGAATTATGGGAAAATAACAACACCTCTAAAAACATTGTTGAAGAAAGATGCATTTGTTTGGACTCCAGAAGAAACTAAGGCCTTTGAACATATTAAAGAGGAAATGTGCTGAGCTTCGGTCTTAGGTACAATATACTTCACAAAAACATTTATTATGGAATTTGATGCCTCACGAAATGACATTGGTGTTGTTTTAATGCAAGAAGGAAGACCCATTACTTTTGAAAGTCATCAAATAAAAGGAAAGTATTTATGCAAATCTATTTATGAGAATGAATGTTGGAAATACTACATGCCCTGAAGCAATGACGTCCTTACATAATGGGAATAAACTTAAAGGTAAAAAAAAATCATGATAGTCTTAAAAAATTCTTAGAACAAAGATTATCTTCAACAGAGAAATAAAAATGGGTCACAAATAGGTTGGGTTACGACTTTGAAATCATAAAAAAAAGGGAAGAAAAATGTTGTTGCGGATGCACTCTGAAGAAAGGATGAGGATGTGGAAGCATTTCTTTGTGTCATTTCTATTCCCCAACCTGATTGGATAACTAAAGCAAGGGTTGGATGAAAGAATTAAAAATAGGTGTGGACACTCATTCAAAAGTTGTAGCAAGATCCTAGTACATCTGATACATTTATCTAGAAAAAACTGATTCATTATGGTACACCAATCACTTATATCTATGTAAGAACTCCCAACTCAAACAAAATATTATTTTATATTTACACACCTCTCCTATTAAAGGGAACTCAGTATTTTTATAAACCTACCACAGGGTCAAGAAGGAAAGTTTTTGGGATGGCCTTAATTTTGATATTCAGAAGTTTGTGGAAAAATGTTTGGTTTTCCAACAAAATAAAGTTGAGACAATTAATATCCCAAGTCTTTTACAACCATTATCCATTCCAAGTCAGCGTTGGGATGATGTCTCAATGGATTTTATCATAGGTTTTCCCAAGTCCAAATGAAAAAGTGTCATCATGGTGGTAGTTGATATAATTACCAAGTATGCATGCTTTTGTGCACTATCTCATCCTTTCAAAGCTAGTATAGTCCTTATTTCATTTTTGGAAACAATTCAAAAGCTACATGGAAACCTAAATATTATTATAAGTGATAGAGATCCCATTTTCACTTGAAATTTTTGGACAACATTTTTTTCTTGTATTGTTACACAATTAGCTCATAACTAATCTTAGCATCCTTAATATTATGGGAAAACTAAGACAGTGAAAGAATGTTTGGAAGGATGACGTCATTGCTTTGTATTTGATAAACAAACAAAATGGGTCAAATTATTCTATTTTCCATATTTGTTTTCTAAAAAGACAATTTTTATTTCTCTCGATCGAAGAGTTATTTTTACAATTTAGCTTTGTCATATAATTATAATTATAATATCATGTGGTCAATTTTGAATTGATAGAGGGAAGACACGTATAATGTTCTCTATAATCTATATGACTTCCATATACAAGGCACTTTCACACTAGATCATGCAAATTTCACCTTGTACAAAGAATGATGTACAATTTGTGCATCGAGTGTATCTCGTGTTCAAGGTATTTTGAAAACATTGTACACCTGCATTTAATATTTTTTATATTGTAAATTATCTTGTAAATATTATTCTTTCGTACTAAGTTAATTGAGTCATTTGGTTGTTATAAGAAACTTTGGAGAAAAGGTATTTATACCAATATTTGAATCCCATAAAATTTATAATATAAATTTTATTATGTTTACTATTTTTCATTTAATTAAATATATTTGATAATTTTTTTATTTCTTCAAGAGTCGATATCTATCCCAATATGGTAGAGATGTTGTAACCTAATGTTTAACATTTTGATAAAGTTAAATTAAATAAAATAAAATGATTATTGTAATGTAATGTGAACCATTATTTTTCTTTTTACATTACTGTAATATTTTTATTCGATTTAATTTTAATGGTATATACTTGAAAACAATCTCCCCATAGGTAAAAAATTAAAAAATATATGTTTCTTAGGGCTGAGCTAGTGCCGTCTTTGTAAAGTAGTGGAATAAATAACGATCCATCTTTTTCTAGAGTGCCTTTTTCGCTTGTGCTGTGTGGATTTTTTTTTGTATATCTTCATTTTTTGACTTGATATGGAATGCTATATCTTGCATTGAAGCATAACACTTATGGTGGGAAAATTCTTTCCTAATAAGCTCAACAATATTCCTCCCACTATCAATTGGTGGATTTTTCTAGCACAAAACCATGTCATATTTCAAGAGAAAGCTACAACTCCTGATAGAGTGGTAGCTAATTCAATGCCTATATATGATCTGATCTCAGAGATAAATGATATCCATAGGCTTAGGCATATTACTCTTGAAGTAGTGGAGAGGTCTCATCCTTTGGCATACTTTGATAGTGCCTCCTAGGATGGAGGTTAGTGTACGGGAGGAGTTTTATTATAGTTACATGAAAAACATTTATTAAACTCCAAAGTGTTTTAGGTTGGGGCTCAACTAATTTTATGGAAAAATATAGTCCAAATTTGTTGTTACGGGAGGAGTTTTATTATAGTTACATGAAAAACATTTATTAAACTCCAAAGTGTTTTAGGTTGGGGCTCAACTAATTTTATGGAACAATATAGTCCAAATTTGTTGTTATTATTTTTTATCAAAAAGGGGTGCAGACAACTCTAAATTGTTGATGATTCCATAATTATTATTAATTTTTTTAATGAAGCTTCTAGATTTCACGTGCACACACTTACTTCCATGTTGGAGGAGGCCTTTCATCTGAAAAGAAGTTTTGATCAAATTTCATGTTCTTGTATTTTCAGGGAAAATAACACCTTGGCTGATGAACTTTCCAAAGTAGGCAGGAAATGAGAACTTGACACATCAAAGAAATCAAAACATGATGGTGATGGATTTTTTGAGTTCTACCATAAGCCCTTTATAAGAGTCCTGGAGATGGAATTTATATAGGATTGTGTTTCTATTGTCTATATGCTCATTATAACATGTCTTTATCAATGTGATCCTCTTGTTGTATAAGAGGTTTTTGTTGATTTTGTAGCAATGGAAAGTGTTCCTAGTCTTGTATTTTGTGAGGAGGCTTAAACATCAACATTCCAAAGAACCCATAAACTGTTTGTGGAAATTCGACTCGGTTCATGTTTTATTAAAATAATTAATTATTTTAATGTGGTCCCTAAGTCTAAACTTAGGGAAATTGAATAATTAAAGGGTATTAATAAAACAAAGTGAAAATCTTCTAGAAAAAAAACATCAAGTCATTTTTTAATCTTAGCTTTGATTAGAGATGTAATCTGGGTTGTTTATTCATCAATGAGAAGATTATAAGAGAAGGCTTGAGGGTCATTTGGAAAGAAAGTCGAGCACACACTCAGTACCCGAAGGAAATTTATTATGAAGGAAAGAAATTCAATTTCAGAGGGAGAGGTTGTAGATGAAGAAGGTTGTAGATGAAGAATAGTAGAGGCAGAATAAGGAAGGGGAAGTTAGTAGAGGCAAATAAAGGCAGGAGGAGGACGCAGAGGGGACAATGCTGAGCAACACAACTGAGTCCCCACGCAGAGTGACACATTCCAACACATGGACTCTGAAGAAGACCACACAGAGTGATGCAAAGGTAGCTAGGGTGCCTCATGGGTGTTAGAAATTCTCCTGAAGGATTCGAGGAATTTATCTAAGGTGTATTCCTGAAGTCTGCTCGTCAAATAATTGTAAATGATTTTCCTTGTTGAAGAATAATACAAACCATCATTTGCTACACTATTTTTCCTGCATTGTTTTTTTCCAGGGACAATTTTCCAAAAATAGTTGTGTTCATTTGATTGTTTCTATTGCATTACATGCATTCTGTTATATTTTCTACTTATGGTTAAGTATATCACAGTTGTATTTATTTCAGGATTTATTGAAGAATATGTAAATAACTTATCATAAAATAAGTAGGCGAAAAAAAACTATCAATGTAAAGGATGAGTAACAGAAGAGGGGTTCTAAAAAGGAACTAAGGTAGGACAGTGATGCAACATCAAGTTGGAAGGGTTCACGCAGTCTTCTAGAACGCATGGAGGAATACAGTGATCATGACGTTTCAGTTCTTGCATCCAGACTAGAAGAGGATTTTTCTTTTGTGTCAAGCATGGCCTTTCCAGAGATTTGGTATATTGATAGTGGAGCATCTGCTCACATGGCGGGAGTTCAAGAATGCTTCTCAAGCTACTAGGAGGAGTAGATGAATTTTCAAATCACTATGGGAAACAGGGAAAAATGTAACCCTATTTGAAGAGGCACCATAATACTTCAAACAGAAGTTGGCAAAAAGCTTCAAGCCACCAATGTACTGCATGTACCAGGATTGGGGATCAAATTTCTCTCATTATCTCAGCTTCAGAACAAGCGTTACGATGTATAATTTATTAGCAACAATATGTCAAACACCCTAGTTGGAAAAAGAAGGGAAAATTGGATTAAAGAACCATAAAATGTAAAATTTATAGCTCGAGTCCCCAATGGCACTGATAGGCAGTACTGATGAAATATACTTGAATGAATTATGTCATGGAATAATGGGGCATCTACATCATGGAGCCTTGTGAAATCTTAAGAAGACTGTCACGGGAGCTCTGGAACTTAGCACCAAGCGAGATGATGTTTGCACGGGGTGCGTATTAGGGAAGTGTGCAAGGCAACATATTAAAAAAGGAGCAATAGGGCCAAGATTGTGTTGGGATTGATACACTCAGACATCTGCGGATCAATGTCCATGAATTCTCTCAATGGTTCAAAGTATTTTGTCACCTTTATCGATGACCATTCCAGAAAGACATGGATCTACTTTCTGAAGACCAAAGACGAGGTCTTTGAGTGATTCAAATAGTTTAAGTCTCTGGTAGAGAATCTAAAAGGAAAGTAGATCAAGACATTGCGATCAGAAAATGGTGGAGAGTACATTGACAAAGACTTCACAAGGTTTTGCGCAAAGGAAGGCATCAAGAGAGAATGGACTGCTCCATATAATCCGGAGTAGAATGGGGTTGCAGAGAGGAAGAACAAGACTATTGTGGAAGTTATGAGGGTAATGCTGTATGATCAAGACATGCCCAAATTTTTGTGGGCTGAAGCTTGTAATGCAATCATGTATGTGCGGAACATAGTGCCTCATAACACATTGGGTAAGGTTACTCCTGAGAGTGTGTTCACTGGTAGCAAGCCTGAAATTAGGCACTTCAGGATATTTGGTAGTATAGTATATTGCGATGTTCCTGATGAGAAGAGGAAGAAGTTAGATCAGACTACTGAAAAGGGTACCTTATGGGATATAGGGAGAATGTGAAGGTTTACTGCATCTATATTCTCGAGAGTAGGAAGATGGTAGTGAGATGAGTTGTGAGGTTCATGGAGGAGAGAGCCTTCAGGAAATACCGAGAAATGCCTCCAGTTATGCAGTCTGAGGAGGATCCGTTGGTCCAGCCACAACGACCTATGTATGATGGCTCTAGTGCCTCTCCAAGGCACAATGATCCTAAGGAAAGCTTTTCTAAGGAAGTTCAAGAAGGAGAGCATGTGAATCCACCCACCACTAGTGGAAGGATGAGCAAAGAACTACAACAGATTATGAAGGATGTAAAGGAATTTTTTGGAGCTCCTAGAAAAGAGAAGATGGAATGTAGGAAACTAGACAGGTACCAGACATTGGTATCATAGGTTGGAGAACCCTCTAGTTTTCAAGAGGCAGATCAACATCAGGTGTGGGTAGATGCTATGGTGGAGGATTACAACTCCATAATGACTAATGATGTATAAGAAGTAGCTCCTAGACCTTTGAACATGTCAGTTTTAGGTTCAAAATGGATCTACAAGATTAAATATGCTATAGATGGCAACATAGAGAAATTCAAAGCTAGGTTTGTGGCTAAGGGGTATGCACAGAAGGAAGGGATCGATTATGAAGAAAACTTCGCCCCTGTAGCTTGGTATACTTCAATCAAATCTGTCATCTCTCTTGAAGCATAGATGGGATGAGAAATTCACCAGATGGATGTCAAGACTACGTTATTTAATGGGGTGTGTTAGTGTCAGTATTTTCATCCTATCATTAGTGATCAAAAATCCAATTTTCATATCATTTTAGGAGTTCCACTCAGAATTTTTTTATCATTCCACTAGGTCATGCAAAAATTTGGCCACTGATTAGGGTATTGATATCATTACTACTCCTTTCACTTCCATGGTCAAAGAAAATAATTATGGTCAGGTCATTCATTATTAAAAGAGTCCCATAGTCACTATGGCCATCATTTAACTCATTATTCCATGTTGTGTCATCATTAGGTCATAGGGTCAAAATCATGAAAATTAGTAATTTCACCATCAAATTCATCTTTGGAAGGAGTAGTAATATTCAAATGTATTCAACAATTTCAGGTTCCAAACTATCATTTCCAAGTAATTGGTTTTGTATTTACCATATTTGTCTCTCAGTTGTTCTTGGAAAGCTCATTTGCCTCTCCTAGGGTTTTCATGAGGACATTTTCTTGGTTTCATGATTTCCATGGTTAAATTGTCAACAATACTTGTATCCTGATGATCTTACACCTTCCCTTATCCTTAATATACCTTACTAAACAATTCCCATCACTCCTATCCCTCAAAATCATCATTTTTCCACAAGCCCTAGCCTTTTGCTACAATTTGTCACTTTTCGAGACTAGGCCTATCTTTTGTCCTTTTAGACCCCTTCCCCTTAGTAATCCTTGAAATTATAATTTCCCCTACTTCTTAACATCCCTCCCTACCTCCAAAAATTTTCCTAAGAATTTATAAGCCCCTTATCCCCTTTATTTCATTTCATTCCTATAAATTTCCCAAATCCCCTATTTTGCCTGCACCAAACCCTAATTTCCTCTCCCACTGAGCTAGGGTTTGTTATGGAATCAGAGAAATATGAGTAGAGGAGGCATAAGGGAGGTCATTTTAGCAAGTATGAGGCCATTCCAACTCATAAACATCATGTATCCATCATTTTTCAAGAAGTCATTCCAAAGGACAAATCATTTGCCACACACTATGTTTCTAACCAAATTTTTCTTCAAACTATGTTTTTGACCAAATGGTGATGAATTTTACAAATGTGAAAGAGGTTTTTGTCCATTATAGGTCAAGGAAGAAAATAATTCCTTCATTTTTTACACAGGTGTCATGGTTTTGGAGAAATTTCAAAAATATAGTTACTACAAGAGAGTTGTTGCACTTCTGGAGTGACCTTGGGAAAATCAATTTTTATCCCTGATGGAGTGTCAAAATGACTTGATTGATAAGTCAAATGATAACTCAACAGAGAGATATTTCCAATGATCTATCATGATATCTACTTGGATTTGCGAAAAGCCTTCAAAAGTTGCTTGAAAAATCACACTGTATTTTTTCACCCCCATTTTGCGCTTTTGACTAGTCTTGGGAGAATTTATTTTTGAGGGGCTATACTTGATCATTTCAGTTCTTGAAAGGTCCATTGTGTATCCAAGAGAGATATATTTCCAACGAGCTATCATGATCTAAATTTGGACACTGGAAACCCATCCAAACCTCAGTTGCAAGTGGGAGGGCACACGGAGGGCGCACTTGGCATTTTGAGGGTGCACTTGACATTGGCGCTGTGAAACTGACCAGTCTTGGGAGATTTCACTTTTGGAGGGCTAAAAATTATCATTTTTGGAAAAAAAGTACCTTTTTGGAAACTAGACAGGACAATATTTCCAATGAGCTATCCTAAGCTCAATTTGGACATTGGAAACCCCCTCAAACATTAGCTTGAAGTTGGTGCTACGCTTTTGCCAGTTCACTGATATTTTCCAGATTTTGACTTTTTCTCAATCGGTCAATGGATTTGATGGATTTTACTGATGTAATTGATGGAAGTAAATGTAATTATCATGTTTATTAGTTACCTAGGGGTAAATAAATTATGTAAATGTCATCATGAAGTCAAATGAATAAGCTTCATGGAAGTGAGGGATGAGTCACTTTGACCTCCCTACACTCTAGGTATCAGTTCAAATTATTGTGGATCAGCTCCTCAACTCAGGGATTAGATCCCTGAGGTTGGGAAAAGTTGTTTAGGTCTATATATTGTACTTTTTGACTAATTTTCATAGGTTGGAATTAGCTGGATGATGTTGTATTGATCAAGGACTCTAGTGTAATTAGTTTGCCAAAAATTAATGAAGTGCTGCAACTATATCTTTGGGATACATGTGGTATGGTTGTCTAGCATTGTTTCTTCTCTTGTTTCATTTGTATGAATTTATTTTTGGTCCATTTTCCATTTCATGTTTATTTTATTATCACTTTCGAGTTAGAGAAACATAATTCATCTCACATGCTCTTTTTTGGGAAAGTTTTCATAGTCTGTTCATCTTTCTATCAGTTTAGGAAGAATTCATCTTTCATGCTCTTCCTAGCTCCTCACTTGTCTGAATCATTCCATCCCAAGAACCCTAACGTGCTAGCCTTCATACCTACCTTGCCCCATTGAATAGACTGTAACCCTAATCTTATTTTCTCGGACCTAGCCCCTTTGACCTAATATCCTCATTCAACAACCAAATTCAACCAAATCAAACCCCTATAATTATACCTAGCCTAAAACCCTAATTTATCTAGCCCTCTTGGCTGTGAACTTGTGGAGAGATCCCTCTCCAGCTTGGTAGGACTAGCTACCAAGCTAAAATATTGGTTTGTGGTTACTTCTGTTGGGATTTATTCTTCAACCTTAGAGATTTGGCGGAGTGATAAAAGGGTGATAGAAGAGGAAGTATACATAGATCAACCAGAGGGATTTCAGCTGCGTGAAAAAAAAAACTCATGTTTGTGGGCTTAAGAAAGCCTTGTACCAACTGAAGTAAGCCCCTAGAGCTTAGTATGAGAAAATTGACGGCTACTTGCGGAAGATGGGATTTTTCAAGAGTGACGCAGACCCCAACCTTTACTATTTGAGAGTAGGGGATGAGCCTATAATATTGGTGTTAAACATAGATGATATGTTTCTAACTGGATAATCTAGGCTCACTAAATATTGCAAGGAAAATCTGGCTACAAAATTTGACATGAAGGATATATGGTAGATGCACTATTTTCTGGGGTTGGAAGTTTGGTAGCAGAAGGGAGAAATATTCCTTGGGCAAGGAATATATACTACAGAGATCCTGAATATATTTTAGATGGAGGATGGTAGACCCATGGCTATGCCAATGATCACAAATTGGAAGAAAATCTACACGCTTGAGGATGATGAGGCTCATCCTACCTTGTATAGGAAACTCATAGGATCATTGATATACCTGGTCAACACTAAACCAAACATCTATTATGCCATGAATACCCTAAGTCAGTTCATGGTAGAACCAAGGAGCTCTCACTAGGCAGCAACCAAACATGTTCTTAGATACTTGAAGGGGACAATCGAGTTTGGGTTGAGGTACACCAAGGGAAATGAAATCCAGATGAGTAGGTTCACTGATGAAGACTAGGCTAGAAGTCTAATAGATCAAAAAAGTACCAGAGTTGCATCAAGCTCTCTGAAAATCTCGTGTTTCATGATCAGTCGAATCACATTGACATCAGGTGCCACTTCATTAAAGACTATGTCCAACGGGGAGTTGTACAGTTGAAGTACATTCCTATAGGGGAACAGGTGGAAGATATCCTCACAAAAGCTCTAGGTAAGATTAAGTTTAGTTACTTCAAAGAAAAGATGGGGATGGTCAACAATCCATTCCAGTAGAGGAATGGATAGGCTTGAAATTTAGAGGGAGCAGTAGTACAGGTGAGGTAGTGACAGAGATGGTGTCATGGGCATAAGTACAACATCGCAGCATGTGATGGGTAGCATCTGAGATATCAGCAGCACAGTAGATGCTTCAGGTTAGAGCAGATACAGTTAGTATTTTTCTTGAACACTTTCCTCGCTCAGAGGGAGTGTTGATTTTGTAGCATTAGAAAGTGTTCCAAGTCTCATATTTTGTGAGGAGTCTTGGACATGAGTATTACAAAGAACCCAAAAACCGTTTGTGGGAATTCCACTGGGTTCATGTTTTATTAAAATAATTAATTATTTTAATATGGTCCCTAAGTCTAAACTTAGTGAAATTAAATAATTAAAGGGTATTAATAAAACAGAGTGAGAATATTCTATAAAATGAAGATCAAGTCATTTTTTAATCTTAGCCATTGATTAGAGATCTAATTTGGGTCATTGATTCATCAACGAGCAGATTATAAGAGAAGGCTTGAGGGTAACTTGGAAAGTAAGACAGGCACACAATCAGTACCCGAAGGAAATCGATTATGAAGGAATAAAAATTGATTTCAGAGGGAGAGGTTGTAGAGGAAAAATAACAGAGGAAAAATAAGGAAGGGGAAGTTAGCAGAGGCAAATAAAGGCAAGAGTAGGACACAGAGGGGATGGCGTTGAGCAACAACATTGAGTCCCCACGTAGAGTGACGCAGTCCAACACAGGGAATGTGCAGAAGACCATAGAAAGTGACGCAGAGGGAGCTAGGGTGGCTCTTGGGTGTTAGAAATTCTCCCAAAGGATTCAGGAAATTTATCTCAGGTATATTCCAGAAGTCTTCTCATCAAATCTTGTAAATGATCTTCCTTGCTAAAAAATAATACAAACCATCATCTGCTGCACTGGTTTTCTCGCATTGGTTTTTTCCGGGGGCAATTGTCCAAAAATAATTGTGTTCATGTGATTGTTTCTATTGCGTTATATGTGTTCTGTTCTATTTTCTACTTGTGGTTAAATTAATACTGCAGTTGTGTTTATTTCAGAATTTACTGAAGAATCTATAAATAACTTATCATAAAATAAGTAGGCGAAATAAATCTATCACTGCAAGAGTGTTTCAGTTTGAAAATTTCACAATTTTTTTAGTAATGTTTATGATATTTATGTATTTTGGTTGATGATTCATTCGAATGTTGGCTTAAACAAGCTTTCCAGGCTTGTTGTTTTTGGTAATTTTCTTAAGATGGGTGTTTATCTTTACGACAACATGTTTTTGAATGAACTATAGTGCAACTAAAAAATGTAATTTTCAGACGCTTTAATAAAAATTACGATTTTTCCCTTGGTAAAAAATTAATTTAAACATTTTAAATTGAGAAAAATAAAATAAAAATAAAGTGATAATAAAAATAAAAATGACTCATGATATTGACCCATAGTATTCATGTGGAATATATCATTTTTAAAGGGGGGAATTAAACCAACCTATGCTCATCTTAACTCCAGATCTACCAAGCAACACAAATCTCATGAGATGCAAACCTCTTTTATAGTGAAAAGAGATTTGATCCCTCTTAGTGCGTGGTAGATCCAGAGTAAAGATAGATCTAAGTTGAACAAATATTTTTAAAAAGATTATTCTTTCGTATAAAAAATATAACTTAATTCAATTTATTAACAAGTTTCTATCTTAATAAATACAACGCCACAAAGTTTTAAATTCTTTATTCTCAATTCCACTCATCAACGATGAATTGCTACTTCACAACTTCCCTCGTTAGTAGTTTGGAAATAGAAATATTTTTGTAAAATTTAGGATTTTTTATTATCCGTGATGTAATCCAAAATTTTAAACATTGATAAATACTTTTATTATAACATAAATGGTTATAGTATCTTATAGATGAAACCCGTTGTTATTGTTTTAAACTAAGCATTTTTTTATTTCTTTACCTCTTCAAAGGGCATGATTTCTAGCATGAATGTCAAGAAGGAAAACAATCTATATGAGGTGACTAAGTTAGTTATGAGATTAAGTTTATTTCATACATTCACAGAAAAATATGGTTAGATATTTTAGTGATATTATTGGCTATTAATTGCTTTTTAGGTATCTTTTTAATCTAATAAAATAGATGAACATAGGAAGGGGTTTCCGAACACACATAAAAAGGGATTTTCAAAAAAGGTAATATAAAAGATGATATAGGTGAAGATGTGATCCCACCCACCTCCAAATGTTTTTGAATGCATTTGGCCTCTCACTTACATGTGGTCATTGAGGAATTAGAGCAATGTAGAAAGAAATGAACATGCTAATAACGATAGAGAGTTGTTATATATATATATATATATATACACGAATAAGTTGTTTTATATATTTTTTATTTTAAATTTTTATTTAAAGAATTTTTTGGTATATATTTTAATTATGTAATTTTCAAAATTAGAGTGTTAACTGTTTTTTTATATTGAATTTATTTATGCATTAAAAAACACATTTTAAAGAACTAAAATTTATGATTTTTCCAAAAAATTTATCACTGTATTTTGTTCAAAACAACAGAAACATCTGATTTTTAGAGTGCGCCCTTTTCATAAGCACAATGTAGCTATTATATTTTTTTGTCTTTTTTTAGCATCTTTTTTAATCAAATTTTCCCAAAATCTGGTAGGGATTTCTTAGAATTGTAAGATTCAACTACATAATTTGTATAATTTGAGTGCCCAAGGGGATTTTTTAGAGCACTGAATTTGTTAATATATTAAAAAAAACGTTTTAAGCAACTAAAATTCACAATCTTTCCAAAAATTGTAGCACTAAATTTTGACGAAAATGACAAAAATGTCTAATAGTTAGATTGTGTTGTTTTCATAAGCATACTCTAATTATTAGATGTTTTTGTCCTTTTCTAGGTATCATTTTTAATGAACTTTTGAGAAAACTTGGAAAAGATTTTCTTGAATCTTAAATTTTAGTTATGTAATGTGTAGAATTTGAGTGCGTCAAAGTATTTTTAGAGAATTAAATCTTTTTATGCCTTCCAAAATACATTTTTAAAAACTAAAATTATGATTTTGTCAAAAAATTGTTTCACATAATCAATATGTAAACTACACCCTTTTCATATTGGTAATGGATTTTAATTAAATGTGTAAATACATTAAAATAAAATATTTTATTTATATTAACATTATAAATGAAAAAGAAAAATTATAAAATTTGTATTTTTTAATCTATTTACACTTTTTAATGTTGTTTTATAATCATTTTATCTATAAAAAATAATATATTTTTTTATAAATTTAATAACCCATATAATTTATTTAACTATGTATTCATCTACTTAATGTTTCTATTTTATTTATTTATAAAGTCATAATCTCTTATCATTTACATTTTACTTTTCAATTTTTATCCATACAAATATTTATAACTAATAGTTTTTAATATAACTAAAACTTATAATAAGTTTTAATATAATTATAAAACATATTGAAATTTGAAATATCAAATTTTAATAATTATTTAATTTTTTTTTATTGCTTATAACAATTATTTTGGATGAGTGCAAGTTAATAATGGACTTTCATGATTAGCAAGTGATAATTCAAATTTGGAAAAAACAATATGTTTATTTGGAGAAATGATTACATGTATTTATGCAATGAATTTGAAAATGGTGTAAAAAAGAGAAATGTAAGCAAATGAATTAGCTTTTGATCTATAATTTATATTTATATAAATTGTGTTTAGCTATGTGAATTTTGAGTTTTTCTATCATGATATGTTTTTTCTCATGAAAAATATAATACATATGTTTTTGTGAGTGCAACCTTTAAGTATCTAAATGAAGAAATTTCTATAAAAATTTATAGAGTTTTAGAAAACAGAGTTTTCTTGTGCACATGTTTTTTTTTCAAACTTTATGATATTAATTTTATGTTTTATTAGTGCAACCTAAAAGGGTATTAACATTATCTAATAATTGTTTTTGTTTTTTTAAAGATTGTAGGCGTGAATGTTCTTTAGTGAACCATATCATATTTTTTTCAAATGGTTAAGGCTAAAGAGGTTATATTGGAAATTAAAAAATGGATGTACTTTAAGATTTTGATAAATGTCAAGTGAAAACTTTATTAAAATAGTAAAAACTATTAATTATTTTTTTAAAATTATATATTTACAATGTACATTTTCGACTTTATATGTGTATATAGTTTCATGGACAACATATTTTTCTATCCTATAGAAAAATAATGTCAAAGATATATGTGTGTGTGTGTGCATTCTCAAAAAATGATATTTTCATGCATTTGGAACACAAACCACCTTCTTTATAATACTAAACCTTTATTTGAAGAAACCAACTCATTGTGTAGGTAAGTTTCTTGTTAGATTTTTTTTTTTTTTAAAACCACATGCAAATTCGTAGCACTAAAAACACTTGGTGCATTCCTAGTACTAAAAATACATGCATGTTCTAGTAACTTTCTAGCTCCCAATACTAAAAATACAACTAGTGACTTTACACATGGGAAATGGTTGAGGTGAGATTGGGAGAGATGGGGAGGGGCAGGGAGGGAGGGATATAGGGTCTAAGGTAGATAAAGAGAGAGAGAGAGTTAAAAAGTGAAAGAGATAGGAAAAGAGGGTGGGAAAAGAAGATGGAGAGATATAATTATGGAAGACATGAGGAGGAAGAGAGAGACACAGTTGGAGAGCGAGAGAGAGAGATAAAGAGAGAGGGATGAGAGATAAAGAGTGTGTGAGTGAGTGAGAGTGGTGGTGAGGAGAGAAAGAGAGAGAGAGTGTGTGTGGAGGGGGAAGAGAGAAGAAGAGGGATAGATAGAGAGATGACAAGGGGGAATGATAAAGTGGGAGGGAGTGAGGGAGAGAGAGTGATGGAGAGAGAGACAGGGAATGATAGAGGGAGGGATATCGAAACAAATTTGGATGTACATTACAAAAAATTTTAGGTCTAAAATGGGCCTTATAAGAAATATTATAAAATAATAGTGGAAATAATAAAATAGGGTTAGATTAGATCATCAAATTTTAGAGGGAAAAAATAACAAACTATTTTTTAAACTCATATTTTCAACTTATCTCCCTATGATTTTAATAACATTTTGAGTGGGAGAACTCCTTGGATGTGGAATTTAATTCCTCATACAAGGAGTACCCATGTTGCATACTTTCAATACTACACGAAAAATGAGAAATACTTGAAAAACTTAATTGCAATCACGTTTTTGATGTATTTCTTATTTTTCATATAGCACAGTATATTGAAAGTATGCAACATCGAAACTCCTTGGATGTTGAATTAAATTTTTCATCCAACAATTTCTCTTGCTCGAAATTTGAGTAAATTCGTGGGGAGATAAGTTGAAGATGCGAGTTGATATTGCAGTTTTTTTTTTTTTTAATTTTTTACTCTAAAAATTGTGAATAATATCCCATGGTTGACATCATCATATTTAATCCTATTGGTTCTTAGAAATTTTTTCTGGTTGTAAGTTTTTTTGAGACCCACTTTAGACCTCAAAATTCCAGAGAGAGAGAGAGAGAGAGAGAGAGAGAGAGAGAGAGAGAGTTGGAGGGGGGTTGTTGTGAAGTAGGGACTGAGGTATAGAGGGACAAATATGGAAATACAAGAAGGCTGAGGGATGAGGGGAGAGAGTGATATAGAGATATAGGGAATGGGGGGGTGATAAATAAGGAGAGAGGGAGGGATATTAAGATCAAGTTGGAGGGGGAAGAGAGAAGGAGATGGGGGAGAGAATAAGATAGATGGCAGGGAGAGAGAAGGAGGGAGGGAGGGAGATAGAGATAGAAACAAAGGGTGAAGAGAGAGAGATAGAGATATATGTAAAGAGATTAATGGGGGAGAGAGGGGTGGAGATAAAGAAAAACATGGAGAGAGAGAGAGGTAAATTCCAAACAATGATGAATTGATGGAACAATTAATTGGCCACTTACAATTTATTGTGATCAGGATATAATATCAATAATATTAAGGATACAATATCGATAATATTAATATTTAATACTTTGAAAGATATTTTAATTGGGATACATGATCAATAATATCAAAAATGAATATTGTGAAGGAAACAAATTTCAAAATATTAGGGATTTCAATCTATCAATATGTCCATGAATTCTGAAATTGATACTTTGAAAGAAATAAATTTCAAGTATTAGGGACATCAATAATTTTTTAATCCATCAACATATGAAATGCAAGTGGACTAAAACCCTAAATCTCCTCGTATGAATTTCCATACTGTAAATTGACTCATCTCCTAGAAAATATTGATCACCCTATATTCGAGCCATTTCACGTTGTTAGTAGTTCATGATCCTAGCCTTGTATTACATATTACCCATAATACAATGATTTAAACTCAAAATATTTAGAACATTTTAGCCATGTCGTAGCATTGATAATATCACCTAGAACATACTAAAATAAAATAATCTAGGAGTACACTGTAAACGAACATAACAAGGAAAACATGTATAGTGATAGTTCTTGTCTTGCCAAGAACAAAGTTCCCGATGTCAAAGTTTTTGAGGTCTGGGTCATAGTTCCCCTTGGCACGCCTGAGGTTGAGGTCATGATTCTGACACAGTATTATAATGAAAATTCAAAGTGGAATTTATGAATTTGATTTTAGTACATTTCCTAAGATCATCTGAAAAATGTCATATTAAGGCTAATCTGAGTTATATTTGAAAAGTATATATATATTTTTTCTAAATAAGACTAAATTCTATTATGAAACATATAATACAAGGATACTTGGGCCTCTGCAGTTCTAGCCTACTCCAGAGGCATAGTTATACAAAAAAACCAAAACTGTGACTGCCCCCGAAGGGGAAACCAACCAACTTAGTTGTGTTACAGTTTCCCTTAGTGGGAAACCAACTTCGAACATGGAGAATATATGTGTGTTTAAAAAATTCAAAAAGAGCAGAAAGTAAGGGTCCCAAATACTTGGAGGCCAAAACCAGAAACCGGACAAAACCTGATTGCTTGTGTGGAATTTCTTGGGGGAGGTGTCCCTTCCATAATGAGACACTGATACTCCTTGGTGTCATCTGCATGCTTGTCATAGGTGTCATCCTTCGCATTCTCGGGGGCATTGGTGGTGCGTGCGCTGCCAGGACCTCCATCGTTGCCCAATCAATCCTTACTGCTACTGTTGGAGCTTTTGCTTCTACTACTAAAGGCTGGAGCACCCTGTAAGACAACGGACAGAGCACCCTTAACCGCCCCCTTGCCAGTGAGCTGCTGCATCGCAGAGTCTGAGATGGATTTCTTGGGAAATTTTCTAGGACGAGGGTTGTCAGTACTAAGAGCTTCCTCTTTGAAGCTAATGGTGATTGTGGCCGTAATGCGAGGTCTATCCATGGTGCAGGTGCAGTGGAACTGAGCAGAGTGGGCTAGCAGCGGAGAGGCTACCATCTCCAGGCGTGGCAATGTTAAGGGAGAATTGGTGGTAAGAGAAGGCAGAGGTGAGGAGCGAGACCTTCTTAAAGCCCAGTCTCAGCCACAACCACTGCGGGTGGCAGGGTAATTCCTGAAGGAATTATCAAGCGAAGGGGAAGAGGTGTCAGAATCAGCGGAGATAGGAGGTCTGGAAGCTCTGTCGTGGCTACTGCCTCTGCGGAAACGCATATAATGGCAGCGACGGGGCATGTTGGAGATAGGGGGATTACAATGGAGGGATGGAGACCACATAGGTGGAGGAGCAACTGAATGTGAGGGCAGAGGAGCCAAAGGAGCTGAATGCCTACAAGGCGTAGAGACGAAATTTATATTACAGTGGAAGCTGTGCGAGAAATGCACACCAGGAATGAATTCGATGTAGTAAAGGAGACTGTAGCACCTCCCTGTAGGCGTTTGGAAGCTCGGCTCTGAGACTTCAGGGGGACAGTTACAGCTCAAGGGCATAGGTGATGGAGGGAGAGGCCCAGACGAATGCATTTTGAAGAGCAGGTAAGTGCATCGACTGGCGAGTAGAGTTAATGAGCATCAGTGAAGGGTGATTTAATGCCCTCATCTGGAGACCATTGGTGGCCATGTGTCTGGGCCACATGCTACCCCATGCACCTGCCGAATGGTTGTCCTTAGAGGTCACCCACATCTGGGAGTATTGTGTCTTTATGCACTAGATTAGTGCATTCCTAAATGAGAGAGGAATCATGGAGGATTGTGAGGGGACCAGAGTGTAAGGTTTGGTCACTATCCACCCCCTTGTTTGCAAGCAGATCTGCATATTTGTTTCCTGATCGTTTAACATGTTTGAAGGAGATCACCCGATTGTGTTTTAGCCACTATTCTATGAGCTCCAATCTCGCCACCAGTCTCCAGCTATTAGCCACCTTTGTGGTAGATGCTCCCATGAGGAGTTGAGTAGCTGCATTGATAAGAATTTGAGAGTCTCCTTCTATTTCAATGGGAAAAAAATTGTGATGTTGTGCAAGGTAAAGCCCTTGCCATAAGCCCTCAAATTCAGCAGAATTGTTGGAATCCCATCCTATAGAGCCAAAGAAAATCAAGAGGGGGTTGCCATTAGAGTCTCTAAAGATGTTCCCGAATCCTGCATCTCCTGGGTTGCCTTTGGAGGCATCATCAAAATTCATTTTTATCAGACCAGCAGGAGGAGGAATCCTAATGATGGGTGATTCAAGATGATTGGGAGTAGAACTCTTGCTCGAGTGGCCTGAAGGTAGCGAGAGATTCCAATTCTCTCAAATTATATTCTCCTGATCTTGAGTAGGGAAGTTAGAGTCCTACAAGTGCTGGAGAGCCATGGTTTCTTGGAGGTTGATGCAAAGGTTGTTCCATATTGTGTCCAAGGGAGTGCACTAATTCTTGAATATTATCTTGTTCCTTTCCTTCCAGACTGTCCAAAGAAGAAGACCTGGAAGAAGAGTCCACAGTGAGTTTAATAATTTTCTGTTGTAAGGAGTCGATGGCCAGTTGTGGATGGTGCTGATAATGTCCCCTGAAATTCTGTTGGATTTCATGCATCTGAAGCTCATTTTTTCCCACAATTTGTTAGCTAAGAAACAACTGTCCATGAGATGTTGAATGGTTTCATTATGTGTTGAACAATTGGGGCATCGTGAGGGGCCAATGAATCCTTTTTTAACAAGATTGTCCCAGGTGAGAATTATTTTATGACATAGGAGCCATAGGAAAGTGGAGACTTTGGGCCAAATGCCTGGTATCCAAATTTGTGTCCATAGGGAGTCTTCTGGGTCCTGGGTGGGATTTATCAGCCACCGATATGATTCCTTAGTGGTAAATGTGCCTCGAAGAGTGTATCCCCATCTGAGAAGATCTTTCTTTTCTGAGTGTCTGATCTTTCTACTGTTGAGTTCTGAGTCGATGTCCCTATTTGTGTCCTCCTACCAATGTTGGCCAATTTGGGCTATTGGTGCCCATTGCCAATATCCTTGAGACGTGGAGGGTAATCAGTACTGGTTGACATTGTTGTTCAGATGATTGACCTGATCCATGTGTGGTTGAGGTCGTAAAATAGTTGCTAATTTGGGCCTTTGTTGCCAAGAATTTGCCTAGAAACATGTTGTGCCCCCATCTCTGACCTCCCAGAAGCTGTGTTCCTGAATAAGGGCTCGATGTTGTTTGGCCGCATTCCAAATGAGGGAGCCTGTGTCTGTCGTTGTCAGCCTGATGAGATCCTCTGATGGTCTATTGCTGGCATATTTTGGATTCCAAAGGACAACCCATGGCGTGTTTGGCACATATAGCCATTTCCACCATATTCGAGTGCCCATGACTGCATTGTTGTGATGCGGATCACAGAGGCCTAGACCCCCATCCTTTTTTGACATACAAATTGTTGTCCATTTAACTAGAGCCCATTTTTTATTTTTCCCTATGGAGCCCCATAGGAAGTTGCGTTGCAAGCCTTTGATCTTTTTGAGAACCCATTTGGGTGCTGCCAGAACTGAAAAAAGATACAGGGGCATAGATTTAAAAAAAAAATTGATTAGAGTGAGACGGTTGGCCATGTTGAGGGATTTGTAGGTCCAGGAGGAAAGACGAGCTTCCAGATTCTCTAGAAGAATTTCCTAGGAGGAGTGTCTGATAACAGAGTCAATAAAAGGTGCGCCAAGGTATTTAGATGGTAGAGAGGTGATGGAGAAAATGATAATTCTGGCAATGTTCCTTTGAGTAATGATGGGGGTATTGAAGAAAAAAATCTTGGATTTTGCAGCATTGATAGAGGTACTATAGGCTTACGAAAAGGTATCAAGCAGGGATTTGAAGGCGAGAGCTTCTTGGACTGACGGATGTCCAAATAACATATTGTCATCTACGAACTGCTGGTGGGTAGTGGCTTAGGAACCATGGACAGAGAATCCGTGGAGCTTTTGAGTGTGAAGAGCATGTTGGATGAGATGGCCTAACCCTTCATCCATGAGGAAAAAAAGGAAGGGGGAGAGTGGGTCTCCTTGGCAAATTCCTCTAGAGGGAGAAAAGGTTGCAAATTGAGCATAGACAACTCATCTAAGGATGTGGATCAAAGGTTGTACAGATCTATGATTAGTAGTCTTCTATATGTAACAACCTCCTGACCAGATGTTATGCAAGCAGTTGGACAAGTAGCAAGATTCCAAGCAGCACCAAAATAATCACATATTAAATATTCGCCAGCATTGGAATATTTTCACTAGAAGCTTGGGATTCTGCCAAGTTCTCATTAGATTTTCCTTTTTCAGAATATAAAGGGGGAGTGGAAGTAGATTACAGGTCTGTAGGACGATTGTGTGTTAGGGGGAGTGGAAGTGCGTACAGGTCCGCAGGATGTTTGTGTTTCACGGGGAGTTACCCTTTTCCATTGATGTCAAAGGGGGAGAGAATGTTGTAGGAAGAGGTGTCATGATCGCAGGGGGAGTACTTATGTTGCCATCAATGCCAAAGGGGGAGATTGTTGATCAGCGGTTGTCATTGATGTCAACCCAAGCAGCACCAGGGGCTAACCCAATACTGCATAGTAGTGCGATACCAAATTAATATATTGCGGGTCAATAATAAACCAAATTTTAATCGTTTCTACTTGAGATGTTTACTTTTGACTGATATCGCAACACGCCATGTATCATGGCTGTCGACGAAGTGAAACCATCAAAGTAATTGTTGACAAATATATTAATTTGGTAGATCAAAATTCCCGTGAATATTGGGTTAGCCTGATATACAGATTGACATAAATAACAGCCAATTCAATAAAATGATAAAAGCTTTAGAATATCTATTTTAAAGACATACTTGCTGTTTGGTGTGTTTCACTTGATTGAATGACTTCGTAGGGGTATTCATCAATAATACGACCCTCACATATCTTGTTTTTTAAGACGAAATGATAATGGAAACTGACGGCGATCTTGAACTTTGTTAGTATTCGCACGAAATCACCTTGTAAATGATGTTGTAGAGAGAAATGGGCATGAATTTATCCAGAGTGTTGGAGTGATCTTCTTTTGGAATGAGAGCGATAAAGGTAGCATTGAGGGATAGGAGCATCCAATGCAGAGTCCTTGATTCTTCTACAAGTAGCCAGACGTCCAATTTTATAAGATCCCAGAAGTGATGGAAAAATTTGGAAGTAAAGTCGCCCGGTCCTGGAGCTTTGCCATCTTTGCATTGTGCCATAGCTTGTTCTACTTCCTGAAGGGTGACTGGGCGAAGGAGCATTTGATTATGTACTTTTGTTATGATCTTGGGAATATGCTGAAGGATCTTACTTATGGCTGGTTGTCTACTTTCTTGAGTTTCATTGAGAACGGTTTTGAAGTGATTGATAAGCTCTCTCTCAATGTCCTCATGTTCTTCCAATATTTCTCCTTGCTGATTCTATATTTTTCCAATCTTATTGTGCATACGCCTTTGGATGGTTGAGCAGTGAAAGAATTTAGTGTTCCTTTGCCCTTATTTTAGCCATATTATTCTGGATTTCTACTTCCAGAGTATTTCTTCTTGCCTTCTTCTTTCTTCCACTTGAGTAAGAAGGCTTTGTTCCTGAGTAGAAAGTGACTCAGTTCTTCCTTCATTGATTATGTGCTGCTGAAGTGCAAACATATTTTGTTCAAGAACCTTTTGTTGTTGGAAGATGTTTCCAAAAGTGGAGTGATTCCATTTCTTAGTCTGTATTTTGAGATTTTCGAGCTGTTACTGTAATTGATACATTTTGGATCCTGCAGGAGGTGTGAAGATTTTCCAAGCATTGGTGACCATGCACTTGAAGTCACGGTGAGTGAGACAAAAAGCTTCAAATCTGAAGGGTCGTTTGGTGGAATCTCCTGGTCGCTACCATTGTAAGATAATGGGCTAATGATCATAGCTAGAAAGAGGAAAAATGGAGGCTTGAATGTCTCCTCCTAAGTGGATTGCATTATCACATATGAGGAAGCGATCGAGCTTGGAAGCAATTTGTTGGGATCCTGAGCGTTTATTGTTCCAATTATGCATGCCAATGGAGAAGGGAAGGTCAATTAACCAGTTTCTCTAGATGAAGTCCTTGAAGTGGTTGCATTCCATATCTAACTTAGCTCATCCTCCTGTCTTTTCTTATATCTTGGTGATCATATTGAAGTCCCCTCCAGTTATCCAGAGAGGATATAATCTATTGGAGTTTAGAATTTCCATGGTGGTTAGAAATGCCATCTTGTGCAACAAGACTTGTGGGAAGTACACGTTGGAAAGGTGACCATGAATGTTGGATCTAAGAAGATGGAAAGTGGCTTGTATGAGGTTATGAGAGGCATGGAAATCGTTGAGTGAAATTTCCTGCAGATCCCATGCAATGGCAAGGCCTCCTGAGGCACCACATGCATTGGCTGCAATAGAGTGACAACCATGCCAAGCTTTGGAGATGATAGAGCCAAGGGTGTTGTTGTTACATTTAGTTTCTTGCATGAAAAATACATAAGGTCTCTCTTGTTGAATCATTTTTTTAATCATTCTGCGTTTCGTGGGGCTGTCAAGCCCTCTTATATTCCAAGAAGTAAGCTTCATTTGGAACTATTGGAGATCGAACAAAAAAACTTGGTCAACTTGGGATATCTTCCAGATTCCACCATCATTTCCCCAATGATGATGGTTCTTTGAAAATATGTTCTTCTTCCCCTTTTCTTGGTTTCCTTGAGTAGTTGTTTTGCCATCCCAAAGACTGCTTGGTTGTATGCCAAGTGATATTTGTTGTTGCGCACGAAATAAAATCACCTCTAAGCTTTCTATTTGTCTTTCATGTATTTTGTCATATTCTTTCTTTTTGTAGGCCTGCTCTAAGCCAAAGATATCCAAGTCACCTAGGTCAATTCTCTCAGGTTCCTCTTCCATAAGACTAGAGTGACTGCCCTCTGGGATAGAGCCATCCTTGGGGAGTTTAGCTTGTAATAAGTCATCTACGTCTATACTATTTGGTTGCTAGAGTACAAGATCTGAGTCCTTAGTGAGACTAGGAATGGAGTTGGTATTTTCTTGAGGAGATTTTGGGGGATTTGGGATTTAGGAGAACCAGGGGAGGGTTCGGAGGTGGATGGCTTAGATGAAGTCTCAAGTTGTTGCAAAGTTTCACTGTCTGGCTGTGTTTGCTTGGCAAGGATATCAAAGTTGTTACTAGTAGACGGAGCGGAGGGAGTGTGCTGAGGAGCTTTGGAAGCCGATGAGGGTTTCTTATGATGCTTTTTGCAGCTGGAGAATTTTGTAAATCCCTCAGCATTAAAGTTTTCCGTGGTGACATTGGTTTTGGGGGTGGGATTTAAAGGACAGTCCCGAAAGAGGTGTCCATGAGCATGGAATTTTCTGCATCTAAAGGGTACATGTTCATAGTCTATTGGTTGTATCCATTCAAATTCATCATGATACAGACTTACCGAATCCGTGAGGGCCTTGGCCAGATGCATGTAGACATAGATTCTTGCATACAATGTGTATCTTCTGATCTTTGTTTCCTCATCAAACTTTATAAACTCTCCTAATCCATTCCCGATAGCCTTCAGTGAATCTTCATCCCAGTACTCCACAAGCAGGGAGTACATCCTAATCCAGACAGGTGCCCATCTGAAAACTTCTTTATCTGGGTTGAATATTTCAACCCAGTCTCTGAGATAAAGGTCTGCTGATTTGAAAAAATAAGGGCCTCCATCTAAGATGCAGTTTCTGTCCTCTATGCAGTTAAAGATTGCATTGAAAAAACCTTTTTGCCTTAACTGAAGGCTGACATGTCCTTTTGGATTCCATTTGAAGGCGATCCAACCATGTAGTGCCTTCTCAGTAGGCCAGAATCCAACAAACTTGCTGATGAGTGCATGATCTTTCATTTACTATATTTTTGCATTGATACGGTGGCTGGGCAGATCTATATTTGGTCGCTTTGCCGCGATGCGGAAACAGGTTGCAGAGGTCACCTTTGGCTGGTCTGTATTGCTTACAAGCTTGTGAGTCTTGTAATTTTGTGTTGCTGTGGAATCGTTCTGGTGCTCTACAGATTCAGAGGACGTGTTCTGTGCTGCATTAAGAATGACAGTGTCGTTAGTGTCTGAGAGGGGAGGGATACTATCCCCCCTCGTTGGGAGGGTCATCGGCAGGAGTCAGGGGACTGACAGTTCACTTTGCTTGAAGGGATTGAGGGGCCATTGGTGTGGCAGACTGCACGCAGACCAATGCCATTGCAGGGTCTATAAAAAACCATAGGAGTCCATTGGGGAGCGCCTGCTCAGTCTCTCCCAACACCCAAGTCGTAACATATTTTAAAAGTATATTAATAATATAAATATAATGATATTTCATAAGGGAAATTATTATGCCAAATATTGTTTATTAAACCCAAGTCATGCACAATTAAATGTTTGGTACCGTATGCATATATATGATGGTTATCCACCTTAGTGGGGTTTTCACTTAACATTGTGTATAAAAAAGTGTATATATTGAAAATAATTATGTGATAATCATAATCATAATGTAGTGTACCTAGAGGGGATAATATAGGGTACAGAGGGAGGTACCCAAGGGAATAATATGATGTAATAATATCAGAATGATAAATAAATGGGCCATAGTTAATAAATAAAGTGGTTAACCCACATTATGTAAGGGACCAAATGTAGCTAGGGAATAAAGTGATAAGCCCATTGTATTGGATGTATGGTATTGAGAGACCCATGATAACTACCCATGGTATTGCATATATGAAACCTATATAGATGATAGAGACTCTCCATTGAGAGATGTCAAGGATTATTGTATGGGCAAGCATATGGCTTGTGGAGTGATCTCCTTCCTTAAGGAGTGAATGTATGGTGTTGCCCTACCTTAAGGGTTTTGATATTAATGAAGATTTGAAGTTTTGTCTTCAATGGTGTTATTTATTGGGCATATTTTCTATTTCTATATATTTTCTTTTCAGATCTACTAGAAGTGGTATCAGAGCACTTTCTTGGGCAGAGTTTGGAGATTTGTTTTTTCATTTTTTTGCAGGAAATTTTTGGGCGGCGAGTTTGTAGAGCAGATCTGGAAAATTTGGAATTTTTTTTTTTAGAAATAAATATCAGATCTAGATTCCTTACGGAAAAATACCAAATTTCAAAAAAAAAATCAGTCGAATCGGAGTCTGGATGAGGGTGATATCGCTGATTTAAATTCAGTTGTGTTGCAGAAATGTTTCTGACGACAATTTATGTACGGCGGATCTCCTGAAATTTTTAGTAGATTATGGTGCACAATATCAGACAAAAAATTACAAATCTGAACTCCCCTTGAAAAATAACGCGATTTCAAAAAAAAAATCGGTCAAATTGGAGTCCAGATGAGGGAGTTATCACTGATTTAAAATCAGTCATTTTTTCAGAAATTTTGTGACGGTGAGACAGTTGCAGCACAAATCTGTGTTTCTAGAGTGCCTAGATCTGGATTTCAGTCATATGGTTATATGCATAATGGATATTCCATTTTCAAAAATAGGTATATTAAGGATTCTGAGTTATATTGACCGAGTAATGTCCATTTTAAATTTTTGTCAAAGTAAGTGATTTTCTTCAAAACCCTTACTTTATTTTATGGATTCTCGCAAGATGAAGTTTACAGGAAAAGATGATGGCCCTACTATTGAAGATTTTTTACAGCATATCAAGGCTCAATACCGAGTTTTTGGATATGTGCCATAGGGCTTCATCTGAAAGATGAGGCAAATAAATGGTGGACCTCACTTGACAGCTCAGTGAGGAAACTTCCCGAGAAAAAACTTGAAAAATTCCTTTTGGACAAGTGGTCTCAAGCTGGAAAGAAGGATAGTAAGAGCCATAAAGACTTATTTTCTACTAATATTTCCATATTACGGGTTCATGGAAGTATTCAGAAAGAGAACATTTTTGTGTCTATCATTCCTAGTTGCAAGCATAATTGTATCAATGTAAATTTGGCTAAAAAATTGCAAGTTTCAGCAAAGCATATTGAAAACACACAGGTTGTGTAGAAAATTGAATAATAGCTGAATTATTCACCGATATTATCTTGATTACACACTATTTGAGCTTCATGCATAATACATAACCTCTTCTACAATTGATCATCAATTTGCGGAAATAGAAGCAGTCGCATGCGCACATTAAAACATAATCAAGCACATATATAACATAGTATGTAATGGGGAAAGCTTACAGCTGAAAACCCCCAACTATTTATATATTATAATGATAGAGAACATGTAACAATACATAGCACAAAGCTCCTCACAGCTCTCAGCACTATCTCACATGCTACACACAAACTAGCTCAGATATGAACAAGTCACAAGTTCAAATCTCCTCCACAAGTCTTCCTGCCTCTACTGCGCAATCCAAGATGAGAATGAATAAGATCCAAGTTTGAATCCCACCAGATTATACTGCGCAATCCTCATTGGAAATCTCAATCAATGTGTGTGCAAATCTCATGCACAAGTATAGTCACAACTGATAGCCACACTCACCCTTTCACCCACCTCTAACACTGGTCTCCACTGAACTGTCCATGCATTGCAGTTAACTGATGTGTTCTTTAGTTGATTTATGAATTAATAATTAGTGAATTAATTAATAATTAATTCACACCACTCATCACTAGTGTATTTGTCAGTTAGACTAAATACAACTAGTTCAACTAAGTTAAACTAAACACAACTCCACCAACTGTCTCATCAACTCCACCAAACTCTGCCACATGAGTTCTAACTGAAGTCAACCATGCAATAGCTCAAATAAACCCTAGGAATAGCATAATTCCTTCTGTCAGCTGCATGTGCCACATCCGTAGCTCGAACTGAAGTGCTCCAAGAGGATAAGATAATGTTTATAGTCCAAATATTATTAAGAGCTAATAATATTCGACTGATCTATTTTTAGACTGGCAGTCTAAAAATATATTCCGCCCAATGTCTAAAAATAGAGGTCCATATATTTTTACCAACTTGACCAATCATCCATAAACAGCATCCTGCAACTCATAGACCATTATCCATATGTCTAAAAATAGACATAGTCTACAAATAGACTTTGCGCCAAAAATCACCCTTGTGTGGCCCCCACTCATTTCCAGGATCACTTTCCAACTGTATTTTAAGATGTTTCAGGATGCCTCCTTCACTGTTTCTTGTTGCACTCTTCAACACTCCCTCTCAACAAGAAAGGACTGTCTTTGCATGTGACATGCAACTCCATGCATTCGCCCTACAACCTTTGCAAGTGCCATGCAACTCCATGCATCTGCTCTGCAACTCTTCCGAAACTGAAAAGGCTCCAAAAAACTCAATCAATTTGATGCATCTGTCATCAAAGTATTCAACTTCTGCTGGTACCAACTGCACATGTCTTCAGGAACCACTGCGCTGTTGAACTCTGCACCCATGCACTCTGCACTTGTTGTCAACTCTGAACCGCTCTCCAGTATCCGACACTGTCACTTTGATCTTCTTGCATCGATCCAACTGATCATGCTACTGCTGCTCTATGGGCTCCTCGTATTGAGTTTAAATTCATGAGATCCACACCATCTCAATGAATCCTTCCCAGAAATCTCCTCTTGGGATTACTCATGCATGTCACCCCACCTCTCACCTGGTGGTATAGCCGCATGCACTCCCTCTGCCCATCTGGCACGAAATTTCTCTGCATGAGTGGTTGCTCCCACTCCATGATCCTCATATTGTGGCTGCTCCACATCCCAAGGTTCACTCTTACCTGCATGCAAATCCTGCTCCCTCTCAAGCTTCAATTGCATGTATTTCTTGCACTTCCCAACAGTAGGAAGCTTCGTAGAAATCCCATCTACTTCAAGTCTGTAGAGATTCTTGGCTCAAATCCCAACCTTCTTGACTTTTCCTGCTGCTTTGTACCGAAGGAAAAATTTTCCTTCACTAAAGACAACATCATACCCTTTATCGTCTAACATTGTGACTGAGATTAAATTCTTCTTTAAACCTAGAACATTCACAACATATTGTAAAAGAATGAGTTTAATTGAATCCCTCTGAAAGGTAATGGTACCAATGCCAGTTGCATTGTATCATCCATTGTCGCCCAACTCAACATGCAACTAGAGATATTTCCGATCTTTTCTCCACCAAGTCACCGAAAAGATTTACATCTCCCGTCATGTGAAAGGAAGTGCCACGACAAAATACCACCCCGATCCCAATGCTCCCAGACACCATGCATGCGATCAATGAGAAGTCCAAACTAAATTGTGAGGCAAGAGCCTCACCAATTGCTGTACCCAAAGAACTCCGTTTGTTCTTCTTCTTCTCGTGGACAATTCGTGGCGTAATGCCCATACCGTGACAGTTGAAAAGAAAACACTTCTGGACATGTCACGCTCTTACCATCCGCACCGGCCATCAAACCATCCACAATCGATTGAGAAGCATTCTTGCCCTTCCCCTCTTGCTTGTCACCCAAAGCGTAATCCTTCATCGATGCCTTCAATGCCTTCATGAAGAGCCATCTTCGGTAATTTCTTGCCTATTCCCTTGCACAAGATCCGACCTCAGTTGTCTCATCCTGGCAATTTCTCCCGACCATTGACAGAGTCCTCATAGGAATGCCAACTCTTCAGAAGCCCAAGGAGAGCCAAGCTCACCAAGTCCTCTTCATCCACACTAACTCCTACACTCCCAAGCTCATCCCTGCAGTGGACAAGCTTTGTCAAGTATACCGGAATAGTGTCATTCTTCTCCATCTTTATTTTCCCGAGTTTATCCTTGAGCGCCAACTTCCTCTGGTCGCTCTTGCTTTGGAATAAATTTGTCAAGGCTTTCCACATCAAAAATGGAGAAGCCTTACCATGCAGGCTGGATACAATGTGATCCTTCACGCCCTCCAACAGAATTCTTCGACACCTTGTTGTCTTCTTTTTCCAAGCTTCAACCAAGGTTGCATCACTAGGCTTTGGAACTTCAGCATCTATGAACTCCTTCAGCCCATTGTCATCGAGCACCGCCTCCATCCTATCTCTCCATGCAATATAATTTGAGCTGCCTTCAAGAGAATACTCCAATCGCAATCCTTGATAAGACATTTTGACTTCGACACCAAGAAAACACTGCTGCAATTTCGAATTCCACCAGCTCAAAACTCAACCGCTTCTGATCTAAAATTTGTGAGAACAAAGTATTTCTAGCACAGAGATTGACTGTAGGGGCATTTACTGGATATATCACCTTTCAAAGAAAGGATGGATCCGCAGGCTACCCTGCCCTCGTACGTACCTTGCTCACTTTAAAATAAATGTAGTCCTCTGAAGGATCCGATGATCAATTTCGCTCCGATACCATGTAGAAATTTGAATAATAGCTGAATTATTCATCGAGATTATCCTGATTACACACTATTTAAGCTTCATGCATAATGCATAACCTCTTCTACAATTGATCATCAATTTGCGGAAATAGAAGCAGTCGCATGCGCACATTAAAACATAATCGAGCACACATATAACACAGTATGTAATGGGGAAAGCTTACAGCTGAAAACCCCCAACTATCTGTATATTATAATGATAGAGAACATGTAACAATACATAGCAAAAACTCCTCACAAGCTCTCAGCACTATCTCCAATTGTTACACACAAATTAGCTCAGATCTGAACAAGTCACAGGTTCAAATCTCCTCCACTGTTTGCCTGCCTCTACTGCGCAATCCAAGATGAGAATGAATAAGATCCAAGTTCAAATCCCATTGGCTTATACTATGCAATTCTCATTGGAAATCTCAATCAATGTGTGTGCAAATCTCATGCACAAGTATAGTCACATTCACCCTTTCACCCACCTCCAACACTGGTCTCCACTGAACTTTCCATGCATTGCAGTTAACTGCTGTATTCTTTAGTTGATTTATGAGTTAATAATTAGTGAATTAATTAATAATTAATTCACACCACTCATCACTAGTGTATTTATCAGTTAGACTAAATACAACTAGTTCAACTAAGTTAAACCGAACACAACTCCACCAACTATCTCATCAACTCCACCAAACTATGCCACATGAGTTCTAACTAAATTCAACCATGCAATAGCTCAACTAACCCCTAGGAATAGCGTATTTCCTTCTGTCAGCTGCATGTGCCACATCCAAGCATCAAATTGAAGTGCTCCAAGAGGATAAGATAATGTTTATAGTCCAAATATTATTAAGGGCTAATAATATTCGACCGATCTATTTTTAGACTAGCAGTCTAAAAATAGACTTCGCCCAATGTCTAAAAATAGAGGTCCATATATTTTTACCAACTTGACCAATCATCCATAAATAGCATCCTGCAACTCATAGACCATGATCCATATGTCTAAAAATAGACATTGTCTAAAAATATACTTTGCGACAAAAATCACCTGTGTGGCCCCCACCTAGTTTTGGTGATCACTTTCCAACTAGGATCAGGAAGGATGTTTCAGGATGCCTCCTTCACTGTTTCTTGTTGCAATATTCAACAGGTTGATAATGAAGATGTTCAAATTTATAAAGATTTGAAGATTTCTATGGATAAGTATGTGTTGCATTCTGATTTTTATGCTTCAGATATGGCTATTGTGGATGTTGTTTTGGGACATCCTTTGATGGAATCCGTTGGTACTGTCAATTTTAATGTGCAAAAGAAATTCATGAAGCTCTGGTATAAAAAGAAGAAAATTACATTGCATGATATTTGCATTAGGAACCATGCAGAGATCGAGGAGGAAGAAGAAAAAATATCTAACGACACAGAAACATGAGATGATGAGCCTTTGATGGTAGACAGCGAAACACATACATAAAAGCAAGTACCAACAAAAGAACCAGACACCACTCCATCACCAATAATGGAGGAATTAAGGAAATATATTACATCAGTTAAAGCTTCAACATATCACCACCCGCATCACCCAGCAAGACGACAACCAGCAAGGTGGCAACGAATTAGCAACAAGGACAACAACCCCTGGACGACACATAGAGAGGTGCGATGATCCACTAACAACACATCAACAATGAAGAACCACCAGAACCGGCTTCCATCTCAAGCGAGGCACCGACTAGATCAAGTGTTCACCTTTCCCTTGGATGGCTAGATGCACATGAATGGTACCAGTGGAATACTCTTTTGAGTAGATCTTATTATTTATGTTCTTCTCATGTTTCGGGGACGAAACATGTTTAAGGGGGGTGTAATGTAGTGTACCTAGAGGGGATAATATAGGGTACAGAGGGAGGTACCCAAGGGAATAATATGATGTAATAATATAAGAATGATAAATAAATGGGCCATAGTTAATAAGTAAAGTGGTTAACCCACATTATGTAAGGGACCACATGTAGCTAGGGAATAAAGTGATAAGCCCATTGTATTGGATGTATGGTATTGAGAGACCCATGGTAACTACCCATGGTATTGCATATATGAAACCTATATAGAGGCTAGAGACTCTCCATTGAGAGATGTCAAGGATTATTGTATGGGAAAGCATATGGCTTGTGGAGTCACATCTCCTTCCTTAAGGAGTGAATGTATGGTGTTGCCCTACCTTAAGGGTTTTGATATTAATGAAGATTTTAAGTTTTGTCTTCAATGGTGTTATTTATTGGGCATATTTTCTATTTATATATATTTTCTTTTCAGATCTACTATAGAATGACAATGTCGTTAGTGTCTGAGAGGGGAGGGATACTATCCCCCCTCGTTGGGAGGGTCATCGGCAGGATTTAGGGGATTGACAGTTCACTTTGCTTGAAGGGATTGAGGGGCCATTGGTGTGGCAGACTGTACGCAGACCAATGCCATTGCAGGGTCTGTAAAAAACCCTAGGAGTCCATTGGGGAGCGCCTGCTCAGTCTCTCCCAACACCCAAGTCGTAACATATTTTAAAAGTATATTAATAATATAAATATAATGATATTTCATAAGGGAAATTCTTATGCCAAATATTGTTTATTAAACCCAAGTCATGCACAATTAAATGTTTGGTACCGTATGCATATATATGATGGTTATCCACCTTAGTGGGGTTTTCACTTAACATTGTGTATAAAAAAGTGTATATATTGAAAATAATTATGTGATAATCAAACAATATTTTTAAATGTCTCTCTTTTTTTCCATATATAATAATTTTAATTTTTTATTTAGGAGAATTTCATTTCCATATTTATATAATTGATGCATTTCATGAACTATGAATATACATTACATTATCAATCAATTTTATTTTATTAGATAATTATATAGTTTAAATTAACATTAGTTTACATCAAAGTCCAGGTATGCATAACACTAGTTTACATCAGATTTAAATAACATTAGTTTATATCTTTCACGACATGAGAAAATTCTTTGCTTCCAAATATTCTTAAATAGTTTAATATTGGTTTATAACCATAAATAGCTTAAAAAATGAGTCTTATGATCTAAAACTTTAGTTGGATTGCTATTTTTCAAATCAACAAAATTACTAAAAACTTCAACCCAAAAGACATTGCTAAGGTTTTTATCTTTTAACATGCTCCATGCACATTCTACTAGGGTTTTGTTCTTCCATTTAGCTACTTCGTATTGTTGCAGAGTGTGTGGTATTGTCTACTATTGTATAATTCCATGAGAATTGTAGTATTTTATGAATTCATTTGAATTATATTCTTTCCCTTGATTTAATCGGAATATCTTGATGTATTTTCTTATTTCCTTATCAACTAGATTTTTGAACCCTTTAAAGTATTCAAATACATAAATTTTATTTCGCACTAAATAATCCCATGTATATTTTGTACAATCATCAATAAATAACAAGAAATAATATGCTCCACTTAATGATCTTATTTCCACAGGACCACAAAAATCTATATGCATAAATTCAGGAGTATCCATTTTTCTTCTATCTGTATGAGTAAGAAAATATTCCCTATGCATATTCGCTAATGCAAACCCTTCACATGTTGGATATTCATTCTTCAGCATTGGAAGTCCTTCTACCGTTCATTTTTTTTGAATTAGCAACAAATCATGACAATTAATGTAGTCATACCTTTGGTGCCAAAGAACTTGCATTGTCACAGTTGTGGATGTGAACAATTGATGAATTTTTCTTATCACATAAAGGTTATATAAACCTCCAAATATAACTCCTACTACAAAAAAATTGAATTGATATTGCATATCATTCACCACACAATCTGGATTTACAAATTCTACCTTCAAACATTGATCTATTATGGTATAAAATAACATTATATTATTTTTAATACTAGGAACATACATCACATTGTGAATTTGTTTAACACAAAAATTTTGTAATTTCATAGATACATCGTCATACCTTTTAGTTTGGTGTAAATAATCATACTCAATATATATATATATATATATATATATATATATATATATATATATGAACCATTTCTAATTTCATGAAAAATTTCAAACTACAAGACATATGGAGGAAGGCTCCATAATCAACAAACCATGTATTTGAGTAATCTATTTTAGTGGATAGTGCAACATCTAAAATAAACACTCTCATATTTTTGAAGTCATCATTCATTACTTCTCTTCTAGCAAAAAAAATGACTAATGTGCATTCTGTTTCTATGTTTAGACTCATGATACTTCCTTTCCATGCAATCTTTAGAATAATGTCTAAAATTACCACAATAATGATATTTAAATCTAACAAAAACCTTTAGAAGTGTCATACCTTCTTGTGGCTTTGAAAATGGTGGCTTTCCATATGCTAAATTCAATGTGATGGCTTTCCCTTTACTTCCTTCTTGTGGTTTTATTTGGAAGGATGTTTCCCATTTCAACATTAGTGCCAGATTATAACTTTAAGGTCTAAGATTCTTTCAAATTTTTTTCACTTGCATGAGTATACTTGTCGACTCATCAGAAGTGGTAGACTTATCCATAATTGCAAGATATCTCTTGAACATTTGGTACTCATCTAGCATTCCATTAATGTTGTAGTGACTAGATGAGTCCTAAATACCATTTCACCTAAATCTCCTTGCTTATTTTTAATGTGTTTACTTATTAAAATGAAATTATTGATTCTTTTATTTTCGTCCATTTTAAAGGAAAGGAGATTACTCTTTAGGGATAAGAGTCGATTTGTATTCTTCGACTAATAAAAAAATTTGAGTGTTATCCACTTCTTTTTGGATGGCTTCCAGTCACTTATGTGAGGCATAATGTTATCTTTTATGGACATTATCAAAAAATGTTTTGGCTTAGTCTCTTGCCTTTCCCAATATTGAATTGATGCAATTGTATCTTTTGTAGCGACTCTTTATTCAGTTCATCACCTCTTGATATTGACCCAAAATTATATTCATCCATCAATATCTGCATTTTAAACTTCCATTTTATGTAATTGTCACCATACAACTTGGTTTCTTCCTTTATATTCAACACTATTAGAGGATTATCCATTTTGAAGAAAATGTTTCTTTAACTTCAAATCGATCAACAATTTTTAATCTCACAATCATTCATAGGTATGAAACAATGATTGGTTATTTTAGGGGATGAAAAACAACATAAAAACAAATATTCAAGAAAATAACATACAGTCTATTGTTAGACAAAGTTCACACAATTATGTAGCAACATATTTCATAGTAGTTGTTATCGAAATTTAGTAGCAACATGAATTTGTAGCTACAACTATAGATATAGTCACTTTTATAAAAATATCTTAAAAACAAAACCTTGAGTGTGACCTCTCAATTATGTCACAATTTTTTTTATGTAGATAGAACAAATTACAACTCGTTTCTCTCTATTTAATTTGGACTTTATAAAGTAAAGATGGATTGAATCTCTAAAATTACATACTTCCAATTCTTAAACTTTGTAAACATATAAAATATCTATTTATGGACTCTATCAATTTTATCTCTTTACAAGACCAATATATATAAAGGTTACTCATGAAAATATGGTAAAGGGATGGAATAATCAAATACATGGATGTAAACACACCACTCACCATAGCTCAATAATCCATTAGAAAAATAGTATCTTGCAATAGTATATTGTACTATCAGTGGAATTTGCAAGTGCCCACATGTGATTCCTTCCACTTCATGATAATGACTTCACACAAAGTTCATACACCAACAAATCCACAAAACATATTTTAAAATAGTGTCCACACATAATCATACACACCATGATTAATAAATGATCTATAGTATCCAATTTTTTTTTTTTTTAGAACTCAGAAAAGGAGGTCTATGCTCCAAGATGTCTTCAGACTCATGGATCAACATAGGAGGTCTATGCTGTAAGGTCTATTCAAAATCATGGCTCAACACAAGAGGTTTGTACCCCAATGTTCCCAACAACAGTACCAACGACTTACTCCAATAATGGCATGCCCCAAAAACACCAAGGGTTCTCTTTCCCACTCTATAATCACTCCAATACACCACTGTGATCATACTTAGTGCCAATGATATTTCTCACCAAACACTACCACTCTAGGATCCCACATTCTTTCTCTGATACTAAGACAACAATGATGGAAATTTTTTATTGGAAGATGCATTGTAGCTCTCTAGTGAGACAATTCTCACATTAAATATTTCTCACACTCACTATCGAGTCATCAATTTGTCATCTTTCTCACCGCCCCAAAACACCCATTTTATGTCATTTCATCTCACTTATTTGCATATATGTCACCAACATTAATGCATTTCTTTGTAGATTTACCATGATAATGTCACACATGTTAAGATAATAAATTATCACCATTTTCCTTAATTTTATTATATTGGAGAGGATTATACTTGGTTTTACTAATGAAGGTAAGTTTATAGCTCTATTCTTGTAGCTCCTATGTAGTTTCTATAACCAATCTTTGAGTTTGGCATACCTATGTAGCTCCAAGGGAAATTTTAGAACATGGGTTATGTTCCTAGAGTTGATGAAATGGATTCTTGTTATATTTTTTCTATCCAATTCAAGTTCACATGGCTCAAAATAATGATCAACAACTTGGACAACTTGTGTTGGTAGAATCAAGTGACTAAGTTTTGGTGCAATTTCCAAGGAAATGATGAAGATTTTAGGAAATCTGAGACATGGGTTTTGTATATAACATTCCCAATTAGTTGAAACATGAGTGGAATCTCTAAAAAATATATTAATTGGTAGATACACATGGTTCCTTCAGTGGTACCTTTTTTGTTACGGTCATTCCCAAGCAACATCCCAAATAGATCAACTAGCCAACAAAACAAATAAAATCAAAGATATTATCATATGGTTGTAGGGTAGAAGGATTAAATGTAATTTGATCTCGAGTTTTCCTCCAACCAAGGTATACTAAAAAAAAATACATAGATACTATTTTGTAAATATGTCCATGATTGATAGTCCAAACATGGGGAAATTAGTTCCAATTCATTCTCCTCTCTCTTTTGTATAAATGCATGTGTAAAGAGGAAGTTTGGGGGGTTATTTTATTATTATGTTGTTGTGAGGATATATGTAGATTTGTAAGAGAGTATATTGGAAAGAGGAGGTTTCCAAATATTTGTAGCTCAAATCCTAATTATTTGAAAAATGTTGATGTCACTTATGTAACTATCAAATCACTGTTGGATTAATGCAAATGCTAATTTTTAGTGTTGAGATCATTGGTGGTGTATATTGAATTTGATTCTGTAGCTTCATAGGAAGTGTGGCACAAATTGGGAGGGCCCACCAAATCGTTTGACACTAGCCAATTCCTTTCATTTTTGTAATGTAGTATAACTTAGTCGCTCTTCTTTCATTTCGAAAAAGAAATGTACCACTTATTTATTGCTATGATGATTGGATGTTTTTTTTCTTCCATTTGTGTTTTTTTTAGGAATGAGATCAATCATTAAAGGGAAATTCCAAGCACTGTTGATGCAGGAGCATCCAGACTTAGCCAGCAATGTGATTTTATGTTCACATGTTGTGGCTAACATGAGGTGGACAAACATTGGTCATTAATATTTTGCTTAGTTTTAAATTAAAGAAGTTAGTTTGTTTAGGTTTGCTAAATTAATTAGGAATAAAAATAGAAATTTGTTTCTCGCTATGAGGAGATTGAGCCAAGTAGGATAAGAGCTTAGAAATAGGGTAGTACTTGTTTGTTAGGAGTGGTTCAACAAAAATCTATTTTATGTGAGAAGGAATGCTTCAAATATATATATATATATATATATATATATATATATGAGATAGGTGTGAAAAAGAGAGCATAGTGTGGAAAAGAGTGAGACAAGTGTGAAATAGATGCGTGAGAGGAGAGAGCAGAGAGAGCATAAACAATTGTAATAACCAGCCAATCAAGTGCTTGGCTTTGTAAGTTCCTTTATTATTAATTTTCAAGTGTTTTGTATTGATCAGGCTCTTTGTTCGAACTATTGGTTTAAAACTCTGTTGAATAACATATATATTAAGTTATAAAACAAGAGGATAATCGGATTGCAGGCACGACGAGGGTCATAGATCTGAACCCGATCAACAGGAGAGATCTCATCGCAAGTTGAAAACCATTGAACATCGCACAAAACCGAGTTTAATGTTAAAGAGTCGCAAGTTAAATATTTTAATCGGTGATGCGAAGTGAGGAGTGGAGAGACAACGAGGATCATTGGATCCAAGACTGAACCAACGGTGGAGATCGTAGCGCCAAGAAGCGACTTCATGTTTCGCAAGATTTATAAGATAAGCATTAAGCCATTGAAAATTAAACAAATTTATTTGTGATACGAAAAAGGGGAGGACACGTGTTGGATCAGCACAGTTTCACAATCCATAAAGAGTAAATTTTAAGTGTTAAAGTTAATTGCAAATTGTGCGATTTGTGATCGTCGGTGATTGGTCAGGCTTTTCGTGGGACCCTCTGGCAAGAAATTCCACACATATATATTGATTTGGGTTATATGTGTTTGTCTATGTTAACATTTTTTACCGCGCCATATGTATGTTTAACAAGCTCCAAAGTTTAAAGAAATTTGTTGCGGGTAATAAGGTTGTGTGGAGTGTAAACTCTATAATTTTCGCACGTACTTTGATATTTCTGCAGCTAGTCTGCATCATTTGGTATTAGAGAATACTTAAGTCTGTTCTTGAAAGTTGGAGCAAAGATGCCACCCAAGAGAGGAGCCGACATAGGTCGTGGAAGACCGGAAGCTAATGCAATTCTGTTGAATGAAATTCGACATCTTCGTAGAAGAATGGAGATAGTATAAGTTTCTCAAAGGAGAGAACCTGAAGAAGGAGATGTCAGTGCAATAAAGGAAACTTATGAGGAAGAAGAAGAAGTAAAAGATGACACAACTAAAATGCTAAAAATGTTGATTAAGGAAACTAGAAGACCAAAGGTGGATGTACCTTTGTATGAGGGAAATCTCAATATGGAAGAGTTAATGGACTGGATTAGTTCATTAGATAAGTACTTTGAATTTGAAGAAGTTGAATACAAAAGGAAAGTGAAGTTTGCAACTACCAGACTAAAGGGCCATATAGTTATCTGGTGGGAGGAGTTACAAGTATCCAGACAGAGAAAAGGAAAGCCCAAAATCAAGCAATGGGAATAAATGGTAAGAAAATTAAAAAGTAAGTTCTTGCCCAAGGATTATCAATTAAATATTTTTAAGAAATTACAGAATTTTAAACAAAAAGGAATGATAGTGAAAGAATATACAGAGGAGTTTTATAAAATGAATATCAGAGCTGGACATGTAGAGGATGATGTTGAGAAAGTAGCTAGGTATATAAATGGCTTGAGGTATGATATCAAGGATGAGATATGTCTATTAAATCTGAAGACAATTGAATATGCTTACCAGGAAAACTTAAAAGCAGAAGAGAAGATACCAAGAAAGAAAATTCATAGGAATGGAAGAACTATTTCAGCAAGAGGAAGAAGAACATTCAAACCCAGATTTCATCATTCCTAGAATGAAGCATGAGGTTCGAGTAGCAAATCACTGCAGAGAGGAGACTTTGGTCGAGGAAGGTTTGTACCCAGAGGTAGAGGCTGAGGAAGAGATATTTGGTGCTTTACATGTGGTGAATGGGGACATGGGTCATGGGATTATCCTCATAGTAAGTCAAGAACCTAGAGAAATGTGAATGTTGCTGAAACAAAGGAAGAAATTCCTCAGATTGTAGGTAAAGAGGAACCACATGAAGCAGGAGAATCCTTGTTATTGAAAAGGGTATTTCTTAAAGCAGAAAAAGAAGAAAGAGAGAAAGCTCAGAGGAAGAATATATTCAGGACTATATGCAAGTCCAAGGGAGAATGTTGCAAAGTGGTAATTGACAGTGGAAGCACTGATAACCTTGTTTCTACAGAGATGCTGGACAAGTTGGGATTGGTAAAAATAGTATACCCTACTGCTTATAAGGTATCATGGCTACAAAAAGGACATCATATTATTGTGACAGAACAATATAAGGTGGAGATCCATATTGAAACTTACAAGGATGTTATATTATGTGATGTAATGCCGATGGATGTATCTCACATATTGTTGGGAATACCTTGGAAGTTTGATCGGAAATCCATACATGATGGAAAAAGAAATACTTATACTCTAAAGAAAGATGGAAACAAACATACACTACTTCCATTGAAGGATGAATCTAACAAAGAAACACCTAGAAACAGTGTTATGCTGATGAGTGGGAAAGAAATGTTGCAAGAATTTGAGAAGGATGAGGAGATGCATTTTGCTGTTGTAGGAATACCCAAGGTAATTCTAACTTCCACAAATTTAGAATATTTATCTAAATAAATCCAAAATTTGTTGAATGATTTTGCTGATATTATTGTGGATGAGTTTCCAAGTGCATTACCACCAATCAGGAATATTAGTCATCATATTGATCTAATACCTGGAGAAAGTTTTCTGAATAAATCAACATATAGGTTAACTCCTCAAGAAAATGCAGAAGTTGGAAGACAAGTGCAAGAGTTGATGGATAAGGGGTTGATAAGAGAAAGCCTTAGTCCATGTGTTGTACCAACAATACTCAGTCCAAAGAAAGGAGGTGAATGGAACATGTGCACAGATTCCAGAGCCATAAATAAAATCACCATCAGGTATCATTTTCCTTTACCATAAATGGATGATTTAATGGATTTCTTGAGTAGATCAAAATATTTTACTAAGATAGATTTGAAAAGTGGTTATCATGAGATAAGGATTAGAGAAGGGGATGAGTGGAAGACTACATTCAAAACAAACAATGGTTTGTATGAATGGTTAGTGATGCCTTTTGGGCTCACTAATGCACCCAACACATTCATGAGATTAATGAATGAAGTCTTAAAGGAATAGGTAGGCAAGTTTGTAATTGTTTATCTTGATGATATTCTAATTTTCAGCCGAGGTAAAGAAGAGCATCGAGAGCACCTTAAATTGGTTCTAAAAACTTTTTAGAAAGAGAAGTTGCTAATAAATTTAAAGAAATGTAGTTTTATGAAGGAAGAGCTAGTCTATTTGGGATTTTTAGTTTCTAAATAAGACTTGAAAATGGATCCGAAAAAAGTTGAAGCAATTTTGAAGTGGCCAACTCCAAGAAACATATTTGAGGTAAGAAGCTTTCATGGTCTTGCAAGTTTCTATAGAAAGTTTATCAGAAGATTTAGTCAGATTTATGCACCCATTATTGAAACAATCAAGGAAACTAATCAACCATTCAAGTGGACAAAAGAAGCAGACCGAAACTTTAAGTTGCTGAAGAAGAAAATTATAGAAAAACCTGTTTTAGCTTTTCCAGATTTTGAAAGAGTTTTTCAAGTTGAAATTGATGCTAGTGGAGTTGAAATTGGAGTAGTTTTAAGTCAAGAACATAGGACAATAGCATACTTCAGTGAGAAACTGAATGAAGCTAAGAAGAAATACTCATCTTATGACAAAGAGTTTTATGCTGTTGTGCAAGCCTTGAAAAAATGGAGACATTATGTTTTACCAAAAGATTTTATATTATATTATGATAACCATGTGTTACAGTTTATAAACAACCAACCAAAATTGAACTAGAAACATGCCAAATGGGTATAATTTTTGTAGAGTTTTACTTTTGTGATTAAGCATACAAGCGGTAAGATGAATAAAGTTGTTGATGCTTTGAGAAAAGTGAATTTAATCATGCAATAATTACAAGTTGGTGTTGTAGGATTTGAAGAAATGGTTGACATGTATAAATAAGATGCAAAATTTAAGGAAATTTATGCAACTGTGCAAATCCCAGCAGTTCATAATAGAAGCGAGTGGTTGGATTATATTATCCAAGGAGGTTTTCTATTCAAAAGTAATAAAATGTGAATTCCCAAATGTTCTATGAGGGAAAACATAATTAAGGAGAAACACAGTGGCGGCTTATCTAGACACTTTAGACAAGACAAAAATTTTTCTCAGGTAAATGATTTTTACTACTAGCCAAAGATGCAAACTGATGTTAAGATATTTTCTAAGAAATCCAAGATTTTTTAGCATGCTAAGGGGAGAAGTCAAAATACAGGATTGTATCAGCTATTACCAATACCAAACTGACCATGGGATGCAGTTAGTATGGATTTTGTTTTGGGTTTTCCAAAAAATCAAAGAGGAAATGGCTCCATTTATGTTGTGGTGATAGTTTTTCTAAATGGCTCATTTCATTGCATGCAATAAAACTAGTGATGCAGCACATATTGCTAATCTGTTTTTTTCATAAGTTGTAAGGTTACATGGATTGCCTATAAGTATTGTGTCTGACAGGGATACCTAGTTTGTTGGGTATTTCTGGAGAAATATATGGAAGAAAACAGGTACAAACCTTAGTTTCAGTTCATCTTCTCACCCTCAAATGGATGGAAAAACCGAGGTAGTGAATAGAAGCTTCGGAAATATATTGAGGAGCTTAGTGTATAAAAATTCTAAGCAGTGGGATTTAACACTTTCTGAGGCTGAGTTTTCTTATAATGATACTCCAAATCAAAGTACTGGGATGAGTCCATTCCAGATTGTTTTTGGAATGAATCCAAGAGGTGTGTATGAGCTCAGAAATTTAGGAAAACAAGAGATAAGGAGCGCAAAGGCTGCAGAGTTTGCAAAACAGATGAAAAAACTACAAGAAGATGTCAAAGACAGATTGCAGGAAAGCAGTGGAAAATAAAAACAGAGAGTTGATATGAAGAGGAAAGAAAAATAATTCCAAGTGGGTGATCTAGTCATGGTGTACCTGAGAAAAGAAAGGTTTCCTATTAGGACTTACAAAAAATTAATGATGAAAAATATAGGACCATGTAGAATTTTGAGGAAGTTTTCTTCAAATGCATATGAGATTGAATTTCCAGAAGGGGTTGGAATATCACCCATATTTAGTGTTGCAGATTTTTACCTATAAAAAGGAACAGAGGAAGAGCTACAAGAAGACTCTATAGAAGAGGAAGACCAAACTTTGGATTGGAAGGAATAGATGCCAAAGACAAAAAAGAAAGAAGTGGAGGCCATTTTGGAGAAAAGAGCAGCAAAGAAGACCAGAGGAAAAACTTACTATCAGTATCTAGTCAAATGGAAAGAACACCCTGTGGAAGATGCCAGTTAGATGACATCAGCAGAGTTATAGAAGTTTAGTACAGAACCTGAAGCATTGATGGATCAATATTTTCTTCCCCGAGAGTCTGATGCAGGAGCATCCAGACTTAGTCAGCAAAGTGATTGTATGTTCACATGTTGTGGCTAACATGAGGTGGAAAAACGTTGGTCATTAATATTTTCCTTAGTTTTAAATGAAAGAAGTTAGTTTGTTTAGGTTTTCTAAATTAATTAGGAATAAAAATAGTTATTGGTTTCTCCCTGCAAGGAGATTGAGCCAAGTAGGATAAGAGCTTAGAAATAGGGTAGCATTTGTTTTTTAGGAGTGGTTCAACAGAAATCTATTTTATGCAAGAAGGATTGCTTCAGATAGATATATATGTATGAGATAGGTGTGAAAAAGAGAGCAGAGTGTGGAAAAGAGTGAGACAAGTGTGAAATAAGTGTGTGAGAGGAGAGAGAAGAGAGAGCATAAAAAATTTTAATAACCAGTCAATCAAGGGCTTGGCTCTGTAAGTTCCTTTATTATTAATTTTCAAGTGTTTTGTATTGATTGGGCTCTTTATTTGAACTATTGGTTTAAAACTCTGTTGAATCACATATATATTAAGTTATACAATAGGAGGAAAATCGGATTGCAAGAATGACAAGGGTCATAGATCTGAACCCGATCAATGGGAGAGATCTCATCGCAAGTTGAAAACTATCGCACATCGCACATAACCGGCTTTAACGTTAAAGAGTCACAAGTTAAATTGTTTAATCGGTGATGCGAAGTGAGGAGTGGAGAGAAAACGAGGATCATTGGATCCGGGACTGAACCAACGGTGGAGATCATAGTACTAGGAAGCGACTTCGCGTTTCGCAAGATTTAGAAGATAAGTGTTAAGACATCACAAAGTAAACAAATTTATTTGTGATACAAAAAAAGGGGAGGACACGTGTTGGCTTAGCACAGTTTCACAATTTGCAAGGATTAAAGTTTAAGTATTAAACTTAATTGCGTATTATGCAATTTGCGACTGTCGTTGATTGGTTAGGCTTTTCGTGGGACCCTCCGGTAAGAAATTCCACACATATATATTTCTTTGGGTTATATGTTTTTTTTATGTTAACACTGTTGATCGCACCATATGTATGTTTAACGAGCTCCAAAATTTAAACAAATCTGATGCGGGTAATAAGGTTTTGTGGAGTGTAAACTTTATAATTTTCATGCGTACTCTGATATTTCTGTAGCTAGTTTGCATCAACTATAACCCACCTAGTCGTCTGACCATTTGGTTCAACAAGTGTGACAAACTTGCACCATGTCAAATAGGGGATTTGTAGGAAACCCAAGTGATCACCATATTCCATCGATTCCTTATTTCCCTACTTTCATTTAAATTAATATTTGGTAGAAGTGGGACTTCCTTGTGAAGGGACCCTGTAATGATTCCCTAGATAGAAAATTCCCCTTAGATTTACATTTTGTATGAATTATTTTCTGTTTCCATCTTATAGAATAGGTTAGGAAACCTAATGATATCCTATAATCTGCACATATAATGTAGCATCTTGAAGTCTTTGAATTTTTTGTTAATAATTATGTTGGAATTATTAAACAATTAAATTGACCAACATTTTGGTTTCATTGTTGGTGAGGTCTAAAAGAGTTAGGGAATTATTAGTCTAGTTTTTCTAGCAAATGATTTTTCTTGATTTCCCCAACACTTAAGAATTGGAGGAGTGAGAGGGTAAGAATAAGGTAAGAACTTATGCAACCACTTTGGTGAGTCTGTATGAGCCCATGTCTTATTGGTACAATGTGTTTCATTTATGAAAGTGTATCTTCTTTTATTTTATTCATGGTAAGGAAGAAGCTAACTCATGCCAACATACAACTTGGTGACAACAAAGTTATAGTAGCGCGAGGGAATCAAAGAACATGATATATTTTGATTTGAATTTTTTTTCTTATAGCCTATTTCTTTTTTTCCTTAGTTTTTTTTCAAGGTGTTGTAAGATTCCCCACCAAAGGCTAATCGATGTGCTAGATAGTTTTTAATAACCAAAAATAAGAAATGAATATTTATTATGAGTTTGAATAATGATACTTCAAGAACTTCACATATTCTAGAAAAAACTATAAAGCACTTTTCCTCATAGGAAGAATACGTATTGGAAATAATCAAGAGTATATCTACCTCTCTAGAAGTGATAGAAGAAAAAAAGATCAATCATAAACCTCTACAAGAAGGTCTATAAGTATTCTCTAATCACCTTTACAAATCTGTAAATGGGATCAAAGAATCATGGATAAAATTTTATGGAGTGAAGCCATTAGAACTAGATATTGATTAGTTATTGACATGCCCATCATCAGATCCTGCACCCAAGAGACCAACCATATGAGAACATGAGATCTACATGGCATGGAAGACAAGGGAATATAAAGTGGATCATAGGAACATCATGACGATATTGAATACTAGCTCCATATGACCATGAGATCAAAGCACCATTATCTTCTTCAAAAAATATTCTTAGCATATAAGTTGAAGATTATAGTCTCTCATGCCCTAGTATACATTAAATCCTAATTCTAAAATCTAAGGATGAGCACATTTGTTATTTTTTTGCTCACATGGCTTCATTATAATTTTTCCCACACTTTAGAATATTCTTTCTTTTCAAGTAGAGTAGTTTAGTGTAGGAGAATAAATATATAGAATAGATTATGCAAATAAGCCTAACTGTGAAACCTAGGATACTGGCATAGTTAGATAAGGAATTTTCTTGAAAAATAGGTGATTGGCTGGCCAAGTTCTTAGTTATATCTCCATTATATTACTGGTCCTTTGAAAATTATTCAAATTCTTGTATTTCCTCATGTTATCTAATGTGGGATACATTAAGGCCCTCCTAGTAATTCATCTTGGCCCATCAACTTCAACAAAATATCTGGGTTCAAGACTAGATACCTGTTTTAGTATAGTACCTTGAGGCTTCCATGCATAAATGGAGGTTTATTTCACTGATATTAGTGGGAATACATCAACGACTTCAATTTTTAGATATTGCAAGTGACTTGACTTATACACCTTCATTAATCCCCAGTAAGATGTAGTAAGGTTCCTTGAGACTCACTGACATCATTGATGAGTTGTCTCACATTGGTTAAAGGCATACAATAATGGGTGGTAATTCAATGATATCTTTCCATTCTCGACTCCAACACATTCATCGCATGGAAAAGAGTCATACCATGGGTTCAAGATTCGATGAATATTTTGAGCAGTATTCAACATTAGCTACAACCTCTTAGTTTACAAATAAGAGAGGCAGATTGATCATTGGACCATAAAGGACGCAACAAGTTTAGCCTTCATCTTTTCAAAAGTGTTACCAACCATTTCCATGTACTTATATGTTTCTTGTAACCATCATATGTTCTAGTAACCACTCAGATCTACCCTGCAAATCAAATTCATCAACAACCTTCATTAGTCATCAACACCAAAAATTAGTATTCATAAACATTACTTTGTTTTGGATCAACATAATGGCATATAGGTCTCAAATTCAGTTTCATCATCAACATGCCTAACAAATTCAAGGTATCAAGGTAAAACCTAAGGTAAAAATCAACTTGGAACTTTCTAATTTGTTAAATATTTAAAAAATTATGGTAAGAAAATATTGTCACCACAACATCCCTATCTTTCCATTTCACTTTGTCTCTATTTTTTAATATGTCCCATCCCCATTACCATTACTATACAATAAAAAACTATTATCCTACCCATTTTTATATAACATGATTAAATACTATAATCCTTTTTTCTAATAAATTTCCCTATAGTATCATTGTTTCCTTTAAATATTATTCATTGTGATAGTAATAGAGATTATCCAAGAATAAAAAAAATTAGCTCTAGTTTAAAGTTTAAGATATGAAAAATTTAAGAAGGTGTAATATGATGGCAAATGAAGGGTAGTAATTCCTTTTATGGTAAAATTTCATGATTTCACATCATGAAAATAGCTTATCGAGATGGTTTTCAATTGTATGACATTGCTACAATTCTCAAGGAAACACTTAAAGCTCTAGAGTATCTTCATAGGAAAGGACATATTTTTTGTGATGTGAAGGCTCATAACATCCCCATTGACTCTGGTTGTGCAAATGAACTGGGTGACTTTGGCATGTCAACTTGCATGTTTGAGATGGGTGACAAGAAATGATAAAGAAACAATATTTTCGTGGGAAATCCATGTTGGATGGCACCAGAGGTAGTACATTAGGAAATGGATATAATTTCAAGGCTAATAGAGGTCACTTTGAATAAAAACATTAGAAATCACACATGGTCATCCTCTATTCTCAAACCATCCTCCTATGAAGGTTATTCAAATAAATATATAAAATGCACCATATGGGTGTTGGGTATGGAGCCTGATTATCTTGTTTACTTTGTATCGCAGCATTGGACACCTATACCTTAAATGGGGCGGAAATTCCACCCGTAAATTAATCACTGCCATGGGGGGTCCAGGGGGGGTGGCAACGACTTTATGGAGCCCCCCCTGGCAGGGGTTTTCAGGGGCAGTGCCCTCGAAGCTAAAAACAAATGTAAAATTTCCTTGTAAAAGTATAGTAATTTCTAGTCAATCTGGGCCGTTCATTAGGCGGATGATCTGACGGTAGAAGTTATGTTTAGTTTATGGTTTTTTTCCCTAGAAGGCAACCCCTCTCTTTGTATGAGGGTATTGTATTGCGACTGTGTATTACATGTGTATTCTCTGAGCGGGAAATAGATAGGGAGACTGTGAGAGAGAACACAGGATATTACAGCGGATCTACTGTAGGTTTTGTCTCTTCATTTTGCTGGATAATAGAAAGGAAGGACTGGCTGTTCGGGGTGGACGTAGCCCAAACTGGGTGAACCACGTATATTTGTGTCTCTCTAGTTTTATGTGTTTTGGGTGCTTATACTTTCTGCATATTTTATGTGTTGCATTGCTCCATAATATATAATTTTCTAACAACTGGTATCAGAGCCGAAGGTATATTTGGCTGATAAACTCGTAGGAAAGAAGGGTTCTTGGTTTGAGTGGGAGCAATGGTGGAAGATGGTAAGTTTAGGGTCGAGAAATTTAACGGCCAAAACTTCCCTCTATGGAAGATGCAAATGGAAGATTATCTATATCAGAAAGATCTGTACCTACCATTGAGCAGAAAAATAAATAAGTTGACGGCCATGACAGACGCAGAATGGAACATTCTCGATAGAAAGGAACTCGGGATAGTACGGTTGTGCCTTGCGGCATCAGTCGCCTTCAATATTTCGAAGGAAACAAAAACAGAGGGTTTGATGCAGACGTTGGCGAAACTATATGAAAAACCCTCGGCCTCAAACAAGGTATTTCTTATGAAATGATTATTTAATATGAAGATGTTGGAAGGTGGATCTGTTGCAGACCATTTAAATGATTTTAATACAGTTACTAGTCAGTTAAGTTCTGTAGGGGTAAAATTTGATGATGAAGTTAGAGCTCTATTATTCTTGTGCTCATTGCCAGAGAGTTGGAATGGTTTAGTAATGGCCATTAGTAACTCTGTCTCTGGATCTAGTACTTTAAATTTTGATGATGTTGTTGGTGCTATCCTTAGCGAGGAAATGCGACGGAAAAGCTTCGGTGAGACATCAGGTAATGCTTTGAGTGCAGAGTCTAGGGGAAGAAGAATGGAAAGAGGAAAGAGCTCGGGATATCACAGTAAATCAAGGAAAGGCAGATCCAAGTCCAGATCGGGGATAGTGTGTTGGAATTGCGGAAAGAAAGGACACCTAAAGAAAGACTGTAGATCTCGGAAGGGAAAAGAAGGAGACACACAGCAAGAAAACAATCATGAAGCAAATGTGACAGGTGATGTGTTACAATATGCTTTGATTCTTTCTTTCGAAAATGTTACTGATTCTTGGGTTGTAGATTTAGGGGCTTCATTCCATGCCACACCTGATAGGAAATATTTTCATGACTATGTTCAAGGATATTTTGGAAAAGTTCGTTTAGGTGATGATAAACCCTGTAAAATCATTGGAATGGGTAAGGTTCTTGTAAAATAGCAGAATGGAAACAAATGGCTATTAAAGGAGGTAAGGCATGTTCCAGATCTAAAGAAAAATCTGATTTCAACAACGTAGTTAGGCGGTGAAGGTTGTGTGACAACTTTCACAGATAAAGCTTGGAAGGTCACCAAAGGAGCCCTAGTAATATAAAAAGGTGAAAGGGTTGGTACATTGTATTTATGCAATGGTATTTCTAACTCTGTTAATGCTTTAACTTCCAAAGGAGCAAATGTAGCATTATGGCATCATAGGCTCGAACACATGAGTGAGAAGGGGATGAAGATTCTTCACTCAAGAAATTTGTTGCCAGGTTTGAAGAATGTTGATTTGGATTTCTGTGAGAATTGAATTTATGGAAAACAGAAGAGAGTCAGATTTCTCAGAGTTGGAAAAGAAAAGAAGAGCGAAAAATTAGAGCTTGTGCATACAAATGTATGGGGACCTGCTCAGGTATCATCTCTTGGTGGCTCTCGTTATTATGTTACTTTTATTGATGATGCAACTAGAAAAACTTGGATTTATTATATTCAGAATAAATCTGATGTATTTGATACTTTCAAGAAATGGAAAGCTTTGGTTGAGATTAAGACAGGAAGGAAGTTGAAGTGTCTCAGATCAGAAAATGGAGGTGAATATTGCAACAAAGAGTTTGATAGGTACTGTTTAGAGCATGGAATTCGTAGAGAGAAGACATTTCCAAGAACACCACAAGAAAATGGTGTGTCAAAAATGATGAACAGAACAATCATGGAGCGTGCAAGGTGCATGATATTGCATGCAAAATTGTGTTTACAATTTTGGGAAGATGCTGTAGAGACTGCTGTTTATCTAATAAACAGAGAGCCTTCAAGTTCCTTGGATGGTGGTATTCTAGAGGAAGCATGGACAGGTAAAAATTTAAACTACTCTTTTTTAAAGCCTTTTGGTTGTGAGACCTTTGTCCATATTAATAAAGAAAACAGAACAAAGCTTGAGGAAAAATCAAAGAAATGTACCTTTATTGGATATGGTGTTAATAATTTTTGTTATCGCTTATATGATTATAAAAATAACAAAATCATTAGAAGCAGAGATGTAATATTCAATGAAAAGGTCTTGTATAAGAATCAGTTACAGGAAAAGAAACAGGAAAAAGAAAGCAAGGAATACACGGTTCTTGATGAGATAACTGAAAAAGTAAAGGTGCCTGAAAATAATAATAATCAACAACCACAACAGCAACAACCACCACAATAACAACAAGAACCTCAAACACCTGAAAGTGGTGTTAGAATATCTACCAGGATAAGTAGACCCCCTAAACGATACTCTCCTTCATTATATTATTTATTGTTGACTGATTCTGGTGAACCCAAATGTTATGAAGAAGCAATGTAGGTTGAAAACAGGAAGAAGTGGGAGCTAGCCATGGAAGAAGAGATGCACTCCTTAATGCATAACTAGACCTGGGACTTAGTCAGGTTGCCTGCAAGTAAAACTACATTGCAGAATAAATGGGTTTACAGGCTGAAGGAAGAAGATGGAGGAAAACAGAGGTACAAAGCTAGACTTGTGGTGAAGGGGTTTGCACAAAAGAAAGGTATTGATTTTGATGAAATATTTTCCCCTATTGTTAAGATGACTTCAATCAGAATTATTTTAAGTCTTGTAGCAGTGGAAGATTTACATCTTGAACAGTTAGATGTAAAGACAATATTTCTCCATGGAGATTTGGAGGAAGAGATATACATGCAGCAACCAGAAGGATATGAGGTCAAAGGGAAAGAAAAATTAGTGTGCAGGTTAAAGAAGAGCTTGTATGGCTTAAAACAGGCTCCAAGGCAGTGGTATCTAAAATTTGACAAGTTTATGTCTGAACAAAGTTATACTAGATGTCACTCTGATCATTGTGTTTATCTAAAAAGGAAAAATGATGGCAGCTATATTATATTGTTATTGTATGTAGATGACATGATTGTTGCGGGGTCTAACATGCAGGAAATAAATGTGCTCAAAAGAAAATTGGCAAATTCATTTGCAATGAAGGATTTGGGAGCTGCAAAACAAATCCTTGGTATGAGGATAACTAGAGACAAGAAAAATCGCAAATTAACACTGTCTCATAATGAGTACATAGAGAAGGTGTTGAAAAGATTTAATATGCAGAATGCAAAACCAGTTAGTACACCTTTTGCTAGCCATTTCAAACTTAGTAAGGAGATGTGCCCAAAGACCCAAGAAGACATGGATTATATGTCTAAATTTCCATATGCATCAGTAGTTGGAAGCTTAATGTATGCAATGGTCTGCACAAGGCCTGATATTGCACATGCAGTGGGAGTTGTAAGCAGGTACATGAATAATCCAGGAAAAGAACATTGGATAGCAATAAAATGGATTCTTAGATATTTGAGAGGTACCACAAATCAAGCATTATGCTTTGATGGTTCAAACATTGCTCTACAGGGATATGTTGATGCAGATATGGCAGGTGACAGAGATAACGTGAGGAGCACTACAGCATATGTATTTACTGTAGGTGGAATAGCTGTTAGTTGGGTTTCAAAAATCCAAAGTGTTGTTGCACTTTCAACAATAGAAGCAGAGTATGTTGCTGCTACAGAGGCTAGTAAAGAAATGATTTGGTTACAAAGGTTTATGGGTGAATTGGGTAAGAAGCATGATATGGGCACATTATACAGTGATAGCCAAAGTGCCATTCATCTTGAAAAGAACTCAGCATTTCATTCTAGGACTAAACACATACATATCAAGTACCATTTCATATGATCAGTATTGGAAGATGGAGAGTTGAAGTTGGAAAAGATACACACTAGCCAGAATCCTGTAGATATGCTAACAAAAGTTGTAACTAGGGAGAAAATGAGAATGTGTTCAGTTTCAATTGGTCTTCAAGGATGACGATGAAGATGAGAAACAACCAAGTCCAAAGAGGAGTCATTGTCCAGCAAATGAAGCAGTGGTGGAGTTGCTACAATCAGTCTCCAAGTGGGAGATTTTTGGGTATGGAGTGTGATTATCTTGTTTACTTTGTATCGCAACATTGGACCCCTATACCTTAAATGGGGCCGCAATGCTGCCCATAAATTAATCGCTGCCGTGGGGGGTCTAGGGGGGGCAACAATGACTTTATGGAGCCCCCCCCTGGCGGGGTTTTCTGGGGCAGTGCCCCTGAAGCTAAAAACAAATGGAAAATTTCCTTGTAAAAGTATAGTAATTTCTAGTCAATCTGAGCCATTCATTAGGCGGATGATCTGACGGTAGAAGTTATGTTTAGTTTAGGGTTTTTTACCCTAGAAGGAAACCCCTCTCTTTGTATGAGGGTATTGTATTGCGGCTGTGTATTACATGTGTATTCTCTGAGTGGGAAATAGATAGGGAGACTGTGAGAGAGAAAAGAGGATATTACAGCGGATCTGCTATAGGTTTTGTCTCTTCATTTTGCTGGATAATAGAAAGGAAGGACTGGCTGTTCGGGGTGGACGTAGCCCAAACTGGGTGAACCACGTATATCTATGTCTCTCTGGTTTTATGTGTTTTGTGTGCTTGTACTTTCCGCATATTTATGTGTTGCATTGCTCCATAATATATAATTTTCTAACAATGGGATTGATTATGACTGTTATATGGCTAGTGAAAGATCAAATAAAACATCAGAAAATAGAGAAATTTTTTAATAATTCCTTTTTTTAGGTGAGCAAAAACTCCAAAAAATTTTGTTTGTAACCTTTTTCAAGGGTTTCCTCCCTTGTGGGAGCATGTAAAAGAAATGCAACTCAAATATGTTGAACAACTTGAGGAAAATGCCTTCTATAGAGAAAGAAGCATTATAATAGGATGGATATAAGCATGAGGTAAGCACATGGAATTTTGACATTGAGTATTTGAAAGCTCAAAAAATATTGATTCAAGATGATGATGAGTTATCAAGGGGAAAAGAAGAAGATATGAATTTTGGACCAAGTGAGAGGTAGAATCAAGTCACAGCTCTTCAAACTATAATCTAGAGTTATTCTGAAAATATTTAGTTTGAATAGAGACCTCTGTTGGTAAAATCAAGTTCAATAAATGGATTGGTAAACATTCTGATTTCATGAATTCAGAAAGAAAATAATCAAAAAAAATTTTTTGATATCAATAATCTGGAAAGAAAGGAACCAAAGAAAAAAAAATATCTGATGCATTGAATGAGGATGTAGCATATATTAATGGTTTCAATTCACCTAAATATTTGAAATTTCTGGATCTATCCAAGGTTGGTGAGAGAGAACAAATAAAATTTAACAAGGATGGACAAAACAATGGTGGAAGAAATATACAAAAAATAAATGATGTGGAACAGATTGGTGAAAAAAGTCATGGCCACCAAATTCGTCATGCTTATAGTGGGCCCTTAATTCCCAATTGTGTGTTGTTCCTTGACAATGGAAGCGATAGGATATGATGCCTGGAGGAGCCATGTAAATAGGATGTTTGAAAGGATCTCTTTTCGAGTGGAAAATTTATTTTACCTACTCGTGCACTAAAGAATCATCTGAAATTTTTAAGGACTACAAGGAGGAGAAATATAAGGCCTGCATGGTACTAAAGAAGGGTCATTTTTTAGTTACAATGGAGGAGGTGGAGAATGTTAATTTACATTATATTTTTCAAAATATTCTCAGAGCTCGGAATATATGCATTTATGGGATTTCAACTTCACTTGTTTGCGATGTTTCTCCTCAACCTAGATATTTTTGTTGGGAAGACTTCCAAAAGACTAATCCAAAGCAACTAGAAGTAGTGTGTACTCTAGCCAAGAGAATAATTTAGTGGAACTATGAACCTAGTCATTAGAAACATTATCTAAATCAATAATAGGTTTGCCCACATCACATTTGATGGTTGCGATAACGTTAGTGAAGAGGGACGAAAGATCAAGGCTCAAGTTGACAACATTAACATTAACCAGATTCACTTACGGGATTCCAGTGTGGTGATTCAATATGCCATCATAATAACAAGAGATAATTGTGTTTCCATTGAGGGAGGCTATTTAAACATTTCCATTAAAAGGCTTAAGTGTGGACTTGGACATGGAATCAATGTCAGAAGTCTTTTAAAAAGTGATGGTTTTGATGATGTTAGCAACACCACTATAAATAGAACTATGTTCAAAGGCACTCAAAATGTATAAAAAATTAGAATAAGAACTAGAGTTATTGGATGGTTCCATTCACATCTACATATTTTTGTAAAAACGCAAGGATTGTATCAGTTGCAAGAAAATCTACTTATTGGTGTAATTTTATCAAAAGTTCCCATAGTTTTGGTAGGATTCAAGTATTAGATTTTTTAATCCCTTCACTAAGCATAAAATTACCACAAGTTCCTATTGAAGTAGTCCAATTGAATGTTGTATATGGATTAGAAGCAGAGTTGACAAGAACAACACTAGCATAAGAAAGCTAATGATTCCCTATCTATGACAACTTCTAGAATGAGAAGAGTTGGAGCACCTCAGAGGGATGAGGCTAACCTTTCACTTTTATGTATCCTTTTCACTCCAAAGAGGAAAATAGTAGGTCATTTAAAAGTTATGAAAAATTCTTTGCAGTTTTATGTTGAATTTGTGATAGTGAGAATAGGATAATAATGTGTTTTTAATGGTTAAAGTGTTGTGAAACCAGCGCCAAAAATAGAAGAAAAGAGAGATCAACACCTTAGAAATCGACCACTTTAAGGGGGCAACCTCCAATACATTACATAAATGACCAATTCTTGGATGACACAAATGACAAAACCTCCTTTCTATATATAGGAGTCCATGGGGCCACAATGTAATCCTAGTGGGGCCACAATGCAATCCTAGCCAACTTAACAATAATAATTTAAGGGCACAATAATAACAATATGGGGGTTACAAGAGTACAACAACAAGAATAAGGGGGTTACACTAACAACAATAAGGGACTATACTAGTAATATAGGGACCTAACATGCTCCTCTCCTTCAAAAATGTGTTGTCCTCAACGTTTGAGTAGCTCTGGGTGCTTTTGTATAAAATTCCCATCCTCCCATGTAGAATCTTCAGTGGGTAAGTTCTTCCATTTGATGAGATACTTTGAAATTGATTGATTTTGTAGTTGTCGTGTTTTTGTTTCCGTGACTTCTTTAGGTTCAAATATGGTTTTTCCTTCCTCATCAAGTTATAGAAATATTGTTCGAATTGGAAGTTTGTCCCCTGTAACATTTTTTAAGCATGAAACATGGAAAAATGGATGCACTCACGAAGAAGCAAGAAGCTCCAATTTGTATGCCATAGTACCAATCTTTTGAAAAACCTTGTAAGGACTATAGTACTTTGGCGATAATTTATTATCCTTCTTAGCTTGCTTGAGGGACATTTGTTTGTATGGTTGTAGCTGTAAAAATACTCGGTCTCCCTCATCAAAACTTCTCTCACTGCGATGTTGATCTGCTTTTTATTTCATTCGATTTTGTGCCAAATTTAGGTTATCCTTTAAGAGTTGGATAACTTCTTGTTGATGCTCGATGTGATCCTGCACTACTTGAACCCTATAATTTTCCCTTAAATAAGATGTGATGGATGGTGGATGATATCCATAAAGTGCCATAAATGGGGTAATTTTTTTTGCAGTATGGAAGGAAGTGTTATAACACCATTCAGCGAGAGGTAACCACTTGACTCATTGTGCTTGCTTATCGGATATAAAACAACGAAGATATCCTTCCAAAAATTTATTCACTATCTTTGTTTGACCATCGGATTGAGGATGATAAGATGAGCTATGAGCTAGTTGAGTACCCAAACAAGAAAATAATTCCGTCCAAAAATTTCCCATAAAAATGGGATCTCTGTCACTTACAATAATCTTTGGGTTTCCATGTAGCTTTTGAATTGTTTCCATAAATGCAGTAGCAATTGTACTCGCTTTAATGGATGAGATAATGCACAAAAGTGTGCATACTTGGTAAGTCTATCAACTACCACCATGATGACACTCCTTCCTTTGGAATTAGGTAAACCTGTGATAAAATCCATTGAAACCTCCTCCCAACGTTGACTTGGAATGGATAAAGGTTGTAGAAGACCCGGGGTCTTAATTGTCTCAACTTTATTTTTCTGGCAAACGAAACATTATGCCACAAACTTTTGAATATCAGATTTAAGGTCATCCCAAAAGAATTCTTTCTTCACCCTGTGGTAAGTTTTTAAAAATCCTGAGTCTCTTCCTAAAGGAGAAGTGTGCAATTCCAAAAGAATATTTTGTTTTAGTTGGGAATTATTGCAAATATATAAGCGATCTTTGTACCACAAGGAATCATTTTTCCAATAAAATGTATCAGATGTACTAGGATCTTGCTGTAACTTTTGAATGAGAGTCCACACTTATTCGTCCTTCTTCCATTCATCCCTTGCTTTGGTTATCCAATCTAGTTGGATAATTGAAATGGCACAAAGCAATGCTTCCACCTCTTCATCCTTTCTTGAGAGTGCATCTGCAAAAAAATTTAGCTTCCATTTTTTGTAGATGATTTCAAAGTCATAACCCAACACCTTTGTGACCCATTTTTTCTGCTCTTCTGAAGATAGTGTTTGTTCCAAAAAGTTTTTAAGACTATCATGATCAGTTTTTACCTTGAAGTATATTCCCATTAGGTAAGGTCTCCATTTCTTTAGTGCATGTAGTATTGCCAACATTTCCTTCTCATAAATAGCCTTTTGTAAATACTTTCCTTTGATTAAACGAATTTCAAAAGAAATGGGTCTTCCTTCTTGCATTAAAACAACACCAATTCCATTTCTTGAGGCATCACATTCCACAATAAAGGTTTTTGTGAAGTCTGGCGTAGCTAAGACTCGTGCTAGGCACATTGCCTCTTTAAGATGTTCAAAGGCCTTACTTGCTTTAGGAGTCCATGAAAATGCATCTTTCTTCAATAATGTTGTTAGAGGTGCTGCTATTCTCCCATAATTCTTAACAAAACTGCAATAATACCCTATTAACCCGAGAAATCCGCGCAACTGCTTTATGGTTGTGGGGACTTTCCATTCCTTAATGGCTTTAATTTTGTTAGGGTCTATCTTAACACCCTTGTGAGATACAATATGACCTGGATATTCCACCTCTTGTACTCCAAAGAAACATTTTGATGTTTTTGCATATAATTGTTTCTCCTCTAATAGTTTAAGCACCCTGTCAACATGTTGAACATGATCCTTCCAAGACCTGCTGTAGATTAGTATATCATCAAAAAATACTAGCACAAATTTTCTAAGGAAGGGTTTGAAAATGGAATTCATCAACCCTTGAAATGTAGAAGGTGCATTGGTAAGGCCAAAAGGCATGAACAAAAATTAATAATGACCCTCAGGAGCTCGAAATGTCATTTTCGGAATATCTTCAGTATTCATTCTAATTTGATGATATCTTGAACGAAGATCCAACTTGGTAAAATAAATTTCTCCATGTAATTCATCCAGTAACTCATCAATCATAGGAATGGGAAATTTATTTTTAATAGTGAGCTTATTGAGCTCCCTATAATCTGGACACATACGCCATGATCCATCTTTCTTGTGCACCAATACTACTGGAGCAGAGAAAGAACTTTGACTAGGTTGATTATAGCAACCTCTAACATTTCTGCAATCATACGTTCAATTTCGCTCTTTTGGACATAAGGATATCTGTAAGGCCTAATGTTTGGAGGAACACTTCCTAGAATCAAATGAATAGCATGATCATGATCACGAATAGGTGAGATTCCTTTGGGAGTATCAAACCCCTTGGAATGATTGTCCAAGAATTTTGGAGATCTGGAGAAATAGATGATTTTGATATTGGAACTTCTAGTGAGCATAATTATGAAATTACGCCCCGTTTTCCTTTCTTCAGAATATTTTTCATGACATTAGAGCTTATTATCTTTCCTGGCTTCCCTCTGATACCCCATAATTCGATTTCCTTTCCTTTCGAAAAAATTTTCAAGAAAAGTTCTTGAAAATTAAAAGCTACCGCCCTCAAAGATTGTAACCATTATACTCCTAGTACAACATCTGCCCTCCCATTGGGATAGAAAGCATTGGAATATTCAATACATATTCCCCCATGGCTAGCTTGATATTATGGCTTTTTCAAGAGCAATTTATAGTTCGTCCATTTGCAACCATCACTTGACATTCTGGTGCTGGGTATAGGAAACAATTCAATTCCTTGGCTACCTTACAATGAATAAAATTATGGGTACTACTGGAATCAATCAACACTATTACCTTTTTCTTCTTGATATGTCCTTCTATCTTGAGAGTTTGAGGAGTGGTAATTCCTGCCAATGCATTACAGGATATGGTCGGACTCATTTCTTCTTATTCTAGGGTTTCTTCCTGGTGTATATGCTCTACTTTTGAAGTTTCTTCTTCATTTTCTTCCTCCTCTTCACAATCTATGTAAAACAATTTCTTCTCAGTCCACTTATGACCTTTAGTGTATTTGCTATCACAACTGTAGCAAAGCCCTTTTGCTCTTTTTTCTTCCAATTGTTGTGGTGTCAACCTTGTAGGTTGTGGAAATCTAGGCGTAGCAACACTTCCTTCTTTATAGAATTGAGTGGTAGGCTTCCTTGTCGCCATAATTTTACATTCAACTTTTCTTGCCAACCTGAATGCCTTCTCCAATGAATCAGGTTCCAAAAAGCGAACTTCATGTTGGATGTTATCCTTTAAAGTGCCTATGAAGAGATCAATCCTGTGTTCCTCTGGAATATCAGTTACCCTTATATTCAATTTTTGGAAGTCCTCAATGTGCTGCCCCACTAAACCCTTTTGTTTGAGATTTATCAATTGGCTAAAGAAGGTGTTGCTCTTTGTATCCTCATAATGTGCTATCATTTCCTCAGTAAAAATTGACCAAGTGACAATTTTTTTACGGGAGCAAAACCATCGATACCATACAAATGTATTTGGTTCTAAATGTAAAGTTGCAATGCGTACCTTTTGTGTGTTTTGCACATTATGGAGATCAAAATATTGCTCCATCTGTAGTATCCATGTTACAGGATCCTTTCCATCAAACATCCTCATATCCATTTTTGGAATATGGTGGTTCTTCCTGCCAACATTAGAGTTTATGAAATCACGATTAACATTTATTTTGTTCTCATCATGAGTTTCCTCTACTATCTTTTCACCATTAGGAATAATTTCTTGTATCAACTTTGTCAAACCTTCGATGTCTGCTTTTAGATCATTCTTCATGTTTTCCATGTTGTCTTTCATTTTTTCTTCCATGTCCTCCATCTTAGCTTCTACGCCATCCATCTTAGTTTCCACGCCATCCATTTTAGCTTCCATGTATTTCTTTAAACCATCCATCTTCACTTACACGCCTTTATTCAAAACTTCCATTTCATTTTTTTTTTGCTCTTTGCGAGAGCGAAATTTTGTGCACTTGCTCTTGTAATTTTGATAGATCATGTTGCAATTCTTCATCTTCATGAGTCATAGTAGAGTATTTTGAGGGCTTAATGGATGTTGAATTCTTTTTAGGAGGCATTTCAAAACCCAATACTGAAATATATGCTCAATAGGCCCTTGGAATCACTTCAAAATAAATTTTTTACACAAGACTTATGCAATTTAGGAAAAAATGCACACATTTTTCTTGATTTTGAGCAGTTCTATATTGAAACTGAATTATCTCTATGATTTTGGATCCTCAATATCTGAAATTTGGCCCTGAGGTAGCCCTCTGAATCCTCTTTCAAATGCCATAGGTCTGACCTGATTTGGAATCTTCAAGACAAAGTTATGTCCAATCTCCCACAACGACCTAATTATAGACTGTTTCAGTAGAGAAAACTTGTACGACTTTCCACTTGTCACTGCTTCCTCCTTTGGCTCTGAAATTGATAGAAAAGAAACTAAAGTCCATGTACTTGTGGCCACTTTTTACAACATTCCAATCCGATGCTCAGACAGAGAGTTATGAATATTTTCCCATGATCACCTCTTTGAGATGAAATCCGGGAGCCTGAAAAATCCCTAACTTCCACAGATCATATCTCTGAAAATGTTATGAACCAAGCTCTAAAATTTTGCGACGATGTTCCTCAGGATTCTAACTTCATGCGCTATGAATTTTAGCTTCTGAACCTTTGTAGAAGCAAAGTTATAGTGAAAATTCCACAATGACTTGTTTGGAGCAGTGAAACCCTAGAATCCAAAGCTCTGATACCAAATGTTGTGAAAAAAACTCCAAAAATAGAAGAAAAGAGAGATCAATGCCTTAGAAATCAGCCTCTTTGAGGGGAAAACCTCCAATAAATTACATAAATAAAAAATTCTTGGATGATACAAATGAAAAAACCTCCTTTCTATATATAGGAGTCCATGGGGCGACAATGTAATCCTAATCGACCTAACAATAATAATTTAAGGGCACAATAATAAAAATATGGGGGTTATAGGGGTACATCAATAACAATAAGGGGGTTACACTAACAACAATAAGAGACTATACTAGTAATATAGGGACCTAACATAAAGTGGTTTGAATTATCCTAATAATACCAAAACATGCCATATAGAAAAGAACAAAACCAAATACTTGTAAGAACATAGTCAACAATAAACCAAATACTTGTAAAATCATATTCAAAACTAATATGGATGATGAAGAGGGATACACCATAGAGAGAGTTCTTGTTTTGAAGACAAAAATAACATATGCATTAAAGTAAAATGGCAGAAAGAAAATAAAATTTCTAAAATCTTTTGTGAAATAACAAGAAGATAGGGAAAATTTTCTTTAGAGACATAATTGAGGATCTAATGGATGAGACTATTAGTTATTTTATGAAAACCCATGTTCACCATATTCCCCTAGGAAAAGGCTTTGATTACATCATGGCCACCTTTTAATGTTGAATAGAAAATGATGATGGTGAGGGTTCTACAACTTACCTCTCAAAAGGGATACATGGTGATGTACCTTGTTTGCATGAGGAGACGCAAAAGGGTATGTGTGGTGGATATGTTGGGTCACTAATTTGTCATACTTTTGACCCCAAAAACCCATTTTTCTCGCATTTAATCTCACTTATTTGCCTATATGTCACCAACCTTAATGCATTTCTTGATATATTTATCATGATAAGCTTACAAATGTTAACATAGTTAATTATCATCATTTTCATTATTTTTAATGGATGAGGGATATCCTTGGATTTACTAATGAAGGTTTGTTTATCTATGTTCTTGTAGATCTCCTATGCACAATTTCCAACGAAATGAATAAGAATATAGGAAATCTAAGACATGGGTTTTGACTAGAACATCCCCATTTAGGTAAGTCACTAGTGGATTCTCCAAAAAGTGTGGTTATTGCTCGAGCTCCATGTCATTACTTCAAGACTATATGTCTACTTGTGTCTATTACCAAAAAACTTCCCAAATAGAGGAACTAACCAGTAAAAAAAATCAAATCAAAGTTATTATTAGATAGTTCTAGGATAGAAGGAATACATATAATCTAATATTGATATTTCCTCCAACCAATAAATACTAAAAAAAATACAAGGCAAATATTTTGTGGATCTGTTTATTATTAACAATCCAAACATTCCTCCTCTCTCTTTTGTATAAATGTATGGGTAGAGAGTAGGTTTGGGGGGGGGGGGGTTATTTTATTATTTTTGTTGTTGTTGTGAGGATAAATGTAGATCTCTAAGAGAGTAGATTGCAGAGAGAAGGCTTCCAAATATTTGTAGTTCAAAGTTTGGTTATTTGGAAAATGCTGATGGAAATTATGTAAATCTCAGATCATTGTTGAATTAACACAATTTTTGATTGCTGGTGTTGATATAAATGATGGTGTAAATCGACTTTATTTTTATAGCTTCATAGATATCATGGCACAGATTGGGAGGGGCCGTCAACTCGACCCATTCCACTCCATTCTTTTCCTTTATGTAATGTATAATAAGTTTTTTGTTCTTCTTTCATGATGACAAAGAGATTGTAGTTTGGTTGAATGTACCATTTATTTATTTCTTTGATTATTGGATGTTTTTTTTGCTTACACTGGTGTTGCTTACAAGAATGAGGTTGATCATTAAATGGAAATTCCATGAATTGAAACCCTCCTAGTTGTCTAACCATTTGGTTCAACTAGTGTGACAGGCATATGCCATGTCAAATAGGGGCTTTGTACGAAACCCCACTAACCACCATATCTCATCACTTCTCTCCCTTCCTTCTTGCATTTAAATTTTTGTTTGGTATAAATTGGATTTCTTTATGAAGGGACCATGCATTGATGCCCCATATAGCAAACATCCCCTAGATTTAATTTTTGTATGAATTCATTTTTTATTCCAACCTGTAGTATAGGTTAGGAAGCCTACACATATAATGTGGCATCAAAGTCTACAAAATCTTGGTCGATAAATTATGTTGGAATTATTAAGAAAATAATTTGACCAACTCTCACTCTTACTTACCCAACCAAAAATCAATTAGGTTTATAGAATCACAATATAGTTGAACACAATCCTAAAATATAGCATCTAAAAAATAACACGTACTAATTAGGAAAAAAAACTCAAACATAATTCTAACAAAACATAACAATTTCTAAATTATCCATTATTCATACCATGTCCCTTTTAAAATATAAATAAAATATTCTTAAAAAAAAAAATGTTGACTATAGTAAAGAATAAACAATTAATATACATTTAGTTAGTTATATTAAAATCATTTGTTATATAAAGGAATTCATAGTCCTATGGTTTGTTGTTGATATTACAATCCAATATAAAGTGACGTGGTAAAAATATTTCACTCTAATTATTAGCCATAATGCAAATTTTAATATACAATTAATAAAATTATGGTTTGTTATTTAAAATAAATAATTAATAATTAAATTTTATTAATAATAATTAAAAAAATTCAATGTGGATTATAAATAAAATAATTCAAATTTTATTTACAAAAAATTATATATTATTAATGGTTGTAAAATATTTCTATGTGTAGACTTAGTGTGAGAAATGTAATTGCTAGGAGAGGCACTCTACAAGCTAGTATATAGGGTACATGTGTAGATGTAATGTAAACATTTGATGTGAAGACATGTAATGTAAGTAAACATTTGAAATGCGAGAGTATATTTATGAACACTCAAAAAAGAAAGAAGTAGGTCAAATAAATAAAAATATAAATAAAACAGAGGTATGGTAAATAAAAAATCAAACCTATTTTTATACTTATTGTAAATAAATTGGAGGTATGGTAAATAAATAAATATATGAATAAATTGGAGGTATGGTAAATGAATACAATCTTTTTTTAAACTTACTCTAGAGGTATGGTAAATACATAAAATTATAAATAGACTAGAGATATGGTAAATAAATAAAACCTCTTTTTATATTTACTCCATAAACCTTTTTATATTTACAAAAAATAAAAAATGAAGTTTTATTTAGGTGAAGCCTAAGGGACAAATACCCTAATATTAATATTAAAATATTAATGTTAATATTATTATTAATTATAATATTCATATTAATATATTAATATATTAATATTTTTAAATTTAATAAAAATGGATCCTGTGAGGTTTGTATTTGAGTATACTACATACATTGACTATCTCAGGTAAACACGTACATGTAAATGTAATGTTTAGCATTTAATACTTAAAATTTAATCTAATTAATCTAACGTCGGCCTTAATGAAAAATCATTTCTCTCCCTAAATATATAAATTTAACACAAATAAAGTGTGTCCAATTTTATTTGTGAGGAATCATCTCTATGACACTGCGAAGAGTGAAATAATATTTGTGAGAAAGGATTTCAGGAGCTGTGCAGAGTGGAAAATAATATTTTTGGGAAAAGATTTCACATTACGAACTGGCATGTATTTTTAGGTTTGATTTTTCTACCTTTTTGTTTTTACTTTTTCATCTACTTCAACTCCATGGATGTGATCATGTGTAATGAATCACTCTTACCACCAAATTATAATGATTTAATTTCTTCCTTGAGTGAAAGACCACCAAATTAGAACGATTTAATTTTTGCCTTGGCTAAAACCTTGACAGGCTCTAAAACAAAGTGATTTCAAGAATCTATTTATAGATGTGTAAAAAACCAACCTAGATCCATCTTAAGTGCAAATCTATCAAGCCCCCAGAGGGATCAAATCTTTCAAGGTGCAAACTTAATGTATTTTTCTATTTTACTAACTCCATAAATCCAAATTAAACACGAATAACTAATTCATTAACATTGGGGATGTTGCTTGGCCAGGGAGTAAATTTTTAGAGAGAGCCAAAACCTAGAATACAACCATTTTTTTTTCTAAACTATGTGATGGTAGGAGTTCTTGAATCATGCTTTTTGATGGTGGAAAAGGTTTCAACATCATAAAAAACCCTAGGAGCACCCAAAATATTGAACCTTTCTCAAATATATGATGGTAGGAGTGCTTGAATATTGTTTTTGATGGTTGAAATGGATTCAGAATCATCAAAAACACTAGGGGCACCCAAAATCTTAAAGCTTGACAACTATATCTCGACTTTCCAATTTGGATTTTACCAAAATCTTGCCAAAAAAAATTCCTGAGAAAATTTACAACATCTTTAAACTATGTGCTAGCACCAATACTATAAACCCCTTAATACCTATCTCATTACCCCTTAAATCAATAATTCAAAATAATCCCAACCACTGATTTACTTACACACTCACTATTAACCCACTAACCAACACATGTTAGGAAAATGGTCATTTTGTTAAGTTTGACTAAGCGCATAAAAATATATATAGAGTATGAATCTTTTTTATTTATTTTTTATAATATATTATGAAAAAGTAATATGAACAGGTCAGTATTTTTAGGCTTACTTTTTATTTATACTTATCGGCATTTACAAACAATTTAATTTATATAAAGGTACTAGTCCTACTTCTATTTAGTTCTTATCATCTTAACTTGGTTGTTTAAAAATAATTATTATATTTTTGCGAATTTAATAATTAAAAAAAATCATAAGGAATAATTTATGAGTTTTGAGCACATGGTATTGATAAACCATGGTATTGACTCATGTATTATAACGGTTTATAATTTTTTAATTTTAATAACACTGACGTGTAATGCTTATCTTTGATTAATATTTATCTACATTTACTATAACTATAAAGTAGCAACCCTACCTATATTTATTTCTTATCATCTTAACCTCCTTGGTTGTTTGCAGGGTCAGGCAGGTTGTTTGGGTGCTGAGGCAGGTATGTGATCATAGTATGAATTTTTTTTATTTGTTTTTTATAATATATTATATGAAAAATAATATGAACAAGGTTTGTCAAATATTTTAGGCTTACTTTTTTATTTATATGGTTCGTCATTTTACTAACAATTTAATGTATATAAAGCTACTAGTCTTACTGGATTTAATTTTAGTTCTTATCATCTTAACTCGGTTGTTTAAAAATAATTATTATATTTTTGCGAATTCAATAATTAAAAAAAATCATAAGAAATAATTTATGAGTTTTGAGCACATGGTATTGATAAACCATGGTATTGACTCATGTATTGTAATGGTTTATAATTTTTTAATTTTAATAACACTGACGTGTTATGCTTATCTTTGATTAATATTTATCTACATTTACTAACCATTTAATTATAAAGTAGCAACCCTACCTATATTTATTTCTTATCATCTTAACCTCCTTGGTTGTTTGCAGGTTCAAGCAGGTTGTTTGGGTGGTGAGGCAGGTATGTGATCATAGTATGAATCTTTTTTATTTGTTTTTTATAATATATTACGAAAAAGTAATATGAACACGTCAATATTTTTAGGCTTATTTTTTTATTTATACTTATTGGCATTTACTAACAATTTAATTTATATAAAGCTACTAGTCTTACCTGTGTTTAGTTCTTATCATCTTAACTTGGTTGTTTAAAAATAATTATTATATTTTTGCGAATTCAATAATTAAAAAAATTCATAAGAAACAATTTATGAGTTTTGAGCACATGGTATTGATAAACCATGGTATTGACTCATGTATTGTAATGGTTTATAATTTTTTAATTTTAATAACACTGACGTGTTATGCTTATCTTTGATTAATATTTATCTACATTTACTAACCATTTAATTATAAAGTAGCAACCCTACCTATATTTATTTCTTATCATCTTAACCTCCTTGGTTGTTTGCAGGTTCAAGTAAGTTGTTTGGGTGGTGAGGCAGGTATGTGATCATACTATGAATCTTTTTTATTTGTTTTTTATAATATATTATGAAAAAGTAATATGAACACGTCAATATTTTTAGGCTTATTTTTTTATTTATACTTATCGGCATTTACTAACAATTTAATTTATATAAAGCTACTAGTCTTACCTGTGTTTAGTTCTTATCATCTTAACTTGGTTGTTTAAAAATAATTATTATATTTTTGCGAATTCAATAATTAAAAAAAATCATAATTTGAGCACATGGTATTGATAAACCATGGTATTGATTCATGTATTGTAACGGTTTATAATTTTTTAATTTTAATAACACTGACGTGTTATGCTTATCTTTGATTAATATTTATCTACATTTACTAACCATTTAATTATAAAGTAGCAACCCTACCTATATTTATTTCTTATCATCTTAACCTCCTTGGTTGTTTGCAAGTTCAAGCAGGTTGTTTGGGTGGTGAGGCAGGTATGTGATCATAGTATGAATCTTTTTTATTTGTTTTTTATAATATATTATGAAAAAGTAATATGAACACGTCAATATTTTTAGGCTTATTTTTTTATTTATACTTATAGGCATTTACTAAAAATTTAATTTATATAAAGCTACTAGTCTTACCTGTGTTTAGTTCTTATCATCTTAACTTGGTTGTTTAAAAATAATTATTATATTTTTGCGAATTCAATAATTAAAAAAAATCATAAGAAATAATTACGCCGTAGGCGTTTTATTTGAAAACAACTTTGCTAAGTGCCAGGGTGTACAAGTCTGCAACGTCCAATGAAATGTTAGACGATTCAATAGTTTTACACCGTCCGATAAAAAACTGTTTCATTTAAACCGATTCTTGATGTTTAACTGAATGACGGTTGAAGGGAAGCTTCAAGAATGATCCCCACAATGCATTGTACAACTGGGTGATAGGCTCTGTCAATGCGCCTTGCAATTGGAATGGAATCACCTGCGACAATTCTACAGGTATGGTTACTGAAATCGCACTCGAAGACAAATCTCTCAACAACCCTCTTTATGTCGGCCTATGCAATCCGCAGAGCTTGGAAAAGCTTCATTTGGGTTTCAATAAACTTGTATGGGATTCTCCCACTGCCCCTCACGAATTGCAACAACCTCCAATCCCTCAACCTCAACATAAATTCTCTGTTCGACACTTTTCCAGACCTCTCTAGACTAAATTCGTTGAACATACTCGACCTCTCGACCAACAGCTTCGCAGGGCAAGTCCCTCCTTCTCTGGGAAATTTACCAGAGCTCACCTCCCTCCACCTTGCATATAATCCTTTTGCTCCTGGCACAATTCATGAGGAACTCATGAGTTTGAAGAAACTCAACACCTTCTACTTGGCCACCTACAATTTGATAGGAGAAATACCCCTTTTCATTTCTAATTTCACAGAGCTGGGCCTCTTGGATATCTCCAACAACAGCTTGAATGGATCCATTCCCAAGGAAATCTCCAACCTGAAGAAGCTCTATCAACTGGAGCTCTACAACAACTATTTCAGTGGGAGTATTCCTCGCGAATTGAGTGATCTATCGTTACTGCGAAACTTGGACATATCGTGCAACAACCTTACTGGCAGCATTCCACCGGAGGCCGGGAATTTGAAGAATTTGTCATAGTTCCAGCTCTACAGCAACAATCTTTCGGGACAACTTCCCGAGAGAATTGGGGAATTGCCGCTTCTGGAAGGCTTGTCGATATATGAGAACAATCCTACAGGCCAATTATCACAGAAGCTTGGTAGCCTCATGTCCAAATTCAACATGCTGGACACCTCGCAAAATCGGTTGAATGGCTCGCTGCCCAAGGATGTCTGCAAAGGAGGAAACCTACAGTACTTTCTTGTTCTTGAAAACTATTTCATGGAGAATTTCCTATCTCATACGGTGCTTGGCAAAGGTTGATACGCTTCAGAGTCAATAACAATGGACTCAGCAGTACAGTGCCTAGGGGAATCTGGGGTCTGCCCAGTGTCAATATTATTGATATGAGCTTTAATAATTTTGTGGGAGAAATGAGTGCCGATATCGGAAATGCAAAGAATCTATCATTCTTGTTCATTCAAAACAACCAATTCTTCGGCAGCTTGGTGCCAAATATCGGCTTAGCGCTGCTCTTGGTCAAGATTAATGCAGAAAAAAATAATTTTATAGGTCAAATACCAAAGGAAATCGGAAGCTTGAGTCAGTTGACTAGATTATATTTCCAAGAAAATATGCTGGAGGGAAACATTCCAGGCGAAATCAGCTCTTGCAAATCTTTACTTGTTATAAATCTTGTGAGAAATCGTCCACACAGAGTTTTTTTTTTAAACATAGAACATATTAACTACACATACCCGTATATGTAAGAGTGAAATCCTACCTTTGTGAAATCTTACCTTTTATTCATATTTAAATGATATGAGGCTTTACCTTTGGAAAAAATATTAGACATCTACTTCACCTATCATTTTGAAAATAGTCAAGAAGGAAATTAAGTAGAAAATTAATTAGCACCTAGTTGTTTGCATCAAAATTGAAAATTTGAAATTTGGGGTGTCTCAAATGTTGTTTGGTTTTGTGATCTAATTTAATTCTTTTGAAAATAATCTTTAAACAAATATGAAAGAGAATGTTGATAATGGTATTATTATTTTCTTTAGTTTAAAAAGGTGACAAATATTTTTGAAAAAAATTGGTAATTTTTTTTGGAAATTTTAATTATAATTATCAAGTGAGTATTTTAGATTCTTCAAATTTTTTAATAATGCTAAATCTATTTCAAACATAAAAAAAAAACCATTCAAATCTAGCAATAATTTCACCATTCCTCCAAAATTATAGTCTCACAAAACTTTATTTTTTGACCAAAAAACCAATCAGAAGGAATTAAGTAGAAAATTAACTAGCATGAAATTGTTTGTATCAAAATAAATGAAAGTTTGATGTTTGTGGTGTTTTCACTGTTGTTTAGTTTCTTTCCTTTACTAAAATTGACCAAAATCATTACAAATATCTTGCTTAAAGGATCTCTTTAAGAATCTTACGGCGTTTCCTTTGCAACATTTGGTGATGGCGCAATTGTTAGTTTATGAGTTTTGAGCACATGGTATTGACTCATGTATTGTAACGGTTTATAATTTTTTAATTTTAATAACACTGACGTGTTATGCTTATCTTTGATTAATATTTATCTACATTTACTAACCATTTAATTATAAAATAGCAACCCTACCTATATTTATTTCTTATCATCTTAACCTCCTTGGTTGTTTGCAGGTTCAAGCAGGTTGTTTGGGTGGTGAGGCAGGTATGTGATCATAGTATGAATCTTTTATATTTTCTTTTTATAATATATTATGAAAAAGTAATATGAACACGTCAATATTTTTAGGCTTATTTTTTTATTTATACTTATCGGCATTTACTAACAATTTAATTTATATAAAGCTACTAGTCTTATGTGTGTTTAGTTCTTATCATCTTAACTTGGTTGTTTAAAAATAATTATTATATTTTTGTTATGAGTTTTGAGCACATGGTATTGATAAACCATGTTATTGAAACATGTATTGTAACGGTTTATAATTTTTTAATTTTAATAACACTGACGTGTTATGCTTATCTTTGATTAATATTTATCTACATTTACTAACCATTTAATTATAAAGTAGCAACCCTACCTATATTTATTTCTTATCATCTTAACCTCCTTGGTTGTTTGCAGGTTCAAGCAGGTTGTTTGGGTGGTGAGGCAGGTATGTGATCATAGTATGAATCTTTATTATTTGTTTTTTATAATATATTATGAAAAACTAATATGAACACGTCAATATTTTTAGGCTTATTTTTTTATTTATACTTATCCGCATTTACTAACAATTTAATTTATATAAAGCTACTAGTCTTACCTGTGTTTAGTTCTTATCATCTTAACTTGATTGTTTAAAAATAATTATTATAATTTTCCATGGTATTGACTCATGTATGGTAACGGTTTATAATTTTTTAATTTTAATAACACTGACGTGTAATGCTTATCTTTGATTAATATTTATCTACATTTACTATAACTATAAAGTAGCAACCCTACCTATATTTATTTCCTATCATCTTAACCTCCTGGTTTGTTTTCAGGGTGAGGCAGGTTGTTTGGGTGCTGAGGCAGGTATGTGATCATTCCCTCGATTTTTTGTTTTAATGCAATGGCGTTTTCCAAAAGTTTTTTTTTTTTAATTATAAGTAGCAGTCATACCTGTATTTAGTTCTTATCATCTTAACTTCTTTGGTTGTTTGGAGGTTAGGCCGGTTGTATTTATTTCTTATCATATTAACTTCACTGGTTGTTTGCAGGTTCAGGCAGGTTGTTTGGGTGCTCAGGCAGGTATGTGATCATTCTCTAGATTTTTTGTCTTTTTGTTTTAATGCAATAGTGGTTTTTTTTTCATATCAATGTAATTAGTTTAATTTTCTGACAAGTAAATGATGAAGTAGCATGTTTAAATGAATTTTTTTTTTTTTAATTGAAAGTGCACTTACTCTGAAAGACTTATACCCTAATATTTTATCGCTGATTCTGTACTTACTAGGTTCTCGATCTACTTCACATATAGCGAAACTTGTATCAAGCTTCTATGTGTTTTCAGTGCAGGAATTTAAAACAAAAGAGGGGAACTAGGCTTCGTAAATCACGTCCTTTCTATCACATCTTGGCGAGAAGTCTTTTGATCTGCGAACAATGGCAAGCCGCGGAGAAATTCCTACAAGCTCGTCATTTTCTGACAACTCTCTGATTGGCCAAACAGTTGAGGGTGTTGTCGAGGGCTCATTTGGTAGTGGGTACTTCGTGACATTCAGAGTGCAAGACACTGGTAGAGTCTTGCGTGGTTTTATTTTTAATCCAGGAAAGCCACTGCCCTTTTCTAACATTGCACGTCGACAAGCTGGGACTAACGCCTCAGATCCACCAAATAGGGGATCACTAAGCTCTGAAATAGATCGCCATCTTGGCCACGTTAATGAAGAAGTACATGCTTTCCCTCAGCAACAAATAGCTAATCCCATGGAACAGGAACCATACATACCCGAAGAACATGTTTTCCCTCAGCAACAAATAGCTAATCCCATGGAACAGGAACCATACATACCCGAACCACTACGTCCTTACATAGATCTTAATGAAGAACATGTTTTCTCTCAGCAACAAATAGCCAATCCCACTGAACAGGAACCATACACAACCGAACCACTACGTCCTTACATAGATCTTAATGAACCTGTCTTTCCTCCACTGCATCCAATTCCCACGCCCTCCGGCACTGTGTTAAACGATGAAGAACCAATCCCCAACTCTGGAGATCATCATGAGTCAGAGGTGAACAACGCTCAAAATGTTGAGGCATAGAGAGCTGTTGAGGCACAGCACTTGTTCTCTTCATTGGGAAGGGAGATGGTTAGATCTAGTTTTTGTGGGAGGCATAATGGTCTCCATGGTTGTGTGCCCTTTTTAAATGGCAACCAGCCATAAGTTTAGATGTCACAGGGAAACTAATAATTTTTACTCACTATTTTATTTAAAAGTGGGATGAATTTTATTATTTAAAAGTTGGGTGAATTCTAGCTCTGCAATGTTGTTTCACGAAGTGCTGCCATATATTATATTTACCGATGTGTGCCATTTATGTTTATCCAATTCTACTCAGTATTTTATTATTTTGTGCAATTCTACTCAGTATTTTATTATTTAAAAGTTGGGTGATCTTACATTGAGGCACAACATTTGTTCTCTTCATTGGGCAGGGAGATGGTTAGATCTAGTTTCTTCCAGAGGCATAATGGTCTCCATGGTTGTGTGCACTTTTTAAATGGAAACCAACCTTAAGTTTAGATGTCACAGGGAAACTAATAATTTGTGCAATTTTACTCACTATTTTATTATTTAAAAGTGGGGTGAATTTTATTATTTAAAAGTTGGGTGAATTCTAGCTCTGCAATGTTGTTTCACGAAGTGCTGCCATGTATTATATTTACGGATGTGTGCCATTTATGTTTATCCAATTCTTCTCAGCATTTTATTATTTTGTGCAATTCTTCTCAGTATTTTATTATTATTTAAAAGTTAGGTGATCTTGTAGCTCTGCTTTGTGGTTCCATGAAGTGTTATGTATTTCATTGACCTATGTTCGGCTTGCAGCTAATAGCTTTTTATGTTGTTCCATGATGTGCCGTAATTGATCGTTTATTTGGGAGTTGGGTGATCTTCTAGGTCTGCCATGTTCTAAGAAATGTTGTCATTGTCTGCGGATTCCATATGTATGTTTCTTTTTTATAAGAGCTTTGTTTAGGTTCTTTTATGAAGTGAAGTAATTATTATTTGTTATTAACAATGTTTTATGAAGCGTTTTTATATTTATAAATGGGTTGATGGTTTCATTCATATAAGATTATTAGATATATTATAATTTCAAGGTTTTTAAATATTATGAATTATTTGATATATTATAATTTCCATGTTTTTAAAAGTGTATATGAAAAATTTATTTCTAATTTTTAAAAATAGTATTTTGTGTATTTTATGAAGGAAAAATAAAATCTACAATAACATCATAAGTTTCATAAGTTTAAGTATTATTGATTATCTTAGATATCCCTTTTAATTAATTCTAGTTTAGAAAGATTGTTTGGGTATCTATGAAAGTATTATTTGGGGTGTCTTTGGGTTTGGCAATATGTTTCTAATTTGGGAATATAATTCTACAACAATTGGATGTTTGTTAGCAAAGGTATTTACTTTGCAATATCAATGAAGTTATGAATAGGCCATGCATGTTGCGAAAAATATTGGGAAGCATGAATGGTCGTTAAAAGACACCACTAGAGAATATTAGGAGCTATGATGAGGCTTTGTGGTATATCATGAGCCTTGAATCAATTCAAGCTCCAATTACGGTCACGGAATCTAATTCTTGATAAGAGTCCATCTCACACTTTTTGTTGTTAAGGATTATGTTGCATGGAATTTCGAGCATGAGTTTACACATATTGAAGTAGCTCATGAGGCTAATGAGATTTATAGGAGGAGACTACAATTATGCTGAGAGAGGTACAAGAACTTTGTACAAATGCAAAGATGAGAATATGCATTGCATTGCATTTTATGCACATGCATGTTGAGAATTTAGAGGGCCGATGTTTAATAAAAATTCTCTTCTTGATAATTACTTGTGAGTTACTTATGTCTTCTCTTCGTTATCTTGTTTAGTCTTTCATCAAGTTAATTATAAAAATAAAAAATACACAAGATTAGGCTCCTAGAGGCAGGGCAAAACCTATCCCTCTTGGAGAGGAAAAACCCGCAAATAATTCTTCTTATAGATCTTCAAATGAAAAGTACCATTACCAATACTCAGACCCTTGACCTATGAATGCCTCAAAGACCTTGAAACTACTTCTCAGTCTTCCTCCAATGCTAATCTTTCTTTTCTTCACCAACGTGCACTAACCTGCATCAACATTAGAGAACTCGTTCTCCAAATTTATCTTCAGATACTCCATTTTTATTATAAGATGATTCGAGATCTCATCCTTTGCATGAACATCAAATTTATCCACTGCTTTAGAATGTAAACCCTGTACTTGTTTCTATTCTTACTCAAAATTCGCACTTCTCTAACCTTTGAAAACCACACCCTTTTAACCTCTAATATCCGCACTTGTTCACCTTTGAAATCAACGCTTCATCACTTCTGAAATCCACACTTTTCACTATCTAAATTCTGCACTTCATGTCACAAAATAGTCTACAAAAATTGCATCTTTATATCCGCACTTTACACCCTGAACAAGTCCCTTGAAATCTACAATTTTATCCTCAGAAAATCCATAATATTTCTGTGGAAATTGCAGAGCTAAATCCACATTTTTCTGTGCTACTGAGCCACAATGACTGGGGTATATATATTACACAGTCTCACCTTTTAGGCCAACCTTACAAAAAAATTCTAGGCCGACATGTAGGTTGACTTTATCACTGATTATCAACCAAATTTATTATATCATTTCCAATGTTGAATGAGAGGTGTCCTGAGGGCTGTTATGAGCCTTTTTTCACAAGGTTTTGGAGGCATTATTCAAACTAGATTCTTTATAATCATGACTCTTGATAAAATATTGCTCATGAGACCCATGAAGCAAGTACAACAAAAATACATTTATTGTCTTTGTCTTCTTCTTTACATAAATACATATATACATAGTTAACATGAAGACCGACCTAGTTACACTTTTCAACACTCCCTCTTAACTAGGGAGGTATTCATACAGGTACATGGTCACTTTCAAATTGAAGAATCTCATAAGAAGAATCAGATTGGTAATCACATATGTATAGCATGATATCAACTGTCATTTTTCTAGTGCAAGGCATTGACTAATAACCCCATCTCTCAACAAGAAAATGGGCTACAATGCTGGCGATACACATGACTTATAGACACCATAGTCATTTTCTCTCCAAGGTATATACTCCACCCTGGTGTTCCCAAAGTATGACCTTGGACTATTCTTCTCTTGGGTAGCTAGCCCTCAAAGAGTATCGGTCCCCGACTACTCTTATCTTGAATTCCCTAACACATTCTCAAAGAGTATCAAATGCTAGTTGATTACCCAATCCTCCATTCTATCTTCCCAAGTGAAGACCAGAATGATGTGTCTATCTCTCCCTCCCAGCCAGGGAGGACCCATTCCATAAGGGAATGTACTCATTCCTGTATAATGAATGTACCTAAACACATTCTTAAGAATTACCCAGTTTCTTCCAAGTAAGAAACTGATCAACAGTCTCCATTTCAATCAGGGATCTGCAGCAACAATGGTGAGACACCCATCTGCTCATGAAGAACTACTCTCCTTGAAGTCATGGATTTTGATACTGAGGAATCTTCAACTTTAGCTCCATATGTGACAAATCATCCATCAATTTCATTCATGAGTCATGTCGTTTACCAGAAAGTGATTCATATGTCTTTCATATTTGGTCCACCTTTTATGCCATCCTACTTCCTTTCGAATGATCTCCAAGGATCTTACATCCTTTATCATGATTAGCATCCCTGCACAAATTCATCTAGATAAACATATACATATGAACTTTTAAAAACAAAATTTACCTCAGTGATGATCTTTCACCATGGAATCTTCCTGTAGGCATTGAAATCATTTATTCTGATTGACACATCTCCTAATGATTTTCTTTTTCAAGGGTCTTCTTATTTACCAGACTTCTATTAGAGTCTAGATATCCTCCCAGGAGATCTCCTAGTTACATCTTCTTGGCTTTCAGATGATAACTGCCTGTTGACATAGTTGCATTTCATGATCTCTTCCTTTCTACATATCTTCATTCCCAAGAACTTCCAATTTACAGTTTCTTGTTCATATACAACCACCTCATATTCTGTATGAGGATATATTATGCTGATTTCATCTGTCAGTGCACCGAGAGATCCTCCTCCATAGATCACACTTCTAAATATAGAACTCTATTACCTCAAACTATATGACATGACTTCACAACATCCTATGTTAGCATATAAATATATATATACCTCATACCTTTTTCATTTGAGTCGTCTCATAGTATTTTTACTAGAATGAAGAGATTCATTCCCTTGACCTGCTCCATCAATATGTCATCATATCCCATAATTCTGTAGCGTAGAATTCTTGATGAAACCATTTTGCTTTATTTTTAGTCAGTGAATCCATAGATAACTCCATTAGAAAATGTGAGCACCAGTTTCCATGATGACCCTTGATCTTGATGACTACCTTCCATCAGTAATGTTATCAGAGAGGTTTTCTCAGGATCTCCTACCATGCTTTTATCATGATGCCATCAATATGCATGCTTCATGCTATTTTACAACCAACATAAATCACTTAAAGGAGAAGATGATCTCAATCATCGTAGAGATCCCTCGCTTCTTCTTCCTTTGATTTATTTGCATCAGGTTCTTCCCTTATATCTAAGATATGGGCATTTCCCTTTTCCTCTTGTCCTTTTCAGATTTAGGACAATATCTTGTATAGTGCTCATGTTCATTACATCCAAAGCATCGTACTTGTTCATGTTTCTTCTTTTATTCTGAGGACCAAATTTTCTGAATCTTCCTTTCTTCTTGTATGTGGTGGCAAAGGCTTGAATCTCTTCACTTAGTCTTGTATCAGCTTTGGCTTTCAGTCTTTTTTCCTCTATTTTACATAGAGACCACAAGTCATTGAATGGTGTGGCTTCTTTCTTCTAGTATAAACTTGAAGTGAAGTTTCCCCATTCCTCTAGTAGAGCATTCAACACCACTGTAGTCATCTCAGTGTTAGTCCTTACTTCTCCCAGTTCCCGCATATGATCTCTTATTACAGAAATCCTCATAAAGTATGGAGTGATTCCTTCTTCCCTTGACAATTTCATTTTATATAGTTCTTGTCTCAGACAGATTGCTTCTCCTATAGTAATCATAGAAAATACCTCCACCAGTTTCTCATATATTTATTTAGCAGAATTTAGTTTTCATACATAGGGAATGAGTGAGTCCTTGATGGATTGTATGAGAATCCTCTCGGCTCTAATTTCTCCCTTCATGTACCCTGCATGATTTAGAGCATCTTATTTTGGTGGTTGAATTGTCGATTCTTCGATGTAGTCCATAAATTTGTTTTCAATTAAATTCAAATATGTCCTCTTCTTCCATGCACTAAAGTTTGATGTCCCAACCAGCTTGTTTCTCTCTTTACAACAAGTCATATTGAGATATTTAAGAAAGGTCATAGATACTTACTTGAGTAGAGTGGATTGCAGCTTTCTTGATGATGACGAAGAAATTAGAAGCTTCTTCTAAGGTAGAAATATTTAATCTAGGTGTTCTTGGATCCTTAATGGTAAAGGATATATCCAAAAGATGACGTCCTCTTCTAACAATGTATTGAATGTAAATATTTTATGGCAAAGATTATTTTCTTGAAAAGTTGATCCTTTGAATGAGATGAAGATATTTATGGAAAATAGCTTGAGAGTATTCCTTGCAAACTGATTTGACTTTTCACCCAAAATTTGATTCTTGCTTCCTAGAGTGTTTCTTTGTCAAGTAGCGCTTGATTTTAGCACCTTCACTTTGATTCTATGTTGAGAATTTATAGGGGTGATGTTTAATAAAAAATCTCTTCTTGATATACAACATAATTTCTACATGGTATCAAATATGGATTCACAGTATAGCAAAAATTCGAAGTTGTTTCTTGATGTTCGAATTTGGAGATGAATATAGCAGGTTTTATTTAGAATTGAGAAGATGGATAAATGGACTAAGGCTAGAGTATGCCCTGGAAGGAACCTCTAATTTTGTTGCATGGAAGGATCACATGGAGGCGGTATTGTATGAAAATTGTTTTCTATAATACATCGAGTTAGGTGTTGCAAAAACACAAGCATATTATGCCTAGAATGTTACTTAGTGGAAGAAATATGTGGAAAAAGTGAGGATAATATTATTGGAGGGAGTACGGGATCATATTGTCTCAAATATACATGGAAAGGAAGCTCCATTCACGATGTGGAAATCACTGTCAGAATTGTTCAAGAATAATAGTTACCACATGAATCTGGCACTCAAGGATAAACTTCAAAGTACCAAGATGCATAAGAAAGAAACAATTCCATAGTATTTGAGTACGTTCACACAATTTCACAATGAACTTAGCGGGGTTGGTGTTAATGTCCCGGAAGAATACTTGTTAAGACTAGCCCTTCTGGGCCTTCCAAAGAGTTGGCACAACTATCAAGATTTGGTGAATGGGAGGGAGAAACTACCGAATTGGGAGCACTTATGGTCCGATTTGGTACAAAAGAAAATAAGGCGGAATACCAGAGATGGGACTTCATCCAAGGGCAAGTATGAAGAAAAAATTGCATTCGATAGAAAGGAAAATAAGGGAGAATGGAGGAAATCCCAATCCAAACCAGAATCTAGTCAAGGTGAAAGAAGAAATATTTCTAAAAAATCAAATGTTTCCATTGTCATGAATTCATGCACTATGCCACGAAGTGTCCACACAAGAAGACAACCAAGAAGACCTCAGGAGGATAAATAGGTGAATATTTGGTTTCACAGTTTGAGCTTGACTTTATCCACATTGCATGCATGGCCAACACAATGATGGAGAGCATGTGGTACTTGGAATCAGGTTCCTTGTTCCACATGACGAGGAATATATATTTTTTTCAGTGATCTGGAGTAGAAATACTTGCAGATGCACATTGAGATGGGGGATACTAGAAGGTACAACATGACTCAGGTTGGTACAAACACCTTTCAGAGGGAGTTAGGCTCCCCCCTCAGGCTCAAGGATGTCATGTTCATTCTGGGCCTAAAAAAATCTCGTCTTTGTTGTAGTTTTGGACGACCGTGGATATGATGTGATATTCAGGAAAGGAAAGGAATTTTTGAGACACATAGCCATGGGATAGGTGAAGCAGATCAAGGTTCGGGTGAAGAACCTGTACAAGCTAGATGTGGAGGATTGTACTGCATTGAGCATAAAAACAGAGAAGGTGCAGAGCCACGATGTGGGTGAAATTTGGCATATAATACTTGCCCACTTGCATCATGGGGATTTAAATATCATGTAACTAATAACCATAGGCCTTCCCAAAGAAGCACTTGAGAATTATGATGTATGCAAAGGATGTACTTTGGGGAAGTACACAAAATCCACTTTCCATGTTCAGGAGAATAAGGCAAATGTGGTCCTTGAAAGTATCCACTCTGATTTCTATGGATCTTTCTCGACGACCTCCACTGAAAATCATATATATATTTTTCATATTTATTGATGAATAATCACAGAAGCGTTGGATCTTCTTCATGCAGAAGAAGGAGGATAATTTCTCCAAGTTCATTGAATTCAAGGCACGGGTGGAGAAAGAAACATGCAAGAAGGTGAAGGCTCTCAAGAACGATAATGGAGGTGAGTATGTGTCAAATGAGTTTACAAATTTATGTGCAAAATAAGGAATTTGGTGAGACTTTACAACACCCCAAAAACCATAGCAGAAAATGGTGGCTGAGAGGAAGAACTGTAGCATTGTGGGAGCAGCGAGGGCGATGTTGCATGACCAAGGTCTAACTTTTCACTTGTGGGCCAAAGCATGCAACACACAAGTATATTTTTATAACGAAATTCCTCATTAGATTTTGTAAATTATTACACTGGAAGAGGTTTTATAGAGGAGGAAGCCAGATGTTTCACATTTCAGGATATTTGGAGCCTCTCTACTACCATGTATCCAAATATGCCAGGAAGAAGTTAGAGCCAATAATAGAGTTGGAGATATTTGGGGGGTACACAGAAACTCCCCATAACTACTGTGTGTAACTTCCATCCCTCAAAATGACAGTGGTGTGAAGGGATGTAAAATTTGATGAAGAGAAGGACATGCAGTGCTCTCTTGAGAGGGAGCTTTAGATCCCACTAGAGGAGGAGATTTTAGCTCCAAAGGAGGAACCTCAAGAAATTGTGCAGCAACAAAAAATTGAGTAACATAGAGTGGATACCACCACTTAAGAAGAAAAATATATAGAAGGAAGGAAAATGACCAGGGAAGATGAGATAATTGTGTAGGAGGCAAGGGACAATGTGGGTGCTCCTTCAAATAAGCACAAATAGAGAAGGTCACCATATTAGTACACTGGATACATGGATATGATGATAGATATTGTGGAAACTAAGCCATCCTCATTCAAGGAAGAAGTAGAGAATCCTATATGGGTTGATCCAATGGTGGAGGAGTACAAATACATAGTCAGAAATGATGTTTGGGAAGTGATAACAAGACCAACAGATAAGTTAGTTATTGGTTCACGATGGATCTTCAAGGTAAAGAAGGTAGCATACGAAAGCATAGAAAAGTACAAGGTTATACTTGTGTCCAAGGGATACTCTCAAGTTTAAGGGATTAAATATGAGAAGACATTTGACCCTGTATCAAGATTCTCATCCATCAAATCAATTCTTTCTCTAACTGGTAAGATGGGGTGGACGATCCACCAGATGGATGTGAAAACATCATTACTCAATGGGGTTATTGGAGAGGAGGTGTATATCGAACAACGAGAAGGATTCAAGACTTTTGTTAATGATTCTTTTGTCTGCAAACTCAAATGAGCATTGTATGGTCTCAAGCAAGCACCCTGTGCTTGGTACACAAGTGAAGCATATTCAAACCTCTATCATATTTTGGTAGAAGTTAAATTGTTGATTATTGTCTTATTTTTTGATGATTTTATTTTAACTGGTGATGAACAACTTATCATATCTTACAAGGAGGACATTTCAAGAGAATTTGAAATGAAGGACATGAGACTCATGCACTACTTCCTCAGATTGGAAGTGTGGAAAGAAGATGAGGAACTGTTTGTATCTCAGGGTAAGTATGCTAATAAGATACTTCAGAGATTCCACATGGAAAAACACAAACCCATGTAGACTCCTCTACCAACCAACTAGAGGAAAGAGGATGCCACTTCAGGTGATGAAGTAGATGCTATTGTTCATCAACAATTGGTGGGTTCACTCATGTATATTGTGAATACATGAATAGATATATGCTATGCAGTTAATAACTTGAGCCAAGCCATGGTTTTTCTGACCAAATTGTTTTGGAGGGTATCCAAGCATGTTCTATAGTACCACAAAGTCACTACCCAGTTTGGACTATGGTACTAATGGAAAGAGGGAGTGAAACTAAATGGATTCACAAATGTAGATTTGGTGGGGATTCCATCATACCAAAATAGTACATCAGGTGGAATTTTCAGTGTTGTGTTCACATGGGTTTCTTGGTACAACAAGAAGAAAATATCTATGGCACTTGTGAGGCTATATGGATGAGAAAGATACTTGTTGTATTATTTGGTCAGATGATGGATCCCACTGTGATCTATGGTGATTAACAAAGTTTCATCAAGATCTCTGAAAATCCTATTTTTCACGATTGATCCAAGCATATAGATACTCGATATCACCATATATGGGGTTGTGTGCAGAGGCAGATCATGTTGTTGCATTACATTCCGACAAAGGAATATGATGCAAACATTTTGACAAAGGCCTTGTCAAGAGGGAAGTTCAAAGTTCAACATGTGTAGGATAGGGGTGGTTTATAATCCCTTTCTTGTTGAGAGGGAGTGTTGAATATGTAGCAAGACATTATCAATTTGGTTTTTCCTTGATTAAATTGAGAAAATTCAAATTTAAACATCAACAAGAAACTTAGATGATGTTAACTTGAGTAACATGGATTGTGTCACCCAATTTACTAAATAAATTCAAGTCGGATGAGTTAGAGTTCAATTTAGAATGTGTGATTGCCAATTTGTAGCAATCAAGGTCAGTTATCTAAGCTTTTTTTCAATTAAACTAGTTCCAACTGTTGGAAGAACTAGTGGAGGGTCCAGTTGTGTAGTGAGACTTCAATCAAAATCAATGATCATCTAGTTAATTGATCAATCAACATAAAATATCTAGTGCATGCAGAGAATTCAAGTTACCGAGTCAAGATGGAGATTCCAAGGAAGTGTAACATTAGTTGTAGATTAGTTTTGAGTATACATGTGTTGCATGCAGTCACAGGAATGAACTATAGGACTTGCACAATCCAATTGAGGAATTTTCCTAAAAAATAGGGGCTAACTCCTCAAGGAACAACTAAAGGAAATAAGATCTCAAGCCAAGGCAGAAATTGACTAAGTCTGGTGATGAGCACCATCATTAGGTACATTTTAGTGGTTAATTATTACCTTTTTAGCCTAATTATTCTCTCTTTCTCACATTTAATTGCATTATTGTCACATGTTTCTTAGTGAAGATGGTGTATTAACGATTGTCATACTTCGAAGCTTAATGTGATTTAAATGTAGGAAAATCAGGAAGTTTGCATAATCAGGGCTTAAAGTAGAAAAAACAGAGTGATTTTAGGAGGGTTAACCACATCCTTAACTCCTAAAGGAAACCAATATCTCGTCGAGATTATCCTCCAACAAATCGAAATCAAAGACAACCAAGAAAGTGTAAGATCAAGGGGAGCCAAGCTCCACTTCTATCGAGTCCCAAGGGGACAAACACCTACTTTTTAAGGAGATTTTGGTAGCTACCCTCTAGCCAGAGTAAGAGGTCACTAAGATTCAATTTTTGGATGTAGCTAGAGCACTCTGAGCTCTTTTATTATACATTTCTTACTTTCATATCTTATGTACAAGAATGGTTATGAAATAAAATGGGCATTTGGTTTCTTCTCCAGTGAGTTAGTTTCAGGGAACTGAGCTTGTTGGTTAGGGCCCAATCCATTGGCCTCACTCTCTCTTATGTACTTGTTTGTTCTTTCATGTTGCAGTAGTTAATATATTTCAGTCTCATGTTCAATAGCTTATAAAATCTCAAAAATGTGTGCTAAAGCCCCCCTCTCTCACCTCTTCCATTGGAGATTGAGGAGGGAAGATATTCACCACAGACCAAAATTTCTTTTATTTTATTATTTCTTTGAAAATTTGGATAGGTTTCTTTGCTTATCATAGACATGTTGTAGATGTAGAGGTAGATTTATGTTTCAAATGCATATGTAGGTTCATTTAAATTCAACTCATCTTTTCCTCCTTTGTAATGATAGATATGTCAATGATGAATGCATGAACATGTAGTTTTCTTGCAGGTTTGAATAGAGCAGTAGAGGAGAACTTCCTCAACACCATTAGCTTCAGTCTCCACCCTTCATCAACCAAATTCTATCCAAGTCACATTCAACCATGTTTTTGGAAGTCTCCACCACAATAACGAGAGCCACCTTGGAGGTGTAAGATAGGATTTGTGAAGAGTTATGAGCTTGACCAAGAGTTTGGATACCCTTCGTATACCTAGATACACCTTCATTCCACCTGTCCTAACCCTTTCCTCACCATTTCTGGCCTCAAAATACGCTCGACCTTCTTCTTGTAGTGTTTCAGGACATCCTGTAGCACTACAGGAAATCCTATAGAAGATATTATAGGAGCACCAACCACTCACTCCTTTAGCCCAAAATCACTCTTTCACCTCATCTAAGCCTATTCCAGCCTCCAACACACCTTCAACTCTGAAACCTTGAGTCAGGAACCATCTTAGGTCACCTCAGTGCCTCCTTCTTTTGTTGCAAAACAGAGTCATTTAAAAGTGTGATTAGCTCATGGATATATGCGTTATTAAGCACTGTAGTTAAGCATAAGATAAATAGAACTCAATTAGTCATTTGGTTCAACATGTGTGCCTAGATTAGTTTCCCTTTCTGCAAGTTCAATTCAATAATCTAAATTATTGATAGAGTAATGGTCATGATTTGTTTCCAGTCTTAGATTTCATTCACAAGTGTGACAAACTTCCTTTCCTAGAAGTAAACCTAGCAGTGACACCTCATTATAGAACTGATAATAGGATGGCATAAGTAGAACTCATCTCGTGTGCATATAGCACTGTCACCTATAATTTTGTATGAACCCTAGGTTGATAAAGTAAAGTTGAGTAGCCTCTAGGAGTTGCCACACTCTTGGTGAAATACCAAGGCTCACCACTTTTTGGTGCCGTTTCCACAGGGGTGTCTAAATAGATGTTTTGATTCTTCTTTAGAATTGTTTTCTACTTCTATTTTACAATCATTTCCAAAATATTGAAAAATACAAAAAACAATTTGACTTTCATGCCTCGTAGGAGTAGGGATAACCAAGGAAAATTCTTACCGAAAAACCCCACATCCCCATAGAGTCACCCTTCAATGTTCTTCAGTGACTATGAGGTTAAACACACCATAGGTGAACCACTTGAAAACTTTGAAGAACCTTCCGTTACTATGAGGTTAATCAAGGGCCTCACTCATATCAATAGGGTATGAAAGGTGCAGCTTACTCCTACTATCATACAAACTATAATGCACCTATGCAGTCTTGGTACACATGCACTTCTACATCATGTCCTACACCTCCTACTTGGCCTTACAAACCTCCATATGACCCTCATCCTGTGAACAAACCATTCCAACAGTATGTTCCTCAAACACCTCAGTGGAGAAACCCATCACAAGGGTGGATTCCCCACCACAACCAACCACCTAATTTACTGCCTCCACCCCAACCTCAACCTCAGATCACCCACTCTGCTCCACCTAAGTTGCCTAAGATGCCTGCCCAACCTAATGAAAACCCAAACAACAAGCAAGCACAACAAGTATAGAGTGGGGAAACCTCCATCAAGCATGAGATTGGAAATATGTTGGAGGACTTCAAAGTGAGATGTTTCTCTCCTTTTCTTTGAAAATGGACACAATGGAGATAAAAACAAAGCAATATGAATTAGATAGGGCCTTGGCTATCTTCTGCTAAGATGTACTAGAAAAAACCCTCGAAATGAATGTCCACTATATGTCATAGAGGTTTGCTTAACCTGTGAAGAGAATATACCATAGATAAGTGTCCCTTCTTACCTAGGCTCAAATTTGTATATCAAGGTGGGGAAGGAGGACCAAAGCAACTCTGTTTCATAAATCAGAGGAGGCCTTAAGGGCCTCGCTCATATCAATAGGGCATCCAAGGTACACCTTAATCCTAATGCCATAACAACTAGAATGGACCTATGCAGTCTTGGTACACATATACTCCTCCATCATGGGCTACACCTCCTACTTGGCCTTACACACCTCCATATGACCCTCATTCTGTGAACCAACCATTCCAATAGTATATTCCTTAAACATCTCTGTGGATAAACCCATCACAAGAATGGATGCCCCACCACAAACAACCACCTAATTTACTGCCTCCACCCCAACCTCAACCTCAAGTTACCCACTCTGCTCCACCTATGTTACCTCAGATGCCAGCCCAACCTAATGCAAACCTAAACAACAAGCATGCACAACAGGTTTATAGTGGGGAGACATTCTATCCAAATTATGATATGGAGATACATGAGATCAATCTCATGTTTGGAAGAGTACTCCTAGACAATAATCCTCCATCTCCACCTGTAGAGGTTGAGGAGGAAAAATAAAGAGAGAAATACTAAGACTAATCAACCTCCTTTTCCTGAGAGCCTAATCCACCCTAGTTATCACACCCCATAAGAGAATAAAATTATGGGAGAATTGAAAAATATGTGTGTGAAAATACCCCTTCTCTGGGCCATTAAGGATGTCCCTATTTACAATAGGCTCATCAAAGAAAATTTATTTAAGAAACCTAGGAGAAATAAGAAAGACACCCCCACCATCAATGTTGTGGGACATCTGTCTAACTTAATGTTGGGAAGGGTGATCTTCTCGAATACCTGGACCCCAGAAGTCAAGCAGTAGATGTACACTTCGATGGTGTCATAGTCCCCCACACTCTGATTGATCTTGGGGCTGCCATCAATGTGATGAACAAGGAGACTATGCTTAAACTCAACCTCCAAGGAGCATTGAGAAAGACCATCATTGTTCTGCAACTTGCAGACAGATCCAAGGTAGCTTTGGAAGGAATTTTTGAGGATGTTATGGTCTCAATCGAATCCTGGGTGTACCCCACAGATTTCCTGGTCCTCCAGCCAAAAACCAAATTTAATGAAAATCCTCTCATTTTAGGAAGACCTTGGTTGGCCACTGGCAATGCTTATGTAAATTGAAGGGCTAGAAACATGACTATAAAGAATGGTCCCTTTTCTAAAAAACTGGTATTATATCCTCCTGCCCAACCTTCCATTGAACATGACCTACCATTATGGTTGGAAGAATAAGAAGAAGAAGATAAAGTGTACAATAACACACCCTACCCCATTTGTACCATAGATATTATTCTTAGAGGGGGGCAACCCAATGAGGATGATCTCATCGACCACATCATTCAAAGCCAACCTGCCATTGCCATTCCAATCGATGATATAGTGAGAGAATATGAAAGACACCCTTGGATTGAGCTACACTCAGTTGATTCAACCTTTGAATCCACCAAGTTTGTGGAATTTTTCCCATCAAAATCCCCGAAGATTAAGTCATCCCTCTTAACCAAAGAATATGAAAAACTATGCGAACTCTAGAAGGAAAACCTCGATTCTTTTTCTTGGGACTACAAAGACATGAAATGGATGCATACATCAGTGTGCACACATCATATTTATATTAAAGAGGGATGAAAGCCTGTGCGAGAGCCCCAAGGAGGATGAACCCAACTCTAAAGGACATAATGAAGGATGAACTACAAAATTTGATGGATGCAGGTTTCATCTACCCCATATCAGATAGTGAGTGGGTGTCTCCTCTTGTTCTAGTCCCAAAGAAAAATGGAAAGTGGTGAATTCGTGTTAATTACCAAGAGCTAAAAAAAGCCACTAAGAAGGACCATTTCCCCTTGCTCTTCATCGATCAAGTCCTAGACATTCTTGTAGGGAAAACGTTTTCTCTTTCCTGGATGGGTTTAGTGGGTATAAAAAGATCCAAATCAGCCCTGAGGACCAGGACAAGGCCACTTTCACATGTCCATGGGGAGATTTCACTCACAAATTCCTTCCATTTGGGTTGTGAAATTCCCGTTCTACTTTCCAGAGAGGTTTCCTGAGCATTTTCTCTGAACTAGTCCATGACTCTATAGAAATCTACATGGACGATTTCACACCCTATGGATATGATTTCTAGGAGGCTATCTCAAGCATGAGATTGGAAATATGTTGGAGGACTTGAAAAGTTAGATGTTGCACTCCTTTTCTTTGCAAATGGACACAATGTAGATCAAGAGAAAGAAAGAGGAATCAGAGAGGGCCTTAGCTATCTTCTGCACTAGATGTACCAAAAAAAACCCTCAAAATGAATGTCCAATATATGTCATAGAGGTTTTCTTAGTCTGTGAAGAAAATCATGCCATAGATAAGTGCCCCTCATTACCTGGGCTCAAATTTGTATATCAAGGTGGGGAAGGAGGACCAAAGAAACTCTATTTCATAAATCAGAGGAGGCTTCAAGGGCCCCACTCATATCAGCAGGGCATACAAGGTGCACCTTACTCCTACTATCATACAAACTAGAATGCACCTATGGAGTCTTGGTACACATCCACTCCTCCATCATGGCCTACACCTCCTACTTGGCCTTACACACCTCCATATGACCCTCATCCTATGAACCAACCATTCTAACAGTATGTTCCTCAAACACCTCAGTGGAGAAACCCATCACAAGCGTGGATGCCCCACCACAACCGACCACCTACTTTACTGCCTCCACCCCAACCTCAACCTCATCTCACCCACTCTGCTCCAGCTAATTTTCCTCAGATGCCTGCCCAACCTAATGCGAACCCAAACAATAAGCAAGCACAACATGTTTACAGTGGGGAAACATCCTATCCAAATTATGTTGTGGAGATACATGAGATAAATCTCACATTTGGAAGAGTACTCCTAGACAATCATCCTCCATCTCCACCTGCAGAGGTTGAGGAGGAAAAATAAAGAGAGAAATACTAAGACCAATCAAACTCCTTTTCCTGAGAACCTAATCCACCCTAGTCAGCACACCCCATAAGAGACTGAACTTCTGGGAGAATTGAAAATTATGTGTGTGAAAATACCCCTTCTCCAGGCCATTAAGGATGTCCTTATTTACAATAGGGTTATCAAAGAAAATTTATTTAAGAAACCTGGGAGAAAGAAGAAAGGCACCCCCACCATCAATGTTGTGGGAAATCTATCTGACTTAATGTTGGGAAGGGTGATATTCTCGAAGTACCTGGACTCCAGAAGTAAAGCAATAGATGTACACATCGATGGTTTCATAGTCCCCCACACTCTGAATGATCATGGGGTTGCCATAAATGTGATGAACAAGGAGAATATTATTAAATTCAACCTCCAAGGAGTATTAATAAAGACCATCATTGTTCTGCAACTTGCATACAGATCCAAAGTAGCTCTGGAAGAAATTGTTGAGGATGTTATGGTCTCAATCGACTCTTGAAATTGTTGAGGATGCCTTCTATAGAGAAAGAAGCATTGTAATAGGATGAATATAAGCATGAGGTAAGCACATGGAATTTTGACATTGAGTATTTGAAAGCTCAAAAAATATTGATTCAAGATGATGATGAGTTGTCAAGGGGAAAAGAAGAAGATACGAATTTTGGACCAAGTGAGAGGTAGAATCAAGTCACACCTCTTCAAACTATAATCTAGAGTTATTCTGAAAAGATTTAGTCTGAATAGAGACCTTCGTTGGTAAAATCAAGTTCAATAAATGGATTGGTAAACATTCTGATTTCATGAATTCAAAAAGAAAAGAATCAAAGAAAAGTTCTGATATCAATAATCTGGAAAGAAAGGAACCAAAGAAAATAAAAATTTCTGATGCATTGAATGAGGATGTATCGTATATTAATGGTTTCGATTCACCTAGATATTCGACATTTCTGGATCTATCCAAGGTCGGTGAGAGAGAACAAATAAAATTTAACAAGGATGGACAAAAAAATGGTGGAAGAAATATATGGAAAATAAATGATGTGGAACAGATTGGTGAAAAAAGTCATGGCCACCAAATTCATCATGCTTATAGTGGGCCCTTAATTCCCAATTGTGTGCTTTTCCTTGCCAATGGAAGTGACAAGATACGATGCCTGGAGGAGCCATATAAATAGGATGTCTGAAAGGATCTCTTTTCGAGTGGAAAATTTCTTTTACCTACTCTTGCACTAAAGAATCATCTGAAAGCTTTAAGGACTACAAGGAGGAGAAATATAAGGCCTGCATGGTACTAAAGAAGGGTCACTTTTTAGTTACAACGGAGAATGTGGAGAATGTTAATTTATATTATATTTTTCAAAATCTTCTTAGAGCTTGGAATATCTACATTTATGGGATTTCAACTTCACTTGTTTGCAATGTTTCTCCTCAACCTAGATATTTTTGTTGGGAAGACTTCCACAAGACTAATCCAAAGCAACTAGAAGTAGTGTGTACTCTAGTCAAGAGAATAATTTAGTGTAACTATGAACCTAGTCATTAGAAACATTATTTAAATCAATAGTAGGTTGGCCCACATCACATTTGATGGCTGCGATAACGTTAGTGAAGAGGGACCAAAGATCAAGGCTCAAGTTGACAACATTAACATTAATTGGATTCACTTACGGGCTTCCAATGTGGTGATTCAATATGCCATCATAAGAACAAGAGATAATTGTGTTTCCATTGAGGGAGGCTCTTTAAAAATTTCCATTAAAAGGCTTAAGTGTGGACCTGGACATGGAATCAATGTCAGAAGTCTTGGAAAAAGTGATGGTTTTGACGATGTTAACAACACCACTATAAATGGAACTATGTTCAAAGGCACTCAAAATGTATATAAAAATTATAAGAAGAACCAGAGTTATTAGATGGTTCCATTCACGTCTACATATTTTTGTGAAAACACAAAGATTGTATCAGCTGCAAACAAATCTACTTATTGGTGTATTTTTAGTAAAAGTTCCCATAGTTTTGGTAGGATTCAAGTATTAGATTTTTTAATCCCTTCACTAAGCATAAACTTACCACAAGTTCCTATTGAAGTAGTCCAATTTAATGTTGTTGATGGCTCAGAAGCAGAGTTGACAAGAACAACACTAGCATAAGAAAGCTAATGATTCCCTATCTATTACAACTTCTAGAATGAGAAGAGTTGGAGCACCTCAGAGGGATGAGGCTAACCTTTCACTTTTATGTATCCTTGTCACTCCAAAGAGGAAAATAGTAGGTCATTTAAAAGTTATGAAAAATTCTTTGCAGTTTTATGTTGAATTTGTGATAGTGAGAACAGGAGAATCATGTGTTTTTAATGGTTAAAGTGTTGTGAAACCAGCTCCAAAAATAGAAGAAAAGAGAGATCAACACCTTAGAAATCAACCACTTCGAGGGGGAAACATCTAATACATTACATAAATGAACAATTCTTGGATGATACAAATGACAAAACCTCCTTTCTATATATAGGAGTCCATGGGGCCACAATGTAATCCTAGTGGGGCCACAATGTAATCCTAGTTGACCTAACAATAATAATTTAAGGGCACAATAATAACAATATGGGAGTTACAGGAGTACAAAAATAACAATAAGGGGGTTACACTAACAACAATAAGGGAATATACTAGTAATATAGGGAACTAACATGCTCCTCTCCTTCAAAAAAGTGTTTTCCTCAACGCTTGAGTAGCTTCGGGTGCTTTTGTATAAAATTATCATCCTCCCATGTAGAATCTTCAGTGGGTAAGTTCTTCCATTTGATGAGATACTCTGAAATTGATCGATTTCGTAGTTGTCATGTTGTTGTTTCCGTGACTGCTTTAGGTTCCAATATGGTTTTTCCTTCCTCATCAAGTTCTAGAAATATTGTTTGAATTGGAAGTTTGTCCCCTATAACATTTTTTAAGCATGAAACATGGAAAACTGGATGCACTCGTGAAGAAGCAGGAAGCTCCAATTTGTATGCCATAGTACCCATATTTTGCAAAACCTTGTAAGGACCATAGTACTTTGGTGATAATTTATTATCCTTCTTAGCTTGTTTGAGGGAAATTTGTTTGTATGGTTGTAGCCATAAAAATACCCAGCCTCCCTCATCGAAACTTCTCTCACTGCGATGTTGATCTGCCTATTGTTTCATTCGATTTTGTGCCAAATTTAGGCTATCCTTTAAGAGTTTGAGAACTTCTTGTTGATGATTGATGTGATCCTCCAATGCTTGAACCCTAGAATTTTCCCTTAAATAAGATGTGATGGATGGTGGATGATATCCATAAACTACCATAAATGGGGTAATTTTTGTTGTAGTATGGAAGGAAGTGTTATACCACCATTCAGCGAGAGGTAACCACTTGACCCATTGTGCTTGCTTATCTGATATAAAACAATGAAGATATCCTTCCAAAAATTTATTCACCATCTCTATTTGACCATCGGATTGAGGATGATAAGATGAGCTTTGAGCTAGTTGAGTACCCAAACAAGAAAATAATTCCATCTAAAAATTTCCCGTAAAAATGGGATCTCTGTCACTTACAATAATCTTCAGGTTTCCATGTAGCTTTTGAATTGTTTCCATAAATGAAGTAGCAACTATACTCGCTTTAATGGATGAGATAATGCACACAAGTGTGCATAATTGGTAAGTATATCAACTACCACCATGATGACACTCCATTTGGACTTAGGTAAACCTATGATAAAATCCATTGAAATCTCCTCCCAACGTTGACTTGGAATGGATAAAGGTTGTAGAAGACCCGGGGTCTTAATTGTCTCAACTTTATTTTGCTGGCAAACCAAACATTTTGCCACAAAATTTTGAATATCATATTTAAGGCCATCCCAAAAGAATTCTTTCTTCACCCTATGGTAAGTTTTTAAAAATATTGAGTGTCCTCCTAAAGGAGAAGTGTGCAATTCCAAAAGAATCTTTTATTTTAGTTGGGAATTATTGCAAATATATAAGCGATCTTTGTACCATAAGGAATCATTTTTCCAACTAAATGTATCAGATGTACTAGGATCTTGCTGTAATTTTTGAATGAGAGTCCACACTTCTTCGTCCTTCTTCCATTCATCCCTTGCTTTGGTTATCCAATCTAGTTGGATAATTGAAATGGCACAAAGCAGTGCTTCCACCTCTTCATCCTTTCTTGAGAGTGCATCTGCAAAAAAAATTAGCTTCCATTTTTTGTAGATGATTTCAAAGTCATAACCCAACACCTTTGTGACCCATTTTTTCTTCTCTTTTGAAGATAGTGTTTTTTCCAAAAAGTGTTTAAGACTATCATGATCAATTTTTACCTTGAAGTATATTCCCATTAGGTAAGGTCTCCATTTATTTAGTGCATGTAGTATTGTCAAAATTTCCTTCTCATAAATAGCCTTTTGTAAATACTTTCCTTTGATTGAACGACTTTCAAAAGCAATGGGTCTTCCTTCTTTCATTAAAACAACACCAATTCCATTTCCTGAGGCATCACATTCCACAATAATGTTTTTGTGAAGTCTGGCGTAGCTAAGACTGGTGTTAGACACATTCCCTCTTTAAGATGTTCAAAGGCCTTAGTTGCTTCAGGAGTCCATGAAAATGCATCTTTCTTCAATAATTTTGTTAGAGGTGCTACTATTCTCCCATAATTCTTAACAAACTTGCGATAATAACTTGTTAACCCGAGAAATCTGTGCAACTGCTTTATGGTTGTGGGGACTTTCCATTCCTTAATGGCTTTAATTTTGTTAGGGTCTACCTTAACACCCTCGTGAGATACAATATGACCCAGATATTCCACCTCTTGTACTCTGAAGAAACATTTGGATGTTTTTGCATATAATAGTTTCTCCTCCAATAGTTTGAGCACCCTGTCAACATGTTGAACATGATCCTTCCAAGACCTGCTGTAGATTAGTATATCATCAAAAAATACTAGCACAAATTTTCTAAGGAAGGGTTTGAAAATGGAATTCATCAACCCTTGAAATGTAGAAGGTGCATTGGTAAGGCCAAAAGGCATGAACAAAAATTCATAATGACCCTTATGAGCTCGAAATGTTGTTTTCAGAATATCTTCAGTCTTCATTCTAATTTGATGATATCTTGAACGAAGATCCAACTTGGTAAAATAAATTTCTCCAAGTAATTCATCCAATAACTCATCAATCACAGGAATGGGAAATTTATCTTTAATAGTGAGCTTATTGAGCTCCCTATAATCTGGACACATGCGTCATGATCCATCTTTCTTGTGCACCAATACTACTGGAGCAGAGAAAGAACTTTGACTAGGTTGCATTATACCGGCCTCTAACATTTCTGCAATCATACGTTCATTTTTTCTCTTTTGGACATAAGGATATCTGTAAGGCCTAATGTTTGGAGGAACACTTCCTGGAATCAAATGAATAGCATTATCATGATCATGAATAGGTGAGAGTCCTTTGGGAGTATAGAACACCTTGGAATGATTGTCCAAGACTTTTGGAGATCTGGAGAGATAGATGATTTTGATATTGGAACTTCTAGTGAGCATAATTATGCAATTATGCCCCATTTTCCTTTCTTCAGAAGATTTGTCATGACATTAGAGCTTATTATCTTTCCTGGATTCCTTGCGATACCCCATAATTCAATTTCCTTTCCTTTCAAAAAAAATTTCAAGAAAATTTCTTGAAAATTAAAAGCTACCATCCCCAAAGATTTCAACCATTATACTCCTAGTACAACATCTGCCCTCCCATTGGGATAGAAAGCATTGGACTATTCAATACATATTCCCCCATGGCTAGCTTGATATTATGGCTTTTTCCAGAGAAATTTATATTTCCTCCATTTGCAACCATCACTTGACATTTTGGTGTTGGGTATAGGAAACAATTCAATTTTTTGGCTACCTTACAATGAATAAAATTATGGGTACTACCCGAATCAATCAACACTATTACCTTTTTTTTCTTGATATGTCCTTCTATCTTGAGAGTTTGAGGAGTGGTAATTGCTGCCAATACATTGCATGATATGGTTAGACTCATTTCTTCTTCTTCTAGGGTTTCTTCCTGGTGTATATGCTCTACTTTTGAAGTTTCTTCTTCATTTTCTTCCTCCTCTTCACAATCTATGTAAAACAATTTCTTCTCAGTGCACTTATGACCTTTAGTGTATTTGCTATCACAATTTTAGCAAAGCCCTCTTGCTCTTTTTTATTCCAATTGTTGTGGTGTCAACCTTGTAGGTTGTGGAATTCTAGGAGTAGTAACACTTCCATATTTATAGATGTGAGTGGTAGGCTTCCTTGTCGCCATAATTTTACATTCAATTTTTCTTGCCAACCTGAATGCCTTATCCAATGAATCAGGTTCCAAAACGCGAACTTCATGTTGGATGTTGTCCTTTAAAGTCCATATGAAGACATCAATCCTGTGTTCCTCTGGAATATCAGTTACCCTTATATTCAATTTTTGGAAGTCCTCAATGTGCTCCACCACTAAACCCTTTTGTTTGAGATTTATCAATTGGATAAAGAAGGTGTTTCTCTTTGTATCCTCATAATGTGCTATCATTTCCTCCATAAAAATTGACCAAGTGACAATTTTTTTACGGGAGCAAAGCCATCGATACCATACAAATTTATTTTGTTCTAAATGTAAAGTGGCAATGCGTACCTTTTGTGTGTTTTTCACATTATTGAGATAAAAATATTGCTCCATTTGTAGTATCCATGTTACAGGATCCTTGCCATCAAACTTCCTCATATCCATCTTTGGAATATGGTGGTCCTTCAATCCAACAATAGAGTTTAGGAAATAACAATTAACATTTATTTTGTTCTCATCATGAGTTTGCTCTACTATATTTTCACCATTAGGAATAATTTCTTGTATCAACTTTGTCAAACCTTCGATGTCTGCTTTTAGATCATTCTTCATGTTTTCCATGTTGTCTTTCATTTTTTCTTCCATGTCCTCCATCTTAGCTTCTACGCCATCCATCTTAGTTTCCACGCCATCCATTTTAGCTTCCATGTATTTCTTTAAACCATCCATCTTCACTTACACGCCTTTATTCAAAACTTCCATTTCATTTTTTTTTTGCTCTTTGCGAGAGCGAAATTTTGTGCACTTGCTCTTGTAATTTTGATAGATCATGTTGCAATTCTTCATCTTCATGAGTCATAGTAGAGTATTTTGAGGGCTTAATGGATGTTGAATTCTTTTTAGGAGGCATTTCAAAACCCAATACTGAAATATATGCTCAATAGGCCCTTGGAATCACTTCAAAATAAATTTTTTACACAAGACTTATGCAATTTAGGAAAAAATGCACACATTTTTCTTGATTTTGAGCAGTTCTATATTGAAACTGAATTATCTCTATGATTTTGGATCCTCAATATCTGAAATTTGGCCCTGAGGTAGCCCTCTGAATCCTCTTTCAAATGCCATAGGTCTGACCTGATTTGGAATCTTCAAGACAAAGTTATGTCCAATCTCCCACAACGACCTAATTATAGACTGTTTCAGTAGAGAAAACTTGTACGACTTTCCACTTGTCACTGCTTCCTCCTTTGGCTCTGAAATTGATAGAAAAGAAACTAAAGTCCATGTACTTGTGGCCACTTTTTACAACATTCCAATCCGATGCTCAGACAGAGAGTTATGAATATTTTCCCATGATCACCTCTTTGAGATGAAATCCGGGAGCCTGAAAAATCCCTAACTTCCACAGATCATATCTCTGAAAATGTTATGAACCAAGCTCTAAAATTTTGCGACGATGTTCCTCAGGATTCTAACTTCATGCGCTATGAATTTTAGCTTCTGAACCTTTGTAGAAGCAAAGTTATAGTGAAAATTCCACAATGACTTGTTTGGAGCAGTGAAACCCTAGAATCCAAAGCTCTGATACCAAATGTTGTGAAAAAAACTCCAAAAATAGAAGAAAAGAGAGATCAATGCCTTAGAAATCAGCCTCTTTGAGGGGAAAACCTCCAATAAATTACATAAATAAAAAATTCTTGGATGATACAAATGAAAAAACCTCCTTTCTATATATAGGAGTCCATGGGGCGACAATGTAATCCTAATCGACCTAACAATAATAATTTAAGGGCACAATAATAAAAATATGGGGGTTATAGGGGTACATCAATAACAATAAGGGGGTTACACTAACAACAATAAGAGACTATACTAGTAATATAGGGACCTAACATAAAGTGGTTTGAATTATCCTAATAATACCAAAACATGCCATATAGAAAAGAACAAAACCAAATACTTGTAAGAACATAGTCAACAATAAACCAAATACTTGTAAAATCATATTCAAAACTAATATGGATGATGAAGAGGGATACACCATAGAGAGAGTTCTTGTTTTGAAGACAAAAATAACATATGCATTAAAGTAAAATGGCAGAAAGAAAATAAAATTTCTAAAATCTTTTGTGAAATAACAAGAAGATAGGGAAAATTTTCTTTAGAGACATAATTGAGGATCTAATGGATGAGACTATTAGTTATTTTATGAAAACCCATGTTCACCATATTCCCCTAGGAAAAGGCTTTGATTACATCATGGCCACCTTTTAATGTTGAATAGAAAATGATGATGGTGAGGGTTCTACAACTTACCTCTCAAAAGGGATACATGGTGATGTACCTTGTTTGCATGAGGAGACGCAAAAGGGTATGTGTGGTGGATATGTTGGGTCACTAATTTGTCATACTTTTGACCCCAAAAACCCATTTTTCTCGCATTTAATCTCACTTATTTGCCTATATGTCACCAACCTTAATGCATTTCTTGATATATTTATCATGATAAGCTTACAAATGTTAACATAGTTAATTATCATCATTTTCATTATTTTTAATGGATGAGGGATATCCTTGGATTTACTAATGAAGGTTTGTTTATCTATGTTCTTGTAGATCTCCTATGCACAATTTCCAACGAAATGAATAAGAATATAGGAAATCTAAGACATGGGTTTTGACTAGAACATCCCCATTTAGGTAAGTCACTAGTGGATTCTCCAAAAAGTGTGGTTATTGCTCGAGCTCCATGTCATTACTTCAAGACTATATGTCTACTTGTGTCTATTACCAAAAAACTTCCCAAATAGAGGAACTAACCAGTAAAAAAAATCAAATCAAAGTTATTATTAGATAGTTCTAGGATAGAAGGAATACATATAATCTAATATTGATATTTCCTCCAACCAATAAATACTAAAAAAAATACAAGGCAAATATTTTGTGGATCTGTTTATTATTAACAATCCAAACATTCCTCCTCTCTCTTTTGTATAAATGTATGGGTAGAGAGTAGGTTTGGGGGGGGGGGGGTTATTTTATTATTTTTGTTGTTGTTGTGAGGATAAATGTAGATCTCTAAGAGAGTAGATTGCAGAGAGAAGGCTTCCAAATATTTGTAGTTCAAAGTTTGGTTATTTGGAAAATGCTGATGGAAATTATGTAAATCTCAGATCATTGTTGAATTAACACAATTTTTGATTGCTGGTGTTGATATAAATGATGGTGTAAATCGACTTTATTTTTATAGCTTCATAGATATCATGGCACAGATTGGGAGGGGCCGTCAACTCGACCCATTCCACTCCATTCTTTTCCTTTATGTAATGTATAATAAGTTTTTTGTTCTTCTTTCATGATGACAAAGAGATTGTAGTTTGGTTGAATGTACCATTTATTTATTTCTTTGATTATTGGATGTTTTTTTTGCTTACACTGGTGTTGCTTACAAGAATGAGGTTGATCATTAAATGGAAATTCCATGAATTGAAACCCTCCTAGTTGTCTAACCATTTGGTTCAACTAGTGTGACAGGCATATGCCATGTCAAATAGGGGCTTTGTACGAAACCCCACTAACCACCATATCTCATCACTTCTCTCCCTTCCTTCTTGCATTTAAATTTTTGTTTGGTATAAATTGGATTTCTTTATGAAGGGACCATGCATTGATGCCCCATATAGCAAACATCCCCTAGATTTAATTTTTGTATGAATTCATTTTTTATTCCAACCTGTAGTATAGGTTAGGAAGCCTACACATATAATGTGGCATCAAAGTCTACAAAATCTTGGTCGATAAATTATGTTGGAATTATTAAGAAAATAATTTGACCAACTCTCACTCTTACTTACCCAACCAAAAATCAATTAGGTTTATAGAATCACAATATAGTTGAACACAATCCTAAAATATAGCATCTAAAAAATAACACGTACTAATTAGGAAAAAAAACTCAAACATAATTCTAACAAAACATAACAATTTCTAAATTATCCATTATTCATACCATGTCCCTTTTAAAATATAAATAAAATATTCTTAAAAAAAAAAATGTTGACTATAGTAAAGAATAAACAATTAATATACATTTAGTTAGTTATATTAAAATCATTTGTTATATAAAGGAATTCATAGTCCTATGGTTTGTTGTTGATATTACAATCCAATATAAAGTGACGTGGTAAAAATATTTCACTCTAATTATTAGCCATAATGCAAATTTTAATATACAATTAATAAAATTATGGTTTGTTATTTAAAATAAATAATTAATAATTAAATTTTATTAATAATAATTAAAAAAATTCAATGTGGATTATAAATAAAATAATTCAAATTTTATTTTAAAAAAATTATATATTATTAATGGTTGTAAACTATTTCTATGTGTAGACTTAGTGTGAGAAATGTAATTGCTAGGAGAGGCACTCTACAAGCTAGTATATAGGGTACATGTGTAGATGTAATGTAAACATTTGATGTGAAGACATGTAATGTAAGTAAACATTTGAAATGCGGGAGTATATTTATGAACACTCAAAAAAGAAAGAGGTAGGTCAAATAAATAAAAATATAAATAAAACAGAGGTATGGTAAATAAAAAATAAAAATTATTTTTATACTTATCGTAAATAAATTGGAGGTATGGTAAATAAATAAATATATGAATAAATTGGAGGTATGGTAAATAAATAAATATATGAATAAATTGGAGGTATGGTAAATGAATACAATCTTTTTTTAAACTTACTCTAGAGGTATGGTAAATACATAAAATTATAAATAGACTAGAGGTATGGTAAATAAATAAAATCTCTTTTTATATTTACTCCATAAATCTTTTTATATTTACAAAAAATAAAAAATGAAGTTTTATTTAGGTGAAGCCTAAGGGACAAATACCCTAATATTAATATTAAAATATTAATGTTAATATTATTATTAATTATAATATTCATATTAATATATTAATATATTAATATTTTTAAATTTAATAAAAATGGATCCTGTGAGGTTTGTATTTGAGTATACTACATACATTGACTATCTCAGGTAAACACGTACATGTAAATGTAATGTTTAGCATTTAATACTTAAAATTTAATCTAATTAATCTAACGTCGGCCTTAATGAAAAATCATTTCTCTCCCTAAATATATAAATTTAACACAAATAAAGTGTGTCCAATTTTATTTGTGAGGAATCATCTCTATGACACTGCGAAGAGTGAAATAATATTTGTGAGAAAGGATTTCAGGAGCTGTGCAGAGTGGAAAATAATATTTTTGGGAAAAGATTTCACATTACGAACTGGCATGTATTTTTAGGTTTGATTTTTCTACCTTTTTGTTTTTACTTTTTCATCTACTTCAACTCCATGGATGTGATCATGTGTAATGAATCACTCTTACCACCAAATTAGAATGATTTAATTTCTTCCTTGAGCGAAAGACCACCAAATTAGAACGATTCAATTTTTACTTTTTCATCTACTTCCACTCCATGGATGCGATCATGTGTAATGAATGATTCTTACCATCAAATTAGAATGATTTAATTTCTGCCTTGCGAAATACCACCAAATTAGAACGATTTAATTTTTGCCTTGGCTAAAACCTTGACAGGCTCTAAAACAAAGTGATTTCAAGAATCTATTTATAGATGTGTAAAAAACCAACCTAGATCCATCTTAAGTGCAAATCTATCAAGCCCCCAGAGGGATCAAATCTTTCAAGGTGCAAACTTAATGTATTTTTCTATTTTACTAACTCCATAAATCCAAATTAAACACGAATAACTAATTCATTAACATTGGGGATGTTGCTTGGCCAGGGAGTAAATTTTTAGAGAGAGCCAAAACCTAGAATACAACCATTTTTTTTTCTAAACTATGTGATGGTAGGAGTTCTTGAATCATGCTTTTTGATGGTGGAAAAGGTTTCAACATCATAAAAAACCCTAGGAGCACCCAAAATATTGAACCTTTCTCAAATATATGATGGTAGGAGTGCTTGAATATTGTTTTTGATGGTTGAAATGGATTCAGAATCATCAAAAACACTAGGGGCACCCAAAATCTTAAAGCTTGACAACTATATCTCGACTTTCCAATTTGGATTTTACCAAAATCTTGCCAAAAAAAATTCCTGAGAAAATTTACAACATCTTTAAACTATGTGCTAGCACCAATACTATAAACCCCTTAATACCTATCTCATTACCCCTTAAATCAATAATTCAAAATAATCCCAACCACTGATTTACTTACACACTCACTATTAACCCACTAACCAACACATGTTAGGAAAATGGTCATTTTGTTAAGTTTGACTAAGCGCATAAAAAAATATATAGAGTATGAATTTATTTATTTATTTTTTATAATATATTATGAAAAAGTAATATGAACAGGTCAATATTTCTAGGCTTACTTTTTATTTATACTTATCGGCATTTACTAACAATTTAATTTATATAAAGCTACTAGTCCTATCTGTGTTTAGTTCTTATCATCTTAACTTGGTTGTTTGCGAATTTAATAATTAAAAAAAATCATAAGAAATAATTTATGAGTTTTGAGCACATGGTATTGATAAACCATGGTATTGACTCATGTATTGTAACGGTTTATAATTTTTTAATTTTAATAACACTGACGTGTAATGCTTATCTTTGATTAATATTTATCTACATTTACTATAACTATAAAGTAGCAAGCCTACCTATATTTATTTCTTATCATCTTAACCTCCTTGGTATCTTAACCTCCTTGGTTGTTTGCAGGGTCAGGCAGGTTGTTTGGGTGCTGAGGCAGGTATGTGATCATTCCCTCGATTTTTTGTTTTAATGCAATGGCGTTTTCCAAAAGTTTTTTTTTAATTATAAGTAGCAGCCATACCTGTATTTAGTTCTTATCATCTTAACTTCTTTGGTTGTTTGGAGGTTAGGCCGGTTGTATTTATTTCTTATTATATTAACTTCACTGGTTGTTTGCAGGTTCAGGCAGGTTGTTTGGGTGCTCAGGCAGGTATGTGACCATTCTCTAGATTTTTTGTCTTTTTATTTTAATGCAATGGTGGTTTTTTTTTCATATCAATGTAATTAGTTTAATTTTCTTTTCATTGTGACAACTAAATGATGAGGTAGCATGTTTAAATGATTTTTTTTTTTAATTGAAAGTGCACTTATACCCTAATATTTTATCGGTGATTCTGTACTTACTAGGTTCTCGATCTACTTCACATATAGAGAAACTTGTATCAAGCTTCTATGTGTTTTCAGTGCAGGAATTTAAAACAAAAGAGGGGAACTAGGCTTCGTAAATCACGTCCTTTCTATCACATCTTGGCGAGAAGTCTTTTGATCTGCGAACAATGGCAAGCCGCGGAGAAATTCCTACAAGCTCGTCATTTTCTGACAACTCTCTGATTGGCCAAACAGTTGAGGGTGTTGTCGAGGGCTCATTTGGTAGTGGGTACTTCGTGACATTCAGAGTGCAAGACACTGGTAGAGTCTTGCGTGGTTTTATTTTTAATCCAGGAAAGCCACTGCCCTTTTCTAACATTGCACGTCGACAAGCTGGGACTAACGCCTCAGATCCACCAAATAGGGGATCACTAAGCTCTGAAATAGATCGCCATCTTGGCCACGTTAATGAAGAAGTACATGCTTTCCCTCAGCAACAAATAGCTAATCCCATGGAACAGGAACCATACATACCCGAACCACTACGTCCTTACATAGATCTTAATGAAGAACATGTTTTCTCTCAGCAACAAATAGCCAATCCCACTGAACAGGAACCATACACAACCGAACCACTACGTCCTTACATAGATCTTAATGAACCTGTCTTTCCTCCACTGCATCCAATTCCCACGCCCTCCGGCACTGTGTTAAACGATGAAGAACCAATCCCCAACTCTGGAGATCATCATGAGTCAGAGGTGAACAACGCTCAAAATGTTGAGGCATAGAGAGCTGTTGAGGCACAGCACTTGTTCTCTTCATTGGGAAGGGAGATGGTTAGATCTAGTTTTTGTGGGAGGCATAATGGTCTCCATGGTTGTGTGCCCTTTTTAAATGGCAACCAGCCATAAGTTTAGATGTCACAGGGAAACTAATAATTTTTACTCACTATTTTATTTAAAAGTGGGATGAATTTTATTATTTAAAAGTTGGGTGAATTCTAGCTCTGCAATGTTGTTTCACGAAGTGCTGCCATATATTATATTTACCGATGTGTGCCATTTATGTTTATCCAATTCTACTCAGTATTTTATTATTTTGTGCAATTCTACTCAGTATTTTATTATTTAAAAGTTGGGTGATCTTACATTGAGGCACAACATTTGTTCTCTTCATTGGGCAGGGAGATGGTTAGATCTAGTTTCTTCCAGAGGCATAATGGTCTCCATGGTTGTGTGCACTTTTTAAATGGAAACCAACCTTAAGTTTAGATGTCACAGGGAAACTAATAATTTGTGCAATTTTACTCACTATTTTATTATTTAAAAGTGGGGTGAATTTTATTATTTAAAAGTTGGGTGAATTCTAGCTCTGCAATGTTGTTTCACGAAGTGCTGCCATGTATTATATTTACCGATGTGTGCCATTTATGTTTATCCAATTCTTCTCAGCATTTTATTATTTTGTGCAATTCTTCTCAGTATTTTATTATTATTTAAAAGTTAGGTGATCTTGTAGCTCTGCTTTTTATGTTGTTCCATGATGTGACGTAATTGATCGTTTATTTGAGAGTTGGGTGATCTTCTAGGTCTGCCATGTTCTAAGAAATGTTGTCATTGTCTGCGGATTCCATATGTATCTTTCTTTTTTATAAGAGCTTTGTTTAGTTCTTTTATGAAGTGAAGTAATTATTATTTGTTATTAACAATGTTTTATGAAGCGTTTTTATATTTATAAATGGGTTGATGGTTTCATTCATAGAAGATTATTTGATATATTATAATTTCAAGGTTTTTAAATATTATGAATTATTTGATATATTATAATTTCCATGTTTTTAAAAGTGTATATGAAAAATTTATTTCTAACTTTTAAAAATAGTATTTTGTGTATTTTATGAAGGCAAAATAAAATCTACAATAACATCATAAGTTTCATAAGTTTAAGTATTATTGATTATCTTAGATATCCCTTTTAATTAATTCTAGTTTAGAAAGATTGTTTGGGTATCTATGAAAGTATTATTTGGGGTGTCTTTGGGTTTGGCAATATGTTTCTAATTTGGAAATATAATTCTACAACAATTGGATGTTTGTTAGGAAAGGTATTTACTTTGCAATATCAATGAAGTCATGAATAGGCCATGCATGTTGCGAAAAATATTGGGAAGCATGAATGGTCGTTAAAGACACCACTAGAGAATATTAGGAGCTATGATAAGGCTTTGTGGTATATCTTGAGCCTTGAATCAATTCAAGCTCCAATTACGGTCACGGAATCTAATTCTTGCTAAGAGTCCATCTCACACTTTTTGTTGTTAAGGATTATGTTGCATGGAATTTCGAGCACGAGTTTACACATATTGAAGTAGCTCACGAAGCTAATGAGATTTATAGGAGGAGACTACAATTATGCTGATAGAGGTACAAGAACTTTGTACAAATGCAAAGATGATCATATGCATTGCATTGCATTTTATGCACATGCATGTTGAGAATTTAGAGGGCCGATGTTTAATAAAAATTCTCTTCTTGATAATTACTTGTGAGTTACTTATGTCTTCTCTTCGTTATCTTGTTTAGTCTTTCATCAAGTCAGTTATAAAAATAAAAAAGACACAAGATTAGGCTCCTAGAGGCAGGGCAAAACCTCTCTCTCTTGGAGAGGAAAAACCCACAAATAATTCTTCTTATAGATCTTCAAATGACAAGTACCATTACCAATACTTAGACCCTTGACCTATGAATGCCTCCAAGACCTTGAAACTACTTCTAAGTCTTCCTCCAATGCTAATATTTCTTTTCTTCACCAACGTGCACTAACCTACATCAACATTAGAGAACTCGTTCTCCAAATTTATCTTCAGATACTCCATTTTTATTATAAGATGATTCGAGATCTCATCCTTTGCATGAACATCAAATCTATCCACTGCTTTAGAATGTAAACCCTATACTTGTTTATGTTCTTACTGAAAATTCGCACTTCTCTAACCTCTGAAAACCACACCCTTTTAACCTCTAATATCCACACTTGTTCACCATTGAAATCAACGCTTCATCACTTCTGAAATCCACACTTTTCACTATCTAAAATCTGCACTTCATGTCACAAAATAGTCTGCAAAAATTGCATCTTTATATCCGCACTTTACACCCTGAACAAGTCCCATGAAATCTGCAATTTTATCCTCAGAAAATCCATAATATTTCTGTGGAAATTGCAGAGCTAAATCCACATTTTTCTGTGCTACTGAGCCACAATGACTGGGGTATATATATTACACAGTTTCACCTTTTAGGCCAACCTTACAAAAAAATTCTAGGCCGACATGTAGGTTGACTTTATCACTGATTATCAACCAAATTTATTATATCATTTCCAATGTTGAATGAGAGGTGTCTTGAGGGCTGTTATGAGCCTTTTTTCACAAGGTTTTGGAGGCATTATTCAAACTAGATTCTTTATAATCATGACTCTTAATAAAATATTGCTCATGAGACCCATGAAGCAAGTACAACAAAAATACATTTATTATCTTTGTCTTCTTCTTTACATAAATACATAAATACATAGTTAACATGAAGACCGACCTAGTTACACTTTTCAACACTCCCTCTTAACTAGGGAGGTATTCATACAGGTACATGGTCACTTTCAAATTGAAGAATCTCATAAGAAGAATCAGATTGGTAATCACATCTGTATAGCATGATATCAACTGTCATTTTTCTAGTGCAAGGCATTGACTAATAACCCCATCTCTCAACAAGAAAATGGGCTACAATGCTGGCGATACACATGACTTATAGACACCATAGTAATTTTCTCTCCAAGGTATATACTCCACCCTGGTGTTCCCAAAGTATGACCTTGGACTATTCTTCTCTTGGGTAGCTAGCCCTCAAAGAGTATCGGTCCCTGACTACTCTTATCTTGAATTCCCTAACACATTCTCAAAGAGTATCGAATGCCAGATGATTACCCAATCCTCCATTCTATCTTCCCAAGTGAAGACCAGAATGATGTGTATATCTCTCCCTCTCAGCCAGGGAGGACCCATTCCATAAGGGAATGTACTCATTCCTGTCAAATGAATGTACTGAAGCACATTCTTAAGAATTAACCAGTTTCTTCCAAGTAAGAAACTGATCAATAGTCTCCCTGTCAATCAGGGATCTGCAGCAACAATGGTGAGACACCCAGCTGCTCATGAAGAACTACTCTCCTTGAAGTCATGGATTTTGATACTGAGGAATCTTCAACTTTAGCTCCATATGTGACAAATCATCCATCAATTTCATTCATGAGTCATGTCGTTTACCAGAAAGTGATTCATATGTCTTTCATATTTGGTCCACCTTTTATGCCATCCTACTTCCTTTCGAATGATCTCCAAGGATCTTACATCCTTTCTCATGATTAGCATCCCTACACAAATTCATCCAGATAAACATATACATATGAACTTTTAAAAACAAAATTTACCTCAGTGATGATCTTTCACCATGGAATCTTCCTATAGGCATTGAAATCCTTTATTCTGATTGACACATATCCTAATGATTTTCTTTTTCAAGGGTCTTCTTATTTACCAGACTTTTATTAGAGTCTACATATCCTCCCAGGAGATCTCCTAGTTACATCTTCTTGGCTTTCAGATGATAACTGCCTCTTGACATAGTTGCATTTCATGATCTCTTCCTTTCTACATATCTTCATTCCCAAGAACTTCCAATTTACAGTTTCTTGTTCATATATAACCACCTCATATTCTGTATGAGGATATATTATGCTGATTTCATCTGTCAGTGCACCGAGAGATCCTCCTCCATAGATCACACTTCTAAATATAGAACTCTATTACCTCAAACTATATGACATGACTTCACAGCATCCTATGTTAGCATATAAATATATATATACCTCATACCTTTTTCATTTGAGTCGTCCCGTAGTATTTTTACTAGAATGAAGAGATTCATTCTCTTGACCTGCTCCATCAATATGTCATCATATCCCATAATTCTGTAGCGTAGAATTCTTGATGAAACCATTATGCTTTATTTTTAATCAGTGAATTCATAGATAACTCCATTAGAAAATGTCAGCACCAGTTTCCATGATGACCCTTGATCTTGATGACTACCTTCCATCAGTAATGTTATCAGAGAGGTTTTCTCAGGAGCTCCTACCATGATTTTATCATGATGCCATCAATATGCATGCTTCATGCTATTTTACAACCAACATAAATCACTTAAAGGAGAAGATGATCTCAATCATCGTAGAGATCCCTCGCTTCTTCTTCCTTTGATTTATTTGCATCAGGTTCTTCCCTTATATCTAAGATATGGGCATTTCCCTTTTCCTCTTGTCCTTTTCAGATTTAGGAAAATATCTTGTATAGTGCTCATGTTCATTACATCCAAAGCATCGTACTTGTTCATGTTTCTTCTTTTATTCTGAGGACCAAATTTTCTGAATCTTCCTTTCTTCTTGTATGTGGTGGCAAAGGCTTGAATCTCTTCACTTAGTCTTGTATCAGCTTTGGCTTTCAGTCTTTTTTCCTCTATTTTACATAGAGACCATAAGTCATTGAATGGTGTGGCTTATTTCTTCTAGTATAAACTTGAAGTGAAGTTTCCCCATTCCTCTAGTAGAGCATTCAACACCACTGTAGTCATCTCAGTGTTAGTCCTTACTTCTCCCAGTTCCCGCATATGATCTCTTATTACAGAAATCCTCATAAAGTATGGAGTGATTCTATCTTCCCTTGACAATTTCATTTTATATAGTTCTTGTCTCAGACGGATTGCTTCACCTATAGTAATCATAGAAAATACCTCCACCAGTTTCTCATATATTTATTTAGCAGAATTTAGTTTTCATACATAGGGAATGAGTGAGTCCTTGATGGATTGTATGAGAATCCTCTGGGCTCTAATTTCTCCCTTCATGTACCCTGCATGATTTGGAGCATCTTATTTTGGTGGTTGAATTGTCGATTCTTCGATGTAGTCCATAACTTTGTTTTCAATTAAATTCAAATATGTCCTCTTCTTCCATGCACTAAAGTTTGATGTCCCAACCAGATTGTTTCTCTCTTTACAACAAGTCATATTAAGAGATTTAAGAAAGGTCATAGATACTTACTTGAGTAGAGTGGATTGCATCTTCCTTGATGATGACGAAGAAATTAGAAGCTTCTTCTAAGGTAGAAATATTTAATCTAGGTGTTCTTGGATCCTTGATGGTAAAGGATATATTCAAAAGATGACGTCCTCTTCTAACAATGTATTGAATGTAAATATTTTATGGCAAAGATTATTTTCTTGAAAAGTTGATCCTTTGAATGAGATGAAGATATTTATGGAAAATAGCTTGAGAGTATTCCTTGCAAACTGATTTGAATTTTCACCCAAAATTTGATTCTTGCTTCCTAGAGTGTTTCTTTGTCAAGCAGCGCTTGATTTTAGCACCTTCACTTTGATTCCATGTTGAGAATTTATAGGGTTGATGTTTAATAAAAAATCTCTTCTTGATATACAACATAATTTCTACATGGTATCAAATATGGATTCACAGTATAGCAAAAATTCGAAGTTGTTTCTTGATGTTCGAATTTGGAGATGAATATAGAAGGTTTTATTTAGAATTGAGAAGATGGACAAATGGACTAAGGCTAGAGTATGCCCTGGAAGGAACCTCTAATTTTGTTGCATGGAAGGATCACATGGAGGCGGTATTTCTCCAAGGTGTTGGATCTTCTTCATGCAGAAGAAGGAGGATAATTTCTCCAAGTTCATTGAATTCAAGGCATGGGTGGAGAAAGAAACATGCAAGAAGGTGAAGGCTCTCAAGAACGATAATGGAGGTGAGTATGTGTCAAATGAGTTTACAAATTTATGTGAAAAATAAGGAATTTGGTGAGACTTTACAACACCCCAAAAACCATAGCAGAAAATGGTGGCTGAGAGGAAGAACCATAGCATTGTGGGAGCAGCGAGGGCGATGTTGCATGACCAAGGCCTAACTTTTCACTTGTGGGCCAAAGCATGCAACACACAAGTATATTTTCATAACGAAATTCCTCATTAGATTTTGGAAATTATTACACTGGAAGAGGTTTTATCGAGGAGGAAGCCAGATGTTTCACACTTTAGGATATTTGGAGCCTCTATCTACTACCATGTATCCAAATATGCCAGGAAGAAGATAGAGCCAATAATAGAGTTGGAGATATTTGGGGGGTACACAGAAACTCCCCATAACTACTGTGTGTAACTTCCATCCCTCAAAATGATAGTGGTGTGAAGGGATGTAAAATTTGATGAAGAGAAGGACATGCAGTGCTCTCTTGAGAGGGAGCTTTAGATCCCACCGGGGAGGAGATTTTAGCTCTAAAGGAGGAACCTCAAGAAATTGTGCAGCAACCAAAAATTGAGTAACATAGAGTGGATACCACCACTCAAGAAGAAAAATATAGAGAAGGAAGGAAAAGGACCAGGAAATATGAGATAATTGTGTAGGAGGCAAGGGACAATGTGGGTGCTCCTTCAAATAAGCACAAATAGAGAAGGTCACCATATTAGTACACTGGATACATGGATATGATGATAGAGATTGTGGAAACTAAGCCATCCTCATTCGAGGAAGAAGTAGAGAATCCTATATGGGTTGATCCAATGGTGGAGGAGTACAAATACATAGTCAGAAATGATGTTTGGGAAGTGATAACAAGACCAACAGATAAGTCAGTTATTGGTTCGCGATGGATCTTCAAGGTAAAGAAGGTAGCATACGAAAACATAGAAAAGTACAAGGCTATACTAGTGTCCAAGGGATACTCTCAAGTTTAAGGGATTAAATATGAGAAGACATTTGACCCTGTATCAAGATTCTCATCCATCAGATCAATTCTTTGTCTAACTGGTAAGATGGGGTGGACGATCCACCAGATGGATGTGAAAACATCATTACTCGATGGGGTTATTGGAGAGGAGGTGTATATCGAACAACGAGAAGGATTCAAGACTTTTTTTAATGATTCTTTTGTCTGCAAACTCAAATGAGCATTGTATGGTCTCAAGCAAGCACCCTGTGCTTGGTACACAAGTGAAGCATATTCAAACCTCTATCATATTTTGGTAGAAGTTAAATTGTTGATTATTGTCTTATTTTTTGATGATTTTATTTTAACTAGTGATGAAAAACTTATCATATCTTACAAGGAGGAAATTTCAAGAGAATTTGAAATGAAGGACATGAGACTCATGCACTAGTTCCTCAGATTGGAAGTGTGGAAAGGAGATGAGGAACTGTTTGTATCTCAGGGTAAGTATGCCAATAAGATACTTCAGAGATTCCACATGGAAAAAAACAAACCCATGTAGACTCCTCTACCAACCAACTAGAGGAAAGAGGATGCCACTTCAGGTGATGAAGTAGATGCTACTGTTCATCAACAATTGGTGGGTTTGCTCATGTATATTGTGAATACATGAATAGATATGTGCTATGCAGTTAATAAATTGAGCCAAGCCATGGTTTTTCTGACCAAATTATTTTGGAGGGTATCCAAGCATGTTCTATAGTACCACAAAGTCACTACCCAGTTTGGACTATGGTACTAATGGAAAGAGGGAGTGAAACTAAATGGATTCACAAATGTAGATTTGGTGGGGATTCCATCATACCAAAATAGTACATCAGGTGGAATTTTCAGTGCTCTGTTCACACGGGTTTCTTGTTACAACAAGAAGAAAATATCTATGGCACTCAGCTTGATAGAATAAGAATATATGACTACCAGTAAAGAAACTTGTGAGGCTATATGGATGAGAAAGATACTTGTTGTATTATTTGGTCAGATGATGGATCCCACCGTGATCTATGGTGATTAACAAAGTTTCATCAAGATCTCTGAAAATCCTATTTTTCACGATTGATCCAAGCATATAGATACTCGATATCACCATATATGGGGTTGTGTGCAGAGGCAGATCATGTTGTTTCATTACATTCCGACAAAGGAACATGATGCAAACATTTTGACAAAGGCCTTGTCAAGAGGGAAGTTAAAAGTTCAACATGTGTAGGATAGGGGTGGTTTATAATCCCTTTCTTGTTGAGAGGGAGTGTTGAATATGTAGCAAGACATTATCAATTTGGTTTTGCCTTGATTAAATTGAGAAAATTCAAATTTACACATCAACAAGCAACTTGGATGATGTTAACTTGAGTAACATGGATTGTGTCACCCAATTTACTAAATAAATTCGAGTTGGATGAGTTAGAGTTAAATTTAGAATGTGTGATTTCCAATTTGTAGCAATCAAGGTCAGTTATCTAAGCTTTTTTTCAATTAAACTATTTCCAACTGTTGGAAGAACTAGTGGAGGGTCCAGTTGTGTAGTGAGACTTCAATCAAAATCAATGATCATCTAGTTAATTGATCAATCAACATAAAATATCTAGTGCATGCAGAGAATTCAAGTTACCGAGTCAAGATGGAGATTCCAAGGAAGTGTAACATTAGTTGTAGACTAGTTTTGAGTATACATGTGTTGCATGCAGTCACATGAATGAACTATAGGAATTGCACAATCCAATTTAGGAACTTTCCTAAAAATTGGGGGCTAACTCCTCAAGGAACAACTAAAGGAAATAAGATCTCAAGCCAAGGCAGAAATTGACTAAGTCTGGTGATGAGCACCATCATTAGGTACATTTTAGTGGTTAATTATAACCTTTTTAGCCTAATTATTCTCTCTTTCTCACATTTAATTACATTATTGTCACATGTTTCTTAGTGAAGATGGTGTATTAAAGATTGTCATACTTTGAAGCTTAATGTGATTTAAATGTAGGAAAATCAGGAAGTTTGCACAATCAGGGCTTAGAGTAGAAAAAACAGAGCGATTTTAGGAGGGTTAACCACATCCTTAACTCCTAAAGGAAACCAATATCTCCTCAAGATTATCCTCCAACAACTCGAAATCAGAGACAACCAAGAAAGTGTAAGATCAAGGGGAGACAAGCTCCACTTCTATCGAGTCCCAAGGGGACAAACACCTACTTTTTAAGGAGATTTTGGTAGCTACCCTCTAGCCAGAGTAAGAGGTCACTAAGATTCAATTTTTGGACATAGCTAGAGCACTCTGAGCTCTTTTATTATACATTTCTTACTTTCATATCTTATGTACAAGAATGGTTATGAAATAAAATGGGAATTTGGTTTCTTCTCCAGTGATTTAGTTTCAGGGAGCTGAGCTTGTTGGTTAGGGCCCAATCCATTGGCCTCACTCTCTCTTATGTACTTTTGTGTTCTTTCATGTTGCAGTAGTTAATATATTTCAGTCTCATGTTCAATAGCTTATAAAATCTCAAAAATGTGTGCTAAAGCCCCCCTCTCTCACCTCTTCCATTGGAGCTTGAGGAGGGAAGATATTCACCACAAACCAAAATTTCTTTTAGTTTATTATTTCTTTGAAAATTTGGATAGGTTTCTTTTCTTATCATGGACATGTTGTAGATGTAGAGGTAGATTTATGTTTCAAATGCATATGTAGGTTCATTTAAATTCAACTCATCTTTTCCTCCTTTGTAATGATAGATATGTCAATGATGAATGCATGAACATGTAGTTTTCTTGCAAGTTTGAATAGAGCAGTAGAGGAGAACTTCCTCAACACCATTATCTTCAGTCTCCACCCTTCATCAACCAAATTCTATCCAAGTCACATTCAACCATGTTTTTGGAAATCTCCACCACAAGAACAAGAGCCACCTTGGAGGTGTAAGATAGGATTTGTGAAGAGTTATGAGCTTGACCAAGAGTTTGGATACCCTTCATATACCTAGATACACCTTCATTCCACCTGTCCTAACCCTTTCCTCACCATTTCTGGCCTCAAAATACGCTCGACTTTCTTCTTGTAGTGTTTCAGGACATCCTGTAGCACTACAGGAAATCCTATAGAAGATATTATAGGAGGACCAACCACTCACTCCTTTAGTCCAAAATCACTCTTTCACCTCATCTAAGCCTATTCCAGCCTCCAACACACCTTCAACTCTGAAACCTTGAGTCAGGAACCCTCTTAGGTCACTTCAGTGCCTCCTTCTTTTGTTGCAAAATAGAGTCATTTAAAAGTGTGATTAGCTCATGGATATATGCATTATTAAGCATTGTAGTTAAGCATAAGATAAATAGAACTCAATTAGTCATTTGGTTCAACATGTGTGCCTAGATTAGTTTCCCTTTCTGCAAGTTCAATTCAATAATCTAAATTATGAATGCCACTTATTTTAATTTCCTTTCTTGCATTAGCTTAAGTGTTAATTTTTCTTTCTTACAAATATCTAGATGAATCATTATGATTTAGAATAGTTTCTTTCCCTATTGATAGAGTAATGGTCATGATTTGTTTCCAGTCTTAGATTTCATTCAAAAGTGTGACAAACTTCCTTTCCTAGAAGTAACCCTAGCAGTGACACCTCATTATAGAACCGATAATAGGATGGCATAAGTAGAACTCATCTCGTGTGCATATATCACTATCACCTATAATTTTGTATGAACCCTAGGTTGATAAAGTAAAGTTGAGTAGCCTCTAGGATTTGCCACACTCTTGGTGAAATACCAGGGCTCACCACTTTTTGGCGCCGTTTCCACAGGGGTGTCTAACTAGATGTTTTGATTCTTCTTTAGAATTGTTTTCTACTTCTATTTTACAATCATTTCCAAAATATTGAAAAATACAAAAAACAATTTGACTTTCATGCCTCGTAGGAGTAGGGATAACCAAGGAAAATTCTTACCGAAAAACCCCACATCCCCATTGAGTCACCCTTCAATGTTCTTCAGTGACTGTGAGGTTAAACACACCATAGGTGAACCACTTGAAAACTTTGAAGAACCTTCCGTTAATATGAGGTTAATCAAGGGCCTCACTCATATCAATAGGGTATGAAAGGTGCACCTTACTCCTACTATCATACAAACTATAATGCACCTATGCAGTCTTGGTACACATGCACTCCTCCATCATGTCCTACACCTCCTACTTGGCCTTACAAACCTCGATATGACCCTCATCCTGTGAACAAACCATTCCAACAGTATTTTCCTCAAACACCTTAGTGGAGAAAGCCATCACAAGGGTGGATTCCCCACCACAACCAACCACCTAATTTACTGCCTCCACCCCAACCTCAACCTCGGATCACCCACTCTGCTCCACCTAAGTTGCCTAAGATGCCTGCCCAACCTAATGCGAACCTAAACAACAAGCAAGCACAACAAGTATAGAGTGGGGAAACCTCCATCAAGCATGAGATTGGAAATATGTTGGAGGACTTCAAAGTGAGATGTTTCTCTCCTTTTCTTTGAAACTGGACACAATGGAGATAAAAAGAAAGCAAGATGAATCAGATAGGGCCTTGGCTATCTTCTGCTAAGATGTACAAGAAAAAACCCTTGAAATGAATGTCCACTATATGTCATAGAGGTTTGCTTAACCTGTGAAGAGAATATACCATAGATAAGTGTCCCTTCTTACCGAGGCTCAAATTTGTATATCAAGGTGGGGAAGGAGGAACAAAGCAACTCTGTTTCATAAATCAGAGGAGGCCTTAAGGGCCTCGCTCATATCAATAGGGCATCCAAGGTACACCTTAATCCTAATGCCATAACAACTAGAATGGACCTATGCAGTCTTGGTACACATATACTCCTCCATCATGGGCTACACCTCCTACTTGGCCTTACACACCTCCATATGACCCTCATTCTGTGAACCAACCATTCCAATAGTATATTCCTTAAACATCTCTGTGGATAAACCCATCACAAGAATGGATGCCCCACCACAAACAAACACCTAATTTACTGCCTCCACCCCAACCTCAACCTCAAGTTACCCACTCTGCTCCACCTATGTTACCTCAGATGCCTGCCCAACCTAATGTAAAAAAAAACAACAAGCAGGAACAATAAGTTTATTGTGGGGAAACATTCTATCCAAATTATGATATGGAGATACATGAGATCAATCTCATGTTTGGAAGAGTACTCATAGACAATAATCCTCCATCTCCACCTGCAGAGGTTGAGGAGGAAAAATAAAGAGAGCAATACTAAGACTAATCAACCTCCTTTTCCTGAGAGCCTAATCCACCCTAGTTAGCACACCCCATAAGAGAATAAAATTCTGGGAGAACTGAAAAATATGTGTGTGAAAATACCCCTTCTCTGGGCCATTAAAGATGTCCCTATTTACAATAGGCTCATCAAAGAAAATTTATTTAAGAAACCTAGGAGAAATAAGAAAGACACCCCCACCATCAATGTTGTGGGACATCTGTCTAACTTAATGTTGGGAAGGGTGATCTTCTCGAATACTTGGACCCCAGAAGTCAAGCAGTAGATGTACACTTCGATGGTGTCATAGTCCCCCACACTCTGATTGATCTTGGGGCTGCCATCAATGTGATGAACACGGAGACTATGCTTAAACTCAACCTCCAAGGAGCATTGAGAAAGACCATCATTGTTCTGCAACTTGCAGATAGATCCAAGGTAGATTTGGAAGGAATTTTTGAGGATGTTATGGTCTCAATCGAATCCTGGGAGTACCCCACATATTTCCTGGTCCTCCAGCCAAAAACCAAATTTAATGAAAATCCTCTCATTTTAGGAAGACCTTGGTTGGCCACTGGCAATGCTTATGTAAATTGAAGGGCTAGAAACATGACTATAAAGAATGGGCCCTTTTCTAAAAAACTGGTATTATATCCTCCTGCCCAACCTTCCATTGAACATGACCTACCATTATGGTTGGAAGAATAAGAAGAAGAAGATAAAGTGTACAATAACACACCCTACCCCATTTGTACCATAGATATTATTCTTAGAGGGGGGCAACCCAATGAGGATGATCTCATCGACCACATCATTCAAAGCCAACCTGCCATTGCCATTCCAATCGATGACATAGTGAGAGAATATGAAAGACACCCTTGGATTGAGCTACACTTAGTTGATTCAACCTTTGAATCCACCAAGGTTGTGGAATTTTTCCCATCAAAATCCCCGAAGATTAAGTCATCCCTCTTAACCAAAGAAGATGAAAAACTATGTGAACTCTAGAAGGAAAACCTCGATTCTTTTGCTTGGGACTACAAAGACACGAAATGGATGCATACATCAGTGTGCACACATCATATTTATATTAAAGAGGGATGAAAGCCTGTGCGAGAGCCCCAAGGAGGATGAACCCAACTCTAAAGGACATAATGAAGGATGAACTCCAAAATTTGATGGATGCAGGTTTCATCTACCCCATATCAGATAGTGAGTGGGTGTCTCCTCTTGTTCTAGTCCCAAAGAAAAATGGAAAGTGGTGAATTCGTGTTAATTACCAAGAGCTAAAAAAAGCCACTAAGAAGGACCATTTCCCCTTTCTCTTCATCGATCAAGTCCTAGACATTCTTGTAGGGAAAAAGTTTTCTCTTTCCTGGATGGGTTTAGTGGGTATAAAAAGATCCAAATCAGCCCTGAGGACCAGGACAAGGCCACTTTCACATGTCCATGGGGAACTTTCACTGACAAATTCCTTCCATTTGGGTTTTGAAATTCCCGTTCTACTTTCCAGAGAGGTTTCCTGAGCATTTTCTCTGAACTAGTCCATGACTCTATAGAAATCTACATGAACGATTTCACACCCTATGGATATGATTTCTAGGAGGCTATCTCAAGCATGAGATTGGAAATATGTTGGAGGACTTGAAAAGTTAGATGTTGCACTCCTTTTCTTTGCAAATGGACACAATGCAGATCAAGAGAAAGCAAGAGGAATCAGAGAGGGCCTTAGCTATCTTCTGCACTAGATGTACCAAAAAAAACCCTCAAAATGAATGTCCAATATATGTCATAGAGGTTTTCTTAGTATGTGAAGAAAATCATGCCATAGATAAGTGCCCCTCATTACCTGGGCTCAAATTTGTATATCAAGGTGGGGAAGGAGGACCAAAGAAAATCTATTTCATAAATCAGAGGAGGCTTCAAGGGCCCCACTCATATCAACAGGGCATACAAGGTGCACCTTACTCCTACTATCATACAAACTAGAATGCACCTATGGATTCTTGGTACACATCCACTCCTCCATCATGGCCTACACCTCCTACTTGGCCTTACACACCTCCACATGACCCTCATCCTATGAACCAACCATTCTAACAGTATGTTCCTCAAACACCTTAGTGGAGAAACCCATCACAAGCGTGGATGCCCCACCACAACCAACCACCTACTTTACTGCCTCCACCCCAACCTCAACCTCATCTCACCCACTCTGCTCCAACTAATTTTCCTCAGATGCTTGCCCAACCTAATGCGAACCCAAACAATAAGCAAGCACAACATGTTTACAGTGGGGAAACATCCTATCCAAATTATGTTGTAGAGATACATGAGATCAATCTCACATCTGGAAGAGTACTCCTAGACAATCATCCTCCATCTCCACCTACAGAGGTTGAGGAGGAAAAATAAAGAGAGAAATACTAAGACCAATCAAACTCCTTTTCCTGAGAACCTAATCCACCCTAGTCAGCACACCCCATAAGAGACTGAACTTCTGGGAGAAATGAAGATTATGTGTGTGAAAATACCCCTTCTCCAGGCCATTAAGGATGTCCTTATTTACAATAGGGTTATCAAAGAAAATTTATTTAAGAAACCTAGGAGAAAGAAGAAAGGCACCCCCACCATCAATGTTGTGGGAAATCTATCTGACTTAATGTTTGGAAGGGTGATCTTCTCGAAGTACCTGGACCCCAGAAGTAAAGCAATAGATGTACACATCGATGGTTTCATAGTCCCCCACACTCTGAATGATCCTGGGGTTGCCATAAATGTGATGAACAAGGAGAATATTATTAAATTCAACCTCCAAGGAGTATTGATAAAGACCATCATTGTTCTGCAACTTGCATACAGATCCAAAGTAGCTCTAGAAGAAATTGTTGAGGATGTTATGGTCTCAATCGACTCTTGAGAGTACCCCATATATTTCCTGGTCCTCCAGCCAAAAACCAAGTTTAATGGAGATCCTCTCATTTTAGGAAGACCTTGGTTGGCCAATATCGATTCTTATATCAGTGCAGGGCTAGAAACATGACTATAAAGAATGGGCCCTTGTCTAAAAAACTGGTATTATATCCTCCTTCCCAACCTTCCATTGAAAATTACCTACCATTATGGTTGGAGGATTAAGAAGAAGAAGATAAATTTTACAATACCACACCCTACCCCATTTGTACCATAGATACTATTCTTAGAGTGGGACAACCCAATGAGGATTATCTCATCAACCACATCATTCAAAGACAACCAGCCACTGCCATTCCAATCAATGACATAGTGAGAGAATATGAAATCCACCCTTGGATTGAGCTACACTCAGTTGATTCAACCTTTGAATCCACCAAGGCTGTGGAATTTGGCCCATCAAAATCCCTGAAGATTAATTCATCCCTCTCAACCAAAGAAATACCAACAACTATGCGAACTCTAGAAGGAAAACCTCGATTCTTTTGTTTGGGACTACATAGACATGAAAGGGGTGCATACGTCAGTGTGCACACATCATATTTATATTAAAGAGGGATAAAATCCTGTGCGGGAGCCCCAAGGAGGATGAACCCAAATCTAAAGGACATAGTGAAGGATGAACTACAAAATTTGATGGATGCAGGTTTCATCTACCCCATATCAGATAGTGAGTGGCTGTCTCCTCTTGTTCTAGTCCCAAATAAAAATGGAAAGTGGTGAATCTGTGTTAAATACCGAGAACTAAACAAAGACACTAAGAAGGACCATTTCCCCTTGCCCTTCATTGATCAAGTCCTAGAAATTCTTGTAGGGAAGAATTTTTTCTCTTTCTTGGATGGGTTTAGTGGGTATAACAAGATCCAAATCAGCCCTGAGGACCAGGACAAGATCACTTTAACATGTCCTTGGGGAAATTTCACTTACATATTCCTTCCCTTTGGGTTGTGAAATTCCCCTTCTACTCTCCAGAGAGGTGTCCTTAGCATTTTCTCTGAACTAGTACATGACCCTATAGAAATCTAAATGGACAATTTCAAACCCTATGGATATGATTTCTAGGAGGCTCTCTCCAATCTAGGAAAAGTGTTGAGAAATTTCATTGAAATGCATCTCTCTCTAAGTATGGAAAAGTGTGAATTTGTAAAAATGAAAGGGATAGTCCTAGGCCACTCAATATCACAAACAGAAATATAGGTAGACCCAAACAAAATCACCATCCTAAAAAGGGTGCTTATTCCTCAAAATATGAGAGATGTCAGAAGTTTCCTAGGTTTGGCTGGCTACTATAGGAGCCTCATTAAGGACTTCAACAAAGCGGCCTTACCATTATTTGAATTGTTGGAAAAATATTATGAGTTTTTTCTGGTCTATTTTTTCTCAAGAGGATTTTGATATCATCAAGGAAAAGCTAACCATTGCCCCCATTCTTTGAGGTCCCAATTGGGCTCTGCCCTTCCACATCCACACAGATGTATCAAATAAAGCTATGGGGGAAGCCTTGGGGAAATTAAAATAATGATTTACCTATGCCATTTATTTCATTAGCAATAATTTGTCCAAAGATGAAATTAACTGTATTGTCACTAGAAAGGGGCTCTTAGCCATTCTCCATGTTGAGAATTTGTGGGGCTTGAGATAAATACAATCGAATTTCTTGAAGTGTAGTTAGGAAGGTAAATATCTTATTTACCTTCCTTAATTTATCACACATTTAGTTCAACCTTTCTTCTTATGATCACTGTCTTTGAATTTGGCAAATTATTTTCTTCAAACTCAGAAATGTGCTCACTATACCCTTCCTGCACCTATCCACAATTTTGCTGCACTATTCTGCAATCTTGCTGCACCATTCCGCAATCCTGTACCTTATAGTACCTATCCACAAATTTTCGTTTCCTATAACTTCAATAGGTTGTACTTCTACTGTACCTTCCACAGACTGTTCTTCTCTTGTACCTTCTGCAATATGTACACTACAATCCACATTCCTTATCCCTAGTATCTTGACCAAAAATCTCAGACATGTATAAATTATGTTCCTGTCATTTATGCGAAGCTTTCTAACCTATTTATAGTTATTTGACCCTATAATTAGTGAACTGTTGGGACACAATTTGAGCCGACCTTTCCAACATTTTTCAAGCTAAATTTACAAGGTTTATCTCCAGCATCTTGTCCACTATTTATAGGTTTTTTATCTTTGTCTCCTTTTCATAATTACATAGTCAACATGAAGACCGACCTAGTTACATTTTACAACACTCCCTCTTAACTAGGGAGGTATTCATATAGTTACATGATCACTTTCAAACTAAATAATCTCATATTAAAACTTGGATTGGTAATCACATCTGTATAGCACCATTTCAACCAACATTGTACTAGTGCAAGGCCTTGACTAACAGCCCCATCTCTTCAACGAGACAATGGGCTTCAATGCTGGCGAGACACATGACTTATAGACACCTTCTTCATTGTCTCTCCAAGGTACATACTCCACCTGGGTGTTCCCAAAGTATGACCTTACTGGACTATTATTATCTTGGGTAGCTAGGCCTCAAAGAATATCGGTCCCTGACTACTCTTATCTTGAATGCCCTATCACATTCTCAAAGAGTATCGAATTCCAGATGATTACCTAATCCTCCATTCTGTCTTCCCAAGAACAGAATTATGTGTCTATCTCTCCCTCCCAGGGAGGACCTTATTCCACAAGGGAATGTACTCTTTCTTATACAAATAATGTACCTAAGCTCATCCTTAGGAATTACCAAGTTTCTTCCAAGTAAGAAACTTACCATCAGGCTCCCTCTTAATCAGGTACCTCCAGCAACAATGGTGAGACACCTAGCTGCTCATGAAGAATTCATGTTCTCGATTGCATGGATTTCGATATTGAAGAATCTCCAACTTTTACCTTCATAGGGCATAGATCATCTATCACTTCCATCTTGAGTCATGTTAGCTATCAAAGTGATTCATCAGACTTCCTTTATATGGTCCATTGTTATGTCATGTTGGTTTCATTTGAATAATTTCCAAGTATCATACATTCTTTCTCATGATTAGCAGCCTTGCATAAATTCATCCAGATAAACATATTAATATTAACTTTTAGAATGAAAGTTAGCTTAGTGATGATATTTCACCATGACATCTTCTTGTAGGCATAGGCTTCCTTCATACAAATTGACACATCTCCTAATGATATGCTTTTTTCCAAAGGTATTCTTCTTTACCAGACCTCCGTCAGAGTCTACATATCTTTCCAGGAGATCTCTTAGTCACATATTGAAATGGTTGCATTTCATATCTCTTCCTCTCTGCACATTTTAGGGACTTCTAACATTTCTAGTTTCTTGTTCATATACAACCACCTCATATTTCATGAGAACATATGTTGATTTCATCTGTCTGTGTACTGAGAGATACTCCTCCATAGATCATACTTCTAAATACAAAATTTCATTACCTGCAACCATATGACATGAATTCACAACATCCAATGTTAGTATATAAATATATAAATACCTTTTTACCCTTTTTCCCTTGAGTCATCCTATTGCAATTTTTAGGAATGAATAGCTTCATTCCCCTGGCTTGTTTCACCAATATGTCATCACATCCCAGAAGTATGTTTCTATGATGACCCTTGCTCCTTGATGACTACTTTCTTAAAGTTTGTCAAAGAGTTTTTCCCGAAGCTGATTCAGGAGTTCTTTCCATGCTTAGTTCAGGATGCTACATTTCTTCCTATCATGTATCCAACGAAATCAATTTCTTATTCATAAGCTTGCATGATTTTCCTTGAACTTCTTTTCTTCAGCTTCCTCCATTATTTTCGATGATACGGGCTTCCTTTGTTTCTCATATTGGGATTGTCCCTTTAGGACCATCTTTCTTGTAATGTCCATAAGTCTTTCCACATTTCCTCAACAATTTTTAAGTCTTTTATCCTACAAAAATTTTTCCCTAGATTTGTCTTTTTCCATCTAGCATAGAAACCACAAGTTAAATGAGGTAATTTTCTTGTTTATCATCTTTTCCAGATCTCACAGTTGAGATCTTATGAAGATATCCCTTCATTATTTGATACCTCAATTTTGTGAAAATCGGGTCTAAGTGACATAACCTTATTTATTGCATAGAATAGTTCTTTCAACTTATCATGTATTCTCTTGATGTCTCCAATTCTTCATAGACAGAGGGATGCAAGGACTTTGACTGATTCCATAAGAATAATTTGGGCCCTTCTATCCCTTTCCATGTATTTAGATAAATCTTAACCTTTATAGGCTTTCCATGAATTTACTTTCTTCGAGGACTGTGACTATCCTCCTGATGCAAGGATTCTTGGTAGCCTAACCAACTCATAGATCTCCCTTCAAAAAAAAAGTCAATTAACTAAAATTTGATTATAGAATGAAAAATACTTACTTGATAAGTGAAGATAAAGTCTTCAGCTTGATTTCTTCAATGGCGGTGAAGAAGATATGTGTTAGTGCTTTCTCTTTTGATGATCTTCTTTGAGGATAAGGGGAGGATCCTCGCTTTAATGAGAGGTAATCTTGCCTTAATGGAAATTCCCTTTAGTCTTCTAGCCTTCTTCCTTTATGACATAACTGAGATTGTATCAAGATTTTATTTGTGGTTAGACCTCCTTGTAGTTATATTGTCAAGACCTTATTTTGTGAGAGCACTGAGATCACTTTTTACTTCTTTTCATAATACCGAGGTATTATTATGTCATTGAAATATTTCCTTTAAGATAGCACTGATACTATAAGTGAAAGCACCAAAATATAACATCAAAACATGTGACTATTATGGAATGTTATTGAGGTAGCATCGTTATTCTTTCACTGTTGATTGGAGCTGAAGTAGCATAGAACCAAGTTGTAACATATCACCGAAATACTTTTTAGTATTTTCACTGTGATCTGCACTAGGTATGCAAGGAGAATTGATGTGATTCCACTGATCTGAAAAACACTTCTGAAATTAGCCCAGGATTTTCTGAGGATGATCCGAATTGTAAACTGTGACATTTGGACTGTAATTTCCTCCCGAAATATTAGAGAATTAGATGCCCTTCCTTAACTGTCACATTAGCTCCGATACCATGTTGAGTATTTGTAGGGCTTGAGATTAATACAAATGAATTTCTTGAAGTTTAGTTAGGAAGGTAAATCTCTAATTTACCTTCCTTACTTTCTCACACATTTAAATCAGCCTTTCTTCTTATAATCACTGTCTTTGAATTTGGAAAATTCCTTTCTTCAAACTCAGAAATGTTTGGATTGTACCCTTCCTGCACCTATCCACAATTTTTCTACACCATTCTGAAATCTTGCTGCACCATACCACAATCCTGTACCTTGCTATACCTATCTGCAAACTATCCTTTCCTGTACCTTCCACAGACTGTACTTCTACTGTACCTTCCACAAACTGTTCTTCTCCTATACCTTCCATAGATTGTTCTTCTCCTGTACCTTCCACAATATTTACACTATAATCCGCATTCCTTATCCCTCAGATCTCGACCAAAAATCTCAGACATTTATAAATTTTGTTCCTGTCATTTATGCGAATTTTTCTGGCCTATTTATAGTTATTCGACCCTATAATTAGTGAACTATTGGAACATAATTTGAGTCGACCTTTCCAGCATTTTTCAAGCCAACTTTACAAGGTTTATCTTAAGCATATTTTCCACTTTCTATAGGTTGTTTATCTTTGTGTCCTTCTTTTCATAATTACATAGTCAACATGAAGACCGACCTACTTACATTTTACAACACTCCATTCCTTAAAACAAGTTCACGCATTATATTACTAGTTATCAGACCTTTTTACATACTGACCATGCTGCCATAAAGTACTTAATGAATAAAATAGATGTTAATGCTAGAATAATTAGATGGTTGTATTTATTGCAACAGTTTCATTTGATAATTGTGGATAACTCGTGAAAGGAAAATTTTGTTGTAGATTTCTTACCTAGACTAACTTTATCTGTAGATGAGGAAGGAATGGTGGATGAAGAGCTTCCAGATGAACATCCATCTGCTATCTCAACACTCTCTCCTTAGTTTTGTGACATAAGTAACTACTTGGTCACTGAGAGGTTTCATCCAAACCTTTCATCCAAATAAAAGAGAAAGATTATTAACAAAATCACCCCTTTCACTTGGATTGGTGGAAATCTCTTCAAATCAGGTCTCGATCAAATTATTATAAGATGTGTGAGGGAAGAGGAGGTCTTTGAAATCCTCTCAACATGTCATGATGGTCCCTCTGGGGGTCAGTTTTCTGCTAGGAGGACAAAATTCAAATATTTTCAAGTAGGATACTATTGGCCTACCCTCCACCAAGATTTCAAGAGATACACCAGTAGATGTGATCAGTGTTATAGGATGGGAGACCTAAATGAAGGGGTGAAATGCCTTTGAAACCTCAGGTGGATTTAGAGCCATTTTAAAAGTGGGGCATTGATGGGCTCATTGATCCACCATCCAGTCATAAGAGGTATATCATAGTCTGCACCGATTACTTGACCAAGTGCATGGAAACAAGGGTTGTGAAGGCAACAACATTAGAGAAGGTAGCTGATTTTTTGAGAGAAAATGTGTTCTAGATAGGTAGTCACTGATCATGGGGCTCAATTTACATCCCATCTCATTAAGAACCTCATGAGGTAGCACAAGATAAAGCACAAGACTTCCACTGCCTATCATCCTCAAGAAAATGTCTAGGTGGAAGTGAAAAATAGAGCCTTGGAAAACATCCTCACTAAGGTTGTGAGCAGAAATAGTAAATATTGGGCAGACAGATTGGTGGAAGGCACTTAGGATTACAATACTACCTGGAAGACAACTACAGAGTTTACTCCATATGATATAGTTTATGGGAATAAATCTTTGCTTTCCATTGAGTTTGAGTATAACACCATGAGGATGGAAATTTAGTTGGAATTGGACATTACAAAGGCACAACAAGAAATATTTCTACAAACAAATGGTTTGGTTGAATTTATAATGGAGACCCTCCTTCACAAAAAGTTAATATAGCTCAAAAGGAAACTTTGGCATGCCAAGCACATAAAAGAAAAGACATTTCAGGAAGGAGATTGGGAATTTCTCTATGACTCCATATTCAAGGAATTCAAGGGAAAGCTTATGACTAGGTGTCTAGGACCTTATCAAGTGGAGAAATTCCATGAAAATAGAGTTGTTTATATCAAAATCATAGATGAGGAGGGGATCCCTCTACTTGTCAATGGTTACAGGCTAAAAATCTACAAGAAGCCCCTCTCTAAGGTTGAATTTATTAATTCAATAAACATGGAGGTGAATGTGACTGGGAGCTCCATAGTTTCCAGCCCCTCACCTTCCTAGAAAAAGAAAAAACAAGAAAAAATAAAAAGGTTTGGGTGAAAACCTTTCTGAAGCATGCAAGGCCAAATCCTGGGTTGAAAACCTCCATGAGGCGATCTTGGAGCAGAAAAAAAGAGAAATAAAACAGAGAAACAAAATATCCTTGGGTGAAAACCTCTTTGAGGCACCCAAGGGAGGCTTGTGGGTCGAAAACCTCTGGTGAGGCATCCCACCCGTCTTCAAAAAAATAAGAAGAGAAAAAAACAAAAAAAATGAAAGAGAAAAAGGAATGAAACAACACCTATGCACTAACCTGCTTCTTATTTACAGGTTAGCTGATCAGAGACAATTTAGGAAAAGGGAGCATATTAAATTCTCTCTTTCTCTCTTTGTTCTACCTATCCAACTCCATGTCCAATGCGAGTATGCATCCATTTATCCATTTCTCCCCCTAGGTGAGAAAATTTTTCATGTTTTTCTTACTCTCTGCAGTGCTACATGATGTCCTAGGCTGCTACAAGATTTCCTGTAGTGATACAAGAAACATTGTAATGCTACAGGGAAGTCATCAGAGGAGGAAAAATCTCACTCAAGGACATATAACCATCAAGAAGACATAAAAAATATTTTTTTTTACCTATACCTACCACTCCTAACCATCAATCCACTCCATGCATAAATATTCACTCACTAAACCCTCTATGTCACCACTGTGAGCTAGTTTAGCCAAATCCTCACATAGGGCCTCTCCTCTCATACACTCCTCCACTTCACCACTCCATTCACTTCTCAACACCATCCCTAGTATACTTGCACTACTTCTCTTCATTCCTTAGCTCAGTGGAGCTACAAAACTGCATTAAGGGGATTGCTTCAAGAAGATGATTGCTTGCTGCAGCAATTCTGCACATGCAACCAACACATCAAGTAAGCACGATGTAGTTGATGAATATGGCTCCAGATAATCACCATAGGAATACAAAAGGGAAGCCACGCCATAAGAAACACATGAGTGTCTCTATGAGGCACCTAAAAAAAAATCAACAAGAAAAAGAAATAAGAAGCTCACTAAGAAAAATAAGATTCTCACTCAGAAAATAAAATAAATATAAACAAAAAAAACACAAAAAGGAAACAAATCACTGATTTCCATCACCATGATCTAGCTCCCTGCATCAAAGGATCCTACCACTCATTATAATTAGGTAGGCTCAGGTATGGCTCCCTCACCCTCTTGGAATGCATTATTTGGCTAAAATGAGTTAATGTCAAGAATATAGAGTTTAATAGGAAAATAGGTGGCAAGTTAACTTGGCCACCCTCGAAGAATTAAAGTAAAGAGTTAGTGGGGTTTTTATGCTAGAAGGATATGTCACATCAGTTAAGAGAGAGATCACGAGGAGTGGGAGTTGATTCCAATGTAGATGGGAATGATTGGCTTGAGTGGGACCAATAGTCCAAATGAGGAAACCGCGTGCCAAATCCACATCACCACTATGCTCCAGGTCCACTTGATTTGGAATAAAAGGTGTACATTGAATAATTCTCCCACATTCTATTGTGCATTAAAATATTTTTTAGAGAAGGAAAGAGACATGAGCCATGGAGGAGCTTCAATTCATGGTCGATTTTTTCATTCAAGGCCGTGCTACAAGAAAGTCTACTGGTGCTACAGGAAGTTTCTAGGGAGGCCACGCAGTGTTAGAAAGTGTCATGAGAGTAGCCCTCAGTGTATTGGCACCCCAGCACCATCCTTCAAGCAAGAAAACATCAGAATTGCATCAGTAAGAGGACATCACACCACCAATTGTTTCATGAAAATTTACACACAGCCAAACCATAATTCAGAAATTTAAGAGGTTTTTCAGAGAAGTAGGGGTAAGAAAATCATATTTTGTGTTAAGTTGAAACCTTTGGGGTCCCATATCACAAGTGCTTTTGGACACAAGCTAGAAAACCATCTCTCTAACACAGTCACAGGAAGGGGGGGGGGGGTTTAATACAAGGGAGCCCACTGACATAAAAATAATTAGACTACACCCTCATGCAGTTGAAATATTTAGAAATAACTAGTGGTTGGGGTTCTTTGAGCTCACCAAAGGCTTTGATGATGAATTGGCTCGATAATTTGCTGTAAAATTTCATTCCCAAGCAGATGATAGGGCCATCACAATGGTTAGAGTGCTAGTAATTACCACAACCCCTGAGCTTATTATTAGAGTCACAACCTTACCTCTAGGAGTTAAGTGGAACAGAGAGGATAGAGTCTCTAAGACTGCCTCTAAGATGATTTTATTCTTGCTTAATGAAGAATACATTGAAGATAAGAAAGGGGTGAGAAGGGAAAGTCTCCCTTACCCATGGGATGAGGTAGCATACCATATCATGAAATATATTTCCCGTGATGGAAGAATAATTGTGTTATAGGGATACCATTTTAGATTATTGCATGAGAATAGATTCAAAGGAGATATTCCCCTATAGCAGAGATTAAAAATACTATACTTCCTCCTACATTCAATCAGGGATATGAGCTAGACGATAAGGGAGAGAAAGTATTAATGCCTTGCTCACCATGGTCTCATTAAACTCATAGTGGGAGATACTCTCAACGGACTTAACATCCATGTATTTTGTTCCACCTTCATAGAAATGGACAGAGAAACATTGATTGCGACACAAGATATCACTCCAGGACACACCCCTGCCTCTACCCTTGGATAAAGGGGTACCAAAGAAGAAGAGGAAGGGACTGAGAAGATAGAGGAAGAAGAGGAAGAATAGGAATAAGAGAAAGTGGAAACATAGGTAGAACCCACATAAAATATAGGATCATATGAAGGGAAAGAGGAGGAGGAAAACAAAGATGAAGAGAAGTAAGGAAAGCCAGAAGAGGAGGAGATGCTAGACCCCAAGTTGAGCACTGATATCTCTCCTAAAAAAACCAACATGTAGAAATTTGAATAACTGATATATTATTCACCGAGATTCTCCTGATCACACACTATTTGACTTCATGCACAATACATAATCTCTTCTACCATTGATCATCACATGCGGAAATAAAATCAGTTGCATGCACACATTAAAGCCATAAAAAATTCACACATATGAACACAGTATGTAATGGGAAAGCTTAAAGATGAAAACCCCCAACTATCTGTATATTATATATGTCATAGAGATCATGTAACAATCATTATACAAAGCTCCTCACAAGCTCTCAGTATAATCTCCACTTGCAACACACTAGTCAGGCCCGATCTTTCAAATCCCATGCATCGATCTTTGCCAGCCTTTAGCCTGCCTCTACTGCGCAATCCCTACTGAAGAATGCCTCTTGATGAGTTTGAATTACCCCAGCCTTGCTCACGCAGTCTTTATAGGCATCTCTACTGAGTGTTGGATGCAAACCATGCATCACTTATAGTCACAACTGATAGTCATACTTGCCCTTTCACCTATCTCTGCACTGGTCTCCACTGAAACTGTCCATGCACTGAAGTTAACTGATGTATTATTTAGTTGATTAATGAGTTTATAATTGGTGAATTAATTAATAATTAATTCACACCACTCTCACTAATTGTATCAATCAGTCAAACTAGACACAAATAGCTCAACTATGTTTAGATTAGTTAAACTGAACACAACTCCATTAACTTCCTCAATCAACTCCACCAAACTCTGTCACATGAGTTCTAACTGAAGTATCCATGCAATAGATCCACATAACCCTTAGGAATAGCGTAATTCCTTCTGTCAGCTCTTGTGCCACATCTGTGCACTTAAATGAAGTGCTCCAAGAGAATAAGATAATGTTTATAGTCCAAATATTATTAAGAGCTAATAATATTCGACATATCTATTTTTAGACTGGCAGTCTAAAAATAGACTCCGCCCAGTATTTCTAAAAATAGAAATCCATCTATTTTTCCAACTTGACCAACCATCCATAAATAACATCCCACAACTCATAGAATATGATCGACATGTCTAAAAATAGACATAGTCTAAAAATAGACTTTGTGACAAAAAATCACCTGTGTAGGCCCCACCTAGTTTAGGTGATCACTTTCCAACTAGGATCAGGAATGATGTTTCAGGATGCCTCCATCACTGTTTCTTGTTGCAATCTTCACCAATCCCTTTCAACAAGAGAGTACTGTCTTTGCATGCGACATGCAACTCCAAGCATTCGCCCTGCAACCTTCACAAGCGCCATGCAACTCCATGCATCTGCTCTGCAACTCCTCTAAAACTGAATAGGCTCCAAACAACTCAATAAATTTGATGCATCTATCATCAAATTATTCGAATTCTACTGGTACCAACTGCACATGTCATCAGGAACCACTCCGCTGTTGAACTCTTGCACCCATGCACTCTGCACTTGTTGTCAACTCTGATCCGTGCTCCAGTATCCGGCACTGTCACTTTGATCTGCCTGCATCAATCCAACTGATCATTCTACTGCTGCTCTATGTGTGGGCACCTCGTAGCTATGCTCAATTCATGAGATCCACACCATCTCCATGAATATTCCCCAAAAATCTCCTCTTGGGATTAATCATGCATGTCGCCCCACCTCTCACCTGGTGGTATAGCTGCATGCACTCCCCCTACCCATCTGGCATGAAATTTCTCTGCATGAGAGATTTCTTCCAATCTATGATCCTCATCTTGTGTTTGCTCCACATCCTAAGGTTCACTCTTACTTGCATGCAAAACTTGCTCCCTCTCAAGCATCAATTGCATGTCTTTCTTACACTTCCCAACAGTAGGAAGCTTCGTAGACATCCCATCTACTTCAAGTCTGTAGAGATTCTTGGCTCGAATCCCAACCTTCTTGACTTGTCCTTCCTCGTCCAATTAGCTTCACACTGTATTTAAATTCTATGTTTTAACAGTGAAACTCATGTAAGCACCTTTTAAAACACCACAACTTTCCCTCTGTTTTTAACACCATTTTTATATCCATAAGCCTTCAGTTGCTTTCCCACTGTACTTAAAACCATGCCTCTGTTCCTGGCCCTCTTCTTTTTAGATGAAGGAGGCCTTCAACTAATGACTTGACCATCTACTCATGTATGGAGGAGGTTTTCTCAGTCTTTCAACCCTCTTCTCATGTAGGGAGGAGGTTTTCTCAGTCTTTCCATTTCATCTGCTTTCAAACAGTGTTTTCTTTCCTTTCACTGCCTATTCACACTTAAGCAAATAAAATTGACAAGTTTATAATATGCCATGAAGGGAATTTCTATGAGACATATAATCTTGCTATAAAATAACTTTATTTTTTCTCTAGACAATCAGAGGCAGCCTGGCCAGTATCTGCAGAGAATTTCTTGTTATTTATAAGTCACTAACCTTTGACTGTGTTTGAAGGAGCTTATTGAAATAACTCTCTATCCTGTCGCTACATCCCAGGCTCAAAACCACATGAGAAGCAGTTGTCTTCTCATGTTAAGTTTAATAATGTCTTCTGGAACACTAGTACACTTCTACTCTTGAAAGAGACATTGAAACACTGTAAGCATACCTAACATCAATTTAACATGTGGCAAATGTATTGCTGAGACCTCAAGGCTTGTTAGTGGTGTGACCTAAGGGTGTAAACAAGCTTTATTTGCAGAATAGGAAGGTCCTCTAGGACTGGTTGATATTAGATAGAGGTTCTTTTGGCTTTAGGATATTTTTCCAAGGGAGGATTGCCTAAAGCGCCACTACCTAACTTAGGGGAGAATTTTTGGACAGATTTGGATTATTCTCTTTGGAGCTGATGGACAAGATTGTATGGCTGAGGCTAGATAGGGCTTGATAATGAGGTTTTATCTCGTCATGGGCTGATTGAAAAGGTTAGGAGGGAAAAAATGTTTATGAGCATTTTCTACCTGACAAATTTGACATATTGGAGATCAGCTGCTAGAAAACTTGGCTTTAACAACTTGTCATCATCAATAGGTGCAAAATACTAATGACTAACACATGGAAGAAAATTTTTGGGATCCTGAGCATTTATTGTTCAAAGTATGCATGTCATTGGAGAAGGGAAGGTCGATTAACTAGTTTCTCTAGATGAAGTCTTGAAGTGGTTGCATTCCATCTCTAACTTAGCTCATCCTCTTGTCTTTTCTTCTAGCTTGGTGATCATATTGAAGCCTCCTCCAGTTATCCAGAGAGGATATAATATGTTGGAGTTTAGAATTTCCATGGTGGTTAGCAGCACCATCTTGTGCATCGGGACTTGTGGGAAGTACACATTGGAAAGGTGACCATGAATGTTGGATCTAAGAAGATGGAAAGTGGCTTGTATGGGATTATGAGAGGCATGGAAATCGTTGAGTGAAATTTCCTGTGGATCCCAGGCAATGGAAAGGCCTCCTGAGGCACTAGATGCATTGACTGCAACGGAGTGACAGCCATGCCAAGCTTTGGAGATGATAGAGCCAAGGGTGTTGATGTTACATTTAGTTTCTTGCATGAAAAAGACATAATGTCTCTCTTGTTGAATCATGTTTTTAATCATTCTGCATTTCGTGGGGCTGTTAAGCCATCTTATATTCCAAGAAGTGAGATTCATTGGGAACTATTGGAGATCAGATGGAAAAACTTGGTCAGCTTGGGATATCTTCCAGATTCCACCAACATTTCGCAAATGATGATGGTTCTTTGCAAATATGTTCTTCTTCTCCTTTTCTTGGTGTCTTTGAGTAGTTTTTTGCCATCCCAAAGACTGCCTGGTTGTATGCCAAGTCATCTTTGTTGTTGCGCACAAAATAAAATCACCTCTAAGCTTTCTATATGTCTTTCATGTATTTTGTCATATTCTCTCTTTTTGCAGGCCTACTTTAAGCCAAATATATCCAAGTCACCTAGGTCAATTCTCTCAAGTTCCTCTTCCATAAGACTAGAGTGACTGCCCTCTAGGACATATCCATCCGTGGGGAGTTTAGCTTGTAATAAGTCATCTACATCCATACTATTTGGTTGCCAGAGTACAAGATTTGAGTCCTTAGTGAGACTGGGAGTGGAGCTGGTATTTTCTTGAGGAGATTTTGGGGGGATTTTGGATTTAGGAGAACCAGGGGAGGGTTCAGAGGTGGATGGCTTAGATGAAGTCTTAGTTTGTTGCAAAAGTTCACTGTCTAGATGTGTTTTCTTGGCAAGGATATCAAAGCTATTACTGGTAGATGGAGGAGAGGGAGTGTGTTGAGGAGCTTTGGAAGCTGATGAGGGTTTCTTATGATTCTTTTTGCGGCTGGAGACTTTTGTAAATCCCTCAGCATCAGAGTTTTCCGTGGTGACATTGGTTTTGTGGGTGGGATTTAAAGGACAGTCCCGAAAGAGGTGTCCATGAGCATGGGATTTTCTACATCTAAAGGGTACATGTTCATAGTCTATTGGTTGTATCCATTCAAATTCATCATGATACAGACTTACCGAATCCTTGAGGGCCTTGGCCAGATGCATGTAGACACAGATTCTTGCATACGATGTGTATCTTCTGAGCTTTGTTTCCTCAGCAACATTTATAAACTCTCCTAATCCATTGCTGATAGCCTTCAGCAAATATTCATCCCAGTAATCCACAGGAAGGGAGTACATCCTAATCCAAACAGGTGCCCAGCTGAAAACTTCTTTATCTAGGTTGAATCTTTCAACCCAGTCTCTGAGATAAAGGCCTGCTGTGTTGAAAAAATAAGGGCCTCCATCTAAGATGCAGTTTCTGTCCTCTATGCAATTAAATATTGCATTGAAAAAAACCTTTTGGCCCTAACTGAAGGCTGACATGTCCTTTGGCTTCCATTTGGAAGCGATCCAACCATGTAGTGCCTTCTCAGTAGGCCAGAATCCAAAAAAAATTCCGATGAGTGCATGATCTTTCATATACTATATTTGTTCATTGATACGGTGGCTGGGAAGATCTATCTTTGGTCACTTTTCCGTGATGGTGAAACAGGTTTTAGAGGTCACCTTTGCCTGCTCCGTATTGCTTGCAGGCTCGTGAGTCTTGTCATTTTGTGTTGCTGTGGAATCGTTTTGGTGCTCTGTAGATTTAGAGGACGTGTTCTGTGCCACATTAGGAATGACAATGTCGTTAGTGTCTGAGAGGGGAGGGATACTATCCCCCCCTGTTGGGAGGGTAATCGGCAGGAGCCAGGGGATTGATAGTTCACTTTTCTTGAAGGGATTGAGGGGCCATTGGTGTGGCACACTATGCGCAGACCAGTCCCATTGCAGGGTTTGTCAAAAACCCTAGGAGTCCATTGGGGAACACCTGCTCAACCTCTCCCAACACCCAAGTTGTAACATATTTTAAAAGTATATTAATAATATAAATATAATGATATTTCATAAGGGAAATTCTTATGCCAAATATTGTTTGTCAAACCCAAGTCATGCACAATTAAATGTTTGGTACCGTATGCATATATATGATGGTTATCCACCTTAGTGGGGTTTTCACTTAACATTGTGTATAAAAAAGTGTATATATTGAAAATAATTATGTGATAATCAAACAATATTTTTAAATGTCTCTCTTTTTCTCCATATATAATAATTTTAATTTTTTTATTTAGGAGAATTTCATTTCCATATTTATATAATTGATGCATTTCATGAACTATGAATATGTATTACATTATCAATCAATCTTATTTTATTAGATAATTATATAGTTTAAATTAACATTAGTTTATATCAAATTCAAGGTATGCATAACACTAGTTTACATCAAATTTAAATAACATTAGTTTATATATTTCAGGACATGAGAAAATTCTTTTCTTCCAAATATTCTTAAATAGTTTAATATTGGTTTATAACCATAAATAGCTTAAAAAATGAGTCTTATGATCTAAAACTTTAGTTGGATTTCCATTTTTCAAATCAACAAAAGTACTAACAACTTCAACCCAAAAGACATTGCTAAGGTTTTTACCTTTTAACATGCTCCATGCACATTCTACTAGGGTTTTGTTCTTCCTTTTAGCTACTCCGTATTGTTGCAGAGTATGTGGTATTGTCTACTATTTTATAATTCCATGAGAATTATAGTATTTGATGAATTCATTTGAATTATATTCTTTCCCTTGATTTGATTGGAATATCTTGATGTATTTTCTTATTTCCTTATCAACTAGATTTTTGAACCCTTTAAAGTATTCAAATACATAAATTTGATTTCTCACTAAAGAATCCCATGTATATTTTGTACAATCATCAATAAATAACAAGAAATAATATGCTCCACTTCATGATCTTATTTGAATAGGACCACAAAAATCTATATTCATAAATTCAGGAGTATCCATTTTTCTTCTATCTGTATGAGTGAGAAAATATTCTGTATGCATATTTGCTAATGCAAACCCTTCACATGTTGAATATTCATTCTTCAGCATTGGAAGTCCTTCTACCATTCATTGTTTTTGAATTAGCAACAAATCATGACAATTAATGTGGTCATACCTTTGGTGCCAAAGAACTTGCATTGTCACAGTTGTCGATGCGAACAATTGACGAATTTTTCTTATCACATAAAGGTTATATAAACCTCCAAATATAAATCCTACTACAAAAAAATTGAAGTGATATTGCATATCATTCACCACACAATCTGGATTTACAAATTCTACCTTCAAACATTGATCTATTATGGTATAAAATAACATTATATTCTTTTTAATACTAGGAACATGCATCACATTGTGAATTTGTTTAACAAAAAAAATTTGTAATTTCATAGATACATCATCATACCTTTTAGTTTGGTGTGAATAATCATACTCAATATATCTATATATATATATATATATTTGAACCATTTTTAATTTCATGAAAATTTTCAAACTAGTGCTTATTACAAGAGATATGGAGGAAGGCTCCATAATCAACAAAACATATATTTGAGTAATCTATTTTAGTGGATAGTGCAACATCTAAAATAAACACTCTCATATTTTTGAAGTCATCATTCATTACTTCTCTTCTAGCAAAAAATTGACTAATGTGCATTCTGTTTCTATGTTTAGACTCATGATACTTCCTTTCCATGAAATCTTTAGAATAATGTCTAAAATTACCACAATAATGATATTTAAATCTAAAAAAAACCTTTAGAAGTGTCATACCTTCTTGTGGCTTTGAAAATGGTGGCTTTCCATATGCTAAATTCAATGTGATGGCTTTCCCTTTACTTCCTTCTTGTGGTTTTATTTGGAAGGATGTTTCCCATTTCACCATTAGTGCCAGATTATAACTTTAAGGTCTAAGATTCTTTCGAATTTCTTCCACTTACATGAGTATACTTGTCAACTCATTAGAAGTGGTAGCCTTATCCATAACTGCAAGACCTCTCTTGAACATTTGGTACTCGTATAGCATTCCATTAAGGTTATAGTGACTAGATGAGTCCTAAATACCATTTCATCTAAATCTCCTTGTTTATTTTTAATGTGTTTACTTATTAAAATGAAATTATTGATTATTTTATTTTATTCCATTTTAAAGGAAAGGAGATTACTCTTTAGGGATAAGAGTTGATTTGTATTCTTTTACTAATAAAAAACTTTGAGTGTTATCCACTTCTTGTTGGATGGCTTCCAGTCACTTATATGAGGCATAATGTTATCTTTTATGGACATTATCAAAAAATGTTTTGGCTTAGTCTCTTGCCTTTCCCAATCTTGAATTGATGCAATTGTAGCTTTTGTAGAGACTCTTGCTTCAGTTCATCACCTCTTGATATTGACCCAAAATTATATTCGTCCATCAATATCTGCATTTTAAACTTCCATTTTACGTAATTGTCACCATACAACTTAGTTTCTTCCTTTATATTCGATAGTGTTAGAGGATTATCCATTTTGAGGCAAATGTTTCTTGAACTTCAAATCAATCAACAATTTTTAATCTCACAATCATTCATAGGTATGCAACAATGATTGGTTATTTTAGGGGATGAAAAACAGCATAAAAACAAATATTCAAGAAAATAACATACAGTCTATTATTAGACAAAGTTCACACAATTATGTAGCAACATATTTCGTAGTAGTTGTTATCACAATTCAGTAACAACATGAATTTGTAGCTACAAATATAGATATAGTCACTTTTATGAAAATATCTTAAAAACAAAACCTTGAGTGTGACCTCTCAATTATGTCACAATTTTTTTTATGTAGATAGAACAAATTACAACTCATTTATCTCTATTTAATTTGGACTTTATAAAGTAAATATGGATTGAATCTCTAAAATTACATACTTCCAGTTCTTAAACTTTGTAAACATATAAAATATCTATCTATGGACTCTATCAATTTTATCTCTTTACAAGACCAATATCAATAAAGGTTACTCATGAAAATATGGTAGAGGGATGGAATAATCAAATACATGGATGTAAACACACCACTCACCATAGCTCAAGAATCCATTAGAAAAATAGTATCTTGCAATAGTATATTGTACTATCAGTAGACTTTGCAAGTGCCCACACGTGATTCCTTCCACTTCATGATAACAACTTCACACAAAGTTTATACACCAAAAAATCCATAAAACATATTTTAAAATAGTGTCCACACATAATCATACACACCATTATTAATAAATGATCTATGGTATCTATTTTTTTTTTTTTTAGAACTCAACAGAGGAGGTCTATGCTCCAAGATGTCTTCAGACTCATGGATCAACATAGGAGGTCTATGCTGTAAGGTCTATTAAAAATCATGGCTCAACACAAGAGGTTTGTACCCCAATGTTCCCAACAACAGTACCAACGACTTACTCCAATGATGGCATGCCCCAAAAATACCAACGGTTCTCTTTCCCACTCTAGAATCACTCCAATACATCACTGTGATCATACCTAGTGCCAATGATATTTCGCACCAAACACTACCACTCTAGGATCCCACACTGTTTCTCTAATACTAAGACAAAAATGATGGAAAATTTTTATTGGAAGATGCATTACAGCTCTCTAGTGAGACAATTCTCACATTAAATATTTCTCACACTCACTATTGAGTCATCAATTTGTCATCTTTCTCACCGCCCCCAAACACCTATTTTATGTCATTTCATCTCACTTATTTGCATATATGTCACCAACATTAATGCATATCTTTGTAGATTTACCATGACAATGTTACACATGTTCAGATAATAAATTATCACCGTTTTCCTTAATTTTATTATATTGGAGAGGATTATACTTGGTTTTACTAATGAAGGTAAGTTTATAGCTCTATTCTTGTAGCTCCTATGTAGTTTCTATAACCAATCTTTGAGTTTGGCATACCTATGTAGCTCCAAGGGAAATTTTAGAACATGGGTTATGTTCCTAGAGATGATGAAATGGATTCTTGTTATATTTTTTCTATCCAAGTAAAGTTCACATGGCTCAAAATCATGATAAAAAACTTGGACAACTTGTGTTGGTAGAATCAAGTGACTAAGTTTTGGTGCAATTTCCAAGGAAATGATGAAGATTTTAGGAAATATGAGACATGGGTTTTGTATATAACATTCTCAATTAGTTGAAACATGAGTGGAATCTCTAAAACATCTATTAATTGGTAGACACACATGGTTCCTTCAGTGGTACCTTTTTTGTTACGATCGTTCCCAAGCAACATCTCAAATAGATCAACTAGCCAACAAAACAAATAAAATCAAAGATATTATCATATGGTTGTACGGTAGAAGGATTAAATATAATTTTATCTCGAGTTTTCCTCTAACCAAGGTATACTAAAAAGCATACATAGATAATATTTTGTAAATATGTCCATAATTGATAGTCCAAACATGGGGAAATTAGTTCCAATTCGTTCCCCTCTCTCTTTTGTATAAATTCATGTGTAAAGAGGAAGTTGGGAAGGTTCTTTTATTATTTATGTTGTTGTGAGGATATATGTAGATTTGTAAGAGAGTATATTGGAAAGAGGAGGTTGCCAAATATTTTTTGCTCAAATCCTAATTATTTGGAAAATGTGCAAATGCTAATTTTTAGTGTTGAGATCATTGGTGGTGTATATTGAATTTGATTTTGTAGCTTCATAGGAAGTGTGGCACAAATTGGGAGGGCCCACCAACTTGTTTGACACTAGCCAATTCCTTTCATTTTTGTAATGTAGTATAACTTAGTCGCTCTGCTTTCATTTTGACAAAGATATTCTGGGTTTAATGTATCACTTATTTATTGCTATGATGATTGGATGTTTTTTTGCTTACATTTATGTTTTTTGTAGGAATGAGATCAATCATTAAAGGGAAATTCCAAGCACTGTTGATGCAGGGGCATCCAGACTTAGCTAGCAATGTGATTTTATGTTCACATGTTGTGGCTAACATGAGAAGGACAAACATTGGTCATTAACATTTTACTTAGTTTTAAATTAAATAAGTTAGTTTGTTTAGGTTTGCTAAATTAATTAGGAATAAAAGTAGAAATTGGTTTCTCCCTATGAGGAGATTGAGCCAAGTAGGATAAGAGCTTAGAAATAGGGTAGTATTTGTTTATTAGGAGTGGTTCAACGAAAATCTATTTTATGTGAGAAGGAACGCTTCAGATATATATATATATATATATATATATATATGTATGAGATAGGTGTGAAAAAGAGAGCATAGTGTGGGAAAGAGTGAGACAAGTGTGAAAATAGATGCGAGAGAGGAGAGAGCAGAGAGAGCATAAACAATTGTAATAACTAGCCGATCAAGCACTTGGCTCTGTAAGTTCCTTTATTATTAATTTTCAAGTGTTTTGTATTGATCAGGATCTCTATTCGAACTATTGGTTTAAAATTCTGTTGAATAACATATATATTAAGTTATAAAATAGGAGGATAACCAAATTGCAGGCGCGATGAGGGTCGTAGATCTGAACTCAATCAATTGGAGAGATCTCATCGCAAGTTGAAAACCATTGCACATCGCACAAAACCGAGTTTAATGTTAAAGAGTCGCAAGTTAAATTGTTTAATCGTCGATGTGAAGTGAGGAGTGGAGAGACAACGAGGATCGTTGGATCCAAGACTGAACCAATGGTGGAGATCGTAGCACCGAGAAGCGACTTCATGTTTCACAAGATTTAGAAGATAAGTATTAAGCCATCACAAAGTAAAAAAAATTATTTGTGATACGAAAAAGGGGAGGACACATGTTGGATCAGCACAGTTTCACAATCCACAAGGATTAAAGTTTAAGTGTTAAAGTTAATTGCAAATTGTGCAATATGCGATCATCAGTGATTGGTCAGGTTTTCGTTGGACCCTCCGGTAAGAAATTCCACACATATATATTGATTTTGGTTATATGTGTTTGTCTATGTTAACATTTTTTGTCACGCCATATGTATGTTTAATGAGCTCTGAAGTTTAATCAAATCCGCTGTGGGTAATAAGGTTGTGTGGAGTGTAAACTCTATAATTTTCACACGTACTCTGGTATTTCTGTATCTAGTTTGCATCATTTGGTATCAGAGCATACTTGAGTCTGTTCTTGAAAGTTGGAGCAAAGATGCCACCCAGGAGAGGAGCTGACATAGGTTGTGGAAGACCGAAAGATAATCCAATTATGTTGAATGAAATTCGACATCTTCATACAAGAATGGAGACAGTATAAGTTTCTCAAAGAAGAGAACCTAAAGAAGGAGATGTCAGTGCAACAGAGGAAACTTCTGAGGAAGAAGAAGAAGTAAAATATGACACAACTAAAATTCTAAAAATGTTGATTAAGGAAACTAGAAGACCAAAGGTGGATGTACCTTTGTATGAGGGAAATCTCAATATGGAAGAGTTAATGGACTGGATGAGTTCATTAGGTAATTACTTTGAATTTGAAGAAGTTGAATACAAAAGGAAAGTGAATTTTGCATCTACCAGACTAAAGGGCCATGCAACTATCTGGTGGGAGGAGTTACAAGTATCCAGACAGAGAAAAGGAAAGCCCAAAATCAAGCAATGGGAAAAAATGGTAAGAAAATTAAAAAGTAATTTCTTGTCCAAGGATTATCAATTAACTTGCATGTTTTTATTCAAAGTGACCTCTATCAGCCTTGAAGTTATATCCATTGCCTAATGTACTACCTCTGGTGCCATCCAACGTGGAGTTTCCACGAAAATATTGTTTCTTTATCATTTCTTGTCACCCATCTAAAACATGCAAGTTGACATGCCAAAGTCACCCAGTTTATTTGCACAACCAGAGTCAATGAGGATGTTATGAGCCTTCACATCACGAAAAATATGTCCTTTCCTATGAAGATACTCTAGAGCTTTAAGTGTTTCCTTGAGAATTGTAGCAATGTCATACAATTCAAAACCATCTCGATAAGCTATTTTCATGATGTCAAATCATGAAATTTTACCATAAAAGGAATTACTACCCTTCATTTTCCATCATATTACACCTTCTTAAATTTTTCATATCTTAAACTTTAAACTAGAGCTAATTTTTTTTATTCTTGGATAATCTTTGTTACTATCACAATGAATAATATTTAAAGGAAACAATGATACTATAGAGAAACTTATTAGAAAAAAAGGATTAATATAGTATTGAATCATGTTATATAAAAATGGGTAGGATAATAGTTTTTTATTGTATAGTAATGATAATGGGGATGGGACATATTAAAAAATAGAGCCAAAGTGAAATGGAAAGATAGGGATGTCACGGTGACAATAATTTCTTACCATAATTTTGTAAATATTTAACAAATTAGAAATTTCCAAGTTGATTTCTACCTTAGGTTTTACCTCGATACCTTGAATTTTTTAGGCATGTTGATGATCAAACTGAATTTGAGACCTATATGCCATTATGTTGATCCAAAACAAAGTAATGTTTATGAATACTAATTTTTGGTGTTGATGACTAATGAAGGTTGTTGATGAATTTGATTTGCAAGGTCGATCTGAGTGGTTACTAGAACATATGATGATTACAAGAAACATATAAGTACACGGAAATGGTTGGTAACACTTTCGAAAAGATGAAGGCTAAACTTGTTTCTTCCTTGATGGTCCAATGATCAATCTTCATCCATCAATTTCATTCATGAGTCATGTCGTTTACCAGAAAGTGATTCATATGTCTTTCATATTTGGTCCACCTTTTATGCCATCCTACTTCCTTTCGAATGATCTCCAAGGATCTTACATCCTTTCTCATGATTAGCATCCCTGCACAAATTCATCCAGATAAACATATACATATGAACTTTTAAAAACAAAAGTTACCTCAGTGATGATCTTTCACCATGGAATCTTCCTGTAGGCATTGAAATTCTTTATTCTGATTGACACATCTCCTAATGATTTTCTTTTTCAAGGGTCTTCTTATTTACCAGACTTCTATTAGAGTCTACATATCCTCCCAGGAGATCTCCTAGTTACATCTTCTTGGCTTTCAGATGATAACTGCCTCTTGACATAGTTGCATTTCATGATCTCTTCCTTTCTACATATCTTCATTCCCAAGAACTTCCAATTTAGAGTTTCTTGTTCATATATAACCACCTCATATTCTGTATGAGGATATATTATGTTGATTTCATCTGTCAGTGCACCGAGAGATCCTCCTCCATAGATCAAACTTCTAAATATAGAACTCTATTACCTCAAACTATATGACATGACTTCACAACATCCTATGTTAGAATATAAATATATATATACCTCATACCTTTTTCATTTGAGTCGTCCCATAGTATTTTTACTAGAATGAAGAGATTCATTCCCTTGACCTGCTCCATCAATATGTCATCATATCCCATAATTCTGTAGCGTAGAATTCTTGATGAAAACATTCTGCTTTATTTTTAATCAGTGAATCCATAGATAACTCCATTAGAAAATGTCAGCACCAGTTTCCATGATGACCCTTGATCTTGATGACTACCTTCCATCAGTAATGTTATCAGAGAGGTTTTCTCAGGAGCTCCTACCATGCTTTTATCATGATGTCATCAATATGCATGCTTCATGCTATTTTACAAATAACATAAATCACTTAAAGGAGAAGATGATCTCAATCATCGTAGAGATCCCTTGCTTCTTCTTCCTTTGATTTATTTGCATCAGGTTCTTCCCTTATATCTAAGGTATGGGCATTTCCCTTTTCCTCTTGTCCTTTTCAGATTTAAGACAATATCTTGTATAGTGCTCATGTTCATTACATCCAAAGCATCGTACTTGTTCATGTTTCTTCTTTTATTCTGAGGACCAAATTTTCTGAATCTTCCTTTCTTCTTGTATGTGGTGGAAAAGGCTTGAATCTCTTCACTTAGTCTTGTATTAGCTTTGGCTTTCAGTCTTTTTTCCTCTATTTTACATAGAGACCATAAGTCATTGAATGGTGTGGCTTCTTTCTTCTAGTATAAACTTGAAGTGAAGTTTCCCCATTCCTCTAGTAGAGCATTCAACACCACTGTAGTCATCTCAGTGTTAGTCCTTACTTCTCCCAGTTCCCGCATATGATCTCTTATTACAGAAATCCTCATAAAGTATGGAGTGATTCCTTCTTCCCTTGACAATTTCATTTTATATAGTTCTTGTCTCAGACAGATTGCTTCACCTATAGTAATCACAGAAAATACCTCCACCAGTTTCTCATATATTTATTTAGCAGAATTTAGTTTTCATACATAGGGAATGAGTGAGTCCTTGATGGATTGTATGAGAATCCTCTGGGCTCTAATTTCTCCCTTCATGTACCCTGCATGATTTGGAGCATCTTATTTTGGTGGTTGAATTGTCGATTCTTCGATGTATTCCATAAATTTGTTTTCAATTAAATTCAAATATGTCCTCTTCTTCCATGCACTAAAGTTTGATGTCCCGACTAGCTTGTTTCTCTCTTTACAACAAGTCATATTGAGAGATTTAAGAAAGGTCATAGATACTTATTTGAGTAGAGTGGATTGCAGCTTCCTTGATGATGACGAAGAAATTAGAAGCTTCTTCTAAGGTAGAAATATTTAATCTAGGTGTTCTTGGATCCTTGATGGTAAAGGATATATTCAAAAGATGACGTCCTCTTCTAACAATGTCTTGAATGTAAATATTTTATGGCAAAGATTATTTTCTTGAAAAGTTGATCCTTTGAATGAGATGAAGATATTTATGGAAAATAGCTTGAGAGTATTCCTTGCAAACTGATTTGACTTTTCACCCAAAACTTGATTCTTACTTCCTAGAGTGTTTCTTTGTCAAGCAGCACTTGATTTTAGCACCTTCACTTTGATTCCATGTTGAGAATTTATAGGGGTGATGTTTAATAAAAAATCTCTTCTTGATATACAACATAATTTCTACATGGTATCAAATATGGATTCACAGTATAGCAAAAATTCGAAGTTGTTTCTTGATGTTCGAATTTGGAGATGAATATAGCATGTTTTATTTAGAATTGAGAAGATGGATAAATGGACTAAGGCTAGAGTATGCCCTGGAAGGAACCTCTAATTTTGTTGCATGGAAGGATCACATGGAGGCGGTATTGGATGAAAATTGTTTTTTATAATACATCGAGTTAGGTGTTGCAAAAACACAAGCATATTATGCCTAGAATGTTACTTAGTGGAAGAAAGATGTGGAAAAAGTGAGGATAATATTATTGGAGGGATTACGTGATCATATTGTCTCAAATATACATGGAAAGGAAACTCCATTCATGATGTGGAAATCACTGTCAGAATTGTTCAAGAATAAGAGTTACCACATGAATCTGGCACTCAAGGATAAACTTCGAAGTACCAAGATGCATAGGAAAGAAACAATTCCATAGTATCTGAGTAGGTTCACACAATTTCACAATGAACTTAGCGGGGTTGGTGTTAATGTCCCGGAAGAATACTTGTTAAGACTAGCCCTTCTGGGCCTTCCAAAGAGTTGGCACAACTATCAAGATTTGGTGAATGGGAGGGAGAAACTATCGAATTGGGAGCGCTTATGGTCCGATTTGGTACAAAAGAAAATAAGGCGGAATACCATAGATGGGACTTCATCCAAGGGCGAGTATGAAGAAAAAATTGCATTCGATAGAAAGGAAAATAAGGGAGAATGGAGGAAATCCCAATCCAAACCAGAATCTAGTCAAGGGGAAAGAAGAAATATTTCTAAAAAATCAAATGTTTCCATTGTCATGAATTCATGCACTATGCCACGAAGTGTCCACACAAGAAGACAACCAAGAAGACCTCAGGAGGATAAATAGGTGAATAGTTGGTTTCACAATTTGAGCTTGAATTTATCCACATTTCATGCATGGCCAACACAATGATGGAGATCATTTGGTACTTGGAATCAGGTTCCTTGTTCCACATGATGAGGAATATATATTTTTTTCAGTGATCTGTAGTAGAAATACTTGCAGATGCACATTGATATGGGGGATACTAGAAGGTACAACATGACTCGGGTTGGCACAAACACCTTTCAGAGGGAGTCAGGATCCCCCCTCAGGCTCAAGGATCTCATGTTCATTCCGGGCCTAAAAAAATCTCTTCTTTGTTGTATTTTTGGAAGACCGTGGATATGATGTGATATTCAGGAAAGGAAAGGAATTTTTGAGACACATAGCCATGGGATAGGTGAAGCAGATCAAGGTTCGGGTGAAGAACCTATACAAGCCAGATGTGGAGGATTGTACTCCATTGAGCATAAAAACAGAGAAGGTGCAGAGCCACGATGTGGGTGAAATTTGGCATATAATACTTGCCCACTTGCATCATGGAGATTTAAATATCATGCAACTAATAACCATAGGCCTTCCCAAAGAAGCACTTGAGAATTATGATGTATGAAAATGATGTACTTTGGGGAAGTACACAAAATCCACTTTCCATGTTCAGGAGAATAAGGCAAATGTGGTCCTTGAAAGTATCCACTCTGATTTCTATGGATCTTTCTCGACGACCTCCACTGAAAATCATATATATATATATTTTTCATCTTTATTGATGAATAATCACAGAAGTGTTGGATCTTCTTCATGCAGAAGAAGGAGGATAATTTCTCCAAGTTCATTGAATTCAAGGCACGGGTGGAGAAAGAAACATGCAAGAAGATGAAGGCTCTCAATAACGATAATGGAGGTGAGTATGTGTCAAATGAGTTTACAAATTTATGTGCAAAATAAGAAATTTGGTGAGACTTTACAACACCCCAAAAACCATAGCAGAAAATGGTGGCTGAGAGGAAGAACCATAGCATTGTGGGAGCAGCGAGGGCGATGTTGAATGACCAAGGCCTAACTTTTCACTTGTGGGCTAAAGCATGCAACACACAAGTATATTTTCATAACGAAATTCCTCATTAGATTTTAGAAATTATTACACTGGAAGAGGTTTTATCGAGGAGGAAGCCAGATGTTTCACACTTCAGGATATTTGGAGCCCCTATCTACTACCATGTATCCAAATATGTCAGGAAGAAGATAGAGCCAATAATAGAGTTGGAGATATTTTGGGGGTACACAGAAACTCCCCATAACTACTGTGTGTAACTTCCATCCCTCAAAATGACAATGGTGTGAAGGGATGTAAAATTTGATGAAGAGAAGGACATGCAGTGCTCTCTTGAGAGGGAGCTTTAGATCCCACCAGAGGAGGAGATTTTAGCTCCAAAGGAGGAACCTCAAGAAATTGTGCAGCAACCAAAAATTGAGTAACATAGAGTGGATACCACCACTCAAGAAGAAAAATGTAGAGAAGCAAGGAAAAGGACCAGGGAAGATGAGATAATTGTGTAGGAGGCAAGGGACAATGTGGGTGTTCCTTCAAATAAGCACAAATAGAGAAGGTCACCATATTAGTACACTGGATACATGGATATGATGATAGATATTGTGGAAACTAAGCCATCCTCATTCGAGGAAGAAGTAGAGAATCCTATATGGGTTGATCCAATGGTGGAGGAGTACAAATAGATAGTCAGAAATGATGTTTGGGAAGTGATAACAAGACCAACAGATAAGTCAGTTATTGGTTCGCGATGGATCTTCAAGGTAAATAAGGTAGCATACGAAAGCATAGAAAATTACAAGGCTATACTTGTGTCCAAGGGATACTCTCAAGTTTAAGGGATTAAATATGAGAAGACATTTGACCCTGTATCAAGATTCTCATCCATCAGATCAATTCTTTCTCTAACTGGTAAGATGGGGTGGACGATCCACCAGATGGATGTGAAAACATCATTAATCGATGGGGTTATTGGAGAGGATGTGTATATCGAACAACGAGAAGGATTCAAGACTTTTGTTAATGATTATTTTGTCTACAAACTCAAATGAGCATTGTATGGTCTCAAGCAAGCACCCTGTGCTTGGTACACAAGTGAAGCATATTCAAACCTCTATCATATTTTGGTAGAAGTTAAATTGTTGATTATTGTCTTATTTTTTGATGATTTTATTTTAACTGGTGATGAACAACTTATCATATCTTACAAGGAGGACATTTCAAGAGAATTTGAAATGAAGGACATGAGACTCATGCACTAGTTCCTCAGATTGGAAGTGTGTAAAGGAGATGAGGAACTATTTGTATCTCAGGGTAAGTATGGTAAGTGTGAATAGAGTGAGGTTATAAAACCTGATTCTGGGCTCATATAAATTGTTCAGAAAAGATGCCATGGGTAGTAGTAGATGTTCATAATAACAAATTGTTGAGTTGTTCATATTATTTAATGAATATGAATGATGTCTTCAAGTTATTAGCAGACGAGCCATGGTTTTCGACCAAATTATTTTGGAGGGTATCAAGAATGTTCTATAGTACCACAAAGTCACTACCCAGTTTGGACTATGGTACTAATGGAAAGAGGGAGTGAAACTAAATGGATTCACAAATGTAGATTTGGTGGGGATTCCATCATACCAAAATAGTACATCAGGTGGAATTTTCAGTGCTGTGTTCACACTGGTTTCTTGGTACAACAAGAAGAAAATATCTATGGCACTTAGCTTGATAGAATAAGAATATATGACTACCAGTAAAGAAACTTGTGAGGCTATATGGATGAGAAAGATACTTGTTGTATTATTTGGTCAGATGATGGATCCCACAGTGATCTATGGTGATTAACAAAGTTTCATCAAGATCTCTGAAAATCCTATTTTTCACGATTGATCCAAGCAAATAGATACTCGATATCACCATATATGGGGTTGTGTGCAGAGGCAGATCATGTTGTTGCATTACATTCCGACAAAGGAACATGATGCAAACATTTTGACAAAGGCCTTGTCAAGAGGGAAGTTCAAAGTTCAACATGTGTAGGATAGGGGTGGTTTATAATCCCTTTCTTGTTGAGAGGGAGTGTTGAATATGTAGCAAGACATTATCAATTTGGTTTTGCCTTGATTAAATTGAGAAAATTAAAATTTACACATCAACAAGTAACTTGGATAATGTTAACTTGAGTAACATGGATTGTGTCACCCAATTTACTAAATAAATTCGAGTTGGATGAGTTAGAGTTCAATTTAGAATGTGTGATTTCCAATTTGTAGCAATCAAGGTCAGTTATCTAAGCTTTTTTTCAATTAAACTAGTTCCAACTGTTGGAAGAACTAGTGGAGGGTCCAGTTGTGTAGTGAGACTTCAATCAAAATCAATGATCATCTAGTTAATTGATCAATCAACATAAAATATCTAGTGCATGCAGAGAATTCAAGTTACCGAGTCAAGATGGAGATTCCAAGGAAGTGTAACATTAGTTGTAGATTAGTTTTGAGTATACATGTGTTGCATGCAGTCACAGGAATGAACTATAGGACTTGCACAATCCAATTGAGGAATTTTCCTAAAAAATAGGGGCTAACTCCTCAAGGAACAACTAAAGGAAATAAGATCTCAAGCCAAGGCAGAAATTGACTAAGTCTGGTGATGAGCACCATCATTAGGTACATTTTAGTGGTTAATTATTACCTTTTTAGCCTAATTATTCTCTCTTTCTCACATTTAATTGCATTATTGTCACATGTTTCTTAGTGAAGATGGTGTATTAACGATTGTCATACTTCGAAGCTTAATGTGATTTAAATGTAGGAAAATCAGGAAGTTTGCACAATGAGGGCTTAGAGTAGAAAAAACAGAGTGATTTTAGGAGGGTTAACCACATCCTTAACTCCTAAAGGAAACCAATATCTCCTTGAGATTATCCTCCAACAACTCGAAATCAGAGACAACCAAGAAAGTGTAAGATCAAGGGGAGCCAAGCTCCACTTCTATTGAGTCCCAAGGGGACAAACACCTACTTTTTAAGGATATTTTGGTAGCTACCCTCTAGCCAAAGTACGAGGTCACTAAGATTCAATTTTTGGACGTAGCTAGAGCACTCTGAGCTATTTTATTATACATTTCTTACTTTCATATCTTATGTACAAGAATGGTTATGAAATAAAATGGGAATTTGGTTTCTTCTCCAGTGAGTTAGTTTCAGGGAGCTGAGCTTGTTGGTTAGGGCCCAATCCATTGGCCTCACTCTCTCTTATGTACTTGTGTGTTCTTTCATGTTGCAGTAGTTAATATATTTCAGTCTCATGTTCAATAGCTTATAAAATCTCAAAAATGTGTGCTAAAGCCCCCCTCTCTCACCTCTTCCATTGGAGCTTGAGGAGGGAATATATTCACCACAGACCAAAATTGATTTTAGTTTATTATTTCTTTGAAAATTTGGATAGGTTTCTTTTCTTATCATGGACATGTTGTAGATGTAGAGGTAGATTTATGTTTCAAATGCATATGTAGGTTCATTTAAATTCAACTCATCTTTTCCTCCTTTGTAATGATAGATATGTCAATGATGAATGCATGAACATGTATTTTTCTTGCAAGTTTGAATAGAGCAGTAGAGGAGAACTTCCTCAACACCATTACCTTCAGTCTCCACCCTTCATCAACCAAATTCTATCCAAGTCACATTCAACCATGTTTTTGGAAATCTCCACCACAATAACGAGAGCCACCTTGGAGGTGTAAGATAGGATTTGTGAAGAGTTATGAGCTTGACCAAGAGTTTGGATACCCTTCATATACCTAGATACACCTTCATTCCACCTGTCCTAACCCTTTCCTCACCATTTCTGGCCTCAAAATACGCTCGACCTTCTTCTTGTAGTGTTTCAGGACATCCTGTAGCACTACAGGAAATCCTATAGAAGATATTATAGGAGCACCAACCACTCACTCCTTTAGCCCAAAATCACTCTTTCACCTCATATAAGCCTATTCCAGCCTCCAACACACCTTCAAATCTGAAACCTTGAGTCAGGAACCCTCTTAGGTCACCTTAGTGCCTCCTTCTTTTGTTGCAAAACAAAATCATTTAAAAGTGTGATTAGCTCATGTATATATGCATTATTAAGCACTGTAGTTAAGCATAAGATAAATAGAACTCAATTAGTCATTTGGTTCAACATGTGTGCCTAGATTAGTTTCCCTTTCTACAAGTTCAATTCAATAATCTAAATTATGAATGCCACTTATTTTAATTTCCTTTCTTGCATTAGCTTAAGTGTTAATTTTTCTTTCTTACAAATATCTAGATGAATCATTATGATTTAGAATAGTTTCTTTCCTTATTGATAGAGTAATGGTCATGATTTGTTTCCAGTCTTAGATTTCATTCACAAGTGTGACGAACTTCCTTTCCTAGAAGTAACCCTAGCAGTGACACATCATTATAGAGCCGATAGTAGGATGGCATAAGTAGAACTCATCTCCTGTGCATATAGCACTGTCACCTATAATTTTGTATGAACCCTAGGTTGATAAAGTAAAGTTGAGTAGCCTCTAGGAGTTGCCACACTCTTGGTGAAATACCAAGGCTCACCACTTTTTGGTGTCGTTTCCACAGGGGTGTCTAACTAGATGTTTTGATTCTTCTTTAGAATTATTTTCTACTTCTATTTTACAATCATTTCCAAAATATTGAAAAATACAAAAAACAATTTTACTTTCATGCCTCGTAGGAGTAGGGATAACCAAGGAAAATTATTACCAAAAAACCCCACATCCCCATAGAGTCACCCTTCAATGTTCTTCAGTGACTGTGAGGTTAAACACACCATAGGTGAACCACTTGAAAACTTTGAAGAACCTTCCGTTACTATGAGGTTAATCAAGGGCCTCACTCATATCAATAGGGTATGAAAGGTGCACCTTACTCCTACTATCATACAAAGTATAATGCACCTATGCAGTCTTGGTACACATGCACTCCTCCATCATGTCCTACACCTCCTACTTGGCCTTACAAACCTCCATATGACCCTCATCCTATGAACAAACCATTCCAACAGTATGTTCCTCAAACACCTCAGTGGAGAAACCCATCACAAGGGTGGATTCCCCACCACAACCAACCACCTAATTTACTACCTCCACCCCAACCTCAACCTCGGATCACCCACTCTACTCCACCTAAGTTGCCTAAGATGCCTGCCCAACCTAATGCGAACCCAAACAACAAGCAAGCACAACAAGTATAGAGTGGGGAAACCTCCATCAAGCATGAGATTGGAAATATGTTGGAGGACTTCAAAGTGAGATGTTTCTCTCCTTTTCTTTGAAAATGGACACAATGGAGATAAAAAGAAAGCAAGATGAATCATATAGTGCCTTGGCTATCTTCTGCTAAGATGTACTAGAAAAAACCCTCGAAATGAATGTCCACTAAATGTCATAGAGGTTTGCTTAACCTGTGAAGAGAATATACCATAGATAAGTGTCCCTTCTTACCTAGGCTCAAATTTGTATATCAAGGTGGGGAAGGGAGCACATCTAGCCCCTGTTTCATAACTGAGGGAGGGCCTGGTACCTCGCCATATCAATAGGGCACTTAAGGTACACCTTAATCCTAATGCATCCTAATGCTAACAACTAGGAATTTAAATGACTACTATGTGCCTTGGTACACATCCACTCCTCCATCATGGGCTACACCTCCACAACCCTCCATATCACCCTCGGCCTGTGAACCAACCATTCCAACAATATCTTCCTTAACCACCTCAATGGAGCAACCCATCACAGTAATTAATGCCCACCAATAAACAAACACCTAATTTACCGCTTCCACCCCAACCTCAACCTCAAGTTACGCATCTCCCGCTTCCATAAAAATTTGATGTGCTCCGCCCACGTCCCCCAACCTAATGCAAACCCAAACAACAAGCAGGAACAACAGGTTTATAGTGGGGAAACATTCTATCCAAATTATGATATGGAGATACATGAGATCAATCTCATGTTTGGAAGAGTACTCCTAGACAATAATCCTCCATCTCCACCTGTAGAGGTTGAGGAGGAAAAATAAAGAGAGCAATACTAAGACTAATCAACCTCCTTTTCCTGAGAGCCTAATCAACCCTAGTTAGCACACCCCATAAGAGAATAAACTTCTGGGAGAACTGAAAAATATGTGTGTGAAAATACCCCTTCTCTGGGCCATTAAGGATGTCCCTATTTACAATAGGCTCATCAAAGAAAATTTATTTAAGAAACCTAGGAGAAATAAGAAAGACACCCCCACCATCAATGTTGTGGGACATCTGTCTAACTTAATGTTGGGAAGGATGATCTTCTCGAATACCTGGACCCCAGAATTCAAGCAGTAGATGTACACTTCGATGGTGTCATAGTCCCCCACACTCTGATTGATCTTGGGGCTGCCATCAATGTGATGAACAAGGAGACTATGCTTAAACTCAACCTCCAAGGAGCATTGAGAAAGACCATCATTGTTCTGCAACTTGCAGACAGATCCAAGGTAGATTTGGAAGGAATTTTTGAGGATGTTATGGTCTCAATCGAATCCTGGGAGAACCCCACAGATTTCCTGGTCCTCCAACCAAAAACCAAATTTAATGAAAATCCTCTCATTTTAGGAAGACCTTGGTTGGCCAGTGGCAATGCTTATGTAAATTGAAGGGCTAGAAACATGACTATAAAGAATGGGCCCTTTTCTAAAAAACTGGTATTATATCCTCCTGCCCAACCTTCCATTGAACATGACCTACCATTATGGTTGGAAGAATAAGAAGAAGAAGATAAAGTGTACAATAACACACCCTACCCCATTTGTACCATAGATATTATTATTAGAGGGGGGAAACCCAATGAGGATGATCTCATCGACCACATCATTCAAAGCCAACCTGCCATTGCCATTCCAATCGATGACATAGTGAGAGAATATGAAAGACACCCTTGGATTGAGCTACACTCAGTTGATTCAACCTTTGAATCCACCAAGGTTGTGGAATTTTTCCCATCAAAATCCCCGAAGATTAAGTCATCCCTCTTAACCAAAGAAGATGAAAAACTATGCGAACTCTAGAAGGAAAACCTTGATTCTTTTGCTTGGGACTACAAAGACACAAAATGGATGCATACATCAGTGTGCACACATCATATTTATATTAAAGAGGGATGAAAGCCTGTGCGAGAGCCCCAAGGAGGATGAACCCAACTCTAAAGGACATAATGAAGGATGAACTCAGAAATTGTTGGATGCAGGTTTCATTTACCCTATATCAAACAGTGAGTGGGTAAATCCTCTTGTCCTAGTCCCGAAGAAGAATGGAAAATGTTGAATTTGTGTTGATTATTGGGAGCTTAACAAAGCCACTAAGAAGGACCATTTCCCTTTCACGATCAAGTCCTAGACATTCTCAGTAGGGAAAGTTTCTTTCCGATACCAGGCATGTAACATCCAACCTACTCTGAGGACTGTGACAAGGCCACTACGTCCATGGGGAACTTTCACTGATGTCTACTGGGTTGTGAAATTCCCCTGCTACGTTCCAGAGAGAAGTCTTGAGAATTTTTTCTAAACTAGTCCATGACTTTGGAGAAATCTACATGGACGATTTCACACCTTCTGTGTATGATTTATAGGAGGCTCTCTCTGGGCATGAGATTGAACAGGTTGGGAGACCAAGTTAGATGTTGCACTCCTTTTCTTTGCAAATGGACACAATGCAGATCAAGAGAAAGCAAGAGGAATCAGAGAGGGCCTTAGCTATCTTCTGCACTAGATGTACCAAAAAAACCCCTCAAAATGAATGTCCAATATATGTCATAGAGGTTTTCTTAGTCTGTGAAGAAAATCATGCCATAGATAAGTGCCCCTCCTTACCTGGGCTCAAATTTGTATATCAAGGTGGTGAAGGAGGACCAAAGAAACAATATTTCATAAATCAGAGGAGGCTTCAAGGGCCCCACTCATATCAGTGGGGCATACAAGGTGCACCTTACTCCTACTATCATACAAACTAGAATGCACCTATGGAGTCTTGGTACACATCCACTCCTCCATCATGGCCTACACCTCCTACTTGGCCTTACACACCTCCATATGACCCTCATCCTATGAACCAACCATTCTAACAGTATGTTCCTCAAACACCTTAGTGGAGAAACCCATCACAAGCGTGGATGCCCCACCACAACCAACCACCTACTTTACTGCCTCCACACCAACCTCAACCTCATCTCACCCACTCTGCTCCAACTAATTTTCCTCATATGCCTGCCCAACCTAATGCGAACCCAAAAAATAAGCAAGCAATCCTGTACCTTATAGTACCTTATAGTACCTATCCGCAATCATGTACCTTATAGTACCTATCCGCAAATTTTCCTTTCCTATACCTTCAGTAGGTTGTACTTGTACTGTACCTTCCACAAACTGTTCTTCTCTTGTACCTTCTGCAATATGTACACTACAATCCACATTCCTTATCCCTAATATCTTGACCAAAAATCTCAGACATGTCTAAATTATGTTCCTGTCATTTATGTGAAGCTTTCTAACCTATTTATAGTTATTTGACCCTATAATTAGTGAACTGTTGGGACATAATTTGAGCCGACCTTTCCATCATTTTTCAAGCTAAATTTACAAGGTTTATCTCCAGCATCTTGTCCACTATTTATAGTTTTTTTTTTATCTTTGTCTCCTTTTCATAATTACATAGTCAACATGAAGACCGACCTAGTTACATTTTACAACACTCCCTCTTAACTAGGGAGGTATTCATATAGTTACATGATCACTTTCAAACTAAATAATCTCATAATAAAACTTGGATTGGTAATCACATCTGTATAGCATCATTTCAACCAGCAGTGTACTAGTGCAAGGCCTTGAATAACAGCCTCATCTCTTCAACGAGACAATGAGCTTCAATGCTGGCAAGACACATGACTTATAGACACCTTCATCATTGTCTCTCCAAGGTACATACTCCACCTGGGTGTTCCCAAAGTATGACCTTACTGGACTATTATTATCTTGGGTAGCTAGGCCTCAAAGAATATCGGTCCTCGACTACTCTTATCTTGAATGCCCTATCACATTCTCAAAGAGTATCGAATTCCAGATGATTACCCAATCCTCCATTCTGTCTTCCGAAGAACAGAATTATGTGTCTATCTCTCCCTCCCAGGGAGGACCTTATTCCACAAGGGAATGTACTCTTTCTTATACAAATAATGTACCTAAGCTCATCCTTAGGAATTACCAAGTTTCTTCCAAGTAAGAAACTTACCATCAGGCTCCCTCTTAATTAGGTACCTCCAGCAACAATGGTGAGACACCTAGCTGCTCATGAAGAATTCATGTTCTCGATTGCATGGATTTCGATATTGAGGAATCTCCAACTTTTACCTTCATAGGGCATAGATCATCTATCACTTCCATATTGATTCATGTTAGCTATCAAAGTGATTCATCAGACTTCCTTTATATGGTCCATTGTTATGTCATGTTGCTTTCATTTGAATAATTTCCAAGGATCATACATCCTTTCTCATGATTAGCAGCCCTGCATAGATTCATCTAGATAAACATATTCATATTAACTTTTAGAATGAAAGTTAGCTTAGTGATTATATTTCACCATGACATCTTCTTGTAGGCATAGGCTTCCTTCATACAGATTGACACATCTCCTAATGATATGCTTTTTTCCAAAGGTATTCTTCTTTACCTCCGTCAGAGTCTACATATCTTTCCAGGAGATCTCTTAGTCACATATGAAATGGTTTCATTTCATATCTCTTCCTCTCTGCACATTTTAGGGACTTCTAACCTTTCTAGTTTCTTGTTCATATACAACCACCTCATATTTCATGAGAACATATTATGTTGATTTCATCTGTCTGTGTACTGAGAGATACTCCTCCATAGATCATACTTCTAAATACATAAGTTCATTACCTGCAACCATATGACATGAATTCACAACATCCAATGTTAGTATATAAATATATAAATACCTTTTTACCCTTTTTCCCTTGAGTCATCCTATTGCAATTTTTAGGAATGAATAGCTTCATTCCCCTGACTTGTTTCATCAATATGTCATCACATCCCAGAAGTATGTTTCTATGATGACCCTTGCTCTTTGATGACTACTTTCTTAAAGTTTGTCAAAGAGTTTTTCCCGAATCTGATTCAGGAGTTCTTTCCATGCTTAGTTCAGGATGCTACATTTCTTCCTATCATGTATCCAACGAAAATCAATTTCTTATTCATAAGCTTGCATGATTTTCCTTGAACTTATTTTCTTTAGCTTCCATTCTTTCGATGATAATAGCTTCCTTTTGTTTCATTATTTGGAGCTGTCCCTTTAGAATTCATCTTTCTTGTAATGTCCAAGTCTTTCCACATTTCCTCAACAATTTTTGAGTCTTTTATCCTACAAATTTTTCCTAGATTTGTCTTTTCCATCTAGGGCATAGAGACCAAGTTAAATGAGGTAATTTTCTGTTTGATTATCTCTTCATCTCAATAAATTGAGATCTTATGAAGATATCCCTTCATTATTTGATACCTCAATTTTGTGAAAATCGGATCTAAGTGACATAACCTTATTTATTGCATAGAATAGTTCTTTCAACTTATCATGTATTCTCTTGATGTCTCCAATTCTTCATAGACAGAGGGATGTAAGGACTTTGACTGATTGCATAAGAATAATTTGAGCCCTTCTATCCCTTTCCATGTATTTAGATAAATCTTAACCTTTATAGGCTTTCCATGAATTTACTTTCTTCGAGGATTGTGACTATCCTCCTTATGCAAGGATTCTTGGTAGCCTAACCAACTCATAGATCTCCCTTAAAAAAAAAAAAGGCATTTAACTAAAATTTGATTATATAATGAAAAATACTTACTTGATAAGTGAAGATAAAGTCTTCAGCTTGATTTCTTCGATGGCGGTGAAGAAGATATGTGTTAGTGCTTTCTCTTTTGATGATCTTCTTTGAGGATAAGGGGAGGATCCTTGCTTTAATGAGAGGTAATCTTGCCTTAATGAAAATTCCCTTTAGTTTTCTAGCCTTCTTCCTTTATGACATAACTGATATTGTATCAAGATTTTATTTGTGGTTAGACCTCCTTGTAGTTATATTGTCAAGACCTTATTTTGTGAGAGCACTGAGATCACTTTTTACTTCTTTTCATAATACCGAGGTATTATTACGTCATTGAAATATTTCCTTTAAGATAGCACTGATACTATAAGTGAAAGCACCAAAATATAACATCAAAACATGTGACTATTATGGAATGTTATTGAGGTAGCATCGTTATTCTTTCACTGTTGATTGGAGCTGAAGTAGCATAGAACCAAGTTGTAACATATCACCGAAATACTTTTTAGTATTTTCACTGTGATCTGCACTAGGTATGCAAGGAGAATTGATGTGATTCCACTGATCTGAAAAACACTTCTGAAATTAGCCCAGGATTTTCTGAGGATGATCTGAATTGTAAACTGTGACATTTGGACTGTAATTTCCTCCCGAAATATCAGAGAATTAGATGCCCTTCCTTAACTGTCACCTTAGCTCCGATACCATGTTGAGTATTTGTAGGGCTTGAGATTAATACAAATGAATTTCTTGAAGTTTAGTTAGGAAGGTAAATCTCTAATTTACCTTCCTTACTTTCTCACACATTTAAATCAGCCTTTCTTCTTATAATCACTATCTTTGAATTTGGAAAATTCCTTTCTTCAAACTCAGAAATGTTTGCATTGTACCCTTCCTGCACCTATCCACAGTTTTTCTACACCATTCCGCAATCTTGCTGCACCATACCACAATCCTGTACCTTGCTATACCTATCTGCAAACTATCCTTTCCTGTACCTTCCACAGAGTGTACTTCTACTGTACCTTCCACAAATTGTTCTTCTCCTATACCTTCCATAGATTGTTCTTCTCCTGTACCTTCCACAATATTTACACTATAATCCGCATTCCTTATCCCTCAGATCTCGACCAAAAATCTCAGACATTTATAAATTTTGTTCCTGTCATTTATGCGAATTTTTCTGGCCTATTTATAGTTATTCGACCCTATAATTAGTGAACTATTGGAACATAATTTGAGTCGACCTTTCCAGCATTTTTCAAGCCAACTTTACAAGGTTTATCTTAAGCATATTTTCCACTTTCTATAGGTTGTTTATCTTTGTGTCCTTCTTTTCATAATTACATAGTCAACATGAAGACCGACCTACTTACATTTTACAACACTCCATTCCATAAAACAAGTTCACGCATTATATTACTAGTTATCAGACCTTTTTACATACTGACCATGCTGCCATAAAGTACTTAATGAATAAAATAGATGTTAATGCTAGAATAATTAGATGGTTGTATTTATTGCAACAGTTTCATTTGATAATTGTGGATAACTCGTGAAAGGAAAATTTTGTTGTAGATTTCTTACCTAGACTAACTTTATCTGTAGATGAGGAAGGAATGGTGGATGAAGAGCTTCCAGATGAACATCCATCTGCTATCTCAACACTCTCTCCTTAGTTTTGTGACATAAGTAACTACTTGGTCACTGAGAGGTTTCATCCAAACCTTTCATCCAAATAAAAGAGAAAGATTATTAACAAAATCACCCCTTTCACTTGGATTGGTGGAAATCTCTTCAAATCAGGTCTCGATCAAATTATTATAAGATGTGTGAGGGAAGAGGAGGTCTTTGAAATCCTCTCAACATGTCATGATGGTCCCTCTGGGGGTCAGTTTTCTGCTAGGAGGACAAAATTCAAATATTTTCAAGTAGGATACTATTGGCCTACCCTCCACCAAGATTTCAAGAGATACACCAGTAGATGTGATCAGTGTTATAGGATGGGAGACCTAAATGAAGGGGTGAAATGCCTTTGAAACCTCAGGTGGATTTAGAGCCATTTTAAAAGTGGGGCATTGATGGGCTCATTGATCCACCATCCAGTCATAAGAGGTATATCATAGTCTGCACCGATTACTTGACCAAGTGCACGGAAACAAGGGTTGTGAAGGCAACAACATTAGAGAAGGTAGCTGATTTTTTGAGAGAAAATGTGTTCTAGATAGGTAGTCACTGATCATGGGGTTCAATTTACATCCCATCTCATTAAGAACCTCGTGAGGTAGCACAAGATAAAGCACAAGACTTCCACTGCCTATCATCCTCAAGAAAATGTCTAGGTGGAAGTGAAAAATAGAGCCTTGGAAAACATCCTCACCAAGGTTGTGAGTAGAAACAGTAAATATTGGGCAGACAGATTGGTGGAAGGCACTTAGGATTACAATACCACCTGGAAGACAACTACAGAGTTTACTCCATATGATATAGTTTATGAGAAGAAATCTTTGCTTTCCATTGAGTTTGAGTATAACACCATGAGGATGGAAACTTAGTTGGAATTGGATGTTAGAAAGGCACAAAAAGAAAGGTTTCTACAAACAAATGGTTTGGTTGAATTTATAATGGAGACCCTCCTTCACAAAAAGTTAATATAGCTCAAAAGGAAACTTTGGCATGCCAAGCACATAAAAGAAAAGACATTTCAGGAAGGAGATTGGGAATTTCTCTATGACTTCATATTCAAGGAATTCAAGGGAAAGCTTATGACTAGGTGTCTAGGACCTTATCAAGTGGAGAAATTCCATGAAAATGGAGTTGTTTAGATCAAAATCATAGATGAGGAGGGGATCCCTCTGCTTGTCAATGGTTACAGGCTAAAAATCTACAAGAAGCCCCTCTCTAAGGCTGAATTTATTAATTCAATAAACATGGAGGTGAATGTGATTGGGAGCTCCATAGTTTTCAACCCCTCACCTTCCTAGAAAAAGAAAAAATAAGAAAAAATAAAAAGGTTTGGGTGAAAACCTTTCTGAGGCATGCAAGGCCAAATCCTGGGTTGAAAACCTCCATGAGGCAATCTTGGAGCAGAAAAAAAGAGAAATAAAACAGAGAAACAAAATATCCTTGGGTGAAAACCTCTTTTAGAAACCCAAGGGAGGCTTGTGGGTTGAAAACATCTGCTGAGGCATCCCACCCATCTTCAAAAAAATAAGAAGAGAAAAAAACAAAAAAATGAAAGAGAAAAAGGAATGAAACAACACCTATGCACTAACCTGCTTCTTATTTACAGGTTAGCTGATCAGAGACAATTTAGGAAAAGGGATCATATTCCATTCTCTCTTTCTCTCTTTGTTCTACCTATCCAACTCCATGTCCAATGCGAGTATGCATCCATTTATCAATTTCTCCCCCTAGGTGAGAAAAAGTTTCATGTTTTTCTTACTCTCTGCAGTGCTACATGATGTCCTAGGCTGCTACAAGATTTCCTGTAGTGATACAAGAAACATTGTAATGCTACAGGGAAGTCATCAGAGGAGGAAAAATATCACTCACGGACATCTAACCATCAAGAAGACATAAAAAATATATTTTTTTACCTATACCTACCACTCCTAACCATCAATCCACTCCATGCATAAATATTCACTCACTAAACCCTCTATGTCGCCACTGTAAGCTAGTTTAGCCAAATCCTCACATAGGGCCTCTCCTCTCATACACTCCTCCACTTCACCACTCCATTCACTTCTTAACACCATCCCTAGTATACTTTCACTACTTCTCTTCATTCCTTAGCTCAGTGGAGCTCCAAAACTGCATTAAGGGGATTGCTTCAAGAAGATGATCGCTTGCTGCAGCAATTCTGCACATGCAACCAACACATCAAGTAAGCACGATGTAGTTGATGAATATGGCTCTAGATAATCACCATAGGAATACAAAAGGGAAGCCACGCCATAAGAAACACATGAGTGTCTCCATGAGGCACCTAAAAAAAAATCAATAAGAAAAAGAAATAAGAAGCTCACTAAGAAAAATAAGATTCTCACTCAGAAAATAAAATAAATATAAATAAAAAAAACACAAAAAGGAAACAAATCACTGATTTCCATCACCATGATCTAGCTCCCTGCATCAAAGGATCCTACCACTCATTATAATTAGGTAGGCTCAGGTATGGCTCCCTCACCCTCTTGGAATGCATTATTTGGCTAAAATGAGTTAATGTCAAGAATATAGAGTTTAATAGGAAAATAGGTGGCCAGTTAACTTAGCCACCCTCGAAGAGTTAAAGTAAAGAGTTAGTGGGGTTTTTATGCCAAAAGGATATGTCACATCAGTTAAGAGAGAGATCACGAGGAGTGGGAGTTGATTCCAATGTAGATGGGAATGATTGGCTTGAGTGGGACCAATAGTCAAAATGAGGAAACCGCGTGCCAAATCCACATCACCACTATGCTCCAGGTCCACTTGATTTGGAATAAAAGGTGTACATTGAATAATTCTCCCACATTCTATTGTGCATTAAAATATTTTTTAGAGAAGGAAAGAGACATGAGCCATGGAGGAGCAACAATTCATGGTCGATTTTTTCATTCAAGGCCGTCTTACAAGAAAGTCTGCTGGTGCTACAGGAAGTTTCTAGGGAGGCCACGTAGTGTTAGAAAGTGTCATGAGAGTAGCCCTCAGTGTATTGGCACCCCAGCACCATCCTTCAAGCAAGAAAACATCAGAGTTGCATCAGTAAGAGGACATCACGCCACCAATTGTTTCATGAAAATTTACACACAGCCAAACCATAATTCAGAAATTTAAGAGGTTTTTCAGAGAAGTAGGGGTAAGAAAATCATATTTTGTGTTAAGTTGAAACCTTTGGGGTCCCATATCACAAGTGCTTTTGGACACAAGCCAGAAAACCATCTCTCTAACACAGTCACAGGATGGGGGGGGAGTTTAATACAAGGGAGCCCACTGACATAAAAATAATTAGAATACGCCCTCATGCAGTTGAAATATTTAGAAATACCCAGTGGTTGGGGTTCTTTGAGCTCACCAAAGGCTTTGATGATGAAGTGGCTCGATAATTTGCTGTAGAATTTCACTCCCAAGCAGATGATAGGGCCACCACAATGGTTAGAGTGCTAGTAATTACCACAACCCCTGAGCTTATTAGTAGAGTCGCAACCTTACCTCTAGGAGTTAAGTGGAACAGAGAGGATAGAGTCTCTAGCTCCGCCTCTAAGAAGATTTTATTCTTGCTTAATGAAGAATACATTGAAGATAAGAAAGGGGTGAGAAGGGAAAGTCTCCCTTACCCATGGGATGAGGTAGCATACCATATCATGAGATATATTTCTCGTGAGGGAAGAATAATTGTGTTATAGGGATACCATTTTAGATTATTGCATGAGAATAGATTCAAATGATATCTTCCCCTATAGCAGAGATTAAAAATACTATACTTCCTCCCACATTCAATCAGGGATATGAGCTAGATAATAAGGGAGAGAAAGTATTAATGCCTTGCTCACCATGGTCTCATTAAACTCATAGTGGGAGATACTCTCAACGGACTTAACATCCATGTATCTTGTTCCACCTTCATAGAAATGGACAAAGAAGCATTGATTGGGACACAAGATATCACTCCAGGATACGCCCCTGCCTCTACCCTTGGATAAAGGGGTACCAAAGAAGAAGAGGAAGGGACTGAGAAGATAGAGGAAGAAGAGGAAGAATAGGAATAAGAGAAAGTGGAAACATAGGTAGAACCCACATAAAATATAGGATCATATGAAGGGAAAGAGGAGGAGGAAAACAAAGATGAAGAGAAGTAAGGAAAGCCAGAAGAGGAGGAGATGCTAGACCCCAAGCTGAGCACTGATATCTCTCCTAAAAAAACCAACATGTAGAAATTTGAATAATTGATATATTATTCACCGAGATTCTCTTGATCACACACTATTTGACTTCATGCACAATACACAATCTCTTCTACCATTGATCATCACATGCGGAAATAAAATCAATTGCATGCACACATTAAAGCCATACAAAATTCACACATATGAACACAGTATGTAATGGGAAAGCTTAAATATGAAAACCCCCAACTATCTGTATATTATATATGTCATAGAGATCATGTAAAAATTGTTATACAAAGCTCCTCACAAGCTCTCAGTATAATCTCCACTTGCTACACACTAGTCAGGCCCGATCTTGCAAATCCCATGCATCGATCTTTGCCAGCCTTTAGCCTGCCTCTACTGTGCAATCCCTGCCGAAGAATGCCTCTTGATGAGTTTGAATTACCCCAGCCTTTCTCACGCAGTCTTTATAGGCATATCTACTGAGTGTTGGATGCAAACCATGCATCACTTATAGTCACAACTGATAGTCATACTTGCCCTTTCACCTATCTTTGCACTGGTCTCCACTGAAACTGTCCATGCACTGAAGTTAACTGATGTATTCTTTAATTGATTAATGAGTTTATAATTAGTGAATTAATTAATAATTAATTCACACCACTCTCACTAATTGTATCAATCAGTTAAACTAGATACAAATAGCTCAATTATGTTTAGATTAGTTAAACTGAACACAACTCCATTAACTCCTCAATCAACTCCACCAAACTCTGTCACATGAGTTCTAACTGAAGTATCCATGCAATAGATCCACTTAACCCTCAGGAATAGCGTAATTCCTTCTGTCAGCTCCTGTGCCACATCTGTGCACTTAACTGAAGTGCTCCAAGAGAATAAGATAATGTTTATAGTCCAAATATTATTAAGAGCTAATAATACTCGACATATCTATTTTTAGACTGGCAATCTAAAAATAGATTCCGCCCAATATGTCTAAAAATAGAAGTCCATCTATTTTTCCAACTTGACCAACCATCCACAAATAGCATCCTGCAACTCATAGAATATGATCGACATGTCTAAAAATAGACATAGTCTAAAAATAGACTTTGCGACAAAAAATCACCTATGTGGGCCCCACCCAGTTTAGGTGATCACTTTCCAACTAGGATCAGGAATGATGTTTTAGGATGCCTCCTTCGTTGTTTCTTGTTGCAATCTTCAACAATCCCTCTCAACAAGAAAGTATTGTCTTTGCATGCGACATGCAACTCCATGCATTTGCCCTAAAACCTTCACAAGCGCCATGCAACTCCATGCATCTGCTCTGCAACTGCTCTAAAACTGAATAGGCTCCAAACAACTCAATAAATTTGATGCATATATCATAAAAGTCTTCGAATTCTACTGGTACCAACTGCACATGTCATCAGGAACCATTGCGTTGTTGAACTCTTGCACCCATGCACTCTGCACTTGTTGTCAACTCTGATCCGTGCTCCAGTATCCGGCACTGTCACATTTATCTGCCTGCATCAATCCAACTGATCATGCTACTGCTGCTCTATGTGTGGGCACCTCGTAGCCAGGCTCAATTCATGAGATCCACACCATATCCATGAATCTTGCCCAGAAATCTCCTCTTGGGATTAATCATGCATGTCGCCCCACCTTTCACCTGGTGGTATAGCTGCATGCACTCCCCCTACCCATCTGACATGAAATTTCTCTGCATGAGTGGTTTCTTCCAATCCATGATCCTCATCTTGTGGTTTCTCCACATCCTGAGGTTCACTCTTACTTGCATGCAAAACTTGCTCCCTCTCAAGCATCAATTGCATGTCTTTCTTACACTTCCGAATAGTAGGAAGCTTCGTAGACATCCCATCTACTTCAAGTCTGTAGAGATTCTTGGCTTGAATCCAAACCTTATTGACTTGTCCTTCCTCGTCCAATTAACTTCACACTGTATTTTAATTCTATGTTTTAACAGTGAAACTCATGTAAGCACCTTTTAAAACACCACAACTTTCCCTCTATTTTTAACACCATTTTTATATCCATAAGCCTTCAGTTGCTTTCCCACTGTACTTAAAACCATGCCTCTGTTCCTGGCCCTTTGCTGTTTAGATGAAGGAGGCCTTCAACTAATGACTTGACCATCTAATCATGTATGGAGGAGGTTTTCTCAGTATTTCAACCCTCTTCTCATGTAGGGAGGAGCTTTTCTCAGTCTTTCCATTTCATCTGCTTTCAAACAGTGTTTTCTTTCCTTTCACTTCCTATTCACGCTTAAGAAAATAAAATTGACAAGTTTATAATATGCCATGAAGGGAATTTCTATGAGACATATAATCCTGCTATAAAATAACTTTATTTTTTCTCTAGACAATCAGAGGCAGCCTGGCCAGTATCTGCAGAGAATTTCTTGTTATTCATAAGTCACTAACCTTTGACTATGTTTGAAGGAGCTTATTGAAATAAATCTCTATCCTGTAGCTACATCCCAGGCTCAAAACCACATGAGAAGCAGTTATCTTCTCATGTTAAGTTTAATAATGTCTTCTGGAACACTGGTACACTTATGCTCTTGAAAGAGACATTGAAACACTGTAAGTCTACCTAACATCAATTTAACATGTGGCATATGTATTGCTGAGACCTCAAGGCTTGTTAGTGGTGTGACCTAAGGGTGTAAACAAGCTTTATTTGCAGAATAGGAAGGTCCTCTAGGACTGGTTGATATTAGATAGAGGTTCTTTTGGCTTTAGGATATTTTGCCAAGGGAGGATTGCCTAAAGTGCCACTACCTAACTTAGGGGAGACTTTTTGGACAGATTTGGATTATTCTCTTTGGAGCTGATGGACAAGCTTGTATGGCTGAGGCTAGATAGGGCTTGATAATAAGGTTTTATCTCGTCATGGGATGATTGAAAAGGTTAGGAGGGAAAAAATGTTTATGAGAATTTTCTAGCTGACAAATTTGACATATTGGAGATCAGCTGCTAGAAAACTTTGCTTTAACAACTAGTCATCATGAATAGGTGAAAAATACTAATGACTAACACTTGGAAGAATTTTTTTGGGATCCTGAGCATTTATTGTTCAAAGTATGCATGTTATTGGAGAAGGGAAGGTCGATTAACCAGTTTCTTTGGATGAAGTCCTTGAAGTGGTTGCATTCCATCTCTAACTTAGCTCATCCTCTTATCTTTTCTTCTAGCTTGGTGATCATATTGAAGCCTCCTCCAGTTATCCAGAGAGGATATAATATGTTGGAGTTTAGAATTTCCATGGTGGTTAGCAATGCCATCTTGTGCATCGGGACTTGTGGGAAGTACACATTGGAAAGGTGACCATGAATGTTGGATCCAAGAAGATGGAAAGTGGCTTGTATGGGATTATGAGAGGCATGGAAATCGTTGAGTGAAATTGCCTGTTGATCCCAGGAAATGGAAAGGCCTCCTGAGGCACTAGATGCATCGAATACAACGGAGTGATAGCCATGCCAAGCTTTGGAGATGATAGAGCCAAGGGTGTTTGATGTAGGAGCATCAGAACTAGCCAGCAATGTGGAAAATTGTCCACATGTTGTGGTTTGACAGGGTGAATTTCATTACTGTTTGTTCAATTTCAATTTTACTGAGGAGGTCGATTCCTCACATAGTTTGTTATTATTGTAATGAAGGTGACTGTTTTGTTTGAGATTTAGTGATAAGATTTATTAAATGAGTGTAACCGTGAGTGAGAAAATAGGAGATTATGTTATCTGTTGGTTAGAGAAATTAGTGGAAGAAATATAGAAGAAAAGGTAATAAACGAAGAGATTTCTTTGTAGAAAGATAGATTATGTTGTGGATGATTTAGTCACCCTCCTAGCATTTGTGAGTCAGCTTATGCATCAGTTATTCTTAGACATCTTAATATAGCAAGGAGTCCTTTATAGTTTGGGTTGTCACCATAACCTTTACTACAATCTCCGCTTTAAGCAAATCTTGTTTAAATAGATTGAATTGGTCCCAATTCTCTTTCAGTGGCTGATACACAGATAGGAATAAAGTAAAGACATCAGGTAAAACTTCAGCATGATAGTATCAGACAGCTAAGAGACCGCTTTACTGTAAAGAGGGCCGATTCAAGTAATATATTACAGAAATTAGATATCAAGGAGTGCGGGCAGGAAGGAAACATGAGAAGATATTATTGACAAAAGGGCGCATCAATTTACGAATCCTTAAGCCATTAATATAGCAGAAATTATGAAAGGAGTGAACATGGAACAGCATACCACTTCTAGGCCTATTTAAAGCGCTTGACCAATTCCAGAAAGGGCACCATTTAAGATGAATCCTTACTGCAAATTAGTGAGCCACTCGCATTCTAGAACATGATACAAGAAGAAAGTTTGCATGAAAAAGGATGATATATTAACACATGAGAGAAATTACATACTGCAATATATCAAAGACCAGAATCCTCAATACAGTCATAACCCCTCCTCACTGAGACCCAACGGGCTCTGAAACTTCATACAGAAATGTCACAAGATGGATACAATAGTCTTCTCGCTGCACAGCTTGCTTACAGAAATCTGGAACCCTAACAATGTCTTCTTTTCTGATATTTATAGAGAGAAGAGAAACTTCTGGAGGGAGAGGTAGGTATCCACACTTATTATTCTAAATTGAAAAATAATGGCGGGGAACCCTCACGCCTTCTTCATGAATGACTAGCTATAAATGAATATACCTAACGACCTGTATACAGAAATTAATGCCGGGAGATAAAAATCTCCTTATGTACAAAACGAAAATAATAAAATATATACATCGGGATGCTTTTAGCTGAAGAAAAATCTGATGCCGTGAGGGGCCTGAGCTGGCCTGCAACCCTGGTACTGTACTTTTGGCCTTTGAATTCTGAATTTGAAGTCTGAACCTTAAATGCGGGGCGAAACTCTTTGGAGGGTTCTATAGCTCTCTGCCTGTATTTTCTTTAACAACAGTCACTTCATGTACCGGCTTCAGCTCTTTTTATTTAATTTCGCCCACAGGAGATCGCCTTCTGGTATGTTCTTGATCCTCTGAAATGGAGGCGACAGATTGATATGCCCCCTGATGCTTGATTTGAAAACCTGCAAAAACCCTGAAAATGTTAGAAAAACCCAACCAGGGTGAAGGCGGGGGGTGACGGAGGTGGGAATGGATGAAACGACACAAACAAAGGTCAAAACGGGAACATACAGGGAAGCGGGAGCAGACGATGGAAGTTTTTATGAACGGGCGAAATAAGACAGAGTAGGGTCGTGAAGGAAAAATAGCGGTGGATTATGAATCAAACATATAAAACACACGCATATATATACATATTGGCGCGAGGGTATAATATGAGCGCACGGGGGAAAAGACACATAGGCGAGCGGAGGACACACAAGAGACGACGTGGCGAGTGGATTGATGGACAGGGGGGTGTGAAACAATGACACGGTGGCAGACTGTGGGACGCGGCGGGACATGACAATGAGCGATCAGTTCTAGGACACATCAGCCGTCGGATGGAGGTAGGCAGATCGGACGGAGCTGGTGGATCCCGCTGCGTGGACATCGACCGAAGATTAATGCGCGGGGAGAGAGCGGTTTCCCGCTCGTACAAAGGACGCGTGGCATTCCTTGTGTGGGATCGCTGGTCCCGCGGTAAATACCGCCAGCCGACAAAAGCGGTGCGGGGGAAAGACCGGTGGTTTCACTGTGCGCCAGGGCCGTAGGCAGGGTCCACACTCCTTGATCTATGCCGTTGATTGAACATGGATCGGACGGCTGCTATGGCACCGGGGAAATAAATGATAAGCCCCTTGTTCTCCCGGCCCATGGTCCTGTAGTTTGGGTCATATGAAAATTTAAGCGGGAGGAGCTAAGGTTTAAGGGGCTTCGGCCCAATATATATATATATAATATGTATTTTAAACGTTATAGAGCAGATTTTCCGTCGGAGATGTCAGGATTAGACGGGGCCCAGGGGTTTTTGCTCCCAAGAACATTAAAAATGGAGAAGGAGGTGGCCGAAATTTAAATAAGGAAAGGGAATATGTACAACACTGGCTCCAGTTGGGGACGGCATGCTCACCCTCAGGCATGTCGAGAACACGCAGACCATACAAAATTTGCATTCCGCTGTTCAATTTCCGCTACGCTTGCTCTTCAGGTAACTGTTAGTATTCTCCCTTTTCCTGATAGAAGATAGAAAACCAAAACAGCTTATGTACAGTATATACAGTGGAGTGTTTCCAACCTGGGTCAAAATTGAAAATATGGCTTGAGGAATTGGCCGTTCACGGGGGCATCCAACAATTCGCCCTGTAGATTTTCTAAATAGAAAGTGTTATTTCCTCCCAGCGTGACTATTTTGAACGGCCCAAACCATAATGGATCGAATTTAGCATGCTTGCCCTTTTCTGCTCTACGAACATCCCATCTGAGGACCAGGTCTCCAATTTGGAAATTTCTATCCTTCGCGTGCTGATCAAAAACCTTTTTCATTTTTTCCTGGTATTCTATTAGTTTCTGGTTTACCTGGTTCCTCGTCTCCTCCAATTCAACCAGCTGATAAATTCTCCTGGTCATCTCGTCTGGTTCTTCTTGATTTTCCTGCATAAAACGTGCCACTGGCAGTTCTAATTGCACAGGAAACACTGCGGCCCGCCCATACACCAGCTCATATGGAGACTTGCCTGTTGCTCTTTTTCTTGTTATCCTATTTGCCCACAGAGCAAATTTTAACTGAGAATCCCAGTTCTTCTGATTTTCAGCTATTGTTTTCTTGAGGGCCCTCACCAGGGTTTTATTGGATGATTCTGCTAGACCGTTCCCCTGGGGATAATATGCTGTGGAATGGGTTAATACAATATTATATCTTTGACAGAAATTTACAAATCTGGCAGACTTAAAAGCTTGAGCATTATCGGTTACAATTCTTGCAGGACAGCCAAACCTAGATATGATATTGTCTTCTAAAAAATTCATGATTACAGCATCTGTAGCCCTTCTTGTAGGTATGGCTTCCACCCATTTAGTAAAATAATCTGTAGCTGTCAGTATCCATTTATGTTGGCCACTTGATGGGGGGTGTATTTCTCCTATAAAGTCTAATCCCCATTTCTGAAAAGGTTCGTTTACATGCACTGGAATCAAGGGCAAAGATGCTAACTTCTGTCTTTCTGCAAACCTTTGACATTTGTCACATGTTCTGACCCAAGCAAATGTATCTGAATATAATTTTGGCCAGTAGAAACCAGCCTTCAAGATTTTATTGGTAGTAGTCCTCCAGCTGTAGTGTCCTCCACATATTCCTTCATGGAATTCTGTCATTATATTATGCACCTCATTTTCTGTGAGGCATAGCAGTAAGATACCCAAAGGGTCTCTCCAATACAGCTGTCCATTGGCAATGACATACTTCTGAGATCTCATCCTCACAGCTCTGTATGCTGCCTTATCACATCCTGGAGGACAGCTGAGTGTCAACAGGTATTCAACTATTTTCTTATACCATGGACTAGTCAGATACTTCACATGTACCTTTTGTGTGGCCATTTCTAGTCCATGTTGCTCCTCTCCTTTTTCTGATTCTTCATTTGCCATCATGGATAAATTAATGCCCAGAGCTTGATGATTAGATTCAGATAACATCTTGGAAAGTCCCTGTCCTTTGATCAATTTAGTAGGCTTTATGTCTAGATCATACTCCTGGATTTTTGCAATCCATCTTCCCCTTCTGCCCTCACTGTCTCCCTGAACTAGAATATCTTTTACAGCTGCTGTGGGAACATAAGCAGTAATATGGGATTGCAAAATATAAACTCTGAAAGCTCTAAGGGACTTTACCAGGGCATACGCCTGCTTCTCCAGTATATTATACTTTAGTTCAGCATCATATAACACCTGACTGAAAAATGCTATGGGCTGTTCATATCCTTCTTCATTTTTCTGCAATAGCACTCCAGCAATTTGTATGTGGTGAAGCAAATGAAAATACCATGAATGGCTTACTGTAATCTGGTCCTGCTAGCACAGGAGCTTCGGCAAATGCTTGTTTAATTCTTGTAAATGCATCTCTAGACTCCTGGGACCACTTAACTTCACTGTCCTTTTTCAACATATTGGTAATGTGCCTAACTATCTCTGCATAGTTAGGAATGAATCTCCACAAAAAGTTTATTCGCCCCAAAAACACCTGTACTTCTTTCTTATTTCTTGGTAAAGAAATGCTATTTATTACTTCAACTCTCTTAGGATCAATTTTTACACCATCCTTAGTCACAATATGTCCTAAGAGTTTCCCTTCATCTAAAGCTAACAGAGATTTTTGAGGGTTAAGAGAAAGGCCGTACCTTCTGCACTTCTCAAAAGTTCTTCTTAAGTGTATAATATGCTCATCATCACTCTTTGAAAACACCGTGATATCATCGAGGTACACTACCAGAAACTTGTCCTGTTCTCCAACGAAGGCTATATCCATTGCCCTTTGAAAAGTAGCACCTGCATTAATCAGTCCAAATGGCATCCTTGCATACATAAAGGTTCCCCATGGAGTGGTGAACGCAGTCTTCTTCTGATCTTCTGGAAAAACGGCTACCTGATTATAGCCTGAGAATCCATCCATCATTGACATTCTGGATGCTCCCACCACCTTCTGCAGAATATGATCCATTTTAGGCAGCGGATAGTTGTCTTTGAGAGATGCTCTATTCAAATTTCTGAAGTCTACACATAGCCTGATTTCTCCGTTCTTCTTTCTGACAGGGACAAGATTCGCTATCCATTCTGAGTACCTCAAGGGCACAATTATTTTGGCCTTCAACAATTTTTTGATCTCTTTCTCAATTGAGGGAAGAAGCAGGGGATTAATCTGCCTGAGCTTCTGTTTGTATGGCTTTGCATCTTCCCTGAGTGGAATCTTGTGTTGTATAATATTTACATCAAAAGTTTTTAGGTCTTCATAGGACCAGGCAAAAACATCTTTATAAGACTGAAATAACTTCAAATACTTTTCTTTATATTCTTCTGAGATACCTTTAGATAATTTAACAATCTTGGGATCAGTAGCAGTACCCAGATTTAAATCTCTCATTTGATCTTCTTCAACTGCTTTATTTGCCTGCAAGGGGACATCATTCTTATTGAATAGTCTTTCTAGAGGTACTAGTCCTCTAGGGATGACATTTCCTTTTAACTGCAATACTCTGTTTCCTGCTATATTCTCTTCCCATTTACCTTCAGCAATATTTTCAGCTTCTTCCTCCTCATCATCATCAATTTCCATACCTGTGAATTCTCCCACTGTCTCCATGAATCTCTTCATTTGTTCATCATCTTCAAAGACCTGCCAGTGCTTTATATTGTCTGGGATAGATGGTCTGTAACGTACCTCTACTTCATATCTTAACAATGGGCTCTGAGGAGGTCGGAACGTACTAGCAGCCACAGCAAGAGAGTCTGCTATTCTGTTATGCTCCCGGGGCATGAAATGTATACTAAATGCTAAGAAGAAATTTTCTATCATGTCCCATACTTCATTCCTATATGCTCTGAGCTGAGGATGCTTAGTTTGGCATTCATTCTTGATCTGTCTCACTACTAGCTCAGAGTCTCCAAATACTTTCAGACATTGGATGCCCATGTTTTTAGCTGTCTGTAGACCCAATAACAAAGCTTCGTATTCAACTACATTGTTTGTAGTTTCATACTCTAATTTAAAAGACAACGGCACCCATTTTCCTGTGGGGGAGATTAACAATACCCCAGCTCCATTACCTTCCCTGGAATTTTCTCCATCAAAATGCAAAGTCCATACCTGTGATTCCTGGCCTTCCTTGGATTGCTCGGCTTGGAATTGACCAGGGGGGGACTCATGTGCATAGTCTTGGCTTTCTTCTAACACAAAACATGAGAAGTCACCCTCTTTATTATAAACTGGAGAGTTATCCGAGCAATCAGCAGTGGTCACCATTTTAACAAATCTGGTCTCCCTATAAAGCCTCCTCTCCTGACCACCAAAGCCTGGGATAGTGGCATATGTCAGGTCTAATTTGATTGATCCCCCAATCTTAGTACCCCAGGACCTTGACAACAGCATGCCAAAGCGAGCTGGGATATCTGCGACCACAATGTCCATGACCACGCTTTTTGCTGGGATTTGAGCTAGATTGACCACTAAATCTTTAATCATTCCCAAGAATTTAACCCTTTTAGAATCAAATGAATATAAATCTTTATAAGTCCTTGTAATCTGTAGCCCTAGTTGCTCCATGACAGACAAGGGCATAAAATTATGGGAAGCTCCAGAATCTAGCATACAATTATGAAGCAGCAGGTCATGAATGACTAGGGACACATAAAAGGGAGGAGTTGAAGGGTCTATCTCCTCAACGTGTGGGCCAAAGACTACCATGGGTCTTTCTTCCTGAAGATTTAGACTATCAGGTACAATTTGTGGTTCAGGAATAGGCATGAAAGAGGTGACCTGAGACTGATATACAGGCTGCTTCAACAGCTCAGTCAGAGGAACAAGAATCTTAATCTTTTCGAGCTCTTTTTGCAAATTAAAAGCAGATGCGGACTTTTCTATCATTACTTCTTTTGACTCCTTATTCTCAACTGAGGACTTGACTTCTTGGGACACTGGCTCAGCATTAGGAGGGCTGACTGCTTTGGAAGAAGAAGGAATTTGATCATTTAACTGCAAGGGGGTATTTAGAAAATTCTTACCTTTTTCAACATTCTTTTTGGTTGTTGACTCCTTCTGAGCAGATGCTTCTTTCTGAGGTATTTCTTCCTCTTGCTCCTGAGTTCTGGTCCTCTTCCTTGAGGATCTGAGATCATATCTGACGTTGAACTGGGCTTCCATGAAATCAGCAAATTGCTTGCAGTAATGGTCAATCTCAGCTTCTTCATCTTCTGCTTGCACTGGGAACTCCATATCATCATTATTTGAAAAGGCCAGATTCGAATCTTCTAACCCATAAGCTGCATTTCCAGTGGAGTCATCTGCTGGTCCTTCCAGGTACAAGGGGTGAGGTACCTAATCTTGCTGCTCCCTTGTCTCTCTTGGTAGTATTTGCAATGGAGGCTTTCTATACTGAGGATTATATCCTCTGTTTGGAGCATTGTAATAGTTTTTAGGAGCTGCATTTTTGGCTTCCAGTTCCATCTTGACCATCTTCTTTATCATCTTACTTATTTCATCCATTTTATCTGAATCCTTTTCTTGATTAGAGGTGGAAACCTCTTCTTTGCCTTTTCTTCTGGCATCTGGTTCCATTTTCCTATTTAACTTTCCTGTGGAGGCAAAGTTCGCTTCTAGTTCCAGGGCATCTGCTTGTGCATCATCTAAATTGGCAGGTTTTCTTTCTCTTAAGGAGAATCCAAAATCAAAATCAAAGGCCGCTATGAAGATTATCTTGGCAGCAGCTTCATTTGGTTTCATCACCGGAGGCAAGCTTAGGTACAACTTGTTGAATCTTTTGATGAATTCTGATACCCCTTCGTTCTGTTTCTTCTTGATAGTATTAAACTCAGTAAGGCACATTCCAAAATCCTTCTTTTCTCCCCACTTCCTGAGGAAAACGTTTTCCATCTGATCCCAAGTTGTCACAGAACGATTTCCCAGTGTTTTAAACCATTTTCTAGCTTCACCTTCTAAAGACTGCACAAATAATCTCAAAACCACATCCAGATGTTCAACATTCAAATTTTCTGCAAAAGAGCAGAAGGTCTCGAGATGTTTCTGAGCATCCACATCATTTTCACCATTGAACCTTGGCAGAATCTTCAGATAATCCTGTGGCATATCATTCAATACTTGGGGTAAGGCTAGAGGAGCATATTTGTTTAGGAGAAAAGCAGGAACATTGGCCATTGGAGGCGGTGGGGGTTGCACAACGATATGAGAAACAAAAGAAGGGAGAGGGGTAGGGGGAAGCGGAGTGTGAATGACAATGGGAATATATTGAACTGAGGTCTGAGGTGTGGATGGGAATAGTTCTCGGTTAACGGGAGCTACTTCAGTGACCTCTTTAATTTCCTCAGCCTCGAAAATGGGATACGGTTCTTCCCTAAATGAAGTATCTCCCCTACGTGGGGTTTCTAGATAAACTTCGGGATTTTCTGTTCTAACTTCTTGAGAAGAAGAGGGCGGATAATCTTCAACAGAAAACTCAGGATTTTCAGCGCGGGCTGACTTCCTCTCCTTCCAGACTTTTTTATGAATAATTTTCTCTGGGTCAGACACGTAGGGTGTTTTCAGTTGGGCTGTATCTGACCTCAAATGTGGCCTACGAGGAGCCAGGACTACTAATGAGATTTATCAAATAAGGACCAGTGGAGTCGCCAAGGTGAGAAATATGCAACTCTTCACCTCTCTGTGCTCACCTGATTAGAGAGTGAAATAAAATGTCGAAAACCCAGGGAAACTGACATTCTTGAATTCGGTCCCCGGCAACGGCGCCAGAAAGATGTTGTGGATGATTTTGTCACCCTCCTAGAGACAGTCTAGAGTTGCCATAGACCAGTGCCTAGGACATCTTAATATAGCAAGGAGTCCTTTATAGTTTGGGTTGTCAGTCCAAGGGACTCACTCGCTATCTCCTGCTTTAAACAAGGAAAATTTAAATAGATTGAATTGGTCCCAATTCCCTTTCAGTGGCTGATACACAGATAGATATAAAGTATAGACATCAGGTAAAACTTCAGTATGACAGTATTAGACAGCTAAGAGACCGTTTTACTGTAAAGAGGGCCGATTCAAATAATATATTACAGAAATCAGGTATCAAGGAGTGCGGGCAAGAAGGAAACATGAGAAGATATTACTGACAAAAGGGCGCATCAACTTACGAATCCTTAAGCCATTAATATAGCAGAAATTATGAAACGAGTGAACATGGAACAGTATATCACTTCTAGGCCTATTTAAAGCGCTTGACTAATTCCAGAAAGGGCACCACTTAAGATGAATCCTTACTGTCAACTAGTGAGCCACTCGCATTCTAGAACATGATACAAGAAGAAAGTTTGCATAAAAGGATGATATATTAACACATGAGAGAAATTACATACTGCAATATACCAAAGTCCAGAATCCTCAATACAGTCATAACCCCTCCTCACTGAGACCCAACGGGCTCTGAAACTTCATACAGAAATGTCACAAGATGGATACAATAGTCTTCTAGCTGCACAGCTTGCTTACAGAAATCTGGAACCCTAACCATGTCTTCTTTTTTGATATTTATAGAGAGGAGAGAAACTTCTGGAGGGAGGGGTAGGTATCTACACTTATTACTCTAAATTGGAAAAGAAAGGCGGGGAAACCTTACGCCTTCTTCATGAATGACTAGCTATAAATGAATATACCTAACAACCTATATACAGAAATTAATGCCGGGAGATAAAAATCTCTTTATGTACAAGACAGAAAATAATAAAATATGTACATCGGGATGCCTTTAGTTGAAGAAAAATCTGATGCCGTGAGGGGCCTGAGCTGGCCTGCAACTCTGGTACTGTACTCTTGGCCTTTGAATTCTGAATTTGAAGTCTGAACCTTAAATGCGGGGCGAAATTCTCTGGAGGGTTCTGTAGCTCTCTGCCTGTGTTTTCTTTAACAACAGTCATTTCATGTACCGGCTTCAGCTCTTTTTATTTAATTTCGCCCACAGGAGATCGCCTTCTGGTATGTTCTTGATCCTCTGAAATGGAGGCGACAGATTGAAATGCCCCCTTATGCTTGATTTGAAAACCTGCAAGAACCCTGAACATGTTAGAAAAACCTGACAAGGGTGTAGGTGGAGGATGACGAAGGCGGAAATGGATGAGACGACGCAAACACAGGTCAAAAACGGGAACATACAGGGAGGCGGGAGCAGACAATGGAGGTTTTTACGAACGGGCGAAATAAGACACAGTATGGTCGTGAAGGAAAAATAGCGGTGGATTATGAATCAAACCTATAAAACACGCATATATATATACATATCGGCGCGAGGATATAACATGAGCGCACGGGGGAAAAGACACATAGGCGAGCGGGGGGCACACAAGAGACGACGTGGCGAGTGAATTGATGGACAGGGGGGTGTGAGACAATGACACGGTGGCAAACTGTGGGACGCGGCGGGACATGACAATGAGCGATCAGTTCTAGGACACATCAGCCGTCGGATGGAGGTAGGCAGATCAGACGGAGCTGGTGGATCCCGCTGCGTGGACATCGACCGAAGATTAATGCGCGGGGAGAGAGCGGTTTCCCGCTCATACAAAGGACGCGTGGCATTCCTTGTGTGGGATCGCTGGTCCCGCGGTAAATACCGCCAGCCGACAAAAGCGGTGCGGGAAAAAGACCGGTGGTTTCACTGTGCGCCAGGGCCGTAGGCAGGGTCCACACTCCTTGATCTGTGCCGTTGATTGAACATGGATCGGACGGCTGCTATGGCACCCGGGAAATAAATGATAAGCCCCTTATTCTCCCGGCCCATGGTCCTGTATTTTGGGTCATATGAAAATTTAAGCGGGAGGAGCTAAGGTTTAAGGGGCTTCGGCCCGATATATATATATATAATATGCATTTTAAACGTTATAGAGCAGATTTTCTGTCGGAGATGTCAGGATTAGACGGGGCCCAGGGGTTTTTGCTCCCAAGAACATTAAAAATGGATTTTGGAGAAGGAGGTGGCCGAAATTTAAATAAGGAAAGGGAATATGTACAACAGATTACATAGGGTGTGATCTGGTGGAGCGAAAAAGGTGAGAAGATTGTGAAAAACTGTGTGTTGTGTGTAATAGAAGTCTTTTTTTGATGCAAATTGAATAAATGCAGAGATTCTGTTTATTAATAAGTTCATATTGTGCGCAGCGATGTATGCGGAACTGGAAAAGATTATGTGTTGAATTTCGTGGTTAATTATTGATTGGATGTGATTGCATTTTAGTTTTAATTTTAAAGATCCATGTGAAGGAAAATCTGGATAGTTAAGCCGTGCATATGAAAATCCATTTGAACAGAGATAATTTGAATTAAAACCTTTTAAAAGTTTTTGAAACGGTTTTCAAACATATATAATTTGTTTTATGATCCGTCGGTCCAATAGAGAAATCACTTCGAAAAGGAGAAAAAGTTAAAAAGTCGCCTCTGCACAAGGAAAAGGAGCAGACATGAGAAGATTTTGTAAATTTTATTGGGGAGAGATTGGGTCCGAGGCGTCGGATCAAGTGTTAAGGGTCACTTTTGTGAAACAGCAATTGGTGCTTGCCGATTCCGATTATCGGATCGGAACTCTGGAATGCAGGGTTGAGAACTGTTGAAACATGATCTCTGATTTCTGATTGGGTTGGATCGGAACACCGAAAACTAGCGATCAGAGATCTCTGAAATTGCGCATCGGAGTTTGATGTGGAGTGATAGTTGTGGTAATTAAATATTCGGTGAATTGGAACCCTCTGCTAGTTAATGCATTGGATTGTATTAATGCCAGATTCTCGTGGGCGATCTCGGTTAAAGTTGCATAGAATCTAATAAAACGATATATTTATATGTTTGTGTGACTGCCGATTGTGAAAAATGTCGTTGTAATGTATCGAATATCGGTCAATCGATATACACATATATTATAACCGTGTTAATTGGAAAATGCGAATATATCGCATCGGGATTGGATCAATCTAATACTGGTTGGTGTTATCTGTTAATGGCAACGGATGCAACATAGATATGCTGCAAATGTTTTTTTTTTTAAACAGTGGTTTGTATCTGTTATATGTTGCGAAAAGAATTATATGGTTGTGCCCTGTATGAATGAATCAAAAGGAATTCAGTTCCCGTGTTTTAGTTTGAAACAGGGTTTCTATTTCGGCATTCCAGCATTTTAGAAGTCAACAAGATTTTTCTGTTTGTATTGTTAACACGCTATTGCTTCTAATCTTATTGGATTGAGCACAGAAATTTGGTGCATCAATTTTTGGTATCGGAGCAAGTTAGCAGGTGTTTGCAGCAAAGATGCCGCCAAGGAGAGGAGTTGGTTGAGGAATTGGTCGAGGGAGACCAGAACCAAATGCAGTCCTAATAGAAGAAGTGTGACGACTGTGTGAACGAATGGAGACAATGGAAACAACCCAGAGAAGAGCACCTAATGAGGGAGCTGAAAGTTCTTCAGAAGAATCTGAGGAAGATGTGGAAGCAGAAGAAGAGAATGAAAATGTTAAATTCATGAAGATGCTGGCGAAGGTTGGAAGCAAACCCAAAATGGAGATTCCTATGTATGAAGGGAGTCTGAATGCCGAGGAGGTCATGGATTGGATCAGATCCATAGATCAGTACTTCGATTATGAAGAGATTGAAGAAAATAAAAGGGTAAAATTTGTAGTCACTAGATTGAAAGGTCACGCAGCCATCTGGTGGGACGAGTTACAGACATCAAGAACAAGAAAGGGGAAATATAAGATTAAGTAGTGGGATAAAATGGTAAGCAAACTGAAAGCCAAGTTTTTGCCTAAAGACTATCATTTGAATATTTTTAAGCAGATGCAAAATCTAAAGCAGAAAGGAATGTCTATTAAAGAATATACCGAAGAATTTTACAGGTTAAGCATCAGAACATGGCATGTAGAAGATGATTTGGAGAAAGTAGCCAGATATGTTAATGGGCTGAGGTATGAGATCCAAGATGAGATTAGCCTGTTAAGTTTGAAAACTGTTGAGGATGCCTATCAAGCAAGTTTGAAAGCAGAGGAGAAAACACTGCGGAAACAGATTCAAAGAAACAGAGGAAAGAGCTCAGCAAGAGGTAGAGGATCAGCTAGATCCAGAGGAACACAGCATTAGTTTGAAGCAGGAAGTTCAAGCAGCAGATCACCACAGATGGGTGAATCTAGTAGAGGGAGATTCGCACCCAGAGGAAGAGGGCGAGGAAGAGATGTTAGGTGTTATACCTGTGGAGAATGGGGACATATGTCACGGGACTGTCCTCATAACAAATCAGCAAGCTAGAGGGGTGAAAATGTGGTTGAGGCAGAGCCAGAACCACCTCGACTTGTAGAGAAGGAAGAGCCACCGGAAGAAGGTGAATCATTGCTGCTCAAAAGAACTTTGCTGAGATCAGAAAAGGAGATTGGAGAACCTCCGCAAAGAAAGAACTTGTTCAGGACTACATGCAAATCAAAGGGTAAGTGTTGTAAGGTTATAATTGATAGCAGGAGTACTGAAAATCTTGTGTCTATAGAGATGGTTGAAAAGCTTGGGTTAACAAGGAAAGCACATCCTGCACCTTACAAAGTATCTTGGCTTCAGAAGGGTCATCAAGTCATTGTGACAGAACAGTGTAATGTGGAAATGCAGATTGGCACATACAGAGATGTGATTTTATGTGACATAATGCCCATGGATGTATGTCACATGTTATTAGGGAGACCATGGAAATTTGACCGAAAGGCGATTCATGATGGAAGAAGAAATACATACACCATAGAAAAGGATGGAGTTAAACATACGTTGCTGCCAGTAAAGAATGATGCTGATAAAGAGCTGCCTGAAAATAATATTATGCTGATAAGTGGAAAATAATTGCTACAAGAGGTGGATAAAAGTGAAGAGGTGCATTTCGCTATCGTGGGAAGGCCAAAGGTAATTTTAACCTCCACAAATTTAAATGATTTGCCTAAAGAAATTCAATCTATGTTAAATAATTACATGGACATCATTGTGGATGAACTGTCGAATGAATTACCACCGATTAGAAGTATAAGTCACCATATCGACTTAATACCAGGAGCAAGTCTACCTAATAAAGCTGCATATAGATTAACTCCTCAAGAAAATGCAGAAGTTGCAAGACAGGTTCAAGAGCTAATGGACAAGGGGCTGATTCGATAAAGTCTGAGTCCGTGTGCTGTGCCAACGGTGCTTAGTCCGAAAAAGGGAGGAGAATGGCGCATGTGTACCGATTCCAGAGCTATCAATAAGATAAAAGTCAGGTATAGATTTCCTTTGCCTAGAATGGATGATTTAATGGACTGTTTAAGTGGATCCAGGTATTTTACAAAGATAGATTTAAAAAGCGGATATCATCAGATCAGAATTAGGGAAGGTGATGAATGGAAAACGATGTTAAAAACAAACAGTGGACTGTACGAGTGGTTAGTGATGCCTTTTGGGCTCACTAATGCGCCCAACACATTCATGAGACTAATGAACGAGGTTCTGAAAGAATATACAGGTAAATTTGTTGTTTTTTACCTTGATGATATTCTAGTTTTCAGCAAAAGTAAAGAGGAGCATTTGGAACACTTGAAGTTAGTTTTAAAAACTCTGCAGAAAGAGAAACTACTAATCAATTTGAAGAAATGTAGTTTCATGAAAGAGGAGCTTGTATATTTGGGATTTGTGATTTCCAGAGACGGTTTGAAAATGGATCCGGAGAAGGTACAATCAATCAAAAACTGGCCTACTCCCAGGAGTGTATTCGAGGTAAGAAGTTTCCATGGACTTGCTAGTTTCTACCGAAAATTTATAAAGGGGTTTAGTCAAGTTTGTGCACCAATCCTTGAGACAATCAGAGAGGTCAATCAGCCATTTCAGTGGATAGAAGCAGCTGACAGGAATTTTAATTTGCTGAAAAAGAAGATAACAGAAAAGCCTATTCTAGCATTTCCAAATTTCGAGAAAGTCTTCCAAGTGGAAACTGATGCAAGTGGAGAAGAAGTTGGTGCGGTACTAAGCCAAGAGCAAAGGCTGATAGCATATTTTAGCGAGAAGATAAATGATGCAAAGAAAAAATATTCTTCCTATGACAAAGAATTTTACGCTATTGTGCAGGCATTGAAAAAGTGGAGGCATTACTTGTTACCGAAGGAGTTCATCTTATATTCAGACAACCACGCTTTTCAGTTTATTAATAATCAGCCAAAGCTAAATCAGAAGCACGCCAAGTGGGTGGAATTTCTGCAAAGTTTCACTTTTGTAATAAAGCATAAAAGTGGTAAGTCTAATAAAGTGGCGGATGCATTAAGCAGGGTAAGTTTTCTTTTGCAAGAATTTAAAGTGGGTGTTGTAGGTTTTGATGAAATGATAGAAATGTACAAGGATGATGAGGATTTTAAAGACATCTACACAACAGTGCAGAATCCGGTGAGCAATAACAGAAGTCAATGGATGGATTACCTTGTTCAAGGAGGCCTATTATTTAAAAGCAACAAATTATGCATTCCTAAATGTTCCATGAGAGAGAACATCATTAAAGAGAAGCACAGTGGAGGATTGTCTGGTCATTTTGGACAAGACAAAACTTTCGCTCAGGTGAATGCTTTTTATTATTGGCCTAAAATGCAAACTGATATTAAAAAGTTTGTTGAGAAATGCAGGGTATGTCAGTATGCCAAAGGAAGGAGTCAGAATACTGGTCTATATCAGCCATTGCCCATACCAGATCGACCATGGGATGTAGTGAGTATGGATTTTGTTCTGGGTTTACCAAAAACTCAGAGAGGAAACGATTCTATTTATGTTGTTGTAGACAGATTTTCTAAAATGGCCCATTTTATTGCTTGTAAGAAGACTAATGATGCCACACACATAGCAAAATTATTATTTTCAGAGATTGTAAGATTGCATGGTTTTCCTGTAAGTATTGTATCAGATCGAGACACTAAATTTGTAGGGCATTTCTGGAGGACACTTTGGAAGAAACTGGGAACTAAACTCAGTTTTAGTTCAGCTTACCATCCTCAGAAGGATGGACAAACTGAAGTTGTAAACAGAAGCTTGGGGAATATATTAAGAAGTTTGGTACATCAGAATCCCAAACAGTGGGATTTGGCATTAGCCCAAGCTGAATTTTCTTACAATGATACACCGAACCGAAGCACTGGAATGAGTCCATTTCAGATTGTCTTTGGAATGCATCCGAGAGGAGTATATGAGCTAAGAGACTTGGGAAAACAAGGAGCTAGAAGTGCAAGTGCTGAAGATTTTGTTAAACAAATGCAGACGCTACAGGAAGAGGTTAAAAGTAAACTACATGAAAACAGCAAGAGATATAAGCAGAGAGCAGATTTGAGAAGGAGAGAAAAAGAGTTTCAGGTAGGAGATTTGGTCATGGCATATTTGAGGAAAGAGAGATTTCATACAAAGACTTATAATAAGCTGAAACTGAAGAAAATAGGACCCTGTAAAATCAAAAGGAAATTTTCAGCCAATGCTTATGAGATTGAGTTGCCGGAAGGAATCGGAATATCCCCCATTTTTAATATTGTAGACTTATATCCATTCAAAGAGGCAGAAACAAAATTGCAGACAGAAGCTATAGGTGGTGAAGTTCAAACTGTGGATTGGGAAAAACAGGTACCAAAAACATCCAAGAAAGAAGTTGAAGCTATTTTAGATCAAAGGATATCCAAGAAAACTCGAGGGCAGGCATATTTTCAGTATCTTGTCAAGTGGAAGGAGCAACCAATGGAAGATTCAAGTTGGTTGATAGTAGCTGAATTGCAGAAATACGGAATAAATCCTGAAAGTATAAGGAACCAATCTTTTCTTCTTCGGGAGTCTGATGCAGGAGCATCGGAACTAGCCAGCAATGTGGAAAATAGTCCACATGTTGTGGTTTGACAAGGTGAATTTCATTACTGTTTGTTCAATTTCAGTTTTACTGAGGAGGTCGATTCATCACATAGTTTGTTATTATTGTAATGAATGCGACTATTTTTTTTGAGATTTAGTGATAAGATTTATTAAATGAGTGTAACCGTGAGTGAGAAAATAGGAGATTATGTTATCTGTTGGTTAGAGCAATTAGTGGAAGAAATATAGAATAAAAGGTAATAAATGAAGAGATTTCTTTGTAGAAAGATATATTAGATAGGGTGTGATCTGGTGGAGCGAAAAAGCTTAGAAGATTGTGAAAAACTGTGTGTTGTGTGTAATAGAAGTCGTTTTTTGATGCAAATTGAATAAACGCAGAGATTCTGTTTATTAATAAGTTCATATTGTGTGCAGCGATGTATGCGAAACTGGAAAAGATTATGTGTTGAATTGCGTGGTTAATTGTTGATTGGATGTGATTGCGTTTTAGTTTTAATTTTAAAGATCCCTGTGAAGGAAAATCTGGATAGTTAAGCTGTGCATATGAAAATCCATTTGAACAGAGAGAATTTGAATTAAAACCTTTTAAAAGTTTTTGAAATGGTTTTCAAACATATATAATTTGTTTTATGATCCGTCGGTCCAATAGAGAAATCACTTCGAAAAGGAGCAAAAGTTAAAAAGTCGCCTCTGCACAAGGAAAAGGAGCAGACACGAGAAGATTTTGTAAATTTTATTGGGGAGAGATTGGGTCCGAGGAGTTGGATCAAGTGTTAAGGGTCACTTTTGTGAAACAGCAATTGGTGCTTGCCGATTCCGATTATCGGATCAGAACTCTGGAATGCAGGGTTGAGAACTGTTGAAACGTGATCTCTGATTTCCGATTGGATTGGATCGAAACACCGAAAACTAGCGATCAGAGATCTCTGAAATTGCGCATCAGAGTTTGATGTGGAGTGATAGTTGTGGTAATTAAAGATTCGGTGAATTGGAACCCTCCGCCAGTTAATGCATTGGAGTGTATTAATGCCAGATTCTCGTGGGCGATCCCGGTTAAAGTTGCATAGAATCTGATAAAACGATATATTTATATGTTTGTGTGACCGCCAATTGTGAAAAATGTCGTTGTAACGTATCGAATATCGGTCAATCGATAAACACATATATTATAACTGTGTTAATTGGCAAATGCGAATATATCGCATCGGGATTGGATCAATCTAATAATGGTTGGTGTTATCTGTTAATGGCAACGGATGCAACATAGATATGCTGCAAATGTTTTTTTTTTAAACAGTGGTTTGTATCTGTTATATGTTGCGAAAAGAATTATATGGCTGCGCCCTGTATGAATGAATCAAAAGGAATTCAGTTCCTGTGTTTTAGTTTGAAACAGGATTTCTATTTCGGCATTCCGGCATTTTAGAAGTCAACAAGATTTTTCTGTTTTTATTTTTAACATGCTATTGCTTTTAATCTAATTGGATTGAGCACAGAAATTTGGTGCATCAGTGTTGCTGTTACATTTAGTTTCTTGCATGAAAAATACATAAGGTCTCTCTTGTTGAATCATGTTTTTAATCATTCTGCATTTCGTGGGGCTGTTAAGACATCTTATATTCCAAGAAGTGAGATTCATTGGGAACTATTGGAGATCAGATGGAAACACTTGGCCAACTTGGGATATCTTCCAGATTCCACCAGCATTTCGCAAATGATGATGGTTCTTTGCAAATATGTTCTTCTTCTCCTTTTCTTGGTGTCTTTGAGTAGTTTTTTTCCATCCCAAAGACTGCCTGTTTGTATGCCAAGTCATCTTTGCTGTTGCGCACAAAATAAAATCACCTCTAAGCTTTCTATATGTCTTTCATGTATTTTGTCATATTCTTTCTTTTTGCAGGCCTACTTTAAGCCAAAGATATCCAAGTCACCTAGGTCAATTCTCTCAGGTTCCTCTTCCATAAGACTAGAGTGACTGCCCTCTCGGACATATCCATCCGTGGGGAGTTTAGCTTGTAATAAGTCATCTACGTCAATACTATTTGGTTGCCAGAGTACAAGATCTGAGTCCTTAGTGAGAATGGGAGTGGAGCTGGTATTTTCTTGAGGAGCTTTTGGGGGGATTTTGGATTTAGGAGAACCAGGGGAGGGTTCAGAGGTGGATGGCTTAGATGAAGTCTTAGTTTGTTGCAAAGGTTCACTGTCTGGATGTGTTTGCTTGGCAAGGATATCAAAGTTGTTACTGGTAGATGGAGGAGAGGGAGTGTGTTGAGGAGATTTGGAAGCTGATGAGGGTTTCTTATGATTCTTTTTGCGGCTGGAGAATTTTGTAAATCCCTCAGCATCAGAGTTTTCCGTGGTGACATTGGTTTTGGGGCTGGGATTTAAAGGACAGTCCCGAAAGAGGTGTCCATGAGCATGGAATTTTCTACATCTAAAGGGTACATGTTCATAGTCTATTGGTTTTATCCATTCAAATTCATCATGATACAGACTTACCGAATCCTTGAGGGCCTTGGCCAGATGCATGTAGACACAGATTCTTGCATACGATGTGTATCTTCTGAGCTTTGTTTCCTCAGCAACATTTATAAACTCTCCTAATCCATTGCTGATAGCCTTCAGCGAATCTTCGTCCCAGTACTCCATAGGAAGGGAGTACATCCTAATCCAAACAGGTGCCCAGCTGAAAACTTCTTTATCTGGGTTGAATCTTTCAACCCAGTCTCTGAGATAAAGGCTTGCTGAGTTGAAAAAATAAGGGCCTCCATCTAAGATGCGGTTTCTGTCCTCTATGCAATTAAATATTGCATTGAAAAAAACCTTTTGGCCCTAACTGAAGGCTGACATGTCCTTTTGGCTTCCATTTGGAGGCGATCCAACCATGTAGTGCCTTCTCAGTAGGCTAGAATCCAAAAAAATTTCCGATGAGTGCATGATCTTTCATATACTATATTTTTTCATTGATACGGTGGCTAGAAAGATCTATCTTTGGTCACTTTTCCGTGATGGGGAAACATGTTTTAGAGGTCACCTTTGCCTGCTCCGTATTTCTTGCAGGCTCGTGAGTCTTGTCATTTTGTGTTACTGTGGAATCGTTTTGGTGCTCTGCAGATTTAGAGGATGTGTTCTGTGCCACATTAGGAATGACAGTGTCGTTAGTGTCTGAGAGGGGAGGGATACTATCCCCCCCCTGTTGGGAGGGTAATCGGTAGGAGCCAGGGGATTGATAGTTCACTTTTCCTGAAGGGATTGAGGGGCCATTGGTGTGTCACACTATGCGCAGACCAGTGCTGTTGCAGGGTTTGTCAAAAACCCTAGGAGTCCATTGGGGAACACCTGCTCAACCTCTCCAAACACCCAAGTTGTAACATATTTTAAAAGTATATTAATAATATAAATATAATTATATTTCATAAGGGAAATTATTATGCCAAATATTGTTTATCAAACCCAAGTCATGCACAATTAAATGTTTGGTACTGTATGCATATATATGATGGTTATCCACCTTAGTGGGGTTTTCACTTAACATTGTGTATAAAAAAGTGTATATATTGAAAATAATTATGTGATAATTAAACAATATTTTTAAATGTCTCTCTTTTTCTCCATATATAATAATTTTAATTTTTTTATTTAGGAGAATTTCATTTCCATATTTATATAATTGATGCATTTCATGAACTATGAATATGTATTACATTATCAATCAATCTTATTTTATTAGATAATTATATAGTTTAAATTAACATTAGTTTATATCAAATTCAAGGTATGCATAACACTAGTTTACATCAAATTTAAATAACATTAGTTTATATCTTTCAGGACATGAGAAAATTCTTTGCTTCCAAATATTCTTAAATAGTTTAATATTGGTTTATAACCATAAATAGCTTAAAAAATGAGTCTTATGATCTAAAACTTTAGTTGGATTGCCATTTTTCAAATCAACAAAAGTATTAACAACTTCAACCCAAAAGACATTGCTAAGGTTTTTACCTTTTAACATGCTCCATGCACATTCTACTAGGGTTTTGTTCTTCCTTTTAGCTACTCCGTATTGTTGCAGAGTATGTGGTATTGTCTACTATTGTATAATTCAATGAGAATTGTAGTATTTGATGAATTCATTTGAATTATATTCTTTCCCTTGATTTGATCAGAATATCTTGATGTATTTTCTTATTTCCTTATCAACTAGATTTTTGAACCCTTTAAAGTATTCAAATACATAAATTTGATTTCTCACTAAAGAATCCCATGTATTTTTGTACAATCATCAATAAATAACAAGAAATAATATGCTCCACTTCATGATCTTATTTGAATAGGACCACAAAAATCTATATTCATAAATTCAGGAGTATCCATTTTTCTTCTATTTGTATGAGTGAGAAAATTTTCCGTATGCATATTTGCTAATGAAAACCCTTCACATGTTGAATATTCATTCTTCAGCATTGGAAGTCCTTCTACCATTCATTGTTTTTGAATTAGCAACAAATCATGACAATTAATGTGGTCATACCTTTGGTGCCAAAGAACTTGCATTGTCACAGTTGTTGATGCGAACAATTGATGAATTTTTCTTATCACATAAAGGTTATATCAACCTCCAAATATAACTCCTACTAAAAAAAAAATTGAAGTGATATTGCATATCATTCACTAGACAATCTGGATTTACAAATTCTACCTTCAAACATTGATCTATTATGGTATAAAGTAACATTATATTCTTTTTAATACTAGGAACATACATCACATTGTGAATTTGTTTAACAAAAAAAATTTGTAATTTCATAGATACATCATCATACCTTTTAGTTTGGTGTGAATAATCATACTCAATATATATATATATATATATATATATATATATATATATATTTGAAACATTTTTAATTTCATGAAAAATTTCAAACTAGTGCTTATTACAAGAGATATGGAGGAAGGCTCCATAATCAACAAAACATATATTTGAGTAATCTATTTTAGTGGATAGTGCAACATCTAAAATAAACACTCTCATATTTTTGAATTCATCATTCATTACTTCTCTTCTAGCAACAAATTGACTAATGTACATTTTGTTTCTATGTTTAGACTCATGATACTTCCTTTCCATGCAATCTTTAGAATAATGTCTAAAATTACCACAATAATGATATTTAAATCTAAAAAAAACCTTTAGAAGTGTCATACCTTCTTGTGGCTTTGAAAATGGTGGCTTTCCATATGCTAAATTCAATGTGATGGCTTTCCCTTTACTTCCTTCTTGTGGTTTTATTTGGAAGGATGTTTCCCATTTCACCATTAGTGCCAGATTATAACTTTAAGGTCTAAGATTCTTTCGAATTTCTTCCACTTACATGAGTATGATTGTCGACTCATTAGAAGTGGTAGCCTTATCCATAACTGCAAGACCTCTCTTGAACATTTGGTACTCGTATAGCATTCCATTAAGGTTATAGGGACTAGATGAGTCCTAAATACCATTTCACCTAAATCTCCTTGTTTATTTTTAATGTGTTTACTTATTAAAATGAAATTATTGATTCTTTTATTTTCTTCCATTTTAAAGGAAAGGAGATTACTCTTTAGGGATAAGAGTTGATTAGTATTCTTTTACTAATAAAAAACTTTGAGTGTTATCCACTTCATGTTGGATGGGTTCCAGTCACTTATATGAGGCATAATGTTATCTTTTATGGACATTATCAAAAAATGTTTTGGCTTAGTCTCTTGCCTTTCCCAATCTTGAATTGATGCAATTGTAGCTTTTGTAGCAACTCTTGCTTCAGTTCATCACCTCTTGATATTGACCCAAAATTATATTCGTCCATCAATATCTGCATTTTAAACTTCCATTTTACGTAATTGTCACCATACAACTTGGTTGCTTCCTTTATATTCGATACTGTTAGAGGATTATCCATTTTGAAGCAAATGTTTCTTGAACTTCAAATCAATCAACAATTTTTAATCTCACAATCATTCATAGGTATGCAACAATGATTGGTTATTTTAGGGGATGAAAAACAACATAAAAACAAATATTCAAGAAAATAACATACAGTCTATTGTTAGACAAAGTTCACGCAATTATGTAGCAACATATTTCGTAGTAGTTGTTATCACAATTCAGTGACAACATGAATTTGTAGCTACAAATATAGATATAGTCACTTTTATGAAAATATCTTAAAAACAAAACCTTGAGTGTGACCTCTCAATTATGTCACAATTTTTTTTATGTAGATAGAACAAATTACAACTCATTTATCTCTATTTAATTTGGACTTTATAAAGTAAATATGGATTGAATCTCTAAAATTACATACTTCCAGTTCTTAAACTTTGTAAACATATAAAATATCTATCTATGGACTCTATCAATTTTATCTCTTTACAAGACCAATATCAATAAAGGTTACTCATGAAAATATGGTAAAGGGATGGAATAATCAAATACATGGATGTAAACACACCACTCACCATAGCTCAAGAATCCATTAGAAAAATAGTATCTTGCAATAGTATATTGTACTATCAGTAGACTTTGCAAGTGGCCACACGTGATTCCTTCCACTTCATGATAACGACTTCACACAAAGTTTATACACCAACAAATCCATAAAACATATTTTAAAATAGTGTCCACACATAATCATACACACCATTATTAATAAATGATCTATGGTATCTATTTTTTTTTTTTTTAGAACTTAACAAAGGAGGTCTATGCTCCAAGATGTCTTCAGACTCATGGATCAACATAGGAGGTCTATGCTGTAAGGTCTATTAAAAATCATGGCTCAACACAAGAGGTTTGTACCCCAATGTTCCCAACAACAGTACCAACGACTTACTCCAATGATGGCATGCCCCAAAAATACCAACGGTTCTCTTTCCCACTCTAGAATCACTCCAATACATCACTGTGATCATACCTAGTGCCAATGATATTTCTCACCAAACACTACAACTCTAGGATCCCACACTCTTTCTCTGATACTAAGACAAAAATGATGGAAAATTTTTATTGGAAGATGCATTGCAGCTCTCTAGTGAGACAATTCTCACATTAAATATTTCTCACACTCACTATCGAGTCATCAATTTGTCATCTTTCTCACCGTCCCCAAACACCCATTTTATGTCATTTCATCTCACTTATTTGCATATATGTCACCAACATTAATGCATTTCTTTGTAGATTTACCATGACAATGTTACACATGTTCAGATAATAAATTATCACCATTTTCCTTAATTTTATTATATTGGAGAGGATTATACTTGGTTTTACTAATGAAGGTAAGTTTATAGCTCTATTCTTGTAGCTCCTATGTAGTTTCTATAACCAATCTTTGAGTTTGGCATACCTATGTAGCTCCAAGGGAAATTTTAGAACATGGGTTATGTTCCTAGAGATGATGAAATGGATTCTTGTTATATTTTTTCTATCCAAGTAAAGTTCACATGGCTCAAAATCATGATAAAAAACTTGGAAAACTTGTGTTGGTAGAATCAAGTGACTAAGTTTTGGTGCAATTTCCAAGGAAATGATGAAGATTTTAGGAAATATGAGACATGGGTTTTGTATATAACATTCTCAATTAGTTGAAACATGAGTGGAATCTCTAAAACATCTATTAATTGGTAGACACACATGGTTCCTTCAGTGGTACCTTTTTTGTTACGATCGTTCCCAAGCAACATCTCAAATAGATCAACTAGCCAACAAAACAAATAAAATCAAAGATATTATCATATGGTTGTACGGTAGAAGGATTAAATATAATTTTATCTCGAGTTTTCCTCCAACCAAGGTATACTAAAAAGCATACATAGATAATATTTTGTAAATATGTCCATAATTGATAGTCCAAACATGGGGAAATTAGTTCCAATTCGTTCCCCTCTCTCTTTTGTATAAATTCATGTGTAAAGAGGAAGTTGGGAAGGTTCTTTTATTATTTATGTTGTTGTGAGGATATATGTAGATTTGTAAGAGAGTATATTGGAAAGAGGAGGTTGCCAAATATTTGTTGCTCAAATCCTAATTATTTGGAAAATGTGCAAATGCTAATTTTTAGTGTTGAGATCATTGGTGGTGTATATTGAATTTGATTTTGTAGCTTCATAGGAAGTGTGGCACAAATTGGGAGGGCCCACCAACTTGTTTGACACTAGCCAATTCCTTTCATTTTTGTAATGTAGTATAACTTAGTCGCTCTGCTTTCATTTTGACAAAGATATTCTGGGTTTAATGTATCACTTATTTATTGCTATGATGATTGGATGTTTTTTTGCTTACATTTATGTTTTTTGTAGGAATGAGATCAATCATTAAAGGGAAATTCCAAGCACTGTTGATGCAGGGGCATCCAGACTTAGCTAGCAATGTGATTTTATGTTCACATGTTGTGGCTAACATGAGAAGGACAAACATTGGTCATTAACATTTTACTTAGTTTTAAATTAAATAAGTTAGTTTGTTTAGGTTTGCTAAATTAATTAGGAATAAAAGTAGAAATTGGTTTCTCCCTATGAGGAGATTGAGCCAAGTAGGATAAGAGCTTAGAAATAGGGTAGTATTTGTTTATTAGGAGTGGTTCAACGAAAATCTATTTTATGTGAGAAGGAACGCTTCAGATATATATATATATATATATATATATATATGTATGAGATAGGTGTGAAAAAGAGAGCATAGTGTGGGAAAGAGTGAGACAAGTGTGAAAATAGATGCGAGAGAGGAGAGAGCAGAGAGAGCATAAACAATTGTAATAACTAGCCGATCAAGCACTTGGCTCTGTAAGTTCCTTTATTATTAATTTTCAAGTGTTTTGTATTGATCAGGATCTCTATTCGAACTATTGGTTTAAAATTCTGTTGAATAACATATATATTAAGTTATAAAATAGGAGGATAACCAAATTGCAGGCGCGATGAGGGTCGTAGATCTGAACTCAATCAATTGGAGAGATCTCATCGCAAGTTGAAAACCATTGCACATCGCACAAAACCGAGTTTAATGTTAAAGAGTCGCAAGTTAAATTGTTTAATCGTCGATGTGAAGTGAGGAGTGGAGAGACAACGAGGATCGTTGGATCCAAGACTGAACCAATGGTGGAGATCGTAGCACCGAGAAGCGACTTCATGTTTCACAAGATTTAGAAGATAAGTATTAAGCCATCGCAAAGTAAAAAAAATTATTTGTGATACGAAAAAGGGGAGGACACATGTTGGATCAGCACAGTTTCACAATCCACAAGGATTAAAGTTTAAGTGTTAAAGTTAATTGCAAATTGTGCAATATGCGATCATCAGTGATTGGTCAGGTTTTCGTTGGACCCTCCGGTAAGAAATTCCACACATATATATTGATTTTGGTTATATGTGTTTGTCTATGTTAACATTTTTTGTCACGCCATATGTATGTTTAATGAGCTCTGAAGTTTAATCAAATCCGCTGTGGGTAATAAGGTTGTGTGGAGTGTAAACTCTATAATTTTCACACGTACTCTGGTATTTCTGTAGCTAGTTTGCATCATTTGGTATCAGAGCATACTTGAGTCTGTTCTTGAAAGTTGGAGCAAAGATGCCACCCAGGAGAGGAGCTGACATAGGTTGTGGAAGACCGAAAGATAATCCAATTATGTTGAATGAAATTCGACATCTTCATACAAGAATGGAGACAGTATAAGTTTCTCAAAGAAGAGAACCTAAAGAAGGAGATGTCAGTGCAACAGAGGAAACTTCTGAGGAAGAAGAAGAAGTAAAATATGACACAACTAAAATTCTAAAAATGTTGATTAAGGAAACTAGAAGACCAAAGGTGGATGTACCTTTGTATGAGGGAAATCTCAATATGGAAGAGTTAATGGACTGGATGAGTTCATTAGGTAATTACTTTGAATTTGAAGAAGTTGAATACAAAAGGAAAGTGAATTTTGCATCTACCAGACTAAAGGGCCATGCAGCTATCTGGTGGGAGGAGTTACAAGTATCCAGACAGAGAAAAGGAAAGCCCAAAATCAAGCAATGGGAAAAAATGGTAAGAAAATTAAAAAGTAATTTCTTGTCCAAGGATTATCAATTAAATATTTTTAAGAAATTACATAATTTTAAACAAAAAGGAATGACAGTGAAAGAATATACAAATGAGTTTTTATAAACTGAATATCAGAGCTGGACATGTAGAGGATGATGTTGAGAAAGTAGCTAGGTATATAAATGTCTTGAGGTATGATATTGAGGATGAGATATGTCTATTAAATCTAAAGAAAATTGAAGATGCTTACCAATAAAACTTAAAAGCAGAAGAGAAGATACCGAGAAAGAAAATTCATAGGAATCGAGGAAATATTTTAGCAAGAGGAAGAAGAACATTCAAACCCAGATTTCAAAAATCCCAGAATGAAGTAGGAGGTTCAAGTAGCAGATCACTGCAGAGAGGAGACTCTGGTCGAGGAAGGTTTGTACCCAGAGGTAGAGGCCGAGGAAGAGATATTCGGTGCTTTACATGTGGTGAATGGGGACATGGGTCATGGGACTGTCATCATAGTAAGTCAAGAACCTAGAGAAATGTGAATGTTGCTGAAACAAAGGAAGAAATTCCTCAAATTTTAGGTAAAGAGGAGACACACGAAGCAGGAGTATCCTTGTTATTAAAAAGGGTATTGCTTAAAGTAGAAAAAGAAGCAAGAGAGAAAGCTCAAAGGAAGAATCTATTCAGGACTATATGCAAGTCCAAGGGAAAATGTTTCAAAGTGGTAATTGACAGTGGAAGCACTGATAACCTTGTTTCTATAGATATGGTGGACAAGTTGGGATTGGTAAAAACAGTATACCCTACTACTTATAAGGTATCATGGCTACAAAAAGGACATTAGATTATTGTGATAGAAAAATATAAGGTGGAGATCCATATTTACACTTACAATGATGTTATATTATGTGATGCAATGTCGATGGATGTATGTCACATATTGCTGGGAAGACCTTGGAAATTTGATCGGAAATCCATACATGATGGTAGAATAAATACTTATACTCTGGAGAAAGATGGAAACAAACACACACTGCTTCCATTGAAGGATGAAGCTAACAAAGAAACACCTGGAAACATTGTTATGCTGATGAGTGGGAAAGAAATGTTGCAAGAATTCATGAAGGATGAGGAGATGCATTTTTCCTATTGTAGGAATACCCAAGTTAATTCTAACTTCCACAAATTTAGAAGATTTATCTAAATAAATCTAAAATCTGTTGAATGATTTTGCTGATATTATTGTGGATGAGTTTCCAAGTGCATTACCACCAATCAGGAGTATTAGTCATCATATTGATCTAATACCTGGAGAAATTTTTTCGAATAAAACAACATACAGGTTAACTCCTCAAGAAAATGCTGAAGGTGGAAGACAAGTGCAAGAATTGATACTTAGTCCATGTGTTGTACCAATAGTACTCAGTCCAAAGAAAGGAGGTGAATGGCACATGTGCATAGATTCCAGAGCCATAAATAAAATCACCATCATGTATTATTTTCCTTTACCATAAATGGATGATTTAATGGATTGCTTGAGTAGATCAAAATATTTTACTAAGATAGATTTGAAAAGTGGTTATCATGAGATAAGGATTAGAGAAGGGGATGTGGAAGATTGCATTCAAAACAAACAACGGTTTGTATGAATGGTTAGTGATGCCTTTTGGGATCACTAATGCACCCAACACATTCATGAGATTAATGAATGAAGTATTAAAGGAATAGGTAGGCAAGTTTGTAATTGTTTATCTTGATGATATTCTAATTTTCAGTGGAAGTAAAGAAGAGCATCTGGAGCACCTTAAATTGGTTCTAAATTTTTTTCAGAAAGAGAAGTTGCTAATAAATTTAAAGAAATGTAGTTTTATGAAGGAAGAGATAGTCTATTTGGGGTTTGTAGTTTCTAAATAAGACTTGAAAATGGATCCGGAAAAATTCCAAGCAATTTTGAAGTGGCCAACTCCAAGAAACATATTTGAGGTAAGAAGCTTTCACGATCTTGCAAGTTTCTATAGAAATTTTATCAGAATATTTAGTCAGATTTGTGCACCCATTATTGAAACAATCAAGGAAACTAATCAACCATTCAAGTGGACAAAATAAGAAGACTGAAACTTTAAGTTGCCGAAGAAGAAAATTATAGAAAAACTAGTTTTAGCTTTTCCAGATTTTGAAAGAGTTTTTCAAGTTGAAATTGATGCTAGTGGATTTGAAATTGGAGTAGTTTTAAGTCAATAACATAGTCGAATAGCATACTTCAGTGAGAAACTGAATGAAGCTAAGAAGAAATACTCATCTTATGACAAAGAGTTTTATGTTATTGTGCAAGCCTTGAAAAAATGGAGACATGATTTTTTACCAAAAGAGTTTGTATTATATTATGATAACCATGGGTTACAGTTTATAAACAACCAGCCAAAATTTAACCGGAAACATGCCAAATGGTTAGAATTTTTGTAGAGTTTTACTTTTGTGATTAAGCATACAAGAGGTAAGTTGAATAAAGTTGTTGATGTTTTGAGCAGAGTGAGTTTAATCATGCAATAATTACAAGTTGGTTTTGTAGGATTTGAAGAAATGGTTGACATGCATAAATAAGATGCAAAATTTAAGGAAATTTATGCAACTGTGCAAAGCCCAATAGTTCATAATATAAGCGTGTGGTTGGATTATATTATCCAAGGAGGTTTTCTATTCAAAAGTAATAAACTGTGAATTCCCAAATGTTCTATGAGGGAAAACATAATTAAGGAGAAACACAATGGAGGCTTATCTGGACACTTTGGACAAGACAAGAATTTTTCTTAGGTAAATGCTTTTTACTACTCGCCAAAGATGCAAAATGATGTTAAGAGATTTGTTGAGAAATGTAGGATTTTTCAGCATGCTAAGGGGAGAAGTCAAAATATAGGATTGTATCAGCCATTACCAATACCAAACCGACCATTGGATGTAGTTAGTATGGATTTTGTTATGTGTTTTCCAAAAAATCAAAGAGGAAATGACTCCATTTATGTTGTGGTGGATAGGTTTTCTAAAATGGCTCATTTCATTGCATGCAAGAAAACTATTGATGCAATACACATTGCTAATCTATTTTTTCAGAAGTTTTAAGGTTACATGGATTGCCTATAAGTATTGTGTCTAATAGGGATACCTCATTTTTTGTGTATTTTTGGAGAAATCTATGGAAGAAAACAGGTACAAACCTTAGTTTTAGTTCAGCTCATCACCCTCAAATGGATGGAAAAACCGAGGTAGTGAATAGAATCTTGGGAAATATATTCAGGAGCTTAGTGTATAAAAATTCTAAGCAGTGGGATTTAGCACTTGCTCAGGCTGATTTTTCTTATAATGATACTCCAAATCAAAGTAATGGGATGAGTCCATTCCAGATTGTTTTTGGAATGAATCCAAGAGGTGTGTATGAGCTAAGAAATTTAGGAAAACAAGAGATAAGGAGCACAAAGGTTGAAGAGTTTGTAGAACAGATTCAAAAACTACAGGAAGATGTCAAAGACAGATTTCAGGAAAGCAGTGGAAAATAAAAATAGAGAGTTTATATGAAGAGGAAAGAAAAATGATTCCAAGTGGGTGATCTAGTCATGGTGTACCTGAGAAAAAAAAGGTTTCCTGTTCGGACTTACAAAAAATTAAAGATGGAAAAGATAGGATCATGTAGAATTTTGAGGAAATTTTCTTCAAATGCATATGAGATTGAATTGCCAGAAGGGATTGGAATATCACCCATATTTAATGTCATAGATTTGTACCTATACAAAGGAATAGAGGAAGACTACAAGAAGAATCTACAGAAGAGGAAGACCAAACTTTGGATTGGAAGGAATAGATGCCAAAGACAGAAAAGAAAGAAGTGGAGGCCATTTTGGAGAAAAGAGCAGCAAAGAAGACCAGAGGAAAAACTTACTATCAGTATCTAGTCAAATGGAAAGAAAACCCTGTGGAAGATGCCAGTTGGATGACATCAACAGAGTTATAGAAGTTTAGTACAGATCCTAAAGCATTGATGGATGAATCTTTTCTTCCCTGGGAGTCTGATGCAGGAGCATCCAGACTTAGCCAGCAAAGTGATTGTATGTTCACATGTTGTGGCTAACATGAGGTGGAAAAACATTAGTCATTAATATTTTCCTTAGTTTTAAATGAAAGAAGTTAGTTTTATTAGGTTTTATAAATTAATTAGGAATAAAAATAGTTATTGGTTTCTCCCTATGCGGAGATTGAGCCAAGTAGGATAAGAGCTTGGAAATAGGGTAGCATTTGTTTTTTAGGAGTGGTTCAACAAAAATCTATTTTACGTGAGAAGGATCACTTCAGATAGATATATATGTATGAGATAGATGTGAAAAAGAGAGCAGAGTGTGGAAAAGAGTGAGAGAAGTGTGGAAAAGAGTGAGAGAAGTGTGAAATAAGTGTGTGAGAGGAGAGAGCAGAGAGAGCATAAACAATTTTAATAACTAGTCAATCAAGGGCTTGGCTCTGTAATTTCCTTTATTATTAATTTTCAAGTGTTTTGTATTGATCGGGCTCTTTATTCGAACTATTGGTTTAAAACTCTGTTGAATCACATATATATTAAGTTATACAATAGGAGAACAATCAGATTGCAAGCATGACAAGGGCCGTAGATCTGAACCCGATCAATGGGAGAGATCTCATCACAAGTTGAAAACTATCACACATCGCACATAACTAGCTTTAACGTTAAAGAGTCGCAATTTAAATTGTTTAATCGGTGATGCGAAGTGAGGAGTGGAGAGAAAATGAGGATCATTGGATCTGGGACTAAACCAACTGTGGAGATCATAGTACTAGGAAGTGACTTCATGTTTCGCAAGATTTAGAAGATAAGTGTTAAGACATCACAAAGTAAACAAATTTATTTGTGATACGAAAAAGGGGAGGACATGTGTTGGCTCAGAGCAGTTTCACAATTTGCAAGTATTAAAGTTTAAGTATTAAACTGAATTGCAAATTGTGCGATTTGTGATCGTCAATGATTGGTTAGGCTTTTCGTGGGACCCTCTGGTAAGAAATTCCACACATATATATTGCTTTGGGTTATATGTGTTTGTTTATGTTAACGCTGTTGATTGCGCCATACGTATGTTTAACAAACTCCAAAATTTAAACAAATCCGATGAGGGTAATAAGGTTTTGTGGAATGTAAACTCTATAATTTTTGTGCGTACTTTGATATTTCTGCAGCTAGTTTGCATCAACTATAACCCACCTAGTTGTCTGACCATTTGGTTCAACAAGTGTGACAAACTTGCACCATGTCAAATAGGGGCTTTGCGGGAAACCCAAATGATCACCATATTCCATCGATTCCTTATTTCCCTACTTTCATTTAAATTATTCTTTGGTAGAGCTGGGATTTCTTTGTGAAGGGACCATGCAATGATTCCCTAGATAGAAAATTCCCCTTAGATTTACATTTTGTATGAATTATTTTTTGTTTCCATCTTATAGAATAGGTTAGGAAGCCTAATGATATCCTGTAATCTGCACATATAATGTAGCATCTTGAAGTCTTTGATTTTTTTGTTAATAATTATGTTGGAATTATTAAACAATTAAATTGACCAACATTTTGGTTTCATTGTTGGCGAGGTCTAAAAGAGTTAGGGAATTACTAGTCTAGTTTTTCTTGCAAATGATTTTTCTTGATTTCCCCAACACTTAAGAATTGGAGGAGTGAGAAGGTAAGAATAAGGTAAGAACTTATGCAACCACTTTGGTGAGTTTGTATGAGCCCATGTCTTGTTGGTACAATGTGTTTCATTTATGAAAGTGCATCTTCTTTTATTTTATTCATGGTAAGGAAGAAGCTAACTCGTGCCAACATACAACTTGGTGACAACAAAGTTAGAGTAGCGCGAGGGAATCAAAGTGCATGATATATTTTGATTTGAAATTTTTTTCTTATAGCCTATTTCTTTTTTTTCCTTAGTTTTTTTTTCAAGGTGTTGTAAGATTCCCCACCAAAGACTAATCAATGTGCTAGATAGGTTTTAATAACAAAAAATAAGAAATGAATATTTATTACGAATTTGAATAATGATACTTCAAGAACTTCACATATTCTAGAAACAACTGTAAAGCTCTTTTCCTCATAGGAATAATATGTATTGGAAATAATCAAGAGCATATCTACCTCTCTAGAAGTGATAGAAGAACAAAAGATCAATCAGAAACCTCTACAAGAAGGTCTATAAGTCTTCTCTAATCACCTTTACAAATCTATAAAGGGGATCAAAGAATCATGGATAAAATTTTATGGAGTGAAGCCATTAGAACTAGATATTGATTATTTATTGACATGTCCATCATTAGATCCTACACCCAAGAGACCAACCATATGAGAACATGAGATCTACATGGCATGGAAGACAAGGGAATATAAAGTGGATCATAGGAACATCATGACGATATTGAATACTAGTTCCATATGACCACGAGATCAAAGCACCATTGTCTTCTTCAAAAAATATTATTAGCATATAAGTTGAAGAATCTAGTCTCTCATGCCGTGGTATACATTAAATCCTAATTATAAAATCTAAGTGTGAGTACATTTGTTATTTTTTTGCTCACATGGCTTCATTAGAATTTTTCCCACACTTTATAATATTATTTCTTTTCAAGTAGAGTAGATTATTGTAGGAGAATAAATATATAGAATAGAATATGGAAAGTAGCCTAATTGTGAAACCTAGGATACTGGCATAGTTAAATAACAAATTTTCTTGAAAAATAGGCTATTGGCTAGCCAAGTTCTCAATTATCTCTCCATTATATTACTGGTCCTTTGCAAATTCTTCAAATTCTTGTATTTCCTCATGTTATCTAATGTGGGATACATTAAGGCCCTCCTATTAATTCGTCTTGGCCCATCAACTTCAACACAATATCTGGTTGAAGACTAGAGACTTGTTTTAGTATAGTACCTTGAGGCTTCCATGCATAAATGGAGGGTTCTTTCACTGATATTAGTGGGAATACATCAACAACTCTAATTTTTAGATATTGCAAGTGACTTGACTTATACACCTTCATTAATCCCCAGTAAGATGTAGTAAGGTTCCTTGAGACTCATTGACATCATTGATGAGTTGTCTCACATTGGTTAAAGGCATACAATAATGGGTGGTAATTCAATGATATATTTCCATTCTCGACTCCAACACATTCATCGCATGGAAAAGAGTCATACCATGGGTTCAAGATTCGATGAAGATTTTGAGTAGTATTCAACATTAACTACAACCTCTTAGTTTACAAATAAGAGAGGCAGATTGATCATTGGACCATCAAGGAAGAAACAAGTTTAGCCTTCATCTTTTCGAAAGTGTTACCAACCATTTCCATGTACTTATATGTTTCTTGTAATCATCATATGTTCTAGTAACCACTTAGATCGACCCTACAAATCAAATTCATCAACAACCTTCATTAGTCATCAACACCAAAAATTAGTATTCATAAACATTACTTTGTTTTGGATCAACATAATGGCATATAGGTCTCAAATTCAGTTTCATCATCAACATTGCTAAAAAATTCAAGGTATCGAGGTAAAACCTAAGGTAGAAATCAAATTGGAACTTTCTAATTTGTTAAATATTTACAAAATTATGGTAAGAAATTATTGTCACCGTGACATCCCTATCTTTCCATTTCACTTTGTCTCTATTTTTTAATATGTCCCATCCCCATTATCATTACTATACAATAAAAAACTATTATCCTACCCATTTTTATATAACATGATTCAATACTATATTAATCCTTTTTTCTAATAAGTTTCCCTATAGTATCATTGTTTCCTTTAAATATTATTCATTGTGATAGTAACAGAGATTATCCAAGAATAAAAAAAATTAGCTCTAGTTTAAAGTTTAAGATATGAAAAATTTAAGAAGGTGTAATATGATGGAAAATGAAGGGTAGTAATTCCTTTTATGGTAAAATTTCATGATTTCACATCATGAAAATAGCTTATCGAGATGGTTTTGAATTGTATGAAATTGCTACAATTCTCAAGGAAACACTTAAAGCTCTAGAGTATCTTCATAGGAAAGGACATATTTTTCGTGATGTGAAGGCTCATAACATCCTCATTGACTCTGGTTGTGCAAATAAACTGGGTGACTTTGGCATGTCAACTTGCATGTTTTAGATGGGTGACAAGAAATGATAAAGAAACAATATTTTCGTGGGAACTCCATGTTGGATGGAACCAGAGGTAGTACATTAGGCAATGGATATAATTTCAAGGCTGATAGAGGTCACTTTGAATAAAAACATTAGAAATCAAACATGGTCATCCTCTATTCTCAAACCATCCTCCTATGAAGGTTATTCAAATAAATATATAAAATGCACTATATGGGCTTGATTATGATTGTTATATGCCTAGTGAAAGATCAAATAAAACATCAGACAATAGAGAAATTGCTGAATAATTCCTTTTTTTAGGCAAGAAAAAACTCCACACAATTTTGTTTGTAACCTTTTTCAAGGGCTTCCTCCCTTTTGGGAGCGTGTAAAATAAATGCAACTCAAATATGTTGCACAACTTGAGGAAAATTCCTTCTATAGATAAAGAAGCATTGTAATAGGATGAATATAAGCATGAGGTAAGCACATGGAATTTTGACATTGAGTATTTGAAAGCTCAAAAAATATTGATTCAAGATGATGATGATTTGTCAAGGGGAAAAGAAGAAGATACGAATTTTGGACCAAGTGAGAGGTAGAATCAAGTCACACCTCTTCAAACTATAATCTAGAGTTATTCTGAAAAGATTTAGTCTGAATAGAGACCTTCGTTGGTAAAATAAAGTTCAATAAATGGATTGGTAAACATTCTGATTTCATGAATTCAAAAAGAAAAGAATCAAAGAAAAGTTCTGATATCAATAATCTGGAAAGAAAGGAACCAAAGAAAATAAAAATTTCTTATGCATTGAATGAGGATGTAGCATATATTAATGGTTTCAATTCACCTAGATATTCGACATTTCTGGATCTATCCAAGGTCAGTGAGAGAGAACAAATAAAATTTAACAAGGATGGACAAAACAATGGTGGAAGAAATATATGGAAAATAAATGATGTGGAACAGATTGGTGAAAAAAGTCATGGCCACCAAATTTGTCATGCTTATAGTGGGCCCTTAATTCCCAATTGTGTGCTTTTCCTTGACAATGGAAGCGACAAGATACGATGCCTGGAGGAGCCATATAAATAGGATGTCTGAAAGGATCTATTTTCGAGTGGAAAATTTCTTTTACCTACTCTTGCACTAAAGAATCATCTGAAAGTTTTAAGGACTACAAGGAGGAGAAATATAAGGCCTGCATGGTACTAAAGAAGGGTCATTTTTTAGTTAAAATGGAGGATGTGGAGAATGTTAATTTATATTATATTTTTCAAAATCTTCTCAGAGCTCAGAATATCTGCATTTATGGGATTTCAACTTCACTTGTTTGCAATGTTTCTCCTCAACCTAGATATTTTTGTTGGGAAGACTTCCACAAGACTAATCCAAAGCAACTAGAAGTAGTGTGTACTCTAGCCAAGAGAATAATTTAGTGGAACTATGAACCTAGTCATTAGAAACATTATTTAAATCAATAGTAGGTTGGCCCACACCAAATTTGATGGCTACGATAACGTTAGTGAAGAGGGACCAAAGATCAAGGCTCAAGTTGAAAAAAAAAAAAACATTAATTGGATTCACTTACGGGCTTCCAGTGTGGTGATTCAATATGCCATCATAAGAACAAGAGATAATTGTGTTTCCATTGAGGGAGGCTCTTTAAACATTTCCATTAAAAGGCTTAAGTGTGGACCCAGACATGGAATCAATGTTGGAAGTCTTGGAAAAAGTGATGGTTTTGACGATGTTAGCAACACCACTATAAATGGAACTATGTTCAAAGGCACTCAAAATGTATATAAAAATTATAAGAAGAACCAGAGTTATTATATGGTTCCATTCACGTCTACATATTTTTGTGAAAACACAAGGATTGTATCAGTTGCAAACAAATCTACTTATTGGTGTATTTTTAGCAAAAGTTCCCATAGTTTTGGTAGGATTCAATTATTAGATTTTTTAATCCCTTCACTAAGCATAAACTTACCACAAGTTCCTATTGAAGTAGTCCAATTTAATGTTGTTGATGGCTCAGAAGCAGAGTTGACAAGAAAAACACTAGCATAAGAAAGCTAATGATTCCCTATCTATGACAACTTCTAGAATGAGAAGAGTTGGAGCACCTCAGAGGGATGAGGCTAACCTTTCACTTTTATGTATCCTTGTCACTCCAAAGAGGAAAATAGTAGGTCATTTAAAAGTTATGAAAAATTCTTTGCAGTTTTATGTTGAATTTGTGATAGTGAGAACATGAGAACCATGTGTTTTTAATGGTTAAAGTGTTGTGAAACCAGCTCCAAAAATAGAAGAAAAGAGAGATCAACGCCTTAGAAATCAACCACTTCGATGGGGAAACCTCCAATACATTACATAAATGAACAATTCTTGGATGATACAAATAAAAAAACCTCCTTTCTATATATAGGAGTCCATGGGGCCACAATATAATCCTTGTGGGGCCACAATGTAATCCTAGTTTACCTAACAATAATAATTTAAGGGCACAATAATAACAATATGGGAGTTACAGGAGTACAAAAATAACAATAAGGGGGTTACACTAACAACAATAAGGGAATATACTAATAATATAGGGACCTAACATGCTCGTCTCCTTCAAAAAAGTGTTTTCCTCAACGCTTGAGTAGCTTCGGGTGATTTTGTATAAAATTCTCATCCTCCCATGTAGAATCTTCAGTGGGTAAGTTCTTCCATTTGATGAGATACTCTGAAATTGATTGATTTCGTAGTTGTCATGTTGTTTTTTCCGTGACTGCTTTAGGTTCCAATATGGTTTTTCCTTCCTCATCAAGTTCTAGAAATATTGTTTGAATTGGAAGTTTGTCCCCTATAACATTTTTTAAGCATGAAACATGGAAAACTGGATGCACTCGCGAAGAAGCAGGAAGCTCCAATTTGTATTCCATAGTACCAATCTTTTGCAAAACCTTGTAAGGACCATAGTACTTTGGTGATCATTTATTATCCTTCTTAGCTTGTTTGAGGGACAATTGTTTGTATGGTTGTAGCCATAAAAATACCTAGTCTCCCTCATCAAAACTTCTTTTACTGCGATGTTGATCTGCCTGTTGTTTCATTCAATTTTGTGCCAAATTTAGGTTATCCTTTAAGAGTTTGAGAACTTCTTGTTGATGCTCGATGTGATACTCGAATGCTTGAACCCTAGAATTTTCCATTAAATAAGATGTGATGGATGGTGGATGATATCCATAAACTGCCATAAATGGGGTAATTTTTGTTGCAGTATGGAAGGAAGTGTTATACCACCATTCAACGAGAGGTAACCACTTGACCCATTGTGCTTGCTTATCGGATATAAAACAACGAAGATATCCTTCCAAAAATTTATTCACCATCTCTGTTTGACCATCGGATTGAGGATGATAAGATGAGCTTTGAGCTAGTTGAGTACCCAAACAAGAAAATAATTCCATCCAAAAATTTCCCGTAAAAATGAGATCTCTGTCACTTACAATAATCTTCAGGTTTCCATGTAGCTTTGAATTGTTTCCATAAATGAAGTAGCAACTGTACTCACTTTAATGGATGAGATAATGCACAAAAGTGTGCATACTTGGTAAGTCTATCAACTACCACCATGATGACACTCCTTCCTTTGGACTTCGGTAAACCTATGATAAAATCCATTGAAATCTCCTCCCAACGTTGACTTGGAATGGATAAAGGTTGTAGAAGACCCGGGGTCTTAATTGTCTCAACTTTATTTTGCTGGCAAACCAAACATTTTGCCACAAAATTTTGAATATCAGATTTAAGGCCATCCCAAAAGAATTCTTTCTTCACCCTATGGTAAGTTTTTAAAAATCTTGAGTGTCCTCCTAAAGGAGAAGTGTGCAATTCCAAAAGAATATTTTATTTTAGTTGGGAATTATTGAAAATATATAAGCGATCTTTGTACCATAAGGAATCATTTTTCCAACTAAATGTATCAGATGTACTAGGATCTTGCTGTAATTTTTGAATGAGAGTCCATACTTCTTCGTCCTTCTTCCATTCATCGCTTGCTTTGGTTATCCAATCTAGTTTGATAACTGAAATGGCACAAAGCAATGCTTCCACCTCTTCATCCTTTCTTGAGAGTGCATCTGCAAAAAAATTTAGCTTCCATTTTTTGTAGATGATTTCAAAGTCACAACCCAACACCTTTGCGACCCATTTTTTCTTCTCTTTTGAAGATAGTGTTTTTTCCAAAAAAAAATTAAGACTATCATGATAAATTTTTACCTTGAAGTATATTCCCATTAGGTAAGGTCTCCATTTATTTAGTGCATGTAGTATTGTCAACATTTCCTTCTCATAAATAACCTTTTGTAAATAATTTCCTTTGATTGAACGACTTTCAAAAGAAATGGGTCTTCCTTCTTTCATTAAAACAACACCAATTCCATTTCCTGAGGCATCACATTCCACAATAAATGTTTTTGTGAAGTCTGGTGTAGCTAAGACTGGTGTTAGACACATTGCCTCTTTAAGATGTTCAAAGGCCTTAGTTGCTTCAGGAGTCCATGAAAATGCATCTTTCTTCAATAATTTTGTTAGAGGTGCTACTATTCTCCCATAATTCTTAACAAACTTGCGATAATACCTTGTTAACCTGAGAAATCCGTGCAACTGCTTTATGGTTGTGGGGACTTTCCATTCCTTAATGGCTTTAATTTTGTTAGGGTCTACCTTAACACCCTCGTGAGATACAATATGACCCAGATATTCCACCTCTTGTACTCTGAAGAAACATTTGGATGTTTTTGCATATAATAGTTTCTCCTCCAATAGTTTGAGCACCCTGTCAACATGTTGAACATGATCCTTCCAAGACCTGCTGTAGATTAGTATATCATCAAAAAATACTAGCACAAGTTTTCTAAGGAAGGGTTTGAATATGGAATTCATCAACCTGAAAATGTAGAAGGACAGTGGTGCCAAAGGCAAGAAAAAATTCAGCATGACTCAGTGATCCAAAATATATTTTCATTCAAATGCCATTCAATTTTCTGATGATATCTTGAAAGAGATCAACTGAAGTAACACGAAATTTCTAAGTAAGGGTCCACCAACTTAGCCCATCACAAGAACAGAATTTATCTTTAATAGTGAGCTTATTGAGCTCCCTATAATCTGGACACATGCGTCATGATCCATCTTTCTTGTGCACCAATACTACTAGAGCAGAGAAAGAAATTTGACTAGGTTGAATTATACCAGCCTCTAACATTTCTGCAATCATACGTTCAATTTTGCTCTTTTGGACATAAGGAAATCTGTAAGACCTAATGTTTGGAGGAACACTTCCTGGAATCAAATGAATAGCATGATCATGATCATGAATAGGTGAGAGTCCTTTGGGAGTATCAAACACCTTGGAATGATTGTCCAAGATTTTTGGAGATCTGGAGAAATAGATGATTTAGATATTGGAACTTCTAGTGAGCATAATTATGCAATTATGCCTCGTTGTCCTTTCTTCAGAAGATTTGTCATGACATTAGAGCTTATTATCTTTCCTAGCTTCCTTGCAATACCCCATAATTCAATTTCCTTTCCTTTCGAAAAATTTTTCAAGAAAAGTTCTTGAAAATTAAAAGCTACCATCCCCAAAGATTTCAACCATTATACTCGTAGTACAACATCTGCCCTCCCATTGGGATAGAAAGCATTGGACTATTCAATACATATTCCCCCATGGCTAGCTTGATATTATGGCTTTTTCCAGAGAAATTTATAGTTCCTCCATTTGCAACCATCACTTGACATTTTGGTGTTGGGTATAGGAAACAATTCAATTCCTTGGCTAGCTTACAATGAATAAAATTATGGCTACTACCCGAATCAATCAACACTATTAAATTTTTCTTCTTGATATGTCCTTCTATCTTGAGAGTTTGAGGAGTGGTAATTCCTGCCAATACATTACATGATATGGTTGGACTTATTTCTTCTTCTTCTAGGGTTTCTTCCTGGTGTATATGCTCTACTTTTGAAGTTTCTTCTTCATTTTATTCCTCCTCTTCACAATCTATGTAAAACAATTTCTTATTAGTGCACTTATGACCTTTAGTGTATTTTCTATCACAATTGTAGCAAATCCCTTTTGCTCTTTTTTCTTCCAATTGTTGTGGTGTCAACCTTGTAGGTTGTGGAATTCTAGGAGTAGTAACACTTCCATATTTATAGATGTGAGTGGTAGGCTTCCTTGTCGCCATAATTTTACATTCAATTTTTCTTGCCAACCTGAATGCCTTCTCCAATGAATCAGGTTCCAAAATGCGAACTTCATGTTGGATGTTTTCCTTTAAAGTCCCTATGAAGACATCAATCTTGTGTTCCTATGGAATATCAGTTACCCTTATATTCAATTTTTGGAAGTCCTCAATGTGATCCACCACTAAACCCTTTTGTTTGAAATTTATCAATTGGCTAAAGAAGGTGTTTCTCTTTGTATCCTCATAATGTGCTATCATTTCCTCCATAAAAATTGATCAAATGACAATTTTTTTACGGGATCAAAGCCATCGATACCATACAAATGTATTTTGTTCTAAATGTAAAGTGGCAATGCGTACCTTTTTTGTGTTTTTCACATTATTGAGATCAAAATATTGCTCCATCTGTAGTATCCTTGTTACAGGATCCTTGTCATCAAACTTCCTCATATCCATCTTTGGAATATGGTGGTCCTTCAATCTTACATTAGAGTTTATGAAATAACGATTAACATTTGTTTTGTTCTCATCATGAGTTTGCTCTACTATATTTTCACCATTAGGAATAATTTCTTGTATCAACTTTGTCAAACCTTTGATGTCTGCTTTTAGATCATTCTTCATGTTTTCCATGTTGTCTTTCATTTTTTCTTCCATGTCCTCCATCTTAGCTTCTACGCCATCCATCTTAGTTTCCACGCCATCCATCTTAGCTTCCACGCCTTTCTTCAAACCATCCATCTTCACTTCCACGCCTTTATTCAAAACTTCCATTTCATTTTTTTTTTCTCTTTGTGAGAGCGAAATTTTGTGCACTTGCTCTTGTAATTTTGATAGATCATGTTGCAATTCTTCATCTTCATGAGTCATAGTAGAGTATTTTGAGGGCTTAATGGGTGTTGAATTCTTTTTAGGAGGCATTTCAAAACCCAATACTGAAATATATGCTCAATATGCCCTTGGAATCACTTCAAAATAATTTTTTTACACAATACTTATGCAATTCAGGAACAAATACACACATTTTTATTGATTTTGAGCAGTTCTATATTGAAACTGAATTATCTCTATGATTTCGGATCCTCAATATCTGAAATTTGGCCTTGAGGTAGCCCTCTGAATCCTCTTTCGAATGCCATAGGTCTGACCTGATTTGGAATCTTCAAGACAAAGTTATGTCCAATCTCCCACAATGACCTAATTATAGACTGTTTCAGTAGAGAAAACTTGTACGACTTTCCACTTGTCACTGTTTCCTCCTTTGGCTCTGAAATTAATAGAAAAGAAACTAAAGTCTGTGTACTTGTGGCCACTTTTTACAACATTCCAATCCGATGCTTAGACAGAGAGTTATGAATATTTTCCCATGATCACCTCTTTGAGATGAAATCTGGGAGCCTGAAAAATCCCTAACTTCCACAGATCATATCTCTGAAAATGTTATGAACCAAGCTCTGAAATTTTGTGATGATGTTCCTCAGGATTCCGACTTCACGCCCTATGAATTTCAGATTCTGAACCTTTGTAGAAGCAAAGTTATAATGAAAATTCCACAATGACTTGTTTGGAGCAGTGAAACCCAAGAATCCAAAGCTCTGATACCAAATGTTGTGAAAAAAACTCCAAAAATAGAAGAAAAGAGAGATCAATGCCTTAGAAATCAGCCTCTTTGAGGGGAAAACCTCCAATACATTACATAAATGAAAAATTCTTGGATGATACAAATGAAAAAACCTCCTTTCTATATATAGGAGTCCATGGGGCGACAATGTAATCCTAATCGACCTAACAATAATAATTTAAGGGCACGATAATAAAAATATGGGGGTTATAGGGGTACATCAATAAAAATAAGGGGGTTACACTAACAACAATAAGGGACTATACTAGTAATATAGGGACCTAACATAAAGTGGTTTGAATTGTCCTAATAATACCAAAACGTGCCATATAGAAAAGAAAAAAACCAAATACTTGTAAGAACATAGTCAACAATAAACCAAAGACTTGTAAAATCATATTCAAAACTAATATGGATGATGAAGAGGGATACACCATAGAGAGAGTTCTTGTTTTGAAGACAAAAATAACATATGCATTAAAGTAAAATGGCAAAAAGAAAATAAAATTTCTAAAATCTTTTGTGAAATAACAAGAAGATAGGGAAAATTTTCTTTAGAGACATAATTGAGGATCTAATGGATGAGACTATTAGTTATTTTATGAAAACCCATGTTCACCATATTCCCCTAGGAAAAGGCTTTGATTACATCATGGCCACCTTTTAATGTTGAATAGAAAATGATGATGGTGAGGGTTCTACAACTTATCTCTCAAAAGGGATCAATGGTGATGTACCTTGTTTGCATGAGGAGATGCAAAAGGGTATGTGTGGTGGATATGTTGGGTCACTAATTTGTCATACTTTTCACCCCAAACACCCATTTTTCTCGCATTTAATCTCACTTATTTGCCTATATGTCACCAACCTTAATGCATTTCTTGATATATTTATCATGATAAGCTTACAAATGTTAACATAGCTAATTATCATCATTTTCATTATTTTTAATGGATGAGGGATATCCTTGGATTTACTAATGAAGGTTTGTTTATCTATGTTCTTGTAGATCTCCTATGCACAATTTCCAATGAAATGAATAAGAATCTAGGAAATCTAAGACATGGGTTTTGACTAGAACATCCCCATTTAGGTAAGTCACTAGTGGATTCTCCAAAAAGTGTGGTTATTGCTCGAGCTGCATGTCATTACTTCAAGACTATATTTCTAGTTGTGTCTATTACCAAACAACTTCCCAAATAGAGGAGCTAACCAGTAAAAAAAATCAAATCAAAGTTATTATTAGATAGTTCTAGGATATAAGGAATACATATAATCTAATATTGATATTTCCTCCAACCAATAAATACTAAAAAAAATACAAGGGAAATATTTTGTGGATCTGTTTATTATTAACAATCCAAACATGGGGAAATTAGTTCCAATTCATCCTCCTCTCTCTTTTGTATAAATGTATGGGTAGAGAGTAGGTTGGGGGGGGGGGGGGGGTTATTTTATTATTGTTGTTGTTGTTGTGAGGATAAATGTAGATCTCTAAGAGAGTAGATTGCAGAGAGAAGGCTTCCAAATATTTGTAGTTCAAAGTTTGGTTATTTGGAAAATGCTGATGGAACATATGTAAATCTCAGATCATTGTTGAATTAACACAATTTTTTATTGCTGGTGTTGATATAAATGATGATATAAATCGACTTTATTTTTATAGCTTCATAGATATTATGGCACAGTTTGGGAGGGGCCGTCAACTCAACCCATTCCACTCCATTCTTTTCCTTTATATAATGTATAATAAGTTTTTTGTTCTTCTTTCATGATGACAAAGAGATTTTAGTTTGGTTGAATGTACCATTTATTTATTTCTTTGATTATTGGATGTTTTTTTTGCTTACATTGGTGTTGCTTACAAGAATGAGGTTGATCATTAAATGGAAATTCCATGAATTGAAACCCTCCTAGTTGTCTAACCATTTGGTTCAACTAGTGTGACAGGCATATGCCATGTCAAATAGAGGCTTTGTACGAAACCCCACTAACCACCATATCTCATCACTTCTCTCCCTTCCTTCTTGCATTTAAATTTTTGTTTGGTATAAATTGGATTTCTTTATGAAGGGACCATGCATTGATGCCCCATATAGAAAACATCCCCTAGATTTAATTTTTGTATGAATTCATTTTTTATTCCAACCTGTAGTATAGGTTAGGAAGCCTACACATATAATGTGGCATCAAAGTCTATAAAATCTTGGTCGATAAATTATGTTGGAATTATTAAGAAAATAATTTGACCAACTCTCACTCTTACTTACCCAACCAAAAATCAATTAGGTTTATAGAATCACAATATAGTTGAACACAATCCTAAAATATAGCATCTCAAAAATAACACGTACTAATTAGGAAAAAAAACTCGAACAAAAATCTAACAAAACATAACAATTTCTAAATTATCCATTATTCATACCATGTCCCTTTTAAAATATAAATAAAATATTCTTAAAAAAAAAATGTTGACTATAGTAAAGAATAAACAATTAATATACATTTAGTTAGTTATATTAAAATCATTTGTTATATAAAGGAATTCATAGTCCTATGGTTCGTTGTTGATATTACAATCCAATATAAAGTGACGTGGTAAAAATATTTCACTCTAATTATTAGCCATAATGCAAATTTTAATATACAATTAATAAAATTATGGTTTGTTATTTAAAATAAATAATTAATAATTAAATTTTATTAATAATAATTAAAAAAATTCAATGTGGATTATAAATAAAATAATTCAAATTTTATTTACAAAAAATTATATATTATTAATGGTTGTAAAATATTTCTATGTGTAGACTTAGTGTGAGAAATGTAATTGCTAGGAGAGGCACTATACAAGCTAGTATGGGGTACATGTGTAGATGTAATGTAAAAATTTTATGTGAAGACATGTAATGTAAGTAAACATTTGAAATGCGAGAGTATATTTATGAACACTCAAAAAAGAAAGAGGTAGGTCAAATAAATAAAAATATATATAAAACAGAGGTATGGTAAATAAAAAATAGAAAATATTTTTATACTTATCGTAAATAAATTGGAGGTATGGTAAATAAATAAATATATGAATAAATTGGAGGTATGGTAAATGAATACAATCTTTTTTTAAACTTACTCTAGAGGTATGGTAAATACATAAAATTATAAATAGACTAGAGATATGGTAAATAAATAAAACCTCTTTTTATATTTACTCCATAAACCTTTTTATATTTACAAAAAATAAAAAATGAAGTTTTATTTAGGTGAAGCCTAAGGGACAAATACCCTAATATTAATATTAAAATATTAATGTTAATATTATTAATAGTTATAATATTCATATTAATATATTAATATATTAATATTTTTAAATTTAATAAAAATGGATCCTGTGAGGTTTGTATTTGAGTATACTAAATGCATTGACTATCTCAGGTAAACACGTAAATGTAAATGTAATGTTTAACATTTGATACTTAAAATTTAATCTAATTAATCTAATGTCGGCCTTAATGAAAAATCATTTCTCTCCCTAAATATATAAATTTAACACAAATAAAGTGCGTCCAATTTTATTTGTGAGGAAGCATCTCTATGACACTGCCAAGAGTGAAATAATATTTGTGAGAAAAGATTTCAGGAGCTGTGTAGAGTGGAAAATAATATTTTTGGGAAAAGATTTCACATTACGAACTAGCATGTATTTTTAGGTTTGATTTTTCTACCTTTTTGTTTTTACTTTTTCATCTACTTCAACTCCATGGATGCGATCATGTGTAATGAATTTCTCTTACCACCAAATTAGAATGATTTAATTTCTGCCTTCAGCGAAAGACCACCAAATTAGAACGATTTAATTTTTACTTTTTCATCTACTTCCACTCCATGGATGCGATCATGTGTAATGAATCATTCTTACCATCAAATTAGAATGATTTAATTTCTGCCTTGCGAAATACCACCAAATTAGAACGATTTAATTTTTTCCTTGGCTAAAACCTTGACAGGCTCTAAAACAAAGTGATTTCAAGAATCTATTTATAGATGTGTAAAAAACCAACCTAGATCCATCTTAAGTGCAAATATATCAAGCCCCCAGAGGGATCAAATCTTTCAAGGTGCAAACTTAATGTATTTTTCTATTTTACTAACTCCATAAATCCAAATTAAACATGAATAACTAATTCATTAACATTGGGGATGTTGCTTGGCCAGGGAGTAAATTTTTAGAGAGAGCCAAAACCTAGAATACGACCATTTTTTTTCTAAACTATGTGATGGTAGGGGTTCTTGAATCATGCTTTTTGATGGTGGAAATGGTTTCAACATCATAAAAAACCCTAGGAGCACCCAAAATATTGAACCTTTCTCAAATATATGATGATAGGAGTGCTTGAATATTGTTTTTGATGGTTGAAATGGATTCAGAATCATCAAAAACCCTAGGGGCACCCAAAATCTTAAAGCTTGACAACTATATCTCGACTTTCCAATTCGGATTTTACCAAAATCTTGCCAAAAAAAATTCCTGGGAAAATTTACAACATCTTTAAACTATGTGCTAACACCAATACTATAAACCCCTTAATACCTATCTCATTACCCCTTAAATCAATAATTCAAAATAATCCCAACCACTGATTTACTTACACACTCACTATTAACCCACTAACCAACACATGTTAGGAAAATGGTCATTTTGTTAAGTTTGACTAAGCGCATAAAAATATATATAGAGTATGAATCTTTTTTATTTATCTTTTATAATATATTATGAAAAAGTAATATGAACAGGTCAGTATTTTTAGGCTTACTTTTTATTTATACTTATCGGCATTTACTAACAATTTAATTTATATAAAGGTACTAGTCCTACCTCTATTTAGTTCTTATCATCTTAACTTGGTTGTTTAAAAATAATTATTATATTTTTGCGAATTTTATAATTAAAAAAAATCATAAGGAATAATTTATGAGTTTTGAGCACATGGTATTGATAAACCATGGTATTGACTCATGTATTGTAACGGTTTATAATTTTTTAATTTTAATAACACTGACGTGTAATGCTTATCTTTGATTAATATTTATCTACATTTACTATAACTATAAAGTAGCAACCCTACCTATATTTATTTCTTATCATCTTAACCTCATTGGTTGTTTGCAGGGTCAGGCAGGTTGTTTGGGTGCTGAGGCAGGTATGTGATCATTCCCTCGATTTTTTGTTTTAATGCAATGGCGTTTTCCAAAAGTTTTTTTTTAATTATAAGTAGCAGTCATACCTGTATTTAGTTCTTATCATCTTAACTTCTTTGGTTGTTTGGAGGTTAGGCCAGTTGTATTTATTTCTTATCATATTAGGTTCAGGCAGGTTGTTTGGAGGTTCAGGCAGGTTGTTTGGGTGCTCAAGCAGGTATGTGATCATTCTCTATATTTTTTGTCTTTTTGTTTTAATGCAATGGTGGTTTTTTTTTCATATCAATGTAATTAGTTTAATTTTCTTTTCATTGTGACAAATAAATGATGAAGTAGCATGTTTAAATGATTTTTTTTTTTTTTTAAATTGAAAGTGCACTTACCCTGAAAGACTTATACCCTAATATTTTATCGCTGATTCTGTACTTACTAGGTTCTCGATCTACTTCACATATAGAGAAACTTGTATCAAGCTTCTATGTGTTTTCAGTGCAGGAATTTAAAACAAAAGAGGGGAACTAGGCTTCGTAAATCACGTCCTTAATATCACATCTTGGCGAGAAGTCTTTTGATCTACGAACAATGGCAAGCCGCGGAGAAATTCCTACAAGCTCGTCATTTTCTGACAACTCTCTGATTGGCCAAAGAGTTGAGGGTGTTGTCGAGGGTGTTGCCGAGGGCTCATTTGGTAGTGGGTACTTCGTGACATTCAGAGTGCAAGACACTGGTAGAGTCTTCCGTGGTTTTATTTTTAATCCAGGAAAGCCACTGCCCTTTTCTAACATTGCACGTCGACAAGCTGGGACTAGCGCCTCAGATCCACCAAATAGGGGATCACGAAGCTCTGAAATAGATCGCCATCTTGGCCACGTTAATGAAGAAGTACATGCTTTCCCTCAGAAACAAATAGCTAATCCCATGGAACAGGAACCATACATACCCGAACCACTACGTCCTTACATAGATCTTAATGAAGAACCACTACGTCCTTTCTCTCAGCAACAAATAGCCAATCCCACTGAACAGGAACCATACATAGATCTTAATGAACCTGTCTTTTCTCCACTGCATCCAATTCCCACACCCTCTGGCACTGTGTTAAACGATGAAGAACCAATCCCCAACTCTGGAGATCATCATGAGTCAGAGGTGAACAACGCTCAAAATGTTAAGGAGGCATAGAGAGCTGTTGAGGCACAACACTTGTTCTCTTCGTTGGGAAGGGAGATGGTTAGATCTAGTTTTTGTGGGAGGCATAATGGTCTCCATGGTTGTGTGCACTTTTTAAATGGCAACCAGCCATAAGTTTAGATGTCACAGGGAAACTAATAATTTTTACTCACTATTTTGTTTAAAAGTGGGATGAATTTTATTATTTAAAAGTTGGGTGAATTCTAGCTCTGCAATGTTGTTTCACGAAGTGCTGCCATATATTATATTTACCGATGTGTGCCATTTATGTTTATCCAATTCTACTCAGTATTTTATTATTTTGTGCAATTCTACTCAGTATTTTATTATTTAAAAGTTGGGTGATCTTACATTGAGGCACAGCATTTGTTCTCTTCATTGGGCAGGGAGATGGTTAGATCTAGTTTCTGTGAGAGGCATAATGGTCTCCATGGTTGTGTGCACTTTTTAAATGGAAACCAGCCTTAAGTTTAGATGTCACAGGGAAACTAATAATTTGTGCAATTTTACTCACTGTTTTATTATTTAAAAGTGGGGTGAATTTTATTATTTAAAAGTTGGGTGAATTCTAGCTCTGCAATGTTGTTTCACGAAGTGCTGCCATGTATTATATTTACCGATGTGTGCCATTTATGTTTATCCAATTCTTCTCAGCATTTTATTATTTTGTGCAATTCTTCTCGGTATTTTATTATTATTTAGAAGTTAGGTGATCTTGTAGCTCTGCTTTGTGGTTCCACGAAGTGTTATGTATTTCATTGACCTATGTTCGGCTTGCAGCTAATAGCTTTTTATGTTGTTCCATGATGTGCCGTAATTGATCGTTTATTTGGGAGTTGGGTGATCTTCTAGGTCTGTTATGTTCTAAGAAATGTTGTCATTGCCTGCGGATTCCATATGTATGTTTCTTTTTTAAAAGAGCTTTGTTTAGGTTCTTTTATGAAGTGATGTAATTATTATTTGTTATTAACAATGTTTTATGAAGCGTTTTTATATTTATAAATGGGTTGATGGTTTCATTCATAGAAGATTATTTGATATATTATAATTTCCATGTTTTTAAAAGTGTATATGAAAAATTTATTTCTAACTTTTAAAAATAGTATTTTGTGTATTTTATGAAGGCAAAATAAAATCTACAATAATATCATAAGTTTCATAAGTTTAAGTATTATTGATTATCTTAGATATCCCTTTTAATTAATTCTAGTTTAGAAAGATTGTTTGGGTATCTATGAAAGTATTATTTGGGGTGTCTTTGGGTTTGGCAATATGTTTCTAATTTGGGAATATAATTCTACAACAATTGGATGTTTGTTAGGAAAGGTATTTACTTTGCAATATCAATGAAGTCATGAATAGGCCATGCATGTTGCGAAAAATATTGGGAAGCATGAATGGTCGTTAAAGACACCACTAGAGAATATTAGGAGCTATGATGAGGCTTTGTGGTATATCATGAGCCTTGAATCAATTCAAGCTCCAATTACGGTCACGGAATCTAATTCTTGCTAAGAGTCCATCTCACACTTTTTGTTGTTAAGGATTATGTTGCATGGAATTTCGAGCACGAGTTTACACATATTGAAGTAGCTCACGAAGCTAATGAGATTTATAGGAGGAGACTACAATTATGCTGAGAGAGGTACAAGAACTTTGTACAAATGCAAAGATGAGCATATGCATTGCATTGCATTTTATGCACATGCATGTTGAGAATTTAGAGGGCCGATGTTTAATAACAATTCTCTTCTTGATAATTACTTGTGAGTTACTTATGTCTTCTCTTCGTTATCTTGTTTAGTCTTTCATCAAGTTAGTTATAAAAATAAAAAAGACACAAGATTAGGCTCCTAGAGGCAGGGCAAAACCTCTCTCTCTTGGAGAGGAAAAACCCACAAATAATTCTTCTTATAGATCTTCAAATGACAAGTACAATTACCAATACTTAGACCCTTGACCTATGAATGCCTCCAAGACCTTGAAACTACTTCTAAGTCTTCCTCCAATGCTAATATTTCTTTTCTTCACCAACGTGCACTAACCTACATCAACATTAGAGAACTCATTCTCCAAATTTATCTTCAGATACTCCATTTTTATTATAAGATGATTCGAGATCTCATCCTTTGCATGAACATCAAATCTATCCACTGCTTTAGAATGTAAACCCTGTACTTGTTTCTGTTCTTACTGAAAATTCGCACTTCTCTAACCTCTGAAAACCACACCCTTTTAACCTCTAATATCCACACTTGTTCACCTTTGAAATCAACGCTTCATCACTTCTGAAATCCACACTTTTCACTGCACTTTTCACTATCTAAAATCTACACTTCATGTCACAAAATAGTCTGCAAAAATTGCATCTTTATATCCGCACTTTACACCCTGAACAAGTCCCTTGAAATCTGCAATTTTATCCTCAGAAAATCCATAATATTTCTGTGGAAATTGCAGAGCTAAATCCACATTTTTCTGTGCTACTGAGCCACAATGACTGCGGTATATATATTGCATAGTCTCACCTTTTAGGCCAACCTTACAAAAAAATTCTAGGCCGACATGTAGGTTGACTTTATCACTGATTATCAACCAAATTTATTATATCATTTCCAATGTTGAATGAGAGGTGTCTTGAGGGCTGTTATGAGCCTTTTTTCACAAGGTTTTGGAGGCATTCTTCAAACTAGATTCTTTATAATCATGAATCTTAATAAAATATTGCTCATGAGACCCATGAAGCAAGTACAACAAAAATACATTTATTATCTTTGTCTTCTTCTTTACATAAATACATAAATACATAGTTAGCATGAAGACCGACCTAGTTACACTTTTCAACATTCCCTCTTAACTAGGGAGGTATTCATACAGGTACATGGTCACTTTCAAATTGAAGAATCTCATAAGAAGAATCAGATTGGTAATCACATCTGTATAGCATGATATCAACTGTCATTTTCCTAGTGCAAGGCATTGACTAATAACCCCATCTCTCAACAAGAAAATGGGCTATAATGCTGGCGATACACATGACTTATAGACACCATAGTAATTTTCTCTCCAAGGTATATACTCCACCCTGGTGTTCCCAAAGTATGACCTTGGACTATTCTTCTCTTGGGTAGCTAGCCCTCAAAGAGTATCGGTCCCTGACTACTCTTATATTGAATTCCCTAACACATTCTCAAAGAGTATCGAATGCCAGATGATTACTGAATCCTCCATTCTATCTTCCCAAGTGAAGACCAGAATGATGTGTCTATCTCTCCCTCTCAGCCAGGGAGGACCCATTCCATAAGGGAATGTACTCATTCCTGTATAATGAATGTACCTAAGCACATTCTTAAGAATTACCCAGTTTCTTCCAAGTAAGAAACTGATCAACAGTCTCCCTCTCAATCAGGGATCTGCAGAAACAATGGTGAGACACCCAACTTCTCATGAAGAACTCCTCTCCTTGAAGTCATGGATTTTGATACTGAGGAATCTTCAACTTTAGCTCCATATGTGACAAATCATCTATCAATTTCATTCATGAGTCATGTCATTTACCAGAAATTGATTCATATGTCTTTCATATTTGGTCCACCTTTTATGCCATCCTACTTCCTTTTGAATGATCTCCAAGGATCTTACATCCTTTCTCATGATTAGCGTCCCTGCACAAATTCATCCAGATAAACATATACATATGAACTTTTAAAAACAAAAGTTACCTCAGTGATGATCTTTCACCATGGAATCTTCCTGTAGGCATTGAAATCCTTTATTCTGATTGACACATCTCCTAATGATTTTCTTTTTCAAGGGTCTTCTTATTTACCAGACTTCTATTAGAGTCTACATATCCTCCCAGGAGATCTCCTAGTTACATCTTCTTGGCTTTCATATGATAACTGCCTCTTGACAGAGTTGCATTTCATGATCTCTTCCTTTCTACATATCTTCATTCCCAAGAACTTCCAATTTACAGTTTCTTGTTCATATACAACCACCTCATATTATGTATGAGGATATATTATGTTGATTTCATCTGTTAGTGCACCGAGAGATCCTCCTCCATAGATCACACTTTTAAATATAGAAATATATTACCTCAAACTATATGACATGACTTCACAGCATCCTATGTTAGCATATAAATATATATATATCTTATACCTTTTTCATTTGAGTCGTCCCGTAGTATTTTTACTAGAATGAAGAGATTCATTCCCTTGACCTGCTCCATCAATATGTCATCATATCCCATAATTCTGTAGCGTAGAATTCTTGATGAAACCATTCTACTTTATTTTTAATCAGTGAATCCATAGATAACTCCATTAGAAAATGTTAGCACCAGTTTCCATGATGACCCTTGATCTTGATGACTACCTTCCATCAGTAATGTTATCAGAGAGGTTTTCTCAGGAGCTCCTACCATGCTTTTATCATGATGCCATCAATATGCATGCTTCATGCTATTTTTACATAAATCACTTAAAGGAGAAGATGATCTCAATCATCGTAGAAATCCCTCGCTTCTTCTTCCTTTGATTTATTTGCATCAGGTTCTTCCCTTATATCTAAGATATGGGCATTTCCCTTTTCCTCTTGTCCTTTTCAGATTTAGGACAATATCTTGTATATTTCTCATGTTCATTACATCCTAAGCATCGTACTTGTTCATGTTTCTTCTTTTATTCTGAGGACCAAATTTTCTGAATCTTCCTTTCTTCTTGTATGTGGTGGCAAAGGCTTGAATCTCTTCACTTAGTCTTGTATTAGCTTTGGATTTTAGTCTTTTTTCCTCTATTTTACATAGAGACCATAAGTCATTGAATGGTGTGGCTTCTATCTTCTAGTATAAACATGAAGTGAAGTTTCCCCATTCCTCTAGTAGAGCATTCAACACCACTGTAGTCATCTCAGTGTTAGTCCTTACTTCTCCCAGTTCCCGCATATGATCTCTTAGCATATGATCTCTTATTACAGAAATCCTCATAAAGTATGGAGTGATTCCTTCTTCCCTTGAAAATTTCATTTTATATAGTTCTTGTCTCAGACAGATTGCTTCTCCTATAGTAATCACAGAAAATACCTCCACCAGTTTCTCATATATTTATTTAGCAGAATTTAGTTTTCATACATAGGGAATGAGTGAGTCCTTGATGGATTGTATGAGAATACTCTGGGCTCTAATTTCTCCCTTCATGTACCCTGCATGATTTGGAGCATCTTATTTTGGTGGTTGAATTGTCGATTCTTCGATGAAGTCCATAACTTTGTTTTCAATTAAATTCAAATATGTCCTCTTCTTCCATGCACTAAAGTTTGATGTCCCAACTAGCTTGTTTCTCTCTTTACAACAAGTCATATTGAGAGATTTAAGAAAGGTCATAGATACTTACTTGAGTAGAGTGGATTGCAGCTTCCTTGATGATGACGAAGAAATTAGAAGCTTCTTTTAAGGTAGAAATATTTAATCTAGGTGTTCTTGGATCCTTGATGGTAAATGATATATTCAAAAGATGATGTCCTCTTCTAACAATGTCTTGAATGTAAATATTTTATGGAAAAGATTATTTTCTTGAAAAGTTGATCCTTTGAATGAGATGAAGATATTTATGGAAAATAGCTTGAGAGTATTCCTTGCAAACTGATTTGACTTTTCACCCAAAATTTGATTCTTGCTTCCTAGAGTGTTTCTTTTTCAAGCAACACTTGATTTTAGCACCTTCACTTTGATTCCATGTTTAGAATTTATAGGGGTGATGTTTAATAAAAAATATCTTCTTGATATACAACATAATTTCTACATGGTATCAAATATGGATTCACAGTATAGCAAAACTTCGAAGTTGTTTCTTGATTTTCAAATTTGGAGATGAAAATAGCAGGTTTTATTTAGAATTGAGAAGATGGATAAATGGACTAAGGCTAGAGTATGCCCTGGAAGGAATCTCTAATTTTGTTGCATGGAAGGATCACATGGAGGCGGTATTGGATGAAAATTGTTTTTTATAATACATCGAGTTAGGTGTTGCAAAAACACAAGCATATTATGCCTAGAATGTTACTTAGTGGAAGAAAGATGTGGAAAAAGTGAGGATAATATTATTGGAGGGAGTACGGGATCATATTGTCTCAAATATACATGGAAAGGAAACTCCATTCACGATGTGGAAATCACTGTCAGAATTTTTCATGAATAAGAGTTACCACATGAATCTGGCACTCAAGGATAAACTTCGAAGTACCAAGATGCATAAGAAAGAAAAAATTCCATAGTATCAGAGTGGGTTCACTCAATTTCACAATGAACTTAGCGGGGTTGGTGTTAATGTCCCAGAAGCATACTTGTTAAGACTAGCCCTTCTGGGCCTTCCAAAGAGTTGGCACAACTATCAAGATTTGGTGAATGGGAGGGAGAAACTACCGAATTGGGAGCACTTATGGTCCGATTTGGTACAAAATAAAATAAGGCGGAATACCAGAGATGGGACTTCATCCAAGGGTGAGTATGAAGAAAAAATTGCATTCGATAGAAAGGAAAATAAGGGAGAATGGAGGAAATCCCAATCCAAACCAGAATCTAGTCAAGGGGAAAGAAGAAATATTTCTAAAAAATCAAATGTTTCTATTGTCATGACTTCATGCACTATGCCACGAAGTGTCCACACAAGAAGACAACCAAGAAGACCTCAGGAGGATAAATAGGTGAATATTTGGTTTCACAATTTGAGCTTGACTTTATCCACATTGCATGCATGGCCAACACAATGATGGAGATCATGTGGTACTTGGAATCAGGTTCCTTGTTCCACATGACGAGGAATATATATTTTTTTCAGTGATCTGGAGTAGAAATACTTGCAGATGCACATTGATATGGGGGATACTAGAAGGTACAACATGACTCGGGTTGGTACAAACACCTTTCAGAGGGAGTTAGGCTCCCCCCTTAGGCTCAAGGATGTCATGTTCATTCTGGGCCTAAAAAAATCTTGTCTTTGTTGTAGTTTTGGAAGACCGTGGATATGATGTGATATTCAGGAAAGGAAAGGAATTTTTGAGACACATAGCCATGGGATAGGTGAAGCAGATCAAGGTTCGGGTGAAGAACCTATACAAGCTAGATGTGGAGGATTGTACTACATTGAGCATAAAAATAGAGAAGGTGCAGAGCCACGATGTGGGTGAAATTTGGCATACAATACTTGCCCACTTGCATCATGGAGATTTAAATATCATGCAACTAATAACCATAGGGCTTCCCAAAGAAGCACTTGAGAATTATGATGTATGCAAATGATGTACGTTGGGGAAGTACACAAAATCCACTTTCCATGTTCAGGAGAGTAAGGCAAATGTGGTCCTTGAAAGTATCCACTCTGATTTCTATGGATCTTTCTCGACGACCTCCACTGAAAATCATATATATATTTTTCATCTTTATTGATGAATAATCACAGAAGTGTTGGATCTTCTTCATGTAGAAGAAGGAGGATAATTTCTCCAAGTTCATTGAATTCAAGGCACGGGTGGAGAAAGAAACATGCAAGAAGGTGAAGGCTCTCAAGAACGATAATGGAGGTGAGTATGTGTCAAATGAGTTTACAAATTTATGTGCAAAATAAGGAATTTGGTGAGACTTTACAACACCCCAAAAACCATAGCAGAAAATGGTGGCTGAGAGGAAGAACCATAGCATTGTGGGAGCAGCGAGGGCGATGTTGCATGACCAAGGCCTAACTTTTCACTTGTGGGCCAAAGCATGCAACACACAAGTATATTTTCATAACGAAATTCCTCATTAGATTTTGGAAATTATTACACTAGAAGAGGTTTTATCGAGGAGGAAGCCAGATGTTTCACACTTCAGGATATTTGGAGCCTCTATCTACTACCATGTATCCAAATATGTCAGGAAGAAGATAGAGCCAATAATAGAGTTGGAGATATTTGGGGGGTACACAGAAACTCCCCATAACTACTGTGTGTAACTTCCATCCCTCAAAATGAAAGTGGTGTGAAGGGATGTAAAATTTGATGAAGAGAAGGACATGCAGTGCTCTCTTGAGAGGGAGCTTTAGATCCCACCAGAGGAGGAGATTTTAGCTCCAAAGGAGGAACCTCAAGAAATTGTGCAGCAACCAAAAATTGAGTAACATAGAGTGGATACCACCACTCAAGAAGAAAAATATAGAGAAGGAAGGAAAAGGACCAGGGAAGATGAGATAATTGTGTAGGAGGCAAGGGACAATGTGGGTGCTCCTTCAAATAAGCACAAATAGAGAAGGTCACCATATTAGTACACTGGATACATGGATACGATGATAGAGATTGTGGAAACTAAGCCATCCTCATTCGAGGAAGAAGTAGAGAATCCTATATGGGTTGATCCAATGGTGGAGCAGTACAAATACATAGTCAGAAATGATGTTTGGGAAGTGATAACAAGACCAACAGATAAGTCAGTTATTGGTTCGCGATGGATCTTCAAGGTAAAGAAGGTAGCATACGAAAGCATAGAAAAGTACAAGGCTATACTTGTGTCCAAGGGATACTCTCAAGTTTAAGGGATTAAATATGAGAAGACATTTGACCCTGTATCAAGATTCTCATCCATCAGATCAATTCTTTCTCTAACTGGTAAGATGGGGTGGACGATCCACCAGATGGATGTGAAAACATCATTACTCGATGGGGTTATTGGAGAGGAGGTGTATATCAAACAACAAGAAGGATTCAAGACTTTTGTTAATGATTATTTTGTCTGCAAACTCAAATGAGCATTGTATGGTCTCAAGCAAGCACCCTGTGCTTGGTACACAAGTGAAGCATATTCAAACCTCTATCATATTTTGGTAGAAGTTAAATTGTTGATTATTGTCTTATTTTTTGATGATTTTATTTTAACTGGTGATGAACAACTTATCATATCTTACAAGGAGGACATTTCAAGAGAATTTGAAATGAAGGACATGAGACTCATGCACTAGTTCCTCAGATTGGAAGTGTGTAAAGGAGATGAGGAACTATTTGTATCTCAGGGTAAGTATGCCAATAAGATACTTCAGAGATTCCACATGGAAAAACACAAACCCATGTAGACTCCTCTACCAACCAACTAGAGGAAAGAGGATGCCACTTCAGGTGATGAAGTAGATGCTACTGTTCATCAGCAATTGGTGGGTTCGCTCATGTATATTGTGAATACATGAATAGATATGTGCTATGCAGTTAATAACTTGAGCCGAGCCATGGTTTTTCTGACCAAATTATTTTGGAGGGTATCCAAGCATGTTCTATAGTACCACAAAGTCACTACCCACTTTGGACTATGGTACTAATGGAAAGAGGGAGTGAAACTGAATGGATTCACAAATGTAGATTTGGTGGGGATTCCATCATACCAAAATAGTACATCAGGTGGAATTTTTAGTGCTGTGTTCACACGGGTTTCTTGGTACAACAAGAAGAAAATATCTATGGCACTCAACTTGATAGAATAAGAACACATGACTACCAGTAAAGAAACTTGTGAGACTATATGGATGAGAAAGATACTTGTTGTATTATTTGGTCAGATGATGGATCCCACTGTGATCTATGGTGATTAGCAAAGTTTCATCAAGATCTCTGAAAATCTCATTTTTCACGATTGATCCAAGCATATAGATACTCGATATCACCATATATGGGGTTGTGTGCAGAGGCAGATCATGTTGTTGCATTACATTCCGACAAAGGAACATGATGCAAACATTTTGACAAAGGCCTTGTCAAGAGGGAAGTTCAAAGTTCAACATGTGTAGGATAGGGGTGGTTTATAATCCCTTTATTGCTGAGAGGGAGTGTTGAATATGTAGCAAGACATTATCAATTTCGTTTTGCCTTGATTAAATTGAGAAAATTCAAATTTACACATCAACAGGAAACTTGGATGATGTTAACTTGAGTAACATGGATTGTGTCACCCAATTTACTAAATAAATTCAAGCTGGATGAGTTAGAGTTCAATTTAGAATGTGTGATTGCCAATTTGTAGCAATCAAGGTCAGTTATCTAAGCTTTTTTTCAATTAAACTAGTTCCAACTGTTGGAAGAACTAGTGGAGGGTCCAGTTGTGTAGTGAGACTTCAATCAAAATCAATGATCATCTAGTTAATTGATCAATCAACATAAAATATCTAGTGCATGCAGAGAATTCAAGTTACCGAGTCAAGATGGAGATTCCAAGGAAGTGTAACATTAGTTGTAGACTAGTTTTGAGTATACATGTGTTGCATGCAGTCACAAGAATGAACTATAGGAATTGCACAATCCAATTTAGGAACTTTCCTAAAAAATAGGGGCTAACTCCTCAAGGAACAACTAAAGGAAATAAGATCTCAAGCCAAGGCAGAAATTGACTAAGTCTGGTGATGAGCACCATCATTAGGTACATTTTAGTGGTTAATTATAACCTTTTTAGCCTAATTATTCTCTCTTTCTCACATTTAATTGCATTATTGTCACATGTTTCTTAGTGAAGATGGTGTATTAATGATTGTCATACTTCGAAGCTTAATGTGATTTAAATGTAGGAAAATCAAGAAGTTTGCACAATCAGGGCTTAGAGTAGAAAAAACAGAGTGATTTTAGGAGGGTTAGCCACATCCTTAACTCCTAAAGGAAACCAATATCTCCTCGAGATTATCCTCCAACAACTCGAAATCAGAGACACCCAAGAAAGTGTAAGATCAAGGGGAGCCAAGCTCCACTTCTCTCGAGTCCCAAGGGGAAAAACACCTACTTTTTAAGGATATTTTGGTAGCTACCCTCTAGCCAGAGTAAGAGGTCACTAAGATTCAACTTTTGGACGTAGCTAGAGCACTTTGAGCTCTTTTATTATACATTTCTTACTTTCATATCTTATGTACAAGAATGGTTATGAAATAAAATGGGCATTTGGTTTCTTCTCCAGTGAGTTAGTTTCAGGGAGCTGAGCTTGTTGGTTAGGGCCCAATCCATTGGCGTCACTCTCTCTTATGCACTTGTGTGTTCTTTCATGTTGCAGTAGTTAATATATTTCAGTCTCATGTTCAATAGCTTATAAAATCGCAAAAATGTGTGCTAAAGCCCCCCTCTCTCACCTCTTCCATTGGAGCTTGAGGAAGGAAGATATTCACCACAGACCAAAATTGCTTTTATTTTATTATTTCTTTGAAAAATTGGATAGGTTTCTTTGCTTATCATGGAAATGTTGTAGATGTAGAGGTAGATTTATGTTTCAAATGCATATGTAGGTTCATTTAAATTCAACTCATCTTTTCCTCCTTTGTAATGATATATATGTCAACGATGAATGCATGAACATGTATTTTCTTGCAGGTTTAAATAGAGCAGTAGAGGAGAACTTCCTCAACACCATTAGCTTTAGTCTCCACCCTTCATCAACCAAATTCTATCCAAGTCACATTCAAACATGTTTTTGGAAATCTCCACCACAATAACGAGAGCCACCTTGGAGGTGTAAGATAGGATTTGTGAAGAGTTATGAGATTGACCAAGAGTTTGGATACCCTTCATATACCTAGATACACCTTCATTCCACCTGTCCTAACCCTTTCCTCACAATTTCTGGCCTCAAAATACGCTCGACCTTCTTCTTGTAGTGTTTCAGGACATCCGGTAGCACTACAGGAAATCCTATAGAAGATATTATAGGAGCACCAACCACTCACTCCTTTAGCCCAAAATCACTCTTTCACCTCATCTAAGCCTATTACAACCTCCAACACACCTTCAACTCTGAAACCTTGAGTCAGGAACCCTCTTAGGTCACCTCAGTGCCTCCTTCTTTTGTTGCAAAACAAAGTCATTTAAAAGTGTGATTAGCTCATGGATATATGCATTATTAAGCACTGTAGCTAAGCATAAGATAAATAGAACTCAATTAGTCATTTGGTTCAACATGTGTGCCTAGATTAGTTTCCCTTTCTGCAAGTTCAATTCAATAATCTAAATTATGAATGCCACTTATTTTAATTTCCTTTCTTGCATTAGCTTAAGTGTTAATTTTTCTTTATTACAAATATCTAGATGAATCATTATGATTTAGAATAGTTTCTTTCCCTATTGATAGAGTAATGGTCATGATTTGTTTCCAGTCTTAGATTTCATTCACAAGTGTGACGAACTTCCTTTCCTAGAAGTAACCCTAGCAGTGACACCTCATTATAGAACCGATAATAGGATGGCATAAGCAGAACTCATCTCGTGTGCATATAGCACTGTCACCTATAATTTTGTATGAACCCTAGGTTGATAAAGTAAAGTTGAGTAGCCTCTAGGAGTTTGCCACACTTTTGGTGAAATACCACTGCTCACCACTTTTTTGGTGTCGTTTCTCAGGGGTGTCTAACCAGATGTTTTGATTCTTCTTTAGAATTGTTTTTCTACTTCTATTTTACAATCATTTCCAAAATATTGAAAAATACAAAAAAACAATTTGACTTTCATAAGCCCCTCGTAGGAGTAGGGATAACCAAGGAAAATTCTTACCGAAAAACCCCCACATCCCCATAGAGTCACCCTTCAATGTTCTTCTGATCGGTGGGAGGTTAAACACACCATAGGTGAACCACTTGGAAAACTTTGAAGAACCTTCCGTTACTATGAGGTTAATCAAGGGCCTCACTATATCAATAGGGTATGAAAGGTGCACCTTAATTCCTACTATCATACAAACTATAATGCACCTATGCGCTCTTGGGTACACATGCACTCCTCCATCATGTCCTACACCTCCTACTTGGCCTTACAAACCTCCATATGACCCTCATCCCATGAACAAACCATTCCAACGTAGATGTTCCCAAACACCCGCTGGAGAAACCCATCACAAGGGTGGATTCCCCACCACAACCAACCACCTAATTTACTCTCCACCCCAACCCTCAACCTCGCATCACCCACTCCGCTTCCACCCAAAGTTGCCTAAGATACTGCTCAACCTAATGTGAACCCAAACAACAAGCAAGCACAACAAGTATAGAGTGGGGAAACCTCCATCAAGCATGAGATTGAAAATATGTTGGAGGACTTCAAAGTGAGATGTTTCTCTCCTTTTCTTTGAAAATGGGACACAATGGAGATAAAAGAAAGCAAGATGAATCAGATAGGGCCTTAACTATCTTCGCTAAGATGTACTAGAAAACCCTCGAAAATGAATGTCCACTATATGTCATAGAGGTTTGCTTAACCCGTGAAGAGAATATACCATAGATAAGTGTCCCTTCTTACCTAGGCTCAAATTTGTATATCAAGTGTGGGGAAGGAGGACCAAAGCAACTCGTTTCATAAATCGCAGGAGGCCTTAAGGGCCTCGCTCATATCAATAGGGCATCCAAGGTACACCTTAATCCTAATGCCATACACAACTAGAATGGACTCTATGCAGTCCCTTGGTACACATCATACTCCTCCATCATGGGCTACACCTCCTACTTGGCCTTACACACCTCCACATGACCCTCATTCTATGAACCAACCATTCCAATAGTATATTCCTTAAACACTCTCGTGGATAAAACCCATCACAAGAATGGATGCCCCCACCACAAACAACCACCTACTTTATCGCTCTCCACCCCAACCTCAACCTCAAGTTACCCACTCGCTCCACCTATGTTACTCTCGTATGCCCGCCCAACCTAATGCAAACCCAAACAACAAGCAAGCACAACAAAGTTTATAGTGGGGAAACATTCTATCCAAATTATGATATGGAGATACATGAGATCAATCTCATGTTTGGAAGAGTACTCCTAGACAATAATCCTCCATCTCCACCCGCAGAGGTTGAGGAGGAAAAATAAAGAGAGCAATACTAAGACTAATCAAACTCCTTTTTCCCCGAGAGCCTAATCCACCCTAGTTAGCACACCCCATAAGAGAATAAAACTTCTGGGAGAACTGAAAAAATATGTGTGTGAAAATACCCCTTCTCCGAGCTATTAAGGATGTCCCTTATTTACAATAGGCTCATCAAAGAAAAATTTATTTAAGAAACTCTAGGAGAAATAAGAAAGACACCCCCCACCATCAATGTTATGGACATCCGTCTAACTTAATGTTGGGAAGGGTGATCTTCTCGAACACCTGACCCTGCTAGTCCAAAAGCAATAGATGTACACTTCGATGGTGTCATAGTCCCCCACACTTTCGATTGATCTTGGTTGCACTATCAATGTGATGAACAAGGAGACTATGCTTAAACTCAACCTCCAAGGAGATTGAGAAAGACCATCATTGTTCCCGCAATCTTGCGTACAGCATCCAAGGTAGATTTGGAAGGAATTTTTGAGGATGTTATGGTCTCAATCGAATCTCGGGAGTACCCCATAGTATTTCCGTCCTCCAGCCAAAAAACCAAATTTAATGAAAATCCTCTCATTTTAGGAAAGACCTTGGTTGGCCATACCGCAATGCTTATGTAAATTGAAGGGCTAGAAACATGACTATAAAGAATGGGCCCTTTTCTAAAAAAATCGGTATTATATCCTCCTCGCCCAACCTTCCATTGAACATGACCCTACCATTATGGTTGGAAGAATAAGAAGAAGAAGATAAAGTGTACAATAACACACACCCTACCCCCATTTGTACCATAGATATTATTCTTAGAGGGGGGGAAACCCAATGAGGATGATCTCATCGACCACATCATTCAAAGCCAACCCACGCCATAAGGCCATTCCAATCGATGACATAGTGAGAGAATATGAAAGACACACCTTGGATTGAGCTACACTCCGTTGATTCAACCTTTGAATCCACCAAGGTTGTGGAATTTTTCCCATCAAAATCCCCCGAAGATTAAGTCATCCCTCTTAACCAAAGAAGATGAAAACTATGCGAACTCTAGAAGGAAAACCTTGATTCTTTTTGTCTTGGGACTACAAAGACACGAAAATGGATGCATACATCGCAGCAATACACATCATATTTATATTAAAGAGGGATGAAAGCTCGTGCGAGAGCCCCAAGGAGGATGAACCCAACTCTAAAGGACATAATGAAGGGATGAACTACAAAATTTGATGGATGCAAAGTTTCATCTACCCCATATCGATAGTGAGTGGGGTGTCTCCTCTGTTTCTAGTCCCAAAGAAAAATGGAAAAGTGGTGAATTCGTGTTAATTACCAAGAGCTAAAAAAAGCCACTAAGAAGGACCATTTCCCCTTGCTCTTCATCGATCAAGTCCTAGACATTCTTGTAGGGAAAAAGTTTTTCTTTTCCTGGGATGGGGTTTAGTGGGTATAAAAAGATCCAAATCAGCCCCCGAGGGACCAGACAAGGCCACTTTCACATGTCCATGGGGAAACTTCACTCGACAAATTCCTTCCATTTGGGTTGTGAAATTCCCGTTCTACTTTCGCAGAGGTTTCCTGAGCATTTTCATCTCGAACTAGTCCATGACTCTATAGAAATCTACATGGACGATTTCACACCCTATGGATATGATTTCTAGGAGGCTATCTCAAGCATGAGATTGGAAATATGTTGGAGGACTTGAAAAGTTAGATGTTGCACTCCTTTTTTCTGCAAATGGACACAATGCAGATCAAGAGAAAGCAAGAGGAATCGTAGAGGGCCTTAGCTATTCTTTTGCACTAGATGTACCAGAAAAACTCTCAAATGAATGTCCAATATATGTCATAGAGGTTTTCTTAGTCCGTGAAGAAAATCATGCCATAGATAAGTGCCCCTCTCTTACCTCGGGCTCAAATTTGTATATCAAGGTGGGGAAGGAGGACCAAAGAAAACTCTATTTCATAAATCGTAGGAGGCTTCAAGGGCCCCACTCATATCAAGTAGTACAAGGTGCACCTTACTCCTACTATCATACAAACTAGAATGCACCTATGGAGTCTTGGTACACATCCACTCCTCCATCATGGCCTACATCCTCCTACTTGGCCTTACACACCTCCATATGACCCTCATCCTATGAACCAACCATTCTAAATCGCATGTTCCTCAAACACCCTAGTGGAGAAACCCATCACAAGCGTGGATGCCCCACCACAACCAACCACCTACTTTATACGCTCTCCACACCAACCTCAACCTCGATCCCACCCACTCTGCCCAACTAATTTTCCTCGTATGCTCGCCCAACCTAATGCGAACCTAAAAAATAAGCAAGCAATCCTTGTAATCTTATAGTACCTTATAGTACACTATACCCGCAATCCTCAGTACCTTATAGTACCTATCCACACAATTTTTCCTTTCCTATACTTCAGTAGGTTGTACTTCTCATCGTACCTTCCACAGACCGTTCTTCTCTTGTACCTTCGCAATATGTACACTACAATCCACATTCCTTATCCCTAATATCTTGACCAAAAATCTCGAAACATGTCTAAATTATGTTCCCCTGCCATTTATGCGAAGCTTTCTAACCTATTTATAGTTATTTGACCCTATAATTAGTGAACCGTTGGTGTGCTGGTACATGATGCATTGTTGTCCTTGATGGAAACCACCTGATGAAGATGGTGACAACTTATTTCATGAAGTTGTGCTTGGATAGAATATGTTCTTAATGAAGTAAATCTGATGTATCTATTAAAGGAGGCTGTATAAGTGCGTGAAGAAAGGAATCTTGACAGCAAATCTATGGTAGGAGTATGTCTCTGGGAAGGCATACGCGGACTGCCTATGCTCTCCGTATGCACGCTGAAAAGAACGGCTCCAAGTCAAGCAGATAATAAAGCGCTCTTAAAAGTGCAAAACTGTGTAACCACCATGGTATTGACCCATTGTATTGGGTAATGATCCGCCTAATTGACCCCGTCCAGAATACCATCGGAAGTGTAATGTTGTTTTGGCTCATGGTATTGAAAAAGGGGCTCATGGTATTGAAAAAGGATAAACCTATATAAAGAGATGAAATTCATTATGAAAATCATGGGTGGGTGCAAGATGTTCGAAGCTTGAATGGAATACTTCTCTATGAAGTAGACTAACAAAGGGTTACACTTGAATGATAAATCTGAGTGTATGATGCACCAATGATGAAGAAGGGATCTAGATCCGAAATGTGCTGTATTTGCTAGATTCAAGCAGGAATGAGTAGATCCAAGAAGAGGCAAACATCGTTTGAAGTGAAGGCAACTGGGTGTGTGAAGTATCTATTCAAGAAATGCAATGACCTAAAATCTTCAAGAACCATACGCTAGTTCGTTGAAGAGAAGCAGATATACGGGTTACAAAAGAAAAGCGCGTATGCGCAATTAAAATTGGTTCTCAGAATATGTACGTAAGTATACGCTAGTTTTGTGAATGGGAAGCATCTTATATACTTTCTAAGCATCGTAAGAAAGGGGAGCTGGGATGCAACTAGGGTTTGCTGAAGTTTGTGGTAAGAAATGACTGATCTATTCCCACATTGTTGCTAATCAGATTCTACTCTGCCTGAAGACCGTAGACTGGCTTTGCTGTATGATTGGAGCGAAACAAGGAAGAGGGCCTACTCTGAAAATATGATGAAACGTGGCCTACAAGTATTGTTCTATTGAAGTTGTTGGATCCAATGTGAAAATTGGATGAAACGTGGTCCAAAGGGGTGCCGAGGGTTGTAGCCTTCAAATAGGTTGTAGCTCCTCTCCGTGTGAGGTCAAATGAGATTCGGGGTCAGCTCCCTTCCAGGAGAGACTGCAAACAAGTCGGTGGGGGTTGGTTCTTCCAGAGAGGTCAAACGAGCGCTAGGGTGTAGTCATAAGGCTCGGGTAGGGACTGCACAAGACATATGTTGTAAGATGTTTTCTATAATAAAATATTGAAGGCCGAGTAACCGCAACGTGGTTTTCCCCGACTTGGGTTTCCCACCTAAAAATCTTGTGTTCCATGTGTGACGCTTGTGTGATGGTTTATTCTGTTTCTACGTACATGTTTACTGCTTTATTACCATTCGATGAATAAATGATGGAAATGTCATGAAGAATTAATGACATAATTAGTTCTCTATGTATACGCTGAAGGATGAAGGGTATCCGCTAGAGAGCACGCTGAAGTCTTTCAGAAAGTAGCGTATGGGTTTGAAGTAAAGAAAAAGTAAAGTAAGTTTTAATATGCTGCAAATACGATTCACTCTCGCATTTTTTTCCAACAAATTGGGACATAATTTGAGCCGACCTTTCCATCATTTTTCAAGCTAAATTTACAAGGTTTATCTCCAAGATCTTGTCCACTATTTATAGGTTTTTTATCTTTGTCTCCTTTTTCATAATTACATAGTCAACATGAAGACCGACCTAGTTACATTTTACAACACTCCCTCTTAACTAGGGGAGGTATTCATATAGTTACATGATCACTTTCAAACTAAATAATCTCATAATAAAACTTGGATTGGTAATCAAGCATCCAGATAGCATCATTTCAACCAAGATTGTACTAGTGCAAGGCCTGACTAACAGCCCCCATCTCTTCAACGAGACAATGGGCTTCAATGCTAACAGACACATGACTTATAGACACCTTCTGTCATTGTCTCTCCAAGGTACATACTCCACCAAGGTGTTCCCAAAGTATGACCTATCGACTATTATTATCTTGCGTAGCTAGGCCTCAAAGAATATCGGTCCTCGACTACTCTTATCTTGAATGCCCTATCACATTCTCAAAGAGTATTTGAATTCCACATGATTACCCAATCCTCCATTCCCGTCTTCCCAAGAACATGCACTATGTGTCTATCTCTCCCTCCTGTGAGGACCTTATTCCACAAGGGAATGTACTCTTTCTTATACAAATAATGTACCTAAGCTCATCCTTAGGAATTACCAAGTTTCTTCCAAGTAAGAAACTTACCATCAAGCTCCTCTAATTAGGTACCTCCAGCAACAATGGTGAGACACCTAGTCGCTCATGAAGAATTCATGTTCTCGATTGCATGGATTTCGATATTGAGGAATCTCCAACTTTTACCTTCATAAGGGCATATGATCATCTATCACTTCCATCTTGAGTCATGTTAGCTATCAAAAGTGATTCACATCAGATTTACTTTATATGGTCCATTGTTATGTCATGTTGCTTTTCATTTGAATAATTTCAAGTGATCATACATCCTTTCTCATGATTAGCGCCTCGCATAGATTCATCCGTATAAACATATTCATATTAAATTTTTAGAATGAAAGTTAGCTTTAGTGATGATATTTCACCATGACATCTTCTTGTAGGCATAGGCTTCCTTCATACAAATTGACACATCTCCTAATGATATGCTTTTTCCAAAGGTATTCTTCTTTGACTGTACCTCCATCGTAGTCTACATATCTTTCCGGAGATCTTTTAGTCACATATTGAAATGGTTTCATTTCATATCTCTTCCTCTCGCATTTTAGGGACTTCTAAACTTTCTAGTTTCTTGTTCATATACAACCACCTCATATTTCATGAGAACATATTATGTTGATTTCATCCTGCTCGTGTACCGAGAGATACTCCCTCCATAGATCATACTTCTAAATACGTAAGTTCATTACCTCGCAACCATATGACATGAATTCACAACATCCAATGTTAGTATATAAATATATAAATACCTTTACCCTTTTTTCCCTTGAGTCATCCTATTGTAAATTTTTAGGAATGAATAGCTTTCCATTCCCCGGCTTGTTTCATCAATATGTCATCACATCCCGTAATTATGTTTCTATGATGACCCTCTGTCTTTGATGACTACTTTTCTAAAGTTTGTCAAAGAGTTTTTCCTAGTCGATTCAGAGTTCTTTCCATGCTTAGTTCAGGATGCTACATTTCTTCCTATTTATGTATCCAAATCTAAAATCAATTTCTTATTCATAAGCTTGCATGATTTTCCTTGAACTTATTTTCTTTAGCTTCCTCCATTCTTTTCGATGATACGAGCTTCCTTTGTTTCTCATATTGGGATTGTCCCTTTAGGACCATCTTTCTTGTAATGTCCATAAGTCTTTCCACATTTCCTCAACAATTTTTGAGTCTTTTATCCTACAAATTTTTTTCCCTAGATTTGTCTTTTTCCATCTAGCATAGAGACCACAAGTTAAATGAGGTAATTTTCTTGTTTATCATCTTTTCCAGATCTCACAGTTGAGATCTTATGAAGATATCCCTTCATTATTTGATACCTCAATTTTCATGAAAATCGAGTCTAGTGACATAACTTTATTTATTGCATAGAATAGTTCTTTTCAACTTATCATGTATTCTCTTGATGTCTCCAATTCTTCATAGACAACAGGGATGCAAGGACTTTGACTGATTCCATAAGAATAATTTGAGCCCTTCTATCCCTTTCCATGTATTTAGATAAATCTTAACCTTTTATAGGCTTTCCATGAATTCTACTTTCTTCGAGGATCAGTGACTATCCTCCTTATGCAAGGATTCTTGCAGCCTAACCAACTCATAGATCTCCCTTTCAGTCATTTAACTAAAATTTGATTATAGAATGAAAAATACTTACTTGATAAGTGAAGATAAAGTCTTCAGCTTGATTTCTTCGATGGCGGTGAAGAAGATATGTGTTAGTGCTTTCTCTTTTGATGATCTTCTTTGAGGATAAGGGGACGATCCTTGCGTTTAATGAGAGGGTAATCTCGCCCTTTAATGGAAATTCCCTTTTAGTCTTCTAGCCTTTCTTCCTTTATGACATAATCGAGATTGTATCAAGATTTTATTTGTGGTTAGACCCCCTTGTAGTTATATTGTCAAGACCTTATTTTGTGAGAGCACTGAGATCACTTTTTACTTCTTTTTCATAATACCGAGGTATTATTATGTCATTGAAATATTTCCTTTAAGATAGCAACCGTACATATAAGTGAAAGCACCAAAATATAACATCAAAACATGTGACTATTATGGAATGTTATTGAGGTAGCATCGTTATTCTTTCACCGTTGATTGGAGTCGAAGTAGCATAGAACCAGTTGTAACATATCACCGAAATCCTTTTTAGTATTTTTCACCGTGATCTCGCACTAGGTATGCCAAGAGAATTGATGTGATTCCACCGATCCGAAAAACACTTCGAAATTAGCCCAAGATTTTCCGAGGGGATGATCTCGAATTGTAAATCGTGACATTTGGACTGTAATTTCCTCCCGAAATATTTCGCAGAATTAGATGCCCTTCCTTACTCGTCACATTAGCTCGATACACATGTTGAGTATTTGTAGGGCTTGAGGATTAATACAAATGAATTTCTTGAAGTTTAGTTAGGAAGGTAAATCTCTAATTTACTCTTCCTTACTTTCTCACACATTTAAATCAGCTCTTTCTTCTTATAATCACCAGTCTTTGAATTTGGAAAATTCTTTCTTCAAAACTCTAGATGTTTGCATTGTACCCTTCCTCTCGTACCTCATATCCACAATTTTTTCTACACCATTCCGAATCTTGCCGCACCATACCACAATCCTCGTACCTTGCTATACCTATCCGCAAACTATCCTTTCCCCGTACCTTCCATAGATCATACTTTTATCGTACCTTCCACAAATCGTTTCTTCTCCCAGATCTTTCCATAGATGGTTTTTCTCCGTACCTTCCACAATATTTACACTATAATCCGCATTCCTTATCCCCTCGTATCTCGGACTCAAAAATCTCGTACATTTATAAATTTTGTTCCCTGGCTATTTATGCGAATTCTTTCTCGCCTATTTATAGTTATTCGACCCTATAATTAGTGAACTATTGGGACATAATTTGAGTCGACTTTTTCCGACATTTTTCAAGCCAACTTTACAAGGTTTATCTTTAGCATATTTTCCACTTTTTTTATAGGTTGTTTATCTTTTGTGTCCTTCTTTTCATAATTACATAGTCAACATGAAGACCGACCTACTTACATTTTACAACACTCCATTCCTTAAAAACAAGTTCACGCATTATATTACTAGTTATCGAAACCTTTTTACATACCGACCATGTTGCCATAAAGTACTTAATGTAATAAAATAGATGTTAATGCTAGAATCATTAGATGGTTGTATTTATTGCAAAAGCTTCATTTGATAATTGTGGATAACTCGGGTGAAAGGAAAATGTTGCTTGTAGATTTCTTACCTAGACTAACTTTATCTCGTAGATGAGAAGTGAATGGGTGGATGACGAGCTTCCGGATGAACATCCATCTCAGCTATCTCAACACTCTCTCCTTAGTTTTGTGACATAAATAACTACTTGGTCACCTAGAGGTTTCTATCCAAACCTTTTCATCCAAATAAAAGAGAAATATTATTAACAAAATCACCCCTTTTCACTCGTGATTGGTGGCAATCTCTTCAAATCAAAGTCTCGATCAAATTATTATAAGATGTGTGAGGGAAGAGGAGGTCTTTGAAATCTTCTCAACATGTCATGATGGTCCCTCCGTGGGGGTCAGCTTTTCTCTATGGGAGGACAAAAATTCAAATATTTTCAAGTAGGATACCATTGGCCTACCCTCCACCAAGATTCCAAGAGACACACCAAAGAGGATGTGATCACAGCTAAAGGATGGGAGACCCTACATGAAGGGGTGAAATGTCTTTGAAACCTCAGTGGATTTAGAGCCATTTTAGAAAGTGGGCATGATGTGCTCACTGATCCACCATCCAAATATCAAGAGGTATATCATAGTCCGCACCGATTACTTGACCAAGTGCACTGGAAACAAGGGTCAGAAGGCAACAACATTAGAGAAGGTAGCTGATTTTTTTGAGAGAAAATGTGTTCTAGATAGGTAGTCACTGATCATGGGCTCAATTTACATCCCATCTCATTAAGAACCTCGAGAGGTAGCACAAGATAAAGCACAAGACTTCCACGCTCTATCATCCTCAAGAAAATGTCTAGGTGGAAGTGAAAACAAATAGAGCCTTGGAAAACATCCTCACCAAGGTTGTGAGTAGCAACTAGCAATATTGGGCGTACATATTGTGGAAGGCACTTAGGATTACAATACCACCCGGAAGACAACTATAGAGTTTACTCCATATGATATAGTTTATGGGAAGAAATCTTGCTTTCCATTGAGTTTTGAGTATAACACCATGAGGATGGAAACTTAGTTGGAATTGATATTACAAAGGCACACAACAAGAAAGGTTTCTACAAACAAATGGTTTGGTTGAATTTATAATGGGAGACCCTCCTTCACAAAAAGTTAATATAGCTCAAAAAGGAAACTTTGGCATGCCAAGCACATAAAAGAAAAAGACATTTCAGAAGGAGATTGGGAATTTCTCTATGACTCCATATTCAAGGAATTCAAGGGAAAGTCGATGACTAGGTGTCTAGGACCTTATCAAGTGGAGAAATTCCATGAAAATGGAGCTTTTTTGAGATCAAAATCATAGATGAGGAGGGGATCCCTTCTGCTTGTCAATGGTTACAAAGCTAAAATCTACAAGAAGCTCCCTCTCAAGGCCGAATTTATTAATTCAATAAACATGGAGGTGAATGTGACTTTTGGGAGCTCCATAGTTTCCAACCCCTCACCTTCCCTAGAAAAAGAAAAACAAGAAGAAAAATAAAAAGGTTTGGGTGAAAACCTTTCAGGCAATGCAAGGCCAACTGGTTGAAAAACCCCATGAGGTATCCTGGAGCAGAAAAAGAGAAATAAAACAGAGAAACAAAATATCCTTGGGTGAAAACTCCTTTGAGGCACCCATGAGGCTTGTGGGTGAAAAACTCAGCTTGAGGCATCCCACCCGGCTCTTCAAAAAAAATAAGAAGAGAAAAAAAACAAAAAAAAATGAAAGAGAAAAAGGAATGAAACAACACCTATGCACTAACTCGCTTCTTATTTACAGGTTAGCCGATCAGTAGACAATTTAGAAAAGGGGATCATATTCCATTCTCTCTTTCTCTCTTTGTTCTACCTATCCAACTCCATGTCCAATGCGAGTATGCATCCATTTATCAATTTCTCCCCCTAGGTGAGAAAAAAAGTTTTCATGTTTTTTTCTTACTCTTCTCAGTAAAGGGCACATGATGTCCTAGTACACAAGATTTTCAGTGATACAAGAAACATTGTAATGCTACAAGTGGGAAGCCATCGAGGAGGAAAATCTCACTCAAGGACATCATAACCATCAAGAAGACATAAAAAAATATTTTTTTACCTATACCTACCACTCCTAACCATCAATCCACTCCATGCATAAATATTCACTCACTAAACCCTCTATGTCGCCACCCATGAGCTAGTTTAGCCAAATCCTCACATAGGGCCTCTCCTCTCATACACTCCTCCACTTCACCACTCCATTCACTTCTTAACACCATCCCTAGTATACTTGCACTACTTCTCTTCATTCCTTAGCCTGGAGCCCAAAACCGCATTATGGGGATTGCTCAAGAAGATGATTGCTGTCGCAACATTCTCACACATGCAACCAACACGATCAAGTAGCACGATGTAGTTGATGAATATGGCTCCAGTATAATCACCATAGGAATACAAAGGGGAAGCCACGCCATAAGAAACACATGAGTGTCTCCATGAGGCACCTAAAAAAAAATCAACAAGAAAAAAGAAATAAGAAGCTCACTAAGAAAAATAAGATTCTCACCTCATAAAATAAAATAAATATAAATAAAAGAAACACAAAAAGGAAAACAAATCACCGATCTTCCATCACCATGATCTAGCTCCCCGCATCAAAGGATCCTACCACTCATTATAATTAGTAGGCTCAGTATGGCTCCCTCACCCTCTTGGAATGCATTATTTGGCTAAAATGAGTTAATGTCAAGAATATAGAGTTTGACATAGGTGTGCCAGGTAGCGTTAACTCAGTCACCCTCGAAGAGTACAAAGTAAAGAGTTAGTGGGGTTTTTATGCCAAAAAGGATATGTCACATCAGCGAAGAGAGAGATCACGTAGGAGTGGGAGTTGATTCTAATGTAGATGGGAATGATTGGCTTGAGTGGGACCAATAGTCCAAATGAGGAAACCGCGTGCCAAATCCACATCACCACTATGTCTCCAGTCCACTTGATTTGGAATAAAAGGTGTACATTGAATAATTCTCCCACATTCTATTGTGCATTAAAATATTTTTAGAGAAGGAAAGAGACATGAGCCATGGAGGAGCATTCAATTCATGGTCGAAGTTTTTCATTCAAGGCCGTGCTACAAGAAAGTCCGCTCGGTAGCTACAGAAGTTTTCTAGGGGAGGCCACGCAGTTGTTAGAAAGTGTCATGAGAGTAACTCCCTCAGGCATTGGCACCCCAGCACCATCCTTCAAGCAAAGAAAACATCGAATTGCATCAAGCAAGAGGACATCACGCCACCAATTGTTTCATGAAAATTTACACATGCAAACTCAAACCATATATTCAGAAATTTAAGAGGTTTTTTCAGAGAAGTAGGGGTAAGAAAATCATATTTTGTGTTAAGTTGAAAACCCTTGGGGGTCCCATATCACAAGTGCTTTTGGACACAAGCCAAAACCATCTCTCTAACACAAGCTCATAGGATGGGGGGGTTTAATACAAGGGAGCCCACCGACATAAAAATAATTAGAATACACCCCTCATGCAAATGAAATATTTAGAAATAACTAGTGGTTGGGGTCTTTGAGCTCACTCAAAGGCTTTGATGATGAAGTGGCTCGATAATTTGTCTGTAGAATTTCACTCCCAAGGCAGATGATAGGGCCACCACAATGGTTAGAGTGCTAGTAATTACCACAACCCCCCGAGCTTATTAGTAGAGTCACAACCTTACCTCTAGGGAGTTAAGTGAATGTAGAGGTGATAGAGTCTCTAGACTCAGATTTAAGAAGATTTGTATTCTGCTTAATGAAGAATACATTGAAGATAAGAAAGGGGTGAGAAGGGAAAGTCTCCCTTACCCATGGGATGAGGTAGTATACCATATCATGAAATATATTTCGTGATGGGAAGAATAATTGTGCTATAGGGATACCATTTTGTAGATTATTTCATAGAGAATAGATTCAAAAGGAGATCTTCCCTTATAGAAGTAGATTAAAAATACTATACTTCCTCCTACATTCAATCAGTGGATATGAGCTAGACGATAAGGGAGAGAAAGTATTAATGCCTTGCTCACCATGGTCTCATTAAACTCATAGTGGGAGATACTCAACGGACTTAACATCCATGTATTTTGTTCCATCTTCATAGAAATGGACAAAGAAGCATTGATTGCGACACAAGATATCACTCCAGAGACACTACCCCCGCCTCTACCTTTGGATAAGGGAGGGTACCAAAGAAGAAGAGGAAGGGACTCAGAAGATAGAGGAAGAAGAGGAAGAATAGGAATAAGAGAAAGTGGAAACATAGGTAGAACCCACATAAAATATAGGATCATATGAAGGGAAAAGAGGAGGGAGGAAAACAAAAGATGAAGAGAAGTAAGGAAAGCGAAGAGGAGGAGATGCTAGACCCCAAGTCGAGCACCTCATATCTCTCCTAAAAAACTAACATGTAGAAATTTGAATAATTGATATATTATTCACCGAGATTCCTCCGATCACACACTATTTGACTTCATGCACAATACACAATCTCTTCACCATTGATCATCACATGCGGAAAATAAAATCAATTGCATGCACACATTAAAGCCATAAAAAATTCACACATATGAACCAAAAGATGTAATGGGAAAGCTTAAAGATGAAAACCCCCAAACTATCTCGTATATTATATATGTCATAGAGATCATGTAACAATCATTATACAAAGCTCCTCACAAGCTCTCGCATAATCTCCACTATGCAACACACTAGTCAGGGGCCCGATCTTTCAAATCCCATGCATCGATCTTTGCTCACCTTTAGCCCGTCTCTCATCGTGCAATCCCTGCCAAGAATGCCTGATGAGTTTGAATTACCTCCCAAACTTTCTCACGTCATAGCCTTTATAGGCATCTCTATCGAGTGTTGGATGCAAACCATGTATCACTTATAGTCACAACCGATAGTCATACTTGCCTCTTTCACCTATTCGCATCGGTCTCCACTCGAAATCTGCCCATGCAATCAAGTTAATCGATGTATTCTTTAGTTGATTAATGAGTTTATAATTAGTGAATTAATTAATAATTAATTCACACCACTCTACTAATTGTATCAATTAGTTAAACTAGATACAAATAGCTCAATTATGTTTAGATTAGTTAAACTAACACAACTCCATTAACTTCCTCAATCAACTCCACCAAACTCGTCACATGAGTTCTAATCAAGTATCCATGCAATAGATCCATATAACCCTAGGAATAGCGTAATTCCTTCAGGCCTCGTGCTTACATCTGTGCACTTAAATGAAGTGCTCCAAGAGAATAAGATAATGTTTCTATAGTCCAAATATTATTAAGAGCTAATAATACTCGACATATCTATTTTTTTAGACTCATAGCCTAGAAAATAGACTCACGTCATATGTCTAAAAATAGAAATCCATCTATTTTTCCAACTTGACCAACCATCCATAAATAAAATCCCACAACTCATAGAATATGATCGACATGTCTAAAAATAGACATAGCCTAAAAATAGACTTTTGCGACAAAAAATCACCCCTGTAGGCCCCACCTGGTTTAGGTGATCACTTTCCAACTAGGATCGTGAATGATGTTTCAGATGCCTTTCATCATCGTTTTCTTGTTGCCATCTTCAACAATCCCTTTCAACAAGAGAGTAACTGCTCTCTGCATGCGACATGCAACTCCATGCATTCGCTCCCGCAACCTATCACAAGCGCCATGCAACTCCATGCATCTGTTTCCACAACTCTCTAAAATTGAATAGGCTCCAAACAACTCTAATAAATTTGATGCATCTATCATCAAAAGTCTTCTGAATTCTATCGGTACCAACCGCACATGTCATCGTGAACCACCGCGTTGTTGAACTCTTGCACCCATGCACTCGCACTTGTTGTCAACTCGATCCGTGCTCCAAGATCCGCATGACTGCCACTGTGACTGCTCGCCTGACCAAACCGATCGACTGCTAATGCCGCTCTATGTGTGGGCACTTATAGCCATGCTCAATTCATGAGATCCACACCATCTCCATGAATCTTGCCCTAGAAATCTCCTCTTGGGATTAATCATGCGCTGTCGCCCACCTCTCACCCCGGTGGTATAGTCGCATGCACTCCCCTACCCATCCGGCATGAAATTTCTCTCGCATGAGTGGTTTCTTCCAATCCATGATCCTCATCTTGTGGTTTGCTCCACATCCCGAGGTTCACTCTTACTTGCATGCAAAACTTGCTCCCTCTCAAGCATCAATTGCATGTCTTCTACACTTCCCTAATAGTAGGAAGCTTCGTAGACATCCCATCTACTTCAAGTCCGTAGAGATTCTTGGCTCGAATCCAAACCTTCTTGACTTGTCCTTCCTCGTCCAATTAGCTTCACACTCAGTATTTCAATTCTATGTTTTAACTAAAGGGAAACTCATGTAAGCACCTTTTAAAACACCACAACTTTCCCTCTGTTTTTAACACCATTTTTTATATCCATAAGCCTTCGCTGCTTTTCCCACTCGTATTTAAAACCCATGCCTCGTTCGCTCGGCCCTCTAATTTTTGGGATGAAGGAGGCCTTCAACTAATGACTTGACTCATCTACTCATGTATGGAGGAGGTTTTCTCGCCTCTTCAACCCTCTCTTATGTAGGAGTGAGATTTTTCTCAGCTTTTCCATTTCATCTCGTTTTCAAATAGTTGTTTTTTCCTTTCACTCGCCTATTCACGCTTAAGCAAATAAAATTGACAAGTTTATAATATGCCATGAAGGGAATTTCTATGAGACATATAATCCCCGCTTATAAAATAACTTTATTTTTTCTCTAGACAATCGTAGGCACATGCCAAGATTCTGCAGAATTTCTTGTTATTCATAAGTCACTAACCTTTGATCGTGTTTGAAGGAGCTTATTGAAATAACTCTCTATCCTCAGAAGCTACATCCCAGGCTCAAAACCACATGAGAAGCATGTCTTCTCATGTTAAGTTTAATAATGTCTTCCGGAACACCGGTACACTTCTCACTCTTGAAAGAGACATTGAAACACCGTAAGTCTACCTAACATCAATTTAACATGTGGCATATGTATTATCGAGACCTCAAGGCTTGTTAGTGGTGTGACCTAAGTGGGTGTAAACAAGCTTTATTTGCGTATAGGGAAGGTCCTCTAGGACTGGTTGATATTAGATAGAGGTTCTTTTGGCTTTAGGATATTTTTGCCAAGGGAGGATTGCCTAAAGCGCCACTACCTAACTTAGGGGAGACTTTTGGACGTATTTGGATTATTCTCGTTTTGGAGTCGATGGACAAGCTTGTATGGTCGAGGCTAGATAGGGCTTGATAATGAAGTTTTACTCGGCCATGGGCTGATTGAAAGGTTAGAGGGAAAAAATGTTTATGAGCATTTTCTAGTCGACAAATTTGACATATTGGAGATCATCGCTAGAAAACTTGGCTTTAACAACTAGCCATCATCAATAGGTGCAAAAATACTAATGACTAACACTTGGAAGAATTTTTTTGGGATCCCTAAGAATTTATTGTTCAAAGTATGCATGTCATTGGAGAAGGGAAGGTCGATTAACTCAGCTTTCTCTAGATGAAGTCCTTGAAGTGGTTGCATTCCATCTCTAACTTAGCTCATCCTCTTGTCTTTTCTTCTAGCTTGGTGATCATATTGAAGCCCTCCTCCAGCTTATCCAGCAGAGGATATAATATGTTGGAGTTTAGAATTTCCATGGTAGGTTATGCACTATCTTGTGCATCGGGACTTGTGGGAAGTACACATTGGAAAGGTGACCATGAATGTTGGATCCAAGAAGATGGAAAGTGGCTTGTATGGGATTATGAGAGGTATGGAAATCGCTGAGTGAAATTGTCCCAGTGATCCTAGCAATGGAAAGGCCTCCGAGGCACTAGATGCATCGAATGCAACGGAGTGGGACAAACATGCCAAGCTTTGGAGATGATAGAGCCAAGGGTGTTTGATGCAGAGCATTGAACTAGCCAAAGAAATGTGGAAAATTGTCCACATGTTGTGGCTTGACAGGGTAAATTTCATTACCATTTGTTCAAATCCAGTTTACTAAGGAGGTCGATCTCACAAATAATTAGTTATTATTGTAATAAGTGAAATTGTTTATTTAGATTTAGTGATAAGGTTGTTAAATAGGTGTGCACGAGAGTTAAATGATAGTAGATTTTATCTGTTAAGAGTTTTAAAAATAGAAGATTTATTATCTATTTGTTAGAGGAATTAGGAAAAAAAAATAATATAGAGAAATTGTAATAAACGAAGAGATTTCTTCGTGGTAAGACAGATTGGACAGTGTGTGATCTTGGAGAGCGAGAGCTCAGAAGATTGTGTAGACCGTGTATTGTGTGTAATAGAAGTCAGTTTTTATGCAAATTGAATAAACACAGAGATTCTGTTTATTAACAAGTTCATATTGTGCGCAACAATGTATGCGGAATTGGGAATGATTATGTGTTGAATTCCCTGGTTAATTGTTGTATTGGATGTGATTGCGTTTTAGTTTTAATTTTAAAGATCCCTGTGAAGGAAAATCTGGATAGTTAATCCGTGCATATGAAAATCCATTTGAACAGAGAGAAGTTGAATTAAAACCTTTTAAAAGCGTTGAAACGGTTTTCAAACATATATAATTTGTTTTATGATCCGTCGTCCAATAGAGCAATCACTTCGAAAAGGAGAAAAAGTTAAAAATTCGCCTCTGCACAAGGAAAAGAGCAGACACGAGAAGATTTTGTAAATTTTATTGGGGAGAGATTGGGTCCGAGGCGTCGGATCAAGTGTTAAGGGTCACTTTTGTGAAACAGCAATTGGTGCTTGCCGATTCCGATTTCGGATCGGAATTCTGGAATGCAGAGTTGAGAATTGTTGAAACGTGATCTCCGATTTCCGATTGGATCGGATCGGAACACCGAAAACTAGCGATCACAGATCTCTAAAATTGCGCATCGGAGTTTGATGTGGAGTGATAGTTGTGGTAATTAAAGATTCGGTGAATTGGAACCCTCCGCCAGTTCATGCATTGGAGTGTATTAATCCCAGATTCTCGTGGGCGATCCCGGTTAAAGTTGCATAGAATCTGATGAAACGATATATTTATATGTTTGTGTGACCGCCGATTGTGAAAAATGCCGTTTTAATGTATCGAATATCGGTCAATCGATATGCACAAATATTATAACCGTGTTAATTGGCAAATGCGAATATATCGCATTGGGATTGGATCAATTTAATAATGGTTGGTGTTATTTGTTAATGGCAACAGATGCAACATAGATATGCTGCAAATGTTTTTTAAAAAAAACAGTGGTTTGTATCTGTTATATGTGGTAGAAAAGAATTATATGGCTGCGCCCTGTATGAATGAATCAAAAGGAATTCAGTTCCCATGTTTTAGTTTGAAACAGGATTTCTATTTCGGCATTCCGGCATTTTAGAAGTCAACAAGATTTTTCTGTTTGTATTGTTAACACGCTATTGTTGGTAATCTAATTGGATTGAGCACAGAAATTTGGTGCATCAATTTTTGGTATCAGAGCCAAATTAGCAGGTGTTTGCAGCAAAGATGCCGCCAAGGAGAGGAGTTGGTCGAGGAATTGGTCGAGGGAGACCAGAACCAAATGCAGTCCTGATAGAAGAAGTGCAAAGACTGCGTGAACGAATGGAGACAATGGAAACAACCCAGAGAAGAGCGCCTGATGAGGGAGCTGAAAGTTCTTCAGAAGAATGAAAATGTTAAATTCATGAAGATGCTGGCGAAGGTTGGAAGCAAACCCAAAATGGAGATTCCTATGTATGAAGGGAGTCTGAATGCCGAGGAGCTCATGGATTGGATCAGATCCATAGATCAGTACTTCGATTATGAAGAGATTGAAGAAAATAAAAGGGTAAAATTTGCAGTCACTAGATTGAAAGGTCACGCAGCTATCTGGTGGGACAAGTTACAGACATCAAGAACGAGAAAGGGGAAATCTAAGATCAAGCAGTGGGATAAAATGGTAAGCAAACTGAAAGCCAAGTTTTTGCCTAAAGACTATCATTTGAATCTTTTTAAGCAGATGCAAAATCTAAAGCAGAAAGGAATGTCTGTTAAAGAATATACCGAAGAATTTTACAGGTTAAGCATCAGAACAGGGCATGTAGAAGATGATTTGGAGAAAGTAACCAGATATGTTAATGGGCTAAGGTATGAGATCCAAGATGAGATTAGCCTGTTAAGTTTGAAAACTGTTGAGGAAGCCTATCAAGCAAGTTTGAAAGCAGAGGAGAAAATACTGCGGAAACAGAGTCAAAGAAACAGAGGAAAGAGCTCAGCAAGAGGTAGAGGATCAGCCAAATCTAGAGGAACACAGCATCAGTTTGAAGCAGGAAGTTCAAGCAGCAAATCACCACAGATGGGTGAATCTAGTAGAGGGAGATTCGCGCCTAGAGGAAGAGGGCGAGGAAGAGATGTTAGGTGTTATACCTATGGAGAGTGGGGACATATGTCGCGGGACTGTCCTCATAACAAATCAGCAAGCCAGAGGGGTGCAAATGTGGTTGAGGAAGAGCCGGAACCACCTCGACTTGTAGAGAAGGAAGAACCACCAGAAGAAGGTGAATCTTTGTTGCTCAGAAGAACTTTGCTGAGATCAGAAAAGGAGATTGGAGAACCTGCGCAAAGAAAGAACTTGTTCACGACTACATGCAAATCAAAGGGTAAGTGTTGTAAGGTTATAATTGATAGCGGGAGTACTGACAATCTTGTGTCTACAGAGATGGTTGAAAAGCTTGGGTTAACAAGGAAAGTGCATCCTACACCTTACAAAGTATCTTGGCTTCAGAAAGGTCATCAAGTCATTGTGATAGAACAGTGTAATGTGGAAATACAGATTGGCACATACAGAGATGTGATTTTATGTGACATAATGCCCATGGATGTATGTCACGTGTTATTGGGGAGACCATGGAAATTTGACCGAAAAGCGATTCATGATGGAAGAAGAAATACATACACCATAGAAAAGGATGGAGTTAAACATACGTTACTGCCAGTAAAGAATGATGCTGATAAAGAGCTTCCTGAAAATAATATTATGCTGATAAGTGGCAAAGAATTGCTACAAGAGGTGGATAAAAGCGAAGAGGTGCATTTCGCTATTGTGGGAAGGCCAAAGGTAATTTTAACCTCCACAAATTTAAATGATTTTCCTGAAGAAATTCAATCTGTGTTAAATAATTACATGGACATCATTGTGGATGAACTGCCAAATGAATTACCACCGATTAGAAGTATAAGTCACCATATCGACTTAATACCAGGAGCAAGTCTACCTAATAAAGCTGCATATATATTAACTCCTCAGGAAAACGCAGAAGTTGCAAGACAGGTTCAAGAGCTGATGGACAAGGGGCTGATTCGAGAAAGTCTGAGTCCATGTGCTATGCCAACGGTGCTTAGTCCGAAAAAGGGAGGAGAATGGCACATGTGTACCGTTTCCAGAGCTATCAATAAGATAACAGTCAGGTATAGATTTCCTTTGCCCAGAATGGATGATTTAATGGACTGTTTAAGTGGATCCAGGTATTTTACAAAGATAGATTTAAAAATCGGATATCATCAGATCAGAATTAGGGAAGGTGATGAATGGAAAACGGCGTTCAAAATAAACAGTGGACTGTACGAGTGGTTAGTGATGCCTTTTGGGCTCACTAATGCGCCCAGCACATTCATGAGACTAATGAACGAGGTTCTGAAAGAATATACAGGTAAATTTTTTGTTGTTTACCTTGATGATATTCTAGTTTTCAGCAAAAGTAAAGAGGAGCATTTGGAACACTTGAAGTTAGTTTTAAAAACTCTGCAGAAAGAGAAACTACTAATCAATTTGAAGAAATGTAGTTTCATGAAAGAGGAGCTGGTATATTTGGGATTTGTGATTTCCAGAGACGGTTTGAAAATGGATCCGGAGAAGGTACAAGCAATCAGAAACTGGCCTACTCCCAGGAGTGTATTCGAGGTAAGAAGTTTCCATGGACTTGCTAGTTTCTACCGAAAATTTATAAAGGGAATTAGTCAAGTTTGTGCACCAATCCTTGAGACAATCAAGGAGGTCAATCAGCCATTTCGATGGACAGAAGCAGCTGATAGGAATTTTAATTTGTTGAAAAAGAAGATAACAGAAAAGCCTATTCTAGCATTGCCAAATTTCGAGAAAGTCTTTCAAGTGGAAACTGATGCAAGTGGAGAAGCAGTTGGTGCGGTGCTAAGCCAAGAGAAAAGGCCGATAGCATATTTCAGCGAGAAGTTAAATGATGCAAAGAAAAAATATTCTTCTTATGATAAAGAATTTTACGCTATTGTGCAGGCATTGAAAAAGTGGAGGCATTACTTGTTGCCGAAGGAGTTCATCTTATATTCAGACAACCATGCTTTGCAGTTTATTAATAATCATCCAAAGCTAAATCAGAAGCACGCCAAGTGGGTGGAATTTCTGCAAAGTTTCACTTTTGTAATAAAGCATAAAAGTGGTAAGTCTAATAAAGTGGCGGATGCATTAAGCAGGGTAAGTTTTCTTTTGCAAGAATTTAAAGTGGGTGTTGTAGGTTTTGATGAAATGATAGAAATGTACAAGGAGGATGAGGATTTTAAAGACATCTACACAACAGTGCAGAATCCAGTGAGCCATAACAGAATTCAATGGATGGACTACCTTATTCAAGGAGGCCTGTTATTTAAAAGTAACAAATTATGCATACCTAAATGTTCCATGAGAGAGAACATCATTAAAGAGAAGCACAGTGGAGGATTGTCTGGTCATTTTGGACAAGACAAAACTTTCTCTCAGGTGAATGCTTTTTATTATTGGCCTAAAATGCAAACTGATATTAAAAATTTTGTTGAGAAATGCAGGGTATGTCAGTATGCCAAAGGAAGGAGTCAGAATACTGGTCTATATCAGCCATTTCCCATACCAGATCGACCATGGGATGCAGTGAGTATGGATTTTGTTCTGGGTTTACCAAAAACTCAGAGAGAAAACGATTTTATTTATGTTGTTGTAGACAGATTTTCTAAAATGGCCCATTTTATTTCTTGTAAGAAGACTAATGATGCCACACACATAGCAAACTTATTCTTTTCAGAGATTGTAATATTGCATGGTTTTCCTATAAGTATTGTATCAGATCGAGACACTAAATTTGTAGGGAATTTCTGGAGGACACTTTGGAAGAAACTGGGAACTAAACTCAGTTTTAGTTCAGCTTACCATCCTCAGACGGATGGACAAAATAAAGTTGTAAACAGAAGCTTGGGGAATATATTAAGAAGTTTGGTACATCAGAATCCCAAATAGTGGGATTTGGCATTAGCCCAAGCTGAATTTGCTTACAATGATACACCGAACCGAAGCACTGGAATGAGTCCATTTCATATTGTCTTTGGAATGCATCCGAGAGGAGTATATGAGCTAAGAGACTTGGGAAAACAAGAAGCCAGAAGTGCAAGTGCTGAAGATTTTGTTGAAAAAATGCAGACGCTACAAGAAGAGGTTAAAAGTAAACTACAGGAAAACATCAAGAGATATAAGCAGAGAGTAGATTTGAGAAGGAGAGAAAAAGAGTTTCAGGTAGGAGATTTGGTCATGGAATATTTGAGGAAAGAGAGATTTCCTACAAAGACTTATAATAAGTTGAAACTGAAGAAAATAGGACCCTGCAAAATCAAAAGGAAAATTTCAGCCAATGCTTATGAGATTGAGCTGCCGAAAGGAATCGGAATATCCCCCATTTTTAATATTGCAGACTTATATCCATTCAAAGAGGCAGAAACAGAATTGTAGACAGAAGCTACAGGTGATGAAGTTCAAACTGTGGATTGGGAAAAACAGGTACCAAAAACATCCAAGAAAGAAGTTGAAGCTATTTTAGATCAAAGGATATCCAAGAAAACTCGAGGGCAGACATATTTTCAGTATCTTGTCAAGTGGAAGGAGCAGCCAATGGAAGATTCCAGTTGGTTGACAGCAGCTGAATTGCAGAAATACGGAATAAATCTTGAAAGTCTAAAGAACCAATCTTTTCTTCTCCAGAAGTCTGATGCAGGAGCATCGGAACTAGCCAGCAATGTGGAAAATTGTCCACATGTTGTGGTTTGACAGGGTGAATTTCATTACTGTTTGTTCAATTTCAGTTTTACTGAGGAGGTTGATTCCTCACATAGTTTGTTATTATTGTAATGAATGCGACTGTTTTGTTTGAGATTTAGTGATAAGATTTATTAAATGAGTGTAACCAAGAGGACTAAATAGAAATACAGTTACTCTGTAAAGTAGACAACAGGTGAGAAGTATATATTATATATAAACAAAGAGATTTCTTCAGAGAAATAGATATGTTAGATAGGTGTGATCCTGTGGAGCCAAAAGCCTGGAAGATTGTGAAAACTGTGGTGTTGTGTAATAGAAGTCAGCTTTTGATGCAAACGGAACAAACTGTATATCTGCTTTATTAATAGTTCATATGGAAAGTAATGGCTAAAGTAAACTGAAAAGACGTGTTGAATTTCGTGGTTAATTTGTTGATTGAAGGTGATTATGCTAGTTTTAATGAAAGATCTTCCGTGAGTTACAAAATCTGAGAAGGTTTGCATATGAAAATCCATTTGAACAGAGAGAAGTTGAATTAAAACCTTTTAAAAGCGTTGAAACGGTTTTCAAACATATATAATTTGTTTTATGATCCGTCGGTCCAATAGAGAAATCATTTCGAAAAGGAGCAAAATTTAAAAAGTCGCCTCTGCACAAGGAAAAGAGCAGACACGAGAAGATTTTGTAAATTTTATTGGGGAGAGATTGGGTCCGAGGCGTCGGATCAAGTGTTAAGGGTCACTTTTGTGAAACAACAATTGGTGCTTTCCGATTCCGATTTCGGATCGGAATTCTGGAATGCAGAGTTGAGAACTGTTGAAACGTGATCTTCGATTTCTGATTGGATCGAATCGGAACACCGAAAACTAGCGATCACAGATCTCTGAAATTGCGCATCGGAGTTTGATGTGGAGTGATAGTTTTGGTAATTAAAGATTCGGTGAATTGGAACCCTCCGCCAGTTCATGCATTGGAGTGTATTGATCCCAGGGCGATCCCGGTTGAAGTTGCATAGAATCTGATGAAACGATATATTTATATGTTTGTGTGACCGCCGATTGTGAAAAATGCCGTTGTAATGTATCGAATATCGGTCAATCGATATGCACAAATATTATAACCGTGTTAATTGGCAAATGCGAATATATCGCATCAGGATTGGATCAATTTAATAATGGTTGGTGTTATTTGTTAATGGCAACGGATGCAACATAGATATGCTGCAAATGTTTTTTTTTTAAAACAGTGGTTTGTATCTATTATATGTGGTAGAAAAGAATTATATGGCTGCGCCCTGTATGAATGAATCAAAAGGAATTCAGTTCCCATGTTTTAGTTTGATACAGGATTTCTATTTCGGCATGCCGACATTTTAGAAGTCAACAAGATTTTTTTTCAGCTATTGTTAACATGCTATTGCTTTTAATCTAATTGATTGAGCATTGCAGAAATTTGGTGCATCGTTGTTGTCGTTACATTTAAGTTTCTTGCATGAAAAAGACATAAGGTCTCTCTTGTTGAATCATGTTTTTAATCATTCTGCGTTTCGTGGGGCTGTTAAGCCATCTTATATTCCAAGAAGTGAGATTCATTGGGAACTATTAGAGATCAGATGGAAAAACTTGGTCAGCTTGGGATATCTTCCAGATTCCACCAGCATTTCACAAATGATGATGGTTCTTTGCAAATATGTTCTTCTTCTCCTTTTCTTGGTGTCTTTAAGTATTTTTTTGCCATCCCAAAGACTGCCTGTTTGTATGCCAAGTCATCTTTGCTGTTGCGCACAAAATAAAATCACCTCTAAGCTTTCTATATGTCTTTCATGTATTTTGTCATATTCTTTCTTTTTGCAGGCCTACTTTAAGCCAAAGATATCCAAGTCACCTAGGTCAATTCTCTCAGGTTCCTCTTCCATAAGACTAGAGTGACTGCCCTCTCGGACATATCCATCCGTGGGGAGTTTAGCTTGTAATAAGTCATCTACGTCAATACTATTTGGTTGCCAGAGTACAAGATCTGAGTCCTTAGTGAGAATGGGAGTGGAGCTGGTATTTTCTTGAGGAGCTTTTTGGAGGATTTTGGATTTAGGAGAACCAGGGGAGGGTTCAGAGGTGGATGGCTTAGATGAAGTCTTAGTTGGTTTCAAAGGTTCACTGTCTGGATGTGTTTTCTTGGAAAGGATATCAAAGTTGTTACTGGTAGATGGAGGAGAGGGAGTGTGTTGAGGAGCTTTGGAAGCTGATGAGGGTTTCTTATGATTCTTTTTGCGGCTGGAGACTTTTGTAAATCCCTCAGCATCAGAGTTTTCCGTGGTGACATTGGTTTTGGGGGTGGGATTTAAAGGACAGTCCCGAAAGAGGTGTCCATGAGCATGGAATTTTCTACATCTAAAGGGTACATGTTCATAGTCTATTGGTTTTATCCATTCAAATTCATCATGATACAGACTTACCGAATCCTTGAGGGCCTTGGCCAGATGCATGTAGACACAGATTCTTGCATACGATGTGTATCTTCTGAGCTTTGTTTCCTCAGCAACATTTATAAACTCTCCTAATCCATTGCTGATAGCCTTCAGCGAATCTTCGTCCCAGTACTCCATAGGAAGGGAGTACATCCTAATCCAAACAGGTGCCCAGCTGAAAACTTCTTTATCTGGGTTGAATCTTTCAACCTAGTCTGTGAGATAAAGGCCTGCTGAGTTGAAAAAATAAGGGCCTCCATCTAAGATGCAGTTTCTGTCCTCTATGCAATTAAATATTGCATTGAAAAAAACCTTTTGGCCCTAACTGAAGGCTGACATGTCCTTTTGGCTTCCATTTGGAGGCGATCCAACCATGTAGTGCCTTCTCAGTAGGCTAGAATCCAAAAAAATTTCCGATGAGTGCATGATCTTTCATATACTATATTTTTTCATTGATACGGTGGCTGGAAAGATCTATCTTTGGTCACTTTTCCGTGATGGGGAAACAGGTTTTAGAGGTCACCTTTGCCTGCTCCGTATTGCTTGCAGGCTCGCGAGTCTTGTCATTTTGTGTTGTTGTGGAATCGTTTTGGTGCTCTGCAGATTTAGAGGACGTATTCTGTGCCACATTAGGAATGACAGTGTCGTTAGTGTCTGAGAGGGGAGGGATACTATCCCCCCCCTGTTGGGAGGGTAATCGGTAGGAGCCAGGGGATTGATAGTTCACTTTTCCTGAAGGGATTGAGGGGCCATTGGTGTGTCACACTATGCGCAGACCAGTGCTGTTGCAGGGTTTGTCAAAAACCCTAGGAGTCCATTGGGGAACACCTGCTCAACCTCTCCAAACACCCAAGTTGTAACATATTTTAAAAGTATATTAATAATATAAATATAATTATATTTCATAAGGGAAATTATTATGCCAAATATTGTTTATCAAACCCAAGTCATGCACAATTAAATGTTTGGTACCGTATGCATATATATGATGGTTATCCACCTTAGTGGGGTTTTCACTTAACATTGTGTATAAAAAAGTGTATATACTGAAAATAATTATGTGATAATTAAACAATATTTTTAAATGTCTCTCTTTTTCTCCATATATAATAATTTTAATTTTTTTATTTAGGAGAATTTCATTTCCATATTTATATAATTGATGCATTTCATGAACTATGAATATGTATTACATTATCAATCAATCTTATTTTATTAGATAATTATATAGTTTAAATTAACATTAGTTTATATCAAATTCAAGGTATGCATAACACTAGTTTACATCAAATTTAAATAACATTAGTTTATATCTTTCAGGACATGAGAAAATTCTTTGCTTCCAAATATTCTTAAATAGTTTAATATTTGTTTATAACCATAAATAGCTTAAAAAATGAGTCTTATGATCTAAATATTTAGTTGGATTGCCATTTTTCAAATCAACAAAAGTACTAACAACTTCAACCCAAAAGACATTGCTAAGGTTTTTACCTTTTAACATGCTCCATGCACATTCTACTAGGGTTTTGTTCTTCCTTTTAGCTACTCCGTATTGTTGCAGAGTATGTGGTATTGTCTACTATTGTATAATTCCATGAGAATTGTAGTATTTGATGAATTCATTTGAATTATATTCTTTCCCTTGATTTGATCGGAATATCTTGATGTATTTTCTTATTTCCTTATCAACTAGATTTTTGAACCCTTTAAAGTATTCAAATACATAAATTTGATTTCTCACTAAAGAATCCCATGTATATTTTGTACAATCATCAATAAATAACAAGAAATAATATGCTCCACTTCATGATCTTATTTGAATAGGACCACAAAAATCTATATTCATAAATTCAGGAGTATCCATTTTTCTTCTATTTGTATGAGTGAGAAAATTTTCCGTATGCATATTTGCTAATGAAAACCCTTCACATGTTGAATATTCATTCTTCAGCATTGGAAGTCCTTCTACCATTCATTGTTTTTGAATTAGCAACAAATCATGACAATTAATGTGGTCATACCTTTGGTGCCAAAGAACTTGCATTGTCACAGTTGTTGATGCGAACAATTGATGAATTTTTCTTATCACATAAAGGTTATATCAACCTCCAAATATAACTCCTACTAAAAAAAAAATTGAAGTGATATTGCATATCATTCACTAGACAATCTGGATTTACAAATTCTACCTTCAAACATTGATCTATTATGGTATAAAGTAACATTATATTCTTTTTAATACTAGGAACATACATCACATTGTGAATTTGTTTAACAAAAAAAATTTGTAATTTCATAGATACATCATCATACCTTTTAGTTTGGTGTGAATAATCATACTCAATATATATATATATATATATATATATATATATATATATATTTGAAACATTTTTAATTTCATGAAAAATTTCAAACTAGTGCTTATTACAAGAGATATGGAGGAAGGCTCCATAATCAACAAAACATATATTTGAGTAATCTATTTTAGTGGATAGTGCAACATCTAAAATAAACACTCTCATATTTTTGAATTCATCATTCATTACTTCTCTTCTAGCAACAAATTGACTAATGTACATTTTGTTTCTATGTTTAGACTCATGATACTTCCTTTCCATGCAATCTTTAGAATAATGTCTAAAATTACCACAATAATGATATTTAAATCTAAAAAAAACCTTTAGAAGTGTCATACCTTCTTGTGGCTTTGAAAATGGTGGCTTTCCATATGCTAAATTCAATGTGATGGCTTTCCCTTTACTTCCTTCTTGTGGTTTTATTTGGAAGGATGTTTCCCATTTCACCATTAGTGCCAGATTATAACTTTAAGGTCTAATATTCTTTCGAATTTCTTCCACTTACATGAGTATAATTGTCGACTCATTAGAAGTGGTAGCCTTATCCATAACTGCAAGACCTCTCTTGAAAATTTGGTACTCGTATAGCATTCCATTAAGGTTATAGTGACTAGATGAGTCCTAAATACCATTTCACCTAAATCTCCTTGTTTATTTTTAATGTGTTTACTTATTAAAATGAAATTATTGATTCTTTTATTTTCTTCCATTTTAAAGGAAAGGAGATTACTCTTTAGGGATAAGAGTTGATTAGTATTCTTTTACTAATAAAAAACTTTGAGTGTTATCCACTTCATGTTGGATGGGTTCCAGTCACTTATATGAGGCATAATGTTATCTTTTATGGACATTATCAAAAAATGTTTTGGCTTAGTCTCTTGCCTTTCCCAATCTTGAATTGATGCAATTGTAGCTTTTGTAGCAACTCTTGCTTCAGTTCATCACCTCTTGATATTGACCCAAAATTATATTCGTCCATCAATATCTGCATTTTAAACTTCCATTTTACGTAATTGTCACCATACAACTTGGTTTCTTCCTTTATATTCGATATTGTTAGAGGATTATCCATTTTGAAGCAAATGTTTCTCAAACTTCAAATCAATCAACAATTTTTAATCTCACAATCATTCATAGGTATGCAACAATGATTGGTTATTTTAGGGGATGAAAAACAACATAAAAACAAATATTCAAGAAAATAACATACAGTCTATTGTTAGACAAAGTTCACGCAATTATGTAGCAACATATTTCGTAGTAGTTGTTATCACAATTCAGTGACAACATGAATTTGTAGCTACAAATATAGATATAGTCACTTTTATGAAAATATCTTAAAAACAAAACCTTGAGTGTGACCTCTCAATTATGTCACAATTTTTTTTATGTAGATAGAACAAATTACAACTCATTTATCTCTATTTAATTTGGACTTTATAAAGTAAATATGGATTGAATCTCTAAAATTACATACTTCCAGTTCTTAAACTTTGTAAACATATAAAATATCTATCTATGGACTCTATCAATTTTATCTCTTTACAAGACCAATATCAATAAAGGTTACTCATGAAAATATGGTAAAGGGATGGAATAATCAAATACATGGATGTAAACACACCACTCACCATAGCTCAAGAATCCATTATAAAAATAGTATCTTGCAATAGTATATTGTACTATCAGTAGACTTTGCAAGTGCCCACACGTGATTCCTTCCACTTCATGATAACGACTTCACACAAATTTTATACACCAACAAATCCATAAAACATATTTTAAAATAGTGTCCACACATAATCATACACACCATTATTAATAAATGATCTATGGTATCTATTTTTTTTTTTTTAGAACTTAGCAAAGGAGGTCTATGCTCCAAGATGTCTTCAGACTCATGGATCAACATAGGAGGTCTATGCTGTAAGGTCTATTCAAAATCATGGCTCAACACAAGAGGTTTGTACCCCAATGTTCCCAACAACAGTACCAACGACTTACTCCAATGATGGCATGCCCCAAAAATACCAACGGTTCTCTTTCCCACTCTAGAATCACTCCAATACATCACTGTGATCATACCTAGTGCCAATGATATTTCTCACCAAACACTACAACTCTAGGATCCCACACTCTTTCTCTGATACTAAGACAAAAATGATGGAAAATTTTTATTGGAAGATGCATTGCAGCTCTCTAGTGAGACAATTCTCACATTAAATATTTCTCACACTCACTATCGAGTCATCAATTTGTCATCTTTCTCACCGCCCCCAAACACCCATTTTATGTCATTTCATCTCACTTATTTGCATATATGTCACCAACATTAATGCATATCTTTGTAGATTTACCATGACAATGTTACACATGTTCAGATAATAAATTATCACCATTTTCCTTAATTTTATTATATTGGAGAGGATTATACTTGGTTTTACTAATGAAGGTAAGTTTATAGCTCTATTCTTGTAGCTCCTATGTAGTTTCTATAACCAATCTTTGAGTTTGGCATACCTATGTAGCTCCAAGGGAAATTTTAGAACATGGGTTATGTTCCTAGAGATGATGAAATGGATTCTTGTTATATTTTTTCTATCCAAGTAAAGTTCACATGGCTCAAAATCATGATAAAAAACTTGGAAAACTTGTGTTGGTAGAATCAAGTGACTAAGTTTTGGTGCAATTTCCAAGGAAATGATGAAGATTTTAGGAAATATGAGACATGGGTTTTTTATATAACATTCTCAATTAGTTGAAACATGAGTGGAATCTCTAAAACATCTATTAATTGGTAGACACACATGGTTCCTTCAGTGGTACCTTTTTTGTTACAATCGTTCCCAACCAACATCTCAAATAGATCAACTAGCCAACAAAACAAATAAAATCAAATATATTATCATATGGTTGTATGGTAGAAGGATTAAATGTAATTTTATCTCGAGTTTTCCTCCAACCAAGGTATACTAAAAAGCATACATAGATAATATTTTGTAAATATGTCCATAATTGATAGTCCAAACATGGGGAAATTAGTTCCAATTCGTTCCCCTCTCTCTTTTGTATAAATTCATGTGTAAAGAGGAAGTTGGGAAGGTTCTTTTATTATTTATGTTGTTGTGAGGATATATGTAGATTTGTAAGAGAGTATATTGGAAAGAGGAGGTTGCCAAATATTTGTTGCTCAAATCCTAATTATTTGGAAAATGTGCAAATGCTAATTTTTAGTGTTGAGATCATTGGTGGTGTATATTGAATTTGATTTTGTAGCTTCATAGGAAGTGTGGCACAAATTGGGAGGGCCCACCAACTTGTTTGACACTAGCCAATTCCTTTCATTTTTGTAATGTAGTATAACTTAGTCGCTCTGCTTTCATTTTGACAAAGATATTCTGGGTTTAATGTATCACTTATTTATTGCTATGATGATTGGATGTTTTTTTGCTTACATTTATGTTTTTTGTAGGAATGAGATCAATCATTAAAGGGAAATTCCAAGCACTGTTGATGCAGGGGCATCCAGACTTAGCTAGCAATGTGATTTTATGTTCACATGTTGTGGCTAACATGAGAAGGACAAACATTGGTCATTAACATTTTACTTAGTTTTAAATTAAATAAGTTAGTTTGTTTAGGTTTGCTAAATTAATTAGGAATAAAAGTAGAAATTGGTTTCTCCCTATGAGGAGATTGAGCCAAGTAGGATAAGAGCTTAGAAATAGGGTAGTATTTGTTTATTAGGAGTGGTTCAACGAAAATCTATTTTATGTGAGAAGGAACGCTTCAGATATATATATATATATATATATATATATATGTATGAGATAGGTGTGAAAAAGAGAGCATAGTGTGGGAAAGAGTGAGACAAGTGTGAAAATAGATGCGAGAGAGGAGAGAGCAGAGAGAGCATAAACAATTGTAATAACTAGCCGATCAAGCACTTGGCTCTGTAAGTTCCTTTATTATTAATTTTCAAGTGTTTTGTATTGATCAGGATCTCTATTCGAACTATTGGTTTAAAATTCTGTTGAATAACATATATATTAAGTTATAAAATAGGAGGATAACCAAATTGCAGGCGCGATGAGGGTCGTAGATCTGAACTCAATCAATTGGAGAGATCTCATCGCAAGTTGAAAACCATTGCACATCGCACAAAACCGAGTTTAATGTTAAAGAGTCGCAAGTTAAATTGTTTAATCGTCGATGTGAAGTGAGGAGTGGAGAGACAACGAGGATCGTTGGATCCAAGACTGAACCAATGGTGGAGATCGTAGCACCGAGAAGCGACTTCATGTTTCACAAGATTTAGAAGATAAGTATTAAGCCATCGCAAAGTAAAAAAAATTATTTGTGATACGAAAAAGGGGAGGACACATGTTGGATCAGCACAGTTTCACAATCCACAAGGATTAAAGTTTAAGTGTTAAAGTTAATTGCAAATTGTGCAATATGCGATCATCAGTGATTGGTCAGGTTTTCGTTGGACCCTCCGGTAAGAAATTCCACACATATATATTGATTTTGGTTATATGTGTTTGTCTATGTTAACATTTTTTGTCACGCCATATGTATGTTTAATGAGCTCTGAAGTTTAATCAAATCCGCTGTGGGTAATAAGGTTGTGTGGAGTGTAAACTCTATAATTTTCACACGTACTCTGGTATTTCTGTAGCTAGTTTGCATCATTTGGTATCAGAGCATACTTGAGTCTGTTCTTGAAAGTTGGAGCAAAGATGCCACCCAGGAGAGGAGCTGACATAGGTTGTGGAAGACCGAAAGATAATCCAATTATGTTGAATGAAATTCGACATCTTCATACAAGAATGGAGACAGTATAAGTTTCTCAAAGAAGAGAACCTAAAGAAGGAGATGTCAGTGCAACAGAGGAAACTTCTGAGGAAGAAGAAGAAGTAAAATATGACACAACTAAAATTCTAAAAATGTTGATTAAGGAAACTAGAAGACCAAAGGTGGATGTACCTTTGTATGAGGGAAATCTCAATATGGAAGAGTTAATGGACTGGATGAGTTCATTAGGTAATTACTTTGAATTTGAAGAAGTTGAATACAAAAGGAAAGTGAATTTTGCATCTACCAGACTAAAGGGCCATGCAGCTATCTGGTGGGAGGAGTTACAAGTATCCAGACAGAGAAAAGGAAAGCCCAAAATCAAGCAATGGGAAAAAATGGTAAGAAAATTAAAAAGTAAGTTCTTGTCCAAGGATTATCAATTAAATATTTTTAAGAAATTACATAATTTTAAACAAAAAGGAATGACAGTGAAAGAATATACAAATGAGTTTTTATAAACTGAATATCAGAGCTGGACATGTAGAGGATGATGTTGAGAAAGTAGCTAGGTATATAAATGTCTTGAGGTATGATATTGAGGATGAGATATGTTTATTAAATCTGAAGAAAATTGAAGATGCTTACCAATAAAACTTAAAAGCAGAAGAGAAGATACTGAGAAAGAAAATTCATAGGAATCGAGGAAATATTTCAGCAAGAGGAAGAAGAACATTCAAACCCATATTTCAAAAATCCCAGAATGAAGCAGGAGGTTCAAGTAGCAGATCACTGCAGAGAGGAGACTCTGGTCGAGGAAGGTTTGTACCCAGAGGTAGAGGCCGAGGAAGAGATATTCGGTGCTTTACATGTGGTGAATGGGGACATGGGTCATGGGACTGTCATCATAGTAAGTCAAGAACCTAGAGAAATGTGAATGTTGCTGAAACAAAGGAAGAAATTCCTCAAATTTTAGGTAAAGAGGAGACACACGAAGCAGGAGTATCCTTGTTATTAAAAAGGGTATTGCTTAAAGTAGAAAAAGAAGCAAGAGAGAAAGCTCAAAGGAAGAATCTATTCAGGACTATATGCAAGTCCAAGGGAAAATGTTTCAAAGTGGTAATTGACAGTGGAAGCACTGATAACCTTGTTTCTACAGATATGGTGGACAAGTTGGGATTGGTAAAAACAGTATACCCTACTACTTATAAGGTATCATGGCTACAAAAAGGACATTAGATTATTGTGAAAGAACAATATAAGGTGGAGATCCATATTTACACTTACAAGGATGTTATATTATGTGATGTAATGTCGATGGATGTATGTCACATATTGCTGGGAAGACCTTGGAAATTTGATCGGAAATCCATACATGATGGTAGAATAAATACTTATACTCTGGAGAAAGATGGAAACAAACACACACTGCTTCCATTGAAGGATGAAGCTAACAAAGAAACACCTGGAAACAATGTTATGTTGATGAGTGGGAAAGAAATGTTGCAAGAATTCATGAAGGATGAGGAGATGCATTTTTCCTATTGTAGGAATACCCAAGTTAATTCTAACTTCCACAAATTTAGAAGATTTATCTAAATAAATCTAAAATCTGTTGAATGATTTTGCTGATATTATTGTGGATGAGTTTCCAAGTGCATTACCACCAATCAGGAGTATTAGTCATCATATTGATCTAATACCTGGAGAAATTTTTTCGAATAAAACAACATACAGGTTAACTCCTCAAGAAAATGCTGAAGGTGGAAGACAAGTGAAAGAATTGATACTTAGTCCATGTGTTGTACCAATATTACTCAGTCCAAAGAAAGGAGGTGAATGGCACATGTGCATAGATTCCAGAGCCATAAATAAAATCACCATCAGGTATTATTTTCCTTTACCATAAATGGATGATTTAATGGATTTCTTGAGTAGATCAAAATATTTTACTAAGATAGATTTGAAAAGTGGTTACCTTGAGATAAGGATTAGAGAAGGGGATGTGGAAGATTGCATTCAAAACAAACAACGGTTTGTATGAATGGTTAGTGATGCCTTTTGGGATCACTAATGCACCCAACACATTCATGAGATTAATGAATGAAGTATTAAAGGAATAGGTAGGCAAGTTTGTAATTGTTTATCTTGATGATATTCTAATTTTCAGTGGAAGTAAAGAAGAGCATCTGGAGCACCTTAAATTGGTTCTAAATTTTTTTCAGAAAGAGAAGTTGCTAATAAATTTAAAGAAATGTAGTTTTATGAAGGAAGAGATAGTCTATTTGGGGTTTGTAGTTTCTAAATAAGACTTGAAAATGGATCCGGAAAAATTCCAAGCAATTTTGAAGTGGCCAACTCCAAGAAACATATTTGAGGTAAGAAGCTTTCACGATCTTGCAAGTTTCTATAGAAATTTTATCAGAATATTTAGTCAGATTTGTGCACCCATTATTGAAACAATCAAGGAAACTAATCAACCATTCAAGTGGACAAAATAAGAAGACTGAAACTTTAAGTTGCCGAAGAAGAAAATTATAGAAAAACTAGTTTTAGCTTTTCCAGATTTTGAAAGAGTTTTTCAAGTTGAAATTGATGCTAGTGGATTTGAAATTGGAGTAGTTTTAAGTCAATAACATAGGCCAATAGCATACTTCAGTGAGAAACTGAATGAAGCTAAGAAGAAATACTCATCTTATGACAAAGAGTTTTATGCTGTTGTGCAAGCCTTGAAAAAATGGAGACATTATTTTTTACCAAAAGAGTTTGTATTATATTATGATAACCATTGGTTACAGTTTATAAACAACCAGCCAAAATTGAAACGGAAACATGCCAAATGGTTAGAATTTTTGTAGAGTTTTACTTTTATGATTAAGCATACAAGAGGTAAGTTGAATAAAGTTGTTGATGTTTTGAGCAGAGTGAGTTTAATCATGCAATAATTACAAGTTGGTTTTGTAGGATTTGAAGAAATGGTTGACATGCATAAATAAGATGCAAAATTTAAGGAAATTTATGCAACTGTGCAAAGCCCAATAGTTCATAATATAAGCGTGTGGTTGGATTATATTATCCAAGGAGGTTTTCTATTCAAAAGTAATAAACTGTGAATTCCCAAATGTTCTATGAGGGAAAACATAATTAAGGAGAAACACAATGGAGGCTTATCTGGACACTTTGGACAAGACAAGAATTTTTCTTAGGTAAATGCTTTTTACTACTCGCCAAAGATGCAAAATGATGTTAAGAGATTTGTTGAGAAATGTAGGATTTTTCAGCATGCTAAGGGGAGAAGTCAAAATATAGGATTGTATCAGCCATTACCAATACCAAACCGACCATTGGATGTAGTTAGTATGGATTTTGTTATGTGTTTTCCAAAAAATCAAAGAGGAAATGACTCCATTTATGTTGTGGTGGATAGGTTTTCTAAAATGGCTCATTTCATTGCATGCAAGAAAACTATTGATGCAATACACATTGCTAATCTATTTTTTCAGAAGTTTTAAGGTTACATGGATTGCCTATAAGTATTGTGTCTAATAGGGATACCTCATTTTTTGTGTATTTTTGGAGAAATCTATGGAAGAAAACAGGTACAAACCTTAGTTTTAGTTCAGCTCATCACCCTCAAATGGATGGAAAAACCGAGGTAGTGAATAGAATCTTGGGAAATATATTCAGGAGCTTAGTGTATAAAAATTCTAAGCAGTGGGATTTAGCACTTGCTCAGGCTGATTTTTCTTATAATGATACTCCAAATCAAAGTAATGGGATGAGTCCATTCCAGATTGTTTTTGGAATGAATCCAAGAGGTGTGTATGAGCTAAGAAATTTAGGAAAACAAGAGATAAGGAGCACAAAGGTTGAAGAGTTTGTAGAACAGATTCAAAAACTACAGGAAGATGTCAAAGACAGATTTCAGGAAAGCAGTGGAAAATAAAAATAGAGAGTTTATATGAAGAGGAAAGAAAAATGATTCCAAGTGGGTGATCTAGTCATGGTGTACCTGAGAAAAAAAAGGTTTCCTGTTCGGACTTACAAAAAATTAAAGATGGAAAAGATAGGATCATGTAGAATTTTGAGGAAATTTTCTTCAAATGCATATGAGATTGAATTGCCAGAAGGGATTGGAATATCACCCATATTTAATGTCATAGATTTGTACCTATACAAAGGAATAGAGGAAGACTACAAGAAGACTCTACAGAAGAGGAAGACCAAACTTTGGATTGGAAGGAATAGATGCCAAAGACAGAAAAGAAAGAAGTGGAGGCCATTTTGGAGAAAAGAGCAGAAAAGAAGACCAGAGGAAAAACTTACTATCAGTATCTAGTCAAATGGAAAGAACACCCTGTGGAAGATGCCAGTTGGATGACATCAACAGAGTTATAGAAGTTTAGTACAGATCCTAAAGCATTGATGGATCAATCTTTTCTTCCCTGGGAGTTTGATGCAGGAGCATCCAGACTTAGCCAGCAAAGTGATTGTATGTTCACATGTTGTGGCTAACATGAGGTGGAAAAACATTAGTCATTAATATTTTCCTTAGTTTTAAATGAAAGAAGTTAGTTTTATTAGGTTTTATAAATTAATTAGGAATAAAAATAGTTATTGGTTTCTCCCTGTGGGGAGATTGAGCCAAGTAGGATAAGAGCTTGGAAATAGGGTAGCATTTTTTTTTTAGGAGTGGTTCAACAAAAATCTATTTTATGTGAGAAGGAGCACTTCAGATAGATATATATGTATGAGACAGATGTAAAAAAGAGAGTAGAGTGTGGAAAAGAGTGAGACAAGTGTGAAATAAGTGTGTGAGAGGAGAGAGCAGAGAGAGCATAAACAATTTTAATAACTATTCAATCAAGGGCTTGGCTCTGTAAGTTCCTTTATTATTAATTTTCAAGTGTTTTGTATTGATCGGTCTCTTTATTCGAACTATTGGTTTAAAAATCTGTTGAATCACATATATATTAAGTTATACAACAGGAGAACAATCATATTGCAAGCATGACAAGGGCCGTAGATCTGAACCCGATCAATGGGAGAGATCTCATCACAAGTTGAAAACTATCACACATCGCACATAACTAGCTTTAACGTTAAAGAGTCGCAATTTAAATTGTTTAATCGGTGATGCGAAGTGAGGAGTGGAGAGAAAATGAGGATCATTGGATCTGGGACTAAACCAACTGTGGAGATCATAGTACTAGGAAGTGACTTCATGTTTCGCAAGATTTAGAAGATAAGTGTTAAGACATCACAAAGTAAACAAATTTATTTGTGATACGAAAAAGGGGAGGACATGTGTTGGCTCAGAGCAGTTTCACAATTTGCAAGTATTAAAGTTTAAGTATTAAACTGAATTGCAAATTGTGCGATTTGCGATCGTCAATGATTGGTTAGGCTTTTCGTGGGACCCTCTGGTAAGAAATTCCACACATATATATTGCTTTGGGTTATATGTGTTTGTTTATGTTAACGCTGTTGATTGCGCCATACGTATGTTTAACAAACTCCAAAATTTAAACAAATCCGATGAGGGTAATAAGGTTTTGTGGAATGTAAACTCTATAATTTCTGTGCGTACTCTAATATTTCTGCAGCTAGTTTGCATCAAATATAACCCACCTAGTTGTCTGACCATTTGGTTCAACAAGTGTGACAAACTTGCACCATGTCAAATAGGGGCTTTGCGGGAAACCCAAATGATCACCATATTCCATCGATTCCTTATTTCCCTACTTTCATTTAAATTATTCTTTGGTAGAGCTGGGATTTCTTTGTGAAGGGACCATGCAATGATTCCCTAGATAGAAAATTCCCCTTAGATTTACATTTTGTATGAATTATTTTTTGTTTCCATCTTATAGAATAGGTTAGGAAGCCTAATGATATCCTGTAATCTGCACATATAATGTAGCATCTTGAAGTCTTTGATTTTTTTGTTAATAATTATGTTGGAATTATTAAACAATTAAATTGACCAACATTTTGGTTTCATTGTTGGCGAGGTCTAAAAGAGTTAGGGAATTACTAGTCTAGTTTTTCTTGCAAATGATTTTTCTTGATTTCCCCAACACTTAAGAATTGGAGGAGTGAGAAGGTAAGAATAAGGTAAGAACTTATGCAACCACTTTGGTGAGTTTGTATGAGCCCATGTCTTGTTGGTACAATGTGTTTCATTTATGAAAGTGCATCTTCTTTTATTTTATTCATGGTAAGGAAGAAGCTAACTCGTGCCAACATACAACTTGGTGACAACAAAGTTAGAGTAGCGCGAGGGAATCAAAGTGCATGATATATTTTGATTTGAAATTTTTTTCTTATAGCCTATTTCTTTTTTTTCCTTAGTTTTTTTTTCAAGGTGTTGTAAGATTCCCCACCAAAGACTAATCAATGTGCTAGATAGGTTTTAATAACCAAAAATAAGAAATGAATATTTATTACGAATTTGAATAATGATACTTCAAGAACTTCACATATTCTAGAAACAACTGTAAAGCTCTTTTCCTCATAGGAATAATATGTATTGGAAATAATCAAGAGCATATCTACCTCTCTAGAAGTGATAGAAGAACAAAAGATCAATCAGAAACCTCTACAAGAAGGTCTATAAGTCTTCTCTAATCACCTTTACAAATCTGTAAAGGGGATCAAAGAATCATGGATAAAATTTTATGGAGTGAAGCCCTCAGAACTAGATAGTGATTATTTATTGACATGTCCATCATTAGATCCTACACCCAAGAGACCAACCATATGAGAACATGAGATCTACATAGCATGGAAGACAAGGGAATATGAAGTGGATCATAGGAACATCATGACGATATTGAATACTAGTTCCATATGACCACGAGATCAAAGCACCATTGTCTTCTTCAAAAAATATTATTAGCATATAAGTTGAAGAATCTAGTCTCTCATGCCGTGGTATACATTAAATCCTAATTATAAAATCTAAGTGTGAGTACATTTGTTATTTTTTTGCTCACATGGCTTCATTAGAATTTTTCCCACACTTTATAATATTATTTCTTTTCAAGTAGAGTAGATTATTGTAGGAGAATAAATATATAGAATAGAATATGGAAAGTAGCCTAATTGTGAAACCTAGGATACTGGCATAGTTAAATAACAAATTTTCTTGAAAAATAGGCTATTGGCTAGCCAAGTTCTCAATTATCTCTCCATTATATTACTGGTCCTTTGCAAATTCTTCAAATTCTTGTATTTCCTCATGTTATCTAATGTGGGATACATTAAGGCCCTCCTATTAATTCGTCTTGGCCCATCAACTTCAACACAATATCTGGTTGAAGACTAGAGACTTGTTTTAGTATAGTACCTTGAGGCTTCCATGCATAAATGGAGGGTTATTTCACTGATATTAGTGGGAATACATCAACAACTCTAATTTTTAGATATTGCAAGTGACTTGACTTATACACCTTCATTAATCCCCAGTAAGATGTAGTAAGGTTCCTTGAGACTCATTGACATCATTGATGAGTTGTCTCACATTGGTTAAAGGCATACAATAATGGGTGGTAATTCAATGATATCTTTCCATTCTAGACTCCAACACATTCATCGCATGGAAAAGAGTCATACCATGGGTTCAAGATTCGATGAAGATTTTGAGTAGCATTCAACATTAACTACAACCTCTTAGTTTACAAATAAGAGAGGCAGATTGATCATTGGACCATCAAGGAAGAAACAAGTTTAGCCTTCATCTTTTCGAAAGTGTTACCAACCATTTCCATGTACTTATATGTTTCTTGTAATCATCATATGTTCTAGTAACCACTTAGATCGACCCTACAAATCAAATTCATCAACAACCTTCATTAGTCATCAACACCAAAAATTAGTATTCATAAACATTACTTTGTTTTGGATCAACATAATGGCATATAGGTCTCAAATTCAGTTTCATCATCAACATTGCTAAAAAATTCAAGGTATCGAGGTAAAACCTAAGGTAGAAATCAAATTGGAACTTTCTAATTTGTTAAATATTTACAAAATTATGGTAAGAAATTATTGTCACCGTGACATCCCTATCTTTCCATTTCACTTTGTCTCTATTTTTTAATATGTCCCATCCCCATTATCATTACTATACAATAAAAAACTATTATCCTACCCATTTTTATATAACATGATTCAATACTATATTAATCCTTTTTTCTAATAAGTTTCCCTATAGTATCATTGTTTCCTTTAAATATTATTCATTGTGATAGTAACAGAGATTATCCAAGAATAAAAAAAATTAGCTCTAGTTTAAAGTTTAAGATATGAAAAATTTAAGAAGGTGTAATATGATGGAAAATGAAGGGTAGTAATTCCTTTTATGGTAAAATTTCATGATTTCACATCATGAAAATAGCTTATCGAGATGGTTTTGAATTGTATGAAATTGCTACAATTCTCAAGGAAACACTTAAAGCTCTAGAGTATCTTCATAGGAAAGGACATATTTTTCGTGATGTGAAGGCTCATAACATCCTCATTGACTCTGGTTGTGCAAATAAACTGGGTGACTTTGGCATGTCAACTTGCATGTTTTAGATGGGTGACAAGAAATGATAAAGAAACAATATTTTCGTGGGAACTCCATGTTGGATGGAACCAGAGGTAGTACATTAGGCAATGGATATAATTTCAAGGCTGATAGAGGTCACTTTGAATAAAAACATTAGAAATCAAACATGGTCATCCTCTATTCTCAAACCATCCTCCTATGAAGGTTATTCAAATAAATATATAAAATGCACTATATGGGCTTGATTATGATTGTTATATGCCTAGTGAAAGATCAAATAAAACATCAGACAATAGAGAAATTGCTGAATAATTCCTTTTTTTAGGCAAGAAAAAGCTCCACACAATTTTGTTTGTAACCTTTTTCAAGGGCTTCCTCCCTTTTGGGAGCGTGTAAAATAAATGCAACTCAAATATGTTGCACAACTTGAGGAAAATTCCTTCTATAGAGAAAGAAGCATTGTAATAGGATGAATATAAGCATGAGGTAAGCACATGGAATTTTGACATTGAGTATTTGAAAGCTCAAAAAATATTGATTCAAGATGATGATGATTTGTCAAGGGGAAAAGAAGAAGATACGAATTTTGGACCAAGTGAGAGGTAGAATCAAGTCACACCTCTTCAAACTATAATCTAGAGTTATTCTGAAAAGATTTAGTCTGAATAGAGACCTTCGTTGGTAAAATAAAGTTCAATAAATGGATTGGTAAACATTCTGATTTCATGAATTCAAAAAGAAAAGAATCAAAGAAAAGTTCTGATATCAATAATCTGGAAAGAAAGGAACCAAAGAAAATAAAAATTTCTGATGCATTGAATGAGGATGTAGCATATATTAATGGTTTCAATTCACCTAGATATTTGACATTTCTGGATCTATCCAAGGTCGGTGAGAGAGAACAAATAAAATTTAACAAGGATGGACAAAACAATGATGGAAGAAATATATGGAAAATAAATGATGTGGAACAGATTGGTGAAAAAAGTCATGGCCACCAAATTTGTCATGCTTATAGTGGGCCCTTAATTCCCAATTGTGTGCTTTTCCTTGACAATGGAAGCGACAAGATACGATGCCTGGAGGAGCCATATAAATAGGATGTCTGAAAGGATCTCTTTTCGAGTGGAAAATTTCTTTTACCTACTCTTGCACTAAAGAATCATCTGAAAGTTTTAAGGACTACAAGGAGGAGAAATATAAGGCCTGCATGGTACTAAAGAAGGGTCATTTTTTAGTTAAAATGGAGGATGTGGAGAATGTTAATTTATATTATATTTTTCAAAATCTTCTCAGAGCTCAGAATATCTGCATTTATGGGATTTCAACTTCACTTGTTTGCAATGTTTCTCCTCAACCTAGATATTTTTGTTGGGAAGACTTCCACAAGACTAATCCAAAGCAACTAGAAGTAGTGTGTACTCTAGCCAAGAGAATAATTTAGTGGAACTATGAACCTAGTCATTAGAAACATTATTTAAATCAATAGTAGGTTGGCCCACACCAAATTTGATGGCTACGATAACGTTAGTGAAGAGGGACCAAAGATCAAGGCTCAAGTTGAAAAAAAAAAAAACATTAATTGGATTCACTTACGGGCTTCCAGTGTGGTGATTCAATATGCCATCATAAGAACAAGAGATAATTGTGTTTCCATTGAGGGAGGCTCTTTAAACATTTCCATTAAAAGGCTTAAGTGTGGACCCAGACATGGAATCAATGTTGGAAGTCTTGGAAAAAGTGATGGTTTTGACGATGTTAGCAACACCACTATAAATGGAACTATGTTCAAAGGAACTCAAAATGTATATAAAAATTATAAGAATAACCAGAGTTATTAGATGGTTCCATTCACGTCTACATATTTTTGTGAAAACACAAGGATTGTATCAGTTGCAAACAAATATACTTATTGGTGTATTTTTAGCAAAAGTTCCCATAGTTTTGGTAGGATTCAATTATTAGATTTTTTAATCCCTTCACTAAGCATAAACTTACCACAAGTTCCTATTGAAGTAGTCCAATTTAATGTTGTTGATGGCTCAGAAGCAGAGTTGACAAGAACAACACTAGCATAAGAAAGCTAATGATTCCCTATCTATGACAACTTCTAGAATGAGAAGAGTTGGAGCACCTCAGAGGGATGAGGCTAACCTTTCACTTTTATGTATCCTTGTCACTCCAAAGAGGAAAATAGTAGGTCATTTAAAAGTTATGAAAAATTCTTTGCAGTTTTATGTTGAATTTGTGATAGTGAGAACAGGAGAATCATGTGTTTTTAATGGTTAAAGTGTTGTGAAACCAGCTCCAAAAATAGAAGAAAAGAGAGATCAACGCCTTAGAAATCAACCACTTCGAGGGGGAAACCTCCAATACATTACATAAATGAACAATTCTTGGATGATACAAATAAAAAAACCTCCTTTCTATATATAGGAGTCCATGGGGCCACAATATAATCCTTGTGGGGCCACAATGTAATCCTAGTTTACCTAACAATAATAATTTAAGGGCACAATAATAACAATATGGGAGTTACAGGAGTACAAAAATAACAATAAGGGGGTTACACTAACAACAATAAGGGAATATACTAATAATATAGGGACCTAACATGCTCGTCTCCTTCAAAAAAGTGTTTTCCTCAACGCTTGAGTAGCTTCGGGTGATTTTGTATAAAATTCTCATCCTCCCATGTAGAATCTTCAGTGGGTAAGTTCTTCCATTTGATGAGATACTCTGAAATTGATTGATTTCGTAGTTGTCATGTTGTTTTTTCCGTGACTGCTTTAGGTTCCAATATGGTTTTTCCTTCCTCATCAAGTTCTAGAAATATTGTTTGAATTGGAAGTTTGTCCCCTATAACATTTTTTAAGCATGAAACATGGAAAACTGGATGCACTCGCGAAGAAGCAGGAAGCTCCAATTTGTATTCCATAGTACCAATCTTTTGCAAAACCTTGTAAGGAACATAATACTTTGGTGATCATTTATTATCCTTCTTAGCTTGTTTGAGGGACATTTGTTTGTATGGTTGTAGCCATAAAAATACCCAGTCTCCCTCATCAAAACTTCTTTTACTGCGATGTTGATCTGCCTGTTGTTTAATTCAATTTTGTGCCAAATTTAGGTTATCCTTTAAGAGTTTGAGAACTTCTTGTTGATGCTCGATGTGATACTCCAATGCTTGAACCCTAGAATTTTCCCTTAAATAAGATGTGATGGATGGTGGATGATATCCATAAACTGCCATAAATGGGGTAATTTTTGTTGCAGTATGGAAGGAAGTGTTATACCACCATTCAGTGTGAGGTAACCACTTGACCCATTGTGCTTGCTTATCGGATATAAAACAACGAAGATATCCTTCCAAAAATTTATTCACCATCTCTGTTTGACCATCGGATTGAGGATGATAAGATGAGCTTTGAGCTAGTTGAGTACCCAAACAAGAAAATAATTCCATCCAAAAATTTCCCGTAAAAATGAGATCTCTGTCACTTACAATAATCTTCAGGTTTCCATGTAGCTTTGAATTGTTTCCATAAATGAAGTAGCAACTGTACTCACTTTAATGGATGAGATAATGCACAAAAGTGTGCATACTTGGTAAGTCTATCAACTACCACCATGATGACACTCCTTCCTTTGGACTTCGGTAAACCTATGATAAAATCCATTGAAATCTCCTCCCAACGTTGACTTGGAATGGATAAAGGTTGTAGAAGACCCGGGGTCTTAATTGTCTCAACTTTATTTTGCTGGCAAACCAAACATTTTGCCACAAAATTTTGAATATCAGATTTAAGGCCATCCCAAAAGAATTCTTTCTTCACCCTATGGTAAGTTTTTAAAAATCTTGAGTGTCCTCCTAAAGGAGAAGTGTGCAATTCCAAAAGAATATTTTATTTTAGTTGGGAATTATTGAAAATATATAAGCGATCTTTGTACCATAAGGAATCATTTTTCCAACTAAATGTATCAGATGTACTAGGATCTTGCTGTAATTTTTGAATGAGAGTCCATACTTCTTCGTCCTTCTTCCATTCATCGCTTGCTTTGGTTATCCAATCTAGTTTGATAACTGAAATGGCACAAAGCAATGCTTCCACCTCTTCATCCTTTCTTGAGAGTGCATCTGCAAAAAAATTTAGCTTCCATTTTTTGTAGATGATTTCAAAGTCACAACCCAACACCTTTGCGACCCATTTTTTCTTCTCTTTTGAAGATAGTGTTTTTTCCAAAAAAAAATTAAGACTATCATGATAAATTTTTACCTTGAAGTATATTCCCATTAGGTAAGGTCTCCATTTATTTAGTGCATGTAGTATTGTCAACATTTCCTTCTCATAAATAACCTTTTGTAAATAATTTCCTTTGATTGAACGACTTTCAAAAGAAATGGGTCTTCCTTCTTTCATTAAAACAACACCAATTCCATTTCCTGAGGCATCACATTCCACAATAAATGTTTTTGTGAAGTCTGGTGTAGCTAAGACTGGTGTTAGACACATTGCCTCTTTGAGATGTTCAAAGGCCTTAGTTGCTTCAGGAGTCCATGAAAATGCATCTTTCTTCAATAATTTTGTTAGAGGTGCTAATATTCTCCCATAATTCTTAACAAACTTGCGATAATACCTTGTTAACCTGAGAAATCCGTGCAACTGCTTTATGGTTGTGGGGACTTTCCATTCCTTAATGGCTTTAATTTTGTTAGGGTCTACCTTAACACCCTCGTGAGATACAATATGACCCAGATATTCCACCTCTTGTACTCTGAAGAAACATTTGGATGTTTTTGCATATAATAGTTTCTCCTCCAATAGTTTGAGCACCCTGTCAACATGTTGAACATGATCCTTCCAAGACCTGCTGTAGATTAGTATATCATCAAAAAATACTAGCACAAGTTTTCTAAGGAAGGGTTTGAAAATGGAATTCATCAACCTGAAAATGTAGAAGGACAGTGGTGCCAAAGGCAAGAAAAAATTCAGCATGACTCAGTGATCCAAAATATATTTTCATTCAAATGCCATTCAATTTTCTGATGATATCTTGAAAGAGATCAACTGAAGTAACACGAAATTTCTAAGTAAGGGTCCACCAACTTAGCCCATCACAAGAACAGAATTTATCTTTAATAGTGAGCTTATTGAGCTCCCTATAATCTGGACACATGCGTCATGATCCATCTTTCTTGTGCACCAATACTACTAGAGCAGAGAAAGAAATTTGACTAGGTTGAATTATACCAGCCTCTAACATTTCTGCAATCATACGTTCAATTTTGCTCTTTTGGACATAAGGATATCTGTAAGGCCTAATGTTTGGAGGAACACTTCCTGGAATCAAATGAATAGCATGAACATGATCATGAATAGGTGAGAGTCCTTTGGGAGTATCAAACACCTTGGAATGATTGTCCAAGACTTTTGGAGATCTGGAGAAATAGATGATTTTGATATTGGAACTTCTAGTGAGCATAATTATGCAATTATGCCTCGTTGTCCTCTCTTCAGAAGATTTGTCATGACATTAGAGCTTATTATCTTTCCTAGCTTCCTTGCAATACCCCATAATTCAATTTCCTTTCCTTTCGAAAAATTTTTCAAGAAAAGTTCTTGAAAATTAAAAGCTACCATCCCCAAAGATTTCAACCATTATACTCGTAGTACAACATCTGCCCTCCCATTGGGATAGAAAGCATTGGACTATTCAATACATATTCCCCCATGGCTAGCTTGATATTATGGCTTTTTCCAGAGAAATTTATAGTTCCTCCATTTGCAACCATCACTTGACATTTTGGTGTTGGGTATAGGAAACAATTCAATTCCTTGGCTAGCTTACAATGAATAAAATTATGGCTACTACCCGAATCAATCAACACTATTAAATTTTTCTTCTTGATATGTCCTTCTATCTTGAGAGTTTGAGGAGTGGTAATTCCTGCCAATACATTACATGATATGGTTGGACTTATTTCTTCTTCTTCTAGGGTTTCTTCCTGGTGTATATGCTCTACTTTTGAAGTTTCTTCTTCATTTTATTCCTCCTCTTCACAATCTATGTAAAACAATTTCTTATTAGTGCACTTATGACCTTTAGTGTATTTTCTATCACAATTGTAGCAAATCCCTTTTGCTCTTTTTTCTTCCAATTGTTGTGGTGTCAACCTTGTAGGTTGTGGAATTCTAGGAGTAGTAACACTTCCATATTTATAGATGTGAGTGGTAGGCTTCCTTGTCGCCATAATTTTACATTCAATTTTTCTTGCCAACCTGAATGCCTTCTCCAATGAATCAGGTTCCAAAATGCGAACTTCATGTTGGATGTTTTCCTTTAAAGTCCCTATGAAGACATCAATCTTGTGTTCCTATGGAATATCAGTTACCCTTATATTCAATTTTTGGAAGTCCTCAATGTGATCCACCACTAAACCCTTTTGTTTGAAATTTATCAATTGGCTAAAGAAGGTGTTTCTCTTTGTATCCTCATAATGTGCTATCATTTCCTCCATAAAAATTGATCAAATGACAATTTTTTTACGGGATCAAAGCCATCGATACCATACAAATGTATTTTGTTCTAAATGTAAAGTGGCAATGCGTACCTTTTTTGTGTTTTTCACATTATTGAGATCAAAATATTGCTCCATCTGTAGTATCCTTGTTACAGGATCCTTGTCATCAAACTTCCTCATATCCATCTTTGGAATATGGTGGTCCTTCAATCTTACATTAGAGTTTATGAAATAACGATTAACATTTGTTTTGTTCTCATCATGAGTTTGCTCTACTATATTTTCACCATTAGGAATAATTTCTTGTATCAACTTTGTCAAACCTTCGATGTCTGCTTTTAGATCATTCTTCATGTTTTCCATGTTGTCTTTCATTTTTTCTTCCATGTCCTCCATCTTAGCTTCTACGCCATCCATCTTAGTTTCCACGCCATCCATCTTAGCTTCCACGCCTTTCTTTAAACCATCCATCTTCACTTCCACGCCTTTATTCAAAACTTCCATTTCATTTTTTTTTTCTCTTTGTGAGAGCGAAATTTTGTGCACTTGCTCTTGTAATTTTGATAGATCATGTTGCAATTCTTCATCTTCATGAGTCATAGTAGAGTATTTTGAGGGCTTAATGGGTGTTGAATTCTTTTTAGGAGGCATTTCAAAACCCAATACTGAAATATATGCTCAATATGCCCTTGGAATCACTTCAAAATAATTTTTTTACACAATACTTATGCAATTCAGGAACAAATACACACATTTTTATTGATTTTGAGCAGTTCTATATTGAAACTGAATTATCTCTATGATTTCGGATCCTCAATATCTGAAATTTGGCCTTGAGGTAGCCCTCTGAATCCTCTTTCGAATGCCATAGGTCTGACCTGATTTGGAATCTTCAAGACAAAGTTATGTCCAATCTCCCATAATGACCTAATTATAGACTGTTTCAGTAGAGCAAACTTGTACGACTTTCCACTTGTCACTGCTTCCTCCTTTGGCTCTAAAATTAATAGAAAAGAAACTAAAGTCTGTGTACTTGTGGCCACTTTTTACAACATTCCAATCCGATGCTTAGACAAAGAGTTATGAATATTTTCCCATGATCACCTCTTTGAGATGAAATCTGGGAGCCTGAAAAATCCCCAACTTCCACAGATCATATCTCTGAAAATATTATGAACCAAGCTCTGAAATTTTGTGACGGTGTTCCTCAGGATTCCGACTTCACGCCCTATGAATTTCAGCTTCTGAACCTTTGTAGAAGCAAAGTTATAATGAAACTTCCATAATGACTTGTTTGGAGCAGTGAAACCCAAGAATCCAAAGCTCTGATACCAAATGTTGTGAAAAAAACTCCAAAAATAGAAGAAAAGAGAGATCAATGCCTTAGAAATCAGCCTCTTTGAGGGGAAAACCTCCAATACATTACATAAATGAAAAATTCTTGGATGATACAAATGAAAAAACCTCCTTTCTATATATAGGAGTCCATGGGGCGACAATGTAATCCTAATCGACCTAACAATAATAATTTAAGGGCACGATAATAAAAATATGGGGGTTATAGGGGTACATCAATAAAAATAAGGGGGTTACACTAACAACAATAAGGGACTATACTAGTAATATAGGGACCTAACATAAAGTGGTTTGAATTGTCCTAATAATACCAAAACGTGCCATATAGAAAAGAAAAAAACCAAATACTTGTAAGAACATAGTCAACAATAAACCAAAGACTTGTAAAATCATATTCAAAACTAATATGGATGATGAAGAGGGATACACCATAGAGAGAGTTCTTGTTTTGAAGACAAAAATAACATATGCATTAAAGTAAAATGGCAAAAAGAAAATAAAATTTCTAAAATCTTTTGTGAAATAACAAGAAGATAGGGAAAATTTTCTTTAGAGACATAATTGAGGATCTAATGGATGAGACTATTAGTTATTTTATGAAAACCCATGTTCACCATATTCCCCTAGGAAAAGGCTTTGATTACATCATGGCCACCTTTTAATGTTGAATAGAAAATGATGATGGTGAGGGTTCTACAACTTATCTCTCAAAAGGGATCAATGGTGATGTACCTTGTTTGCATGAGGAGATGCAAAAGGGTATGTGTGGTGGATATGTTGGGTCACTAATTTGTCATACTTTTCACCCCAAACACCCATTTTTCTCGCATTTAATCTCACTTATTTGCCTATATGTCACCAACCTTAATGCATTTCTTGATATATTTATCATGATAAGCTTACAAATGTTAACATAGCTAATTATCATCATTTTCATTATTTTTAATGGATGAGGGATATCCTTGGATTTACTAATGAAGGTTTGTTTATCTATGTTCTTGTAGATCTCCTATGCACAATTTCCAATGAAATGAATAAGAATCTAGGAAATCTAAGACATGGGTTTTGACTAGAACATCCCCATTTAGGTAAGTCACTAGTGGATTCTCCAAAAAGTGTGGTTATTGCTCGAGCTGCATGTCATTACTTCAAGACTATATTTCTAGTTGTGTCTATTACCAAACAACTTCCCAAATAGAGGAGCTAACCAGTAAAAAAAATCAAATCAAAGTTATTATTAGATAGTTCTAGGATATAAGGAATACATATAATCTAATATTGATATTTCCTCCAACCAATAAATACTAAAAAAAATACAAGGGAAATATTTTGTGGATCTGTTTATTATTAACAATCCAAACATGGGGAAATTAGTTCCAATTCATCCTCCTCTCTCTTTTGTATAAATGTATGGGTAGAGAGTAGGTAGGGGGGGGGGGGGTTATTTTATTATTGTTGTTGTTGTTGTGAGGATAAATGTAGATCTCTAAGAGAGTAGATTGCAGAGAGAAGGCTTCCAAATATTTGTAGTTCAAAGTTTGGTTATTTGGAAAATGCTGATGGAACATATGTAAATCTCAGATCATTGTTGAATTAACACAATTTTTTATTGCTGGTGTTGATATAAATGATGATATAAATCGACTTTATTTTTATAGCTTCATAGATATTATGGCACAGTTTGGGAGGGGCCGTCAACTCAACCCATTCCACTCCATTCTTTTCCTTTATGTAATGTATAATAAATTTGTTTTTCTTCTTTCATGATCACAAAAAGATTGTAGTTTGGTTGAATGTACCATTTATTTATTGCTCTGATTATTGGATGTTTTTTTTTCTTACATTTGTGTTGCTTACAAGAATGAGGTTGATCATTAAATGGAAATTCCATGAATTGGAACCCTCCTAGTTGTCTAACCATTTGGTTCAACTAGTGTGACATGCATATGCCATGTTAAATAAGGGCTTTGTATGAAACCCCACTAACCACCATATCTCATCACTTCTCTCCCTTCCTTCTTGCATTTAAATTTTTGTTTGGTATAAATTGGATTTCTTTATGAAGGGACCATGCATTGATGCCCCATATAGAAAACATCCCCTAGATTTAATTTTTGTATGAATTCATTTTTTATTCCAACCTGTAGTATAGGTTAGGAAGCCTACACATATAATGTGGCATCAAAGTCTATAAAATCTTGGTCGATAAATTATGTTGGAATTATTAAGAAAATAATTTGACCAACTCTCACTCTTACTTACCCAACCAAAAATCAATTAGGTTTATAGAATCACAATATAGTTGAACACAATCCTAAAATATAGCATCTCAAAAATAACACGTACTAATTAGGAAAAAAAACTCGAACAAAATTCTAACAAAACATAACAATTTCTAAATTATCCATTATTCATACCATGTCCCTTTTAAAATATAAATAAAATATTCTTAAAAAAAAAATGTTGACTATAGTAAAGAATAAACAATTAATATACATTTAGTTAGTTATATTAAAATCATTTGTTATATAAAGGAATTCATAGTCCTATGGTTCGTTGTTGATATTACAATCCAATATAAAGTGACGTGGTAAAAATATTTCACTCTAATTATTAGCCATAATGCAAATTTTAATATACAATTAATAAAATTATGGTTTGTTATTTAAAATAAATAATTAATAATTAAATTTTATTAATAATAATTAAAAAAATTCAATGTGGATTATAAATAAAATAATTCAAATTTTATTTACAAAAAATTATATATTATTAATGGTTGTAAAATATTTCTATGTGTAGACTTAGTGTGAGAAATGTAATTGCTAGGAGAGGCACTCTACAAGCTAGTATATAGGGTACATGTGTAGATGTAATGTAAACATTTGATGTGAAGACATGTAATGTAAGTAAAGATTTGAAATGCGAGAGTATATTTATGAACACTCAAAAAAGAAAGAGGTAGGTCAAATAAATAAAAATATATATAAAACAGAGGTATGGTAAATAAAAAATAGAAAATATTTTTATACTTATTGTAAATAAATTGGAGGTATGGTAAATAAATAAAAATATGAATAAATTGGAGGTATGGTAAATGAATACAACCTTTTTTTAAACTTACTCTAGTGGTATGGTAATTAAATAAAATTATAAATAGACTAGAGGTATGGTAAATAAATAAAACCTCTTTTTATATTTACTCCATAAACCTTTTTATATTTATGAAAAATAAAAAATGAGGTTTTATTTAGGTGAAGCCTAAGGGAAAAATACCCTATTATTAATATTAAAATATTAATGTTAATATTATTAATAGTTATAATATTCATATTAATATATTAATATATTAATATTTTTAAATTTAATAAAAATGGATCCTGTGAGGTTTGTATTTGAGTATACTAAATGCATTGACTATCTCAGGTAAACACGTAAATGTAAATGTAATGTTTAAAATTTTATACTTAAAATTTAATCTAATTAATCTAATGTCGGCCTTAATGAAAAATCATTTCTCTCCCTAAATATATAAATTTAACACAAATAAAGTGCGTCCAATTTTATTTGTGAGGAAGCATCTCTATGACACTGCCAAGAGTGAAATAATATTTGTGAGAAAAGATTTCAGGAGCTGTGTAGAGTGGAAAATAATATTTTTGGGAAAAGATTTCACATTACGAACTAGCATGTATTTTTAGGTTTGATTTTTCTACCTTTTTGTTTTTACTTTTTCATCTACTTCAACTCCATGGATGCGATCATGTGTAATGAATTTCTCTTACCACCAAATTAGAATGATTTAATTTCTGCCTTGAGCGAAAGACCACCAAATTAGAACGATTTAATTTTTACTTTTTCATCTACTTCCACTCCATGGATGCGATCATGTGTAATGAATCATTCTTACCATCAAATTAGAATGATTTAATTTCTGCCTTGCGAAATACCACCAAATTAGAACGATTTAATTTTTTCCTTGGCTAAAACCTTGACAGGCTCTAAAACAAAGTGATTTCAAGAATCTATTTATAGATGTGTAAAAAACCAACCTAGATCCATCTTAAGTGCAAATATATCAAGCCCCCAGAGGGATCAAATCTTTCAAGGTGCAAACTTAATGTATTTTTCTATTTTACTAACTCCATAAATCCAAATTAAACATGAATAACTAATTCATTAACATTGGGGATGTTGCTTGGCCAGGGAGTAAATTTTTAGAGAGAGCCAAAACCTAGAATACGACCATTTTTTTTCTAAACTATGTGATGGTAGGGGTTCTTGAATCATGCTTTTTGATGGTGGAAATGGTTTCAACATCATAAAAAACCCTAGGAGCACCCAAAATATTGAACCTTTCTCAAATATATGATGATAGGAGTGCTTGAATATTGTTTTTGATGGTTGAAATGGATTCAGAATCATCAAAAACCCTAGGGGCACCCAAAATCTTAAAGCTTGACAACTATATCTCGACTTTCCAATTCGGATTTTACCAAAATCTTGCCAAAAAAAATTCCTGGTAAAATTTACAACATCTTTAAACTATGTGCTAGCACCAATACTATAAACCCCTTAATACCTATCTCATTACCCCTTAAATCAATAATTCAAAATAATCCCAACCACTGATTTACTTACACACTCACTATTAACCCACTAACCAACACATGTTAGGAAAATGGTCATTTTGTTAAGTTTGACTAAGCGCATAAAAATATATATAGAGTATGAATCTTTTTTATTTATCTTTTATAATATATTATGAAAAAGTAATATGAACAGGTCAGTATTTTTAGGCTTACTTTTTATTTATACTTATCGGCATTTACTAACAATTTAATTTATATAAAGGTACTAGTCCTACCTCTATTTAGTTCTTATCATCTTAACTTGGTTGTTTAAAAATAATTATTATATTTTTGCGAATTTTATAATTAAAAAAAATCATAAGGAATAATTTATGAGTTTTGAGCACATGGTATTGATAAACCATGGTATTGACTCATGTATTGTAACGGTTTATAATTTTTTAATTTTAATAACACTGACGTGTAATGCTTATCTTTGATTAATATTTATCTACATTTACTATAACTATAAAGTAGCAACCCTACCTATATTTATTTCTTATCATCTTAACCTCCTTGGTTGTTTGCAGGGTCAGGCAGGTTGTTTGGGTGCTGAGGCAGGTATGTGATCATTCCCTCGATTTTTTGTTTTAATGCAATGGCGTTTTCCAAAAGTTTTTTTTTAATTATAAGTAGCAGTCATACCTGTATTTAGTTCTTATCATCTTAACTTCTTTGGTTGTTTGGAGGTTAGGCCAGTTGTATTTATTTCTTATCATATTAGGTTCAGGCAGGTTGTTTGGAGGTTCAGGCAGGTTGTTTGGGTGCTCAAGCAGGTATGTGATCATTCTCTATATTTTTTGTCTTTTTGTTTTAATGCAATGGTGGTTTTTTTTTCATATCAATGTAATTAGTTTAATTTTCTTTTCATTGTGACAAATAAATGATGAAGTAGCATGTTTAAATGATTTTTTTTTTTTTTTAAATTGAAAGTGCACTTACCCTGAAAGACTTATACCCTAATATTTTATCGCTGATTCTGTACTTACTAGGTTCTCGATCTACTTCACATATAGAGAAACTTGTATCAAGCTTCTATGTGTTTTCAGTGCAGGAATTTAAAACAAAAGAGGGGAACTAGGCTTCGTAAATCACGTCCTTAATATCACATCTTGGCGAGAAGTCTTTTGATCTACGAACAATGGCAAGCCGCGGAGAAATTCCTACAAGCTCGTCATTTTCTGACAACTCTCTGATTGGCCAAAGAGTTGAGGGTGTTGTCGAGGGTGTTGCCGAGGGCTCATTTGGTAGTGGGTACTTCGTGACATTCAGAGTGCAAGACACTGGTAGAGTCTTCCGTGGTTTTATTTTTAATCCAGGAAAGCCACTGCCCTTTTCTAACATTGCACGTCGACAAGCTGGGACTAGCGCCTCAGATCCACCAAATAGGGGATCACGAAGCTCTGAAATAGATCGCCATCTTGGCCACGTTAATGAAGAAGTACATGCTTTCCCTCAGAAACAAATAGCTAATCCCATGGAACAGGAACCATACATACCCGAACCACTACGTCCTTACATAGATCTTAATGAAGAACCACTACGTCCTTTCTCTCAGCAACAAATAGCCAATCCCACTGAACAGGAACCATACATAGATCTTAATGAACCTGTCTTTTCTCCACTGCATCCAATTCCCACACCCTCTGGCACTGTGTTAAACGATGAAGAACCAATCCCCAACTCTGGAGATCATCATGAGTCAGAGGTGAACAACGCTCAAAATGTTAAGGAGGCATAGAGAGCTGTTGAGGCACAACACTTGTTCTCTTCGTTGGGAAGGGAGATGGTTAGATCTAGTTTTTGTGGGAGGCATAATGGTCTCCATGGTTGTGTGCACTTTTTAAATGGCAACCAGCCATAAGTTTAGATGTCACAGGGAAACTAATAATTTTTACTCACTATTTTGTTTAAAAGTGGGATGAATTTTATTATTTAAAAGTTGGGTGAATTCTAGCTCTGCAATGTTGTTTCACGAAGTGCTGCCATATATTATATTTACCGATGTGTGCCATTTATGTTTATCCAATTCTACTCAGTATTTTATTATTTTGTGCAATTCTACTCAGTATTTATTATTTAAAAGTTGGGTGATCTTACATTGAGGCACAGCATTTGTTCTCTTCATTGGGCAGGGAGATGGTTAGATCTAGTTTCTGTGAGAGGCATAATGGTCTCCATGGTTGTGTGCACTTTTTAAATGGAAACCAGCCTTAAGTTTAGATGTCACAGGGAAACTAATAATTTGTGCAATTTTACTCACTGTTTTATTATTTAAAAGTGGGGTGAATTTTATTATTTAAAAGTTGGGTGAATTCTAGCTCTGCAATGTTGTTTCACGAAGTGCTGCCATGTATTATATTTACCGATGTGTGCCATTTATGTTTATCCAATTCTTCTCGGCATTTTATTATTTTGTGCAATTCTTCTCAGTATTTTATTATTATTTAAAAGTTAGGTGATCTTGTAGCTCTGCTTTGTGGTTCCACGAAGTGTTATGTATTTCATTGACCTATGTTCGGCTTGCAGCTAATAGCTATTTATGTTGTTCCATGATGTGCCGTAATTGATCGTTTATTTGGGAGTTGGGTGATCTTCTAGGTCTGTTATGTTCTAAGAAATGTTGTCATTGCCTGCGGATTCCATATGTATGTTTCTTTTTTAAAAGAGCTTTGTTTAGGTTCTTTTATGAAGTGATGTAATTATTATTTGTTATTAACAATGTTTTATGAAGCGTTTTTATATTTATAAATGGGTTGATGGTTTCATTCATAGAAGATTATTTGATATATTATAATTTCCATGTTTTTAAAAGTGTATATGAAAAATTTATTTCTAACTTTTAAAAATAGTATTTTGTGTATTTTATGAAGGCAAAATAAAATCTACAATAATATCATAAGTTTCATAAGTTTAAGTATTATTGATTATCTTAGATATCCCTTTTAATTAATTCTAGTTTAGAAAGATTGTTTGGGTATCTATGAAAGTATTATTTGGGGTGTCTTTGGGTTTGGCAATATGTTTCTAATTTGGGAATATAATTCTACAACAATTGGATGTTTGTTAGGAAAGGTATTTACTTTGCAATATCAATGAAGTCATGAATAGGCCATGCATGTTGCGAAAAATATTGGGAAGCATGAATGGTCGTTAAAGACACCACTAGAGAATATTAGGAGCTATGATGAGGCTTTGTGGTATATCATGAGCCTTGAATCAATTCAAGCTCCAATTACGGTCACAGAATCTAATTCTTGTTAAGAGTCCATCTCACACTTTTTGTTGTTAAGGATTATGTTGCATGGAATTTCGAGCACGAGTTTACACATATTGAAGTAGCTCACGAAGCTAATGAGATTTATAGGAGGAGACTACAATTATGCTGAGAGAGGTACAAGAACTTTGTACAAATGCAAAGATGAGCATATGCATTGCATTGCATTTTATGCACATGCATGTTGAGAATTTAGAGGGCCGATGTTTAATAACAATTCTCTTCTTGATAATTACTTGTGAGTTACTTATGTCTTCTCTTCGTTATCTTGTTTAGTCTTTCATCAAGTTAGTTATAAAAATAAAAAAGACACAAGATTAGGCTCCTAGAGGCAGGGCAAAACCTCTCTCTCTTGGAGAGGAAAAACCCACAAATAATTCTTCTTATAGATCTTCAAATGACAAGTACAATTACCAATACTTAGACCCTTGACCTATGAATGCCTCCAAGACCTTGAAACTACTTCTAAGTCTTCCTCCAATGCTAATATTTCTTTTCTTCACCAACGTGCACTAACCTACATCAACATTAGAGAACTCATTCTCCAAATTTATCTTCAGATACTCCATTTTTATTATAAGATGATTCGAGATCTCATCCTTTGCATGAACATCAAATCTATCCACTGCTTTAGAATGTAAACCCTGTACTTGTTTCTGTTCTTACTGAAAATTCGCACTTCTCTAACCTCTGAAAACCACACCCTTTTAACCTCTAATATCCACACTTGTTCACCTTTGAAATCAACGCTTCATCACTTCTGAAATCCACACTTTTCACTGCACTTTTCACTATCTAAAATCTACACTTCATGTCACAAAATAGTCTGCAAAAATTGCATCTTTATATCCGCACTTTACACCCTGAACAAGTCCCTTGAAATCTGCAATTTTATCCTCAGAAAATCCATAATATTTCTGTGGAAATTGCAGAGCTAAATCCACATTTTTCTGTGCTACTGAGCCACAATGACTGCGGTATATATATTGCATAGTCTCACCTTTTAGGCCAACCTTACAAAAAAATTCTAGGCCGACATGTAGGTTGACTTTATCACTGATTATCAACCAAATTTATTATATCATTTCCAATGTTGAATGAGAGGTGTCTTGAGGGCTGTTATGAGCCTTTTTTCACAAGGTTTTGGAGGCATTCTTCAAACTAGATTCTTTATAATCATGAATCTTAATAAAATATTGCTCATGAGACCCATGAAGCAAGTACAACAAAAATACATTTATTATCTTTGTCTTCTTCTTTACATAAATACATAAATACATAGTTAGCATGAAGACCGACCTAGTTACACTTTTCAACATTCCCTCTTAACTAGGGAGGTATTCATACAGGTACATGGTCACTTTCAAATTGAAGAATCTCATAAGAAGAATCAGATTGGTAATCACATCTGTATAGCATGATATCAACTGTCATTTTCCTAGTGCAAGGCATTGACTAATAACCCCATCTCTCAACAAGAAAATGGGCTATAATGCTGGCGATACACATGACTTATAGACACCATAGTAATTTTCTCTCCAAGGTATATACTCCACCCTGGTGTTCCCAAAGTATGACCTTGGACTATTCTTCTCTTGGGTAGCTAGCCCTCAAAGAGTATCGGTCCCTGACTACTCTTATATTGAATTCCCTAACACATTCTCAAAGAGTATCGAATGCCAGATGATTACTGAATCCTCCATTCTATCTTCCCAAGTGAAGACCAGAATGATGTGTCTATCTCTCCCTCTCAGCCAGGGAGGACCCATTCCATAAGGGAATGTACTCATTCCTATATAATGAATGTACCTAAGCACATTCTTAAGAATTACCCAGTTTCTTCCAAGTAAGAAACTGATCAACAGTCTCCCTCTCAATCAGGGATCTGTAGAAACAATGGTGAGACACCCAACTTCTCATGAAGAACTCCTCTCCTTGAAGTCATGGATTTTGATACTGAGGAATCTTCAACTTTAGCTCCATATGTGACAAATCATCTATCAATTTCATTCATGAGTCATGTCATTTACCAGAAATTGATTCATATGTCTTTCATATTTGGTCCACCTTTTATGCCATCCTACTTCCTTTTGAATGATCTCCAAGGATCTTACATCCTTTCTCATGATTAGCGTCCCTGCACAAATTCATCCAGATAAACATATACATATGAACTTTTAAAAACAAAAGTTACCTCAGTGATGATCTTTCACCATGGAATCTTCCTGTAGGCATTGAAATCCTTTATTCTGATTGACACATCTCCTAATGATTTTCTTTTTCAAGGGTCTTCTTATTTACCAGACTTCTATTAGAGTCTACATATCCTCCCAGGAGATCTCCTAGTTACATCTTCTTGGCTTTCATATGATAACTGCCTCTTGACAGAGTTGCATTTCATGATCTCTTCCTTTCTACATATCTTCATTCCCAAGAACTTCCAATTTACAGTTTCTTGTTCATATACAACCACCTCATATTATGTATGAGGATATATTATGTTGATTTCATCTGTTAGTGCACCGAGAGATCCTCCTCCATAGATCACACTTTTAAATATAGAAATATATTACCTCAAACTATATGACATGACTTCACAGCATCCTATGTTAGCATATAAATATATATATATCTTATACCTTTTTCATTTGAGTCGTCCCGTAGTATTTTTACTAGAATGAAGAGATTCATTCCCTTGACCTGCTCCATCAATATGTCATCATATCCCATAATTCTGTAGCGTAGAATTCTTGATGAAACCATTCTACTTTATTTTTAATCAGTGAATCCATAGATAACTCCATTAGAAAATGTTAGCACCAGTTTCCATGATGACCCTTGATCTTGATGACTACCTTCCATCAGTAATGTTATCAGAGAGGTTTTCTCAGGAGCTCCTACCATGCTTTTATCATGATGCCATCAATATGCATGCTTCATGCTATTTTTACATAAATCACTTAAAGGAGAAGATGATCTCAATCATCGTAGAAATCCCTCGCTTCTTCTTCCTTTGATTTATTTGCATCAGGTTCTTCCCTTATATCTAAGATATGGGCATTTCCCTTTTCCTCTTGTCCTTTTCAGATTTAGGACAATATCTTGTATATTTCTCATGTTCATTACATCCTAAGCATCGTACTTGTTCATGTTTCTTCTTTTATTCTGAGGACCAAATTTTCTGAATCTTCCTTTCTTCTTGTATGTGGTGGCAAAGGCTTGAATCTCTTCACTTAGTCTTGTATTAGCTTTGGATTTTAGTCTTTTTTCCTCTATTTTACATAGAGACCATAAGTCATTGAATGGTGTGGCTTCTATCTTCTAGTATAAACATGAAGTGAAGTTTCCCCATTCCTCTAGTAGAGCATTCAACACCACTGTAGTCATCTCAGTGTTAGTCCTTACTTCTCCCAGTTCCCGCATATGATCTCTTAGCATATGATCTCTTATTACAGAAATCCTCATAAAGTATGGAGTGATTCCTTCTTCCCTTGAAAATTTCATTTTATATAGTTCTTGTCTCAGACAGATTGCTTCTCCTATAGTAATCACAGAAAATACCTCCACCAGTTTCTCATATATTTATTTAGCAGAATTTAGTTTTCATACATAGGGAATGAGTGAGTCCTTGATGGATTGTATGAGAATACTCTGGGCTCTAATTTCTCCCTTCATGTACCCTGCATGATTTGGAGCATCTTATTTTGGTGGTTGAATTGTCGATTCTTCGATGAAGTCCATAACTTTGTTTTCAATTAAATTCAAATATGTCCTCTTCTTCCATGCACTAAAGTTTGATGTCCCAACTAGCTTGTTTCTCTCTTTACAACAAGTCATATTGAGAGATTTAAGAAAGGTCATAGATACTTACTTGAGTAGAGTGGATTGCAGCTTCCTTGATGATGACGAAGAAATTAGAAGCTTCTTTTAAGGTAGAAATATTTAATCTAGGTGTTCTTGGATCCTTGATGGTAAATGATATATTCAAAAGATGATGTCCTCTTCTAACAATGTCTTGAATGTAAATATTTTATGGAAAAGATTATTTTCTTGAAAAGTTGATCCTTTGAATGAGATGAAGATATTTATGGAAAATAGCTTGAGAGTATTCCTTGCAAACTGATTTGACTTTTCACCCAAAATTTGATTCTTGCTTCCTAGAGTGTTTCTTTTTCAAGCAACACTTGATTTTAGCACCTTCACTTTGATTCCATGTTTAGAATTTATAGGGGTGATGTTTAATAAAAAATATCTTCTTGATATACAACATAATTTCTACATGGTATCAAATATGGATTCACAGTATAGCAAAACTTCGAAGTTGTTTCTTGATTTTCAAATTTGGAGATGAAAATAGCAGGTTTTATTTAGAATTGAGAAGATGGATAAATGGACTAAGGCTAGAGTATGCCCTGGAAGGAATCTCTAATTTTGTTGCATGGAAGGATCACATGGAGGCGGTATTGGATGAAAATTGTTTTTTATAATACATCGAGTTAGGTGTTGCAAAAACACAAGCATATTATGCCTAGAATGTTACTTAGTGGAAGAAAGATGTGGAAAAAGTGAGGATAATATTATTGGAGGGAGTACGGGATCATATTGTCTCAAATATACATGGAAAGGAAACTCCATTCACGATGTGGAAATCACTGTCAGAATTTTTCATGAATAAGAGTTACCACATGAATCTGGCACTCAAGGATAAACTTCGAAGTACCAAGATGCATAAGAAAGAAAAAATTCCATAGTATCAGAGTGGGTTCACTCAATTTCACAATGAACTTAGCGGGGTTGGTGTTAATGTCCCAGAAGCATACTTGTTAAGACTAGCCCTTCTGGGCCTTCCAAAGAGTTGGCACAACTATCAAGATTTGGTGAATGGGAGGGAGAAACTACCGAATTGGGAGCACTTATGGTCCGATTTGGTACAAAATAAAATAAGGCGGAATACCAGAGATGGGACTTCATCCAAGGGTGAGTATGAAGAAAAAATTGCATTCGATAGAAAGGAAAATAAGGGAGAATGGAGGAAATCCCAATCCAAACCAGAATCTAGTCAAGGGGAAAGAAGAAATATTTCTAAAAAATCAAATGTTTCTATTGTCATGACTTCATGCACTATGCCACGAAGTGTCCACACAAGAAGACAACCAAGAAGACCTCAGGAGGATAAATAGGTGAATATTTGGTTTCACAATTTGAGCTTGACTTTATCCACATTGCATGCATGGCCAACACAATGATGGAGATCATGTGGTACTTGGAATCAGGTTCCTTGTTCCACATGACGAGGAATATATATTTTTTTCAGTGATCTGGAGTAGAAATACTTGCAGATGCACATTGATATGGGGGATACTAGAAGGTACAACATGACTCGGGTTGGTACAAACACCTTTCAGAGGGAGTTAGGCTCCCCCCTTAGGCTCAAGGATGTCATGTTCATTCTGGGCCTAAAAAAATCTTGTCTTTGTTGTAGTTTTGGAAGACCGTGGATATGATGTGATATTCAGGAAAGGAAAGGAATTTTTGAGACACATAGCCATGGGATAGGTGAAGCAGATCAAGGTTCGGGTGAAGAACCTATACAAGCTAGATGTGGAGGATTGTACTACATTGAGCATAAAAATAGAGAAGGTGCAGAGCCACGATGTGGGTGAAATTTGGCATACAATACTTGCCCACTTGCATCATGGAGATTTAAATATCATGCAACTAATAACCATAGGGCTTCCCAAAGAAGCACTTGAGAATTATGATGTATGCAAATGATGTACGTTGGGGAAGTACACAAAATCCACTTTCCATGTTCAGGAGAGTAAGGCAAATGTGGTCCTTGAAAGTATCCACTCTGATTTCTATGGATCTTTCTCGACGACCTCCACTGAAAATCATATATATATTTTTCATCTTTATTGATGAATAATCACAGAAGTGTTGGATCTTCTTCATGTAGAAGAAGGAGGATAATTTCTCCAAGTTCATTGAATTCAAGGCACGGGTGGAGAAAGAAACATGCAAGAAGGTGAAGGCTCTCAAGAACGATAATGGAGGTGAGTATGTGTCAAATGAGTTTACAAATTTATGTGCAAAATAAGGAATTTGGTGAGACTTTACAACACCCCAAAAACCATAGCAGAAAATGGTGGCTGAGAGGAAGAACCATAGCATTGTGGGAGCAGCGAGGGCGATGTTGCATGACCAAGGCCTAACTTTTCACTTGTGGGCCAAAGCATGCAACACACAAGTATATTTTCATAACGAAATTCCTCATTAGATTTTGGAAATTATTACACTAGAAGAGGTTTTATCGAGGAGGAAGCCAGATGTTTCACACTTCAGGATATTTGGAGCCTCTATCTACTACCATGTATCCAAATATGTCAGGAAGAAGATAGAGCCAATAATAGAGTTGGAGATATTTGGGGGGTACACAGAAACTCCCCATAACTACTGTGTGTAACTTCCATCCCTCAAAATGAAAGTGGTGTGAAGGGATGTAAAATTTGATGAAGAGAAGGACATGCAGTGCTCTCTTGAGAGGGAGCTTTAGATCCCACCAGAGGAGGAGATTTTAGCTCCAAAGGAGGAACCTCAAGAAATTGTGCAGCAACCAAAAATTGAGTAACATAGAGTGGATACCACCACTCAAGAAGAAAAATATAGAGAAGGAAGGAAAAGGACCAGGGAAGATGAGATAATTGTGTAGGAGGCAAGGGACAATGTGGGTGCTCCTTCAAATAAGCACAAATAGAGAAGGTCACCATATTAGTACACTGGATACATGGATACGATGATAGAGATTGTGGAAACTAAGCCATCCTCATTCGAGGAAGAAGTAGAGAATCCTATATGGGTTGATCCAATGGTGGAGCAGTACAAATACATAGTCAGAAATGATGTTTGGGAAGTGATAACAAGACCAACAGATAAGTCAGTTATTGGTTCGCGATGGATCTTCAAGGTAAAGAAGGTAGCATACGAAAGCATAGAAAAGTACAAGGCTATACTTGTGTCCAAGGGATACTCCCAAGTTTAAGGGATTAAATATGAGAAGACATTTGACCCTGTATCAAGATTCTCATCCATTAGATCAATTCTTTCTCTAATTGGTAAGATGGGGTGGACGATCCACCAGATGGATGTGAAAACATCATTACTCAATGGGGTTATTGGAGAGAAGGTGTATATCAAACAACAAGAAGGATTCAAGACTTTTGTTAATGATTATTTTGTCTGCAAACTCAAATGAGCATTGTATGGTCTCAAGCAAGCACCCTGTGCTTGGTACACAAGTGAAGCATATTCAAACCTCTATCATATTTTGGTAGAAGTTAAATTGTTGATTATTGTCTTATTTTTTGATGATTTTATTTTAACTGGTGATGAACAACTTATCATATCTTACAAGGAGGACATTTCAAGAGAATTTGAAATGAAGGACATGAGACTCATGCACTAGTTCCTCAGATTGGAAGTGTGTAAAGGAGATGAGGAACTATTTGTATCTCAGGGTAAGTATGCCAATAAGATACTTCAGAGATTCCACATGGAAAAACACAAACCCATGTAGACTCCTCTACCAACCAACTAGAGGAAAGAGGATGCCACTTCAGGTGATGAAGTAGATGCTACTGTTCATCAGCAATTGGTGGGTTCGCTCATGTATATTGTGAATACATGAATAGATATGTGCTATGCAGTTAATAACTTGAGCCAAGGCATGGTTTTTCTGACCAAATTATTTTGGAGGGTATCCAAGCATGTTCTATAGTACCACAAAGTCACTACCCAGTTTGGACTATGGTACTAATGGAAAGAGGGAGTGAAACTAAATGGATTCACAAATGTAGATTTGGTGGGGATTCCATCATACCAAAATAGCACATTAGGTGGAATTTTCAGTGCTGTGTTCACACGGGTTTCTTGGTACAACAAGAAGAAAATATCTATGGCACTCAGCTTGATAGAATAAGAATATATGACTACTAGTAAAGAAACTTCTGAGGCTATATGGATGAGAAAGATACTTGTTGTATTATTTGGTCAGATGATGGATCCCACTGTGATCTATGGTGATTAGCAAAGTTTCATCAAGATCTCTGAAAATCCTATTTTTCACGATTGATCCAAGCATATAGATACTCGATATCACCATATATGGGGTTGTGTGCAGAGGCAGATCATGTTGTTGCATTACATTCTGACAAAGGAACATGATGCAAACATTTTGACAAAGGCCTTGTCAAGAGGGAAGTTCAAAGTTCAACATGTGTAGGATAGGGGTGGTTTATAATCCCTTTCTTGTTGAGAGGGAGTGTTGAATATGTAGCAAGACATTATCAATTTGGTTTTTCCTTGATTAAATTGAGAAAATTCAAATTTACACATCAACAAGTAACTTGGATGATGTTAACTTGAGTAACATGGATTGTGTCACCCAATTTACTAAATAAATTCGAGTTGGATGAGTTAGAGTTCAATTTAGAATGTGTGATTTCCAATTTGTAGCAATCAAGGTCAGTTATCTAAGCTTTTTTTCAATTAAACTAGTTCCAACTGTTGGAAGAACTAGTGGAGGGTCCAGTTGTGTAGTGAGACTTCAATCAAAATCAATGATCATCTAGTTAATTGATCAATCAACATAAAATATCTAGTGCATGCAGAGAATTCAAGTTACCGAGTCAAGATGGAGATTCCAAGGAAGTGTAACATTAGTTGTAGACTAGTTTTGAGTATACATGTGTTGCATGCAGTCACAAGAATGAACTATAGGAATTGCACAATCCAATTTAGGAACTTTCCTAAAAAATAGGGGCTAACTCCTCAAGGAACAACTAAAGGAAATAAGATCTCAAGCCAAGGCAGAAATTGACTAAGTCTGGTGATGAGCACCATCATTAGGTACATTTTAGTGGTTAATTATAACCTTTTTAGCCTAATTATTCTCTCTTTCTCACATTTAATTGCATTATTGTCACATGTTTCTTAGTGAAGATGGTGTATTAATGATTGTCATACTTCGAAGCTTAATGTGATTTAAATGTAGGAAAATCAAGAAGTTTGCACAATCAGGGCTTAGAGTAGAAAAAACAGAGTGATTTTAGGAGGGTTAGCCACATCCTTAACTCCTAAAGGAAACCAATATCTCCTCGAGATTATCCTCCAACAACTCAAAATCAGAGACAACCAAGAAAGTGTAAGATCAAGGGGAGCCAAGCTCCACTTCTATCGAGTCCCAAGGGGACAAACACCTACTTTTTAAGGATATTTTGGTAGCTACCCTCTAGCCAGAGTAAGAGGTCACTAAGATTCAACTTTTGGACGTAGCTAGAGCACTTTGAGCTCTTTTATTATACATTTCTTACTTTCATATCTTATGTACAAGAATGGTTATGAAATAAAATGGGCATTTGGTTTCTTCTCCAGTGAGTTAGTTTCAGGGAGCTGAGCTTGTTGGTTAGGGCCCAATCCATTGGCGTCACTCTCTCTTATGCACTTGTGTGTTCTTTCATGTTGCAGTAGTTAATATATTTCAGTCTCATGTTCAATAGCTTATAAAATCGCAAAAATGTGTGCTAAAGCCCCCCTCTCTCACCTCTTCCATTGGAGCTTGAGGAAGGAAGATATTCACCACAGACCAAAATTGCTTTTATTTTATTATTTCTTTGAAAAATTGGATAGGTTTCTTTGCTTATCATGGAAATGTTGTAGATGTAGAGGTAGATTTATGTTTCAAATGCATATGTAGGTTCATTTAAATTCAACTCATCTTTTCCTCCTTTGTAATGATATATATGTCAACGATGAATGCATGAACATGTATTTTCTTGCAGGTTTAAATAGAGCAGTAGAGGAGAACTTCCTCAACACCATTAGCTTTAGTCTCCACCCTTCATCAACCAAATTCTATCCAAGTCACATTCAAACATGTTTTTGGAAATCTCCACCACAATAACGAGAGCCACCTTGGAGGTGTAAGATAGGATTTGTGAAGAGTTATGAGATTGACCAAGAGTTTGGATACCCTTCATATACCTAGATACACCTTCATTCCACCTGTCCTAACCCTTTCCTCACAATTTCTGGCCTCAAAATACGCTCGACCTTCTTCTTGTAGTGTTTCAGGACATCCGGTAGCACTACAGGAAATCCTATAGAAGATATTATAGGAGCACCAACCACTCACTCCTTTAGCCCAAAATCACTCTTTCACCTCATCTAAGCCTATTACAACCTCCAACACACCTTCAACTCTGAAACCTTGAGTCAGGAACCCTCTTAGGTCACCTCAGTGCCTCCTTCTTTTGTTGCAAAACAAAGTCATTTAAAAGTGTGATTAGCTCATGGATATATGCATTATTAAGCACTGTAGCTAAGCATAAGATAAATAGAACTCAATTAGTCATTTGGTTCAACATGTGTGCCTAGATTAGTTTCCCTTTCTGCAAGTTCAATTCAATAATCTAAATTATGAATGCCACTTATTTTAATTTCCTTTCTTGCATTAGCTTAAGTGTTAATTTTTCTTTCTTACAAATATCTACATGAATCATTATGATTTAGAATAGTTTCTTTCCCTATTGATAGATTAATGATCATGATTTATTTCCAGTCTTAGATTTCATTCACAAGTGTGACAAACTTCCTTTCCTAGAAGTAACCCTAGCAGTGACACCTCATTATAGAACCGATAATAGGATGGCATAAGTAGAACTCATCTTCTGTGCATATAGCACTGTCACCTATAATTTTGTATGAACCCTAGGTTGATAAAGTAAAGTTGAGTAGCCTCTAGGAGTTGCAACACTCTTGGTTGGCCACTCTCGATGCTTATATTAGTTGCAGGGCTAGAAACATGACTATAAAGAATGGGCCCTTGTCTAAAAAACTGGTATTATATCCTCCTGCCTAACCTTCCATTGAAAATGACCTACCATTATGGTTGGAGGATTAAGAAGAAGAAGATAAATTTTACAATACCACACCCTACCCCATTTGTACCATAGATACTATTCTTAGAGTGGGACAACCCAATGAGGATTATCTCATCAACCACATCATTCAAAGACAACCCGCCACTGCCATTCCAATCGATGACATAGTGAGAGAATATGAAATCCACACTTGGATTGAGCTACACTCAGTTGATTCAACCTTTGAATCCACCAAGGCTGTGGAATTTGGCCCATCAAAATCCCCGAAGATTAATTCATCCCTCTCAACCAAAGAATAAGAACAACTATGTGAACTCTAGAAGGAAAACCTCAATTCTTTTGCTTGGGACTACATAGATTTGAAAGGGGTGCATACGTCAGTGTGCACACATCATATTTATATTAAAGAGGGATGAAATCCTATGCGGGAGCCCCAAGGAGGATGAAACCAACTCTAAAGGACATAGTGAAGGATGAACTACAAAAATTGATGGATGCAGGTTTCATCTACCCCATATCAGATAGTGAGTGGGTGTCTCCTCTTGTTCTAGTCCCAAATAAAAATGGAAAGTGGTGAATCTGTGTTAAATACCAAGAACTAAACAAAGACACTAAGAAGGACCATTTCCCCTTGCCCTTCATTGATCAAGTCCTAGAAATGCTTGCAGGGAAGAATTTTTTCTCTTTCTTGGATGGGTTTAGTGGGTATAACAAGATCCAAATCAGCCCTGAGGACCAGGACAAGATCACTTTAACATGTCCTTGGGGAAATTTCACTTACATATTCCTTCCCTTTGGGTTGTGAAATTCCCCTTCTACTCTCTAGAGTGGTGTCCTTAGCATTTTCTCTGAACTAGTACATGACCCTGTAGAAATCTAAATGGACAATTTCAAACCCTATGGATATGATTTCTAGGAGGCTCTCTCCAATCTAGGAAAAGTGTTGAGAAATTTCATTGAAATGCATCTCTCTCTAAGTATGGAAAAGTGTAAATTTGTAAAAATGAAAGGGATAGTCCTAGGCCACTCAATATCACAAACATAAATATAGGTAGACCCAAACAAAATCACCATCATAAAAAGGGTGCTTATTCCTCAAAATATGAGAGATGTCAGAAGTTTCCTAGGTTTGGTTGGCTACTATAGGAGCCTCATTAAGGACTTCAACAAAGAAGCCTTACCATTATTTGAATTGTTGGAAAAATATTCTGAGTTTTTTCTGGTCTATTGTCTCTCAAGAGGCTTTTGATATCATCAAGGAAAAGCTAACCACTGCCCCCATTCTTTGAGGTCCCAATTGGGCTCTGCCCTTCCACATCCACACAGATGTATCAAATAAAGCTATGGGGGGAGCCTTGTGGAAATTAGAATAATAATTTCCCTATGCCATTTATTTCATTAGCAATAATTTGTCCAAAGATGAAATTAACTGTATTGTCACTAGAAAGGGGCTCTTAGCCATTCTCCTTGTTGAGAATTTGTAGGGCTTGAGATAAATACAATCGAATTTCTTGAAGTGTAGTTAGGAAGGTAAATATCTTATTTACCTTCCTTAATTTCTCACACATTTAGTTCAACCTTTCTTCTTATGATCACTGTCTTTGAATTTGGAAAATTATTTTATTCAAACTCATAAATGTGCACACTATACCCTTCCTACACCTATCCACAATTTTGTTGCACTATTCCACAATCTTGCTGCACCATTTTGCAATCCTGTACCTTACTGTACCTATCCGCAAAATTTCCTTTCCTATACCTTCAATAGGTTGTACTTCTACTGTACCTTCTGCAGACTATTCTTCTCTTGTACCTTCTTCAATATGTACACTGCAATCCACATTCCTTATCCCTAAGATCTTGACCAAAAATCTCAGACATGTCTAAATTATGTTCCTGTCATTTATGCGAAGCTTTCTAACCTATTTATAGTTATTTGACCCTATAATTAGTGAAATTTTGGGACATAATTTGAGCGACCTTTCCAACATTTTTCAAGCTAAATTTACAAGGTTTATCTCCAGCATCTTGTCCACTATTTATAGGTTTTTTATCTTTGTCTCCTTTTCATAATTACATAGTCAACATGAAGACCGACCTAGTTACATTTTACAACACTCCCTCTTAACTAGGGAGGTATTCATATAGTTACATGATCACTTTCAAACTAAATAATCTCATAAGAAAACTTGGATTAGTAATCACATCTGTATAGAATCATTTCAACCAACATTGTACTAGTGCAAGGCCTTGACTAACAACCCCATCTCTTCAACGAGACAATGGGCTTCAATGCTGGTGAGACACATGACTTATAGACACCTTCGTCATTGTCTCTCCAAGGTACATACTCCGCCTGAGTGTTCCCAAAGTATGACCTTACTGGACTATTATTATCTTGGGTAGCTAGGCCTCAAAGAATATCGGTCCCCGACTACTCTTATCTTGAATTCCCTATCACATTCTCAAAGAGTATGAAATTCTAGATGATTACCCAATCCTCCATTATGTCTTCCCAAGACCAGAATTATGTGTCTATCTCTCCCTCCCAGGGAGGAAATTATTCCACAAGGGAATGTACTCTTTCTTATACAAATAATGTACCTAAGCTCATCCTTAGGAATTACCAAGTTTCTTCCAAGTAAGAAACTTACCATCGGCTCCCTCTTAATCAGGTACCTCCAGCAACAATGGTGAGACACCTAGTTGCTCACAAAGAATTCATGTTCTCGATGTCATGGATTTCGATATTGAGGAATCTCCAAATTTTACCTTCATAGGGCATAGATCATCTATCACTTCCATCTTGAGTCATGTTAGCTATCAAAGTGACTCATCAGACTTCCTTTATATGGTCCATTGTTATGTCATGTTGCTTTCACTTGAATAATTTCCAAGGATCATACATCCTTTCTCATGATTAGCAACCCTGCATAGATTCATCCAGATAAACATATTCATATTAACTTTTAGAATGAAAGTTACCTTAGTGATGATATTTCACCATGACATCTTCTTGTAGGCATAAGCTTCCTTCATACAGATTTACACATCTCCTCATGATATGCTTTTTTCCAAAGGTCTTCTTCTTTACCAGACTTCCATCAGAGTCTACATATCTTTCCAGGAGATCTCTTAGTCACATATTGAAATGGTTACATTTCATATCTCTTCCTCTCTGCACATTTTAGGGACTTCTAACCTTTCTAGTTTCTTGTTCATATACAACCACCTCATATTTCATGAGAACATATTATGTTGATTTCATCTGTCTGTGTACTGAGAGATACTCCTCCATAGATCCTACTTCTAAATATAGAATTTCATTACCTGCAACCATATGACATGAATTCACAACATCCAATGTTAGTATATAAATATATAAATACCTTTTTACCCTTTTTCCCTTGAGTTATCCTATTGCAATTTTTAGGAATGAATAACTTCATTCCCCTAGCTTGTTTCATCAATATGTCATCACATCCCAGAAGTATGTTTCTATGATGACCCTTGCTCTTTGATGACTACTTTCTTAAAGTTTGTCAAAGAATTTTTCCTGAAGTTGATTCAGGAGTTCTTCCCATGCTTAGTTCAGGATGCTACATTTCTTCCTATCATGTATCCAACGAAAATCAATTCCTTATTCATAAGCTTGGATGATTTTCCTTGAACTTATTTTCTTCAGCTTCCTCCATTATTTTCGATGATATGGGCTTCCTTTGTTTCTCATATTGGGATTGTCCCTTTAGGACCATCTTTCTTGTAATGTCCATAAGTCTTTCCACATTTCCTCAACAACTTTTGAGTCTTTTATCCTACAAAATTTTTGCCCTAGATTTGCCTTTTTCCATCTAGCATAGAGACCACAAGTTAAATGAGGTAATTTTCTTGTTTATCATCTTTTCCAGATCTCACAGTTGAGATCTTATGAAGATATCCCTTCATTATTTGATACCTCAATTTTGTGAAAATCGGGTCTAAGTGACATAACCTTATTTATTGCATAGAATAGTTCTTTCAACTTATAATGTATTCTCTTGATGTCTACAATTCTTCATAGACAGAGGGATGTAAGGAATTTGACCGATTCCATAAGAATACTTTGAGCCCTTCTATCCCTTTCCATGTATTTAGATAAATCTTAACCTTTACAGGCTTTCCATGAATTTACTTTCTTCGAGGACTGTGACTATCCTCCTTATGCAAGGATTCTTGGTAGCCTAACCAACTCATAGATATCCCTTCAAAAAAAAATTCATTTAACTAAAATTTGATTATAGAATGAAAAATACTTACTTGATAAGTGAAGATAAAGTCTTCAGCTTGATTTCTTCGATGGCGGTGAAGAAGATATGTGTTAGTGCTTTCTCTTTTAATGATCTTCTTTGAGGATAAGGGGAGGATCCTTGCTTTAATGAGACGTAATCTTGCCTTAATGGCAATTCCTTTTAGTCTTCTAGCCTTCTTCCTTTATGACATAACTGATATTGTATCAAGATTTTATTTGTGGTTAGACCTCCTTGTAGTTATATTGTCAAGACCTTATTTTGTGAGAGCACTGAGATCACTTTTTACTTCTTTTCATAATACCGAGGTATTATTATGTCATTGAAATATTTCCTTTAAGATAGCATCGATACTATAATTAAAAGAACCAACATATAACATCAAAATATGTGACTATTATGGAATGTTATTGAGGTAGCATCGTTATTCTTTCACTGTTGATTGGAGCTGATGTAGCATAGAACCAAGTTGTAACATATCACTGAAATCCTTTTTAGTATTTTCACTGTGATCTGCACTAGGTATGCCAAGAGCATTGATGTGATTCCACTGATCTGAAAAAACTTCTGAAATTAGCCCAGGATTTTTTGAGGATGATCTGAATTGTAAATTGTGACATTTGGACTGTAATTTCCTCCCGAAATATCAGAGAATTAGATGCCCTTCCTTAATTTTCACCTTAGCTCCGATACCATGTTGATTATTTGTAGGGCTTGAGATTAATACAAATGAATTTCTTGAAGCTTAGTTAGGAAGGTAAATCTCTAATTTACCTTTCTTACTTTATCACACATTTAAATCAGCCTTTCTTCTTATAATCACTGTCTTTGAATTTGGAAAATTCCTTTCTTCAAACTCAGAAATGTTTGCACTGTACCCTTCCTGCACCTATCCACAATTTTGCTACACCATTCCGAAATCTTGCTGCACCATACCACAATCCTGTACCTTGCTGTACCTATCTGCAAACTATCCTTTCCTGTACCTTCCACAAACTGTACTTCTATTGTACCTTCCACAGACTGTTCTTCTACTGTACCTTCCACAGACTGTTCTTCTCCTGTACCTTCCATATATTTTTCTTCTCCTGTACCTTCCACAATATTTACACTATAATCCGCATTCCTTATCCCTCAGATCTTGACCAAAAATCTGAGACATTTATAAATTTTGTTCCTGTCATTTATGTGAATTTGTTTGGCCTATTTATAGTTATTCGACCCTATAATTAGTGAACTATTGGGACATAATTTGAGTCGGCCTTTCTAGCATTTTTCAAGCCAAATTTACAAGGTTTATCTTCAGCATCTTTTCCACTGTTTATAGGTTGTTTATCTTTGTCTCCTTCTTTTCATAATTACATAGTCAACATGAAGACCAACCTACTTACATTTTACAACACTCCATTCCTTAAAACAAGTTCAGGCATTATATTACTAGTTATCAGACCTTTTTACATACTGACCATGTTGCCATAAAGTAATTAATGAATAAAATAGATGTTAATCATAGAATAATTAGATGGTTGTTTTTATTGCAACAGTTTCATTTGATAATTTTGGATAACCCGTGAAAGGAAAATGTTGTTGTAGATTTCTTACCTAGACTAACTTTATCTGTAGATGAGGAAGGAATGGTGGATGACGAGCTTCCAGATGAACATCCATTTGCTATCTCAACACTCTCTCCTTATTTTTGTGACATAAGTAACTACTTGGTCACTGGGAGGTTTCATCCAAACCTTTGATCCAAATAAAAGAGAAAGATTATTAAGAAAATCGCCCCTTTCACTTGGATTGGTGGCAATCTCTTCAAATCAGGTCTCGATCAAATTATTAGAAGATGTGTGAGGGAAGAGGAGGTCTTTGAAATCCTCTCAACATGTCATGATGGTCCCTCTGGGGGTCAGTTTTCTACTAGGAGGAAAAAATTCAAATATTTTCAAGTAGGATACTATTGGCCTACCCTCCACCAAGATTCCAAGAGATACACCAGTAGATGTGATCAACGTTAAAGGATGGGAGACCTACATGAAGGGGTGAAATGCCTTTGCAACCTCAGGTGGATTTAGAGCCATTTTAAATGTGGGGCATTGATGGGCTCATTGATCCACCATCCAGTCATAAGAGGTATATCATAGTCTGCACTGATTACTTGACCAAGTGCACCGAAACAAGGGTTGTGAAGGCAACAACATTAGAGAAGGTAGCTAATTTTTTGAGAGAAAATGTGTTTTAGATAGGTAGTCACTGATCATGGGGCTCAATTTACATCCCATCTCATTAAGAACCTCATGAGGTAGCACAAGATAAAGCACAAGACTTCCACTGCCTATCATCCTCAAGAAAATGTCTAGGTGGAAGTGAAAAATAGAGCCTTGGAAAACATCCTCACCAAGGTTGTGAGTAGCAACAGTAAATATTTGGTAGACAGATTGGTGGAAGGCACTTAGGATTACAATACCACCTAGAAGACAACTACAGAGTTTACTCCATATGATAGAGTTTATGGGAGGAAATCTTTGCTTTCCATTGAGTTTGAGTATAACACCATGAGGATGGAAACTTAGTTGGAATTGGACATTACAAAGGCACAACAAGAAAGGTTTCTACAAACAAATGGTTTTGTTGAATTCATAATGGAGACCCTCCTTCACAAAAAGTTAATATAGCTCAAAAGGAAACTTTGGCATGCCAAGCACATAAAAGAAAAGACATTTCAGGAAGGAGATTGGGAATTTCTCTATGAATCCATATTCAAAGAACTCAAGGGAAAGCTTATGACTAGGTGTCTAGGACCTTATCAAGTGGAGAAATTCCATGAAAATGGAGTTGTTTAGATCAAAATCATAGATGAGGAGGAGATCCCTCTGCTTGTCAATGGTTACAGGCTAAAAATCTACAAGAAGCCCCTCTCTAAGGTTGAATTTATTAATTCAATAAACATGGAGGTGAATGTGATTGGGAGCTCCATAGTTTCCAACCCCTCACCTTCCTAGAAAAAGAAAAAAACAAAAAAAAATAAAAAATTTTGGGTGAAAACCTTTCTGAGGCATGCAAGGCCAAATCCTGGGTTGAAAACCTCCATGAGGCGATCTTGGAGCAGAAAAAAAGAGAAATAAAACAGAGAAACAAAATATCCTTGGGTGAAAACCTCTTTGAGGCACCCAAGGGAGGCTTGTGGGTTGAAAACCTCTGTTGAGGCATCCCACCCATCTTCAAAAAAATAAGAAGAGAAAAAAAAAAAATGAAAGAGAAAAAGGAATGAAACAACACCTATGCACTAACCTGCTTCTTATTTACAGGTTAGCTAATCAGAGACAATTTAGGAAAAGGGAGCATATTCCATTGTCTCTTTCTCTCTTTGTTCTACCTATCCAACTCCATGTCCAATGCGAGTATGCATCCATTTATCCATTTCTCCCCCTAGGTGAGAAAAAGTTTCATGTTTTTCTTACTCTCTGCAGTGCTACATGATGTCCTAGGCTGTTACAAGATTTCCTGTAGTGATACAAGAAACATTGTAATGCTACAGGGAAGTCATCAGAGGAGGAAAAATCTCACTCAAGGAAATATAACCATCAAGAAGACATAAAAATTATATTTTTTTACCTATACCTACCACTCCTAACCATCAATCCACTCCATGCATAAATATTCACTCACTAAACCCTCTATGTCGCCACTGTGAGCTAGTTTAGCCAAATCCTCACATAGGGCCTCTCCTCTCATACACTCCTCCACTTCACCACTCCATTCACTTCTTAACGCCATCCCTAGTATACTTGCACTACTTCTCTTCATTCCTTAGCTTAGTGGATATCCAACACTACAATAAGGGGATTGCTACAAGAAGATGATCACTTGCTGCAGCAATTATGCACATGCAACCGACACATCAAGTAAGCACGATGTAGTTGATGAATATGGCTCCAGATAATCACCATAGAAATACAAAAGGGAAGCCACACCATAAGAAACACATGAGTTTCTCCATGAGGCACCTAAAAAAAAATCAACAAGAAAAAGAAATAAGAAGCTCACTAAGAAAAATGAGATTCTCACTCAGAAAATAAAATAAATATAAATAAAAAAACACAAAAAGGAAAAAAATCACTGATTTCCATCACCATGATCTAGCTCCCTGCATCAAAGGATCCTACCACTCATTATAATTAGGTAGGCTCAAGTATGGCTCCCTCACCCTCTTGGAATGCATTATTTGGCTAAAATGAGTTAATGTCGAGAATATAGAGTTTAATAGGAAAATAGGTGGCCAGTTAACTTGGCCACCCTCGAAGAGTTAAAGTAAAGAGTTAGTGGGGTTTTTATGCCAAAAGGATATGTCACATCAGTTAAGAGAGAGATCACGAGGAGTGGGAGTTGATTCCAATGTAGATGGGAATGATTGGCTTGAGTGGGACCAATAGTCCAAATGAGGAAACCGCGTGCCAAATCCACATCATCACTATGCTCCAAGTCCACTTGATTTGGAATGAAAGGTGTACATTGAATAATTCTCCCACATTCTATTGTGCATTACAAGATTTTTTAGAGAAGGAAAGAGACATGAGCCATGGAGAAGCTTCAATTCATGGTCGAGTTTTTCATTCAAGGCCATGGTACAGGAAAGTCTGCTGGTGCTATAGGAAGTTTCTAGGGAGGCCACGCAGTGCTAGAAAGTGTCATGAGAGTAGCCCTCAGTGTATTCACACCCCAGCACCATCCTTCAAGCAAGAAAACATCAGAATTGCATCATTAAGAGGACATCACGCCACCAATTGTTTCATGAAAATTTACACACAGCCAAACCATAATTCAGAAATTTAAGAGGTTTTTCAGAGAAGTAGGGGTAATAAAATCATATTTTGTGTTAAGTTGAAACCTTTGGGGTCCCATATCACAAGTGCTTTTGGACACAAGCCAGAAAACCATCTCTCTAACACAGTCACAGGATGGGGGGGGAGTTTAATACAAGGGAGCCCACTGACATAAAAATAATTAGAATACGCCCTCATGCAGTTGAAATATTTAGAAATACCCAGTGGTTGGGGTTCTTTGAGCTCACCAAAGGCTTTGATGATGAAGTGGCTCGATAATTTGCTGTAGAATTTCACTCCCAAGCAGATGATAGGGCCACCACAATGGTTAGAGTGCTAGTAATTACCACAACCCCTGAGCTTATTAGTAGAGTCGCAACCTTACCTCTAGGAGTTAAGTGGAACAGAGAGGATAGAGTCTCTAGCTCCGCCTCTAAGAAGATTTTATTCTTGCTTAATGAAGAATACATTGAAGATAAGAAAGGGGTGAGAAGGGAAAGTCTCCCTTACCCATGGGATGAGGTAGCATACCATATCATGAGATATATTTCTCGTGAGGGAAGAATAATTGTGTTATAGGGATACCATTTTAGATTATTGCATGAGAATAGATTCAAATGATATCTTCCCCTATAGCAGAGATTAAAAATACTATACTTCCTCCCACATTCAATCAGGGATATGAGCTAGATAATAAGGGAGAGAAAGTATTAATGCCTTGCTCACCATGGTCTCATTAAACTCATAGTGGGAGATACTCTCAACGGACTTAACATCCATGTATCTTGTTCCACCTTCATAGAAATGGACAAAGAAGCATTGATTGGGACACAAGATATCACTCCAGGATACGCCCCTGCCTCTACCCTTGGATAAAGGGGTACCAAAGAAGAAGAGGAAGGGACTGAGAAGATAGAGGAAGAAGAGGAAGAATAGGAATAAGAGAAAGTGGAAACATAGGTAGAACCCACATAAAATATAGGATCATATGAAGGGAAAGAGGAGGAGGAAAACAAAGATGAAGAGAAGTAAGGAAAGCCAGAAGAGGAGGAGATGCTAGACCCCAAGCTGAGCACTGATATCTCTCCTAAAAAAACCAACATGTAGAAATTTGAATAATTGATATATTATTCACCGAGATTCTCTTGATCACACACTATTTGACTTCATGCACAATACACAATCTCTTCTACCATTGATCATCACATGCGGAAATAAAATCAATTGCATGCACACATTAAAGCCATACAAAATTCACACATATGAACACAGTATGTAATGGGAAAGCTTAAATATGAAAACCCCCAACTATCTGTATATTATATATGTCATAGAGATCATGTAAAAATTGTTATACAAAGCTCCTCACAAGCTCTCAGTATAATCTCCACTTGCTACACACTAGTCAGGCCCGATCTTGCAAATCCCATGCATCGATCTTTGCCAGCCTTTAGCCTGCCTCTACTGTGCAATCCCTGCCGAAGAATGCCTCTTGATGAGTTTGAATTACCCCAGCCTTTCTCACGCAGTCTTTATAGGCATATCTACTGAGTGTTGGATGCAAACCATGCATCACTTATAGTCACAACTGATAGTCATACTTGCCCTTTCACCTATCTTTGCACTGGTCTCCACTGAAACTGTCCATGCACTGAAGTTAACTGATGTATTCTTTAGTTGATTAATGAGTTTATAATTAGTGAATTAATTAATAATTAATTCACACCACTCTCACTAATTGTATCAATCAGTTAAACTAGATACAAATAGCTCAATTATGTTTAGATTAGTTAAACTGAACACAACTCCATTAACTCCTCAATCAACTCCACCAAACTCTGTCACATGAGTTCTAACTGAAGTATCCATGCAATAGCTCCACTTAAACCTCAGGAATAGCGTAATTCCTTCTGTCAGCTCCTGTGCCACATCTGTGCACTTAACTGAAGTGCTCCAAGAGAATAAGATAATGTTTAGAGTCCAAATATTATTAAGAGCTAATAATATTCGACATATCAATTTTTAGACTGGCAATCTAAAAATAGATTCCGCCCAATATGTCTAAAAATAGAAGTCCATCTATTTTTCCAACTTGACCAACCATCCACAAATAGCATCCCACAACTCATAGAATATGATCGACATGTCTAAAAATAGACATAGTCTAAAAATAGACTTTGTGACAAAAATCACCTGTGTGGGCCCCACCTAGTTTAGGTGATCACTTTCCAACTAGGATCAGGAATGATGTTTCAGGATGCCTCCTTCACTGTTTCTTTTTGCAATCTTCAACACTCCCTCTTAACAAGAAAGGATTGTCTTTGCATGCGACATGCAACTCCATGCATTCGCCCTGCAACCTTCACAAGCGCCATGCAACTCCATGCATCTGCTCTGCAACTCCTCTGAAACTGAATAGGCTCCAAACAACTCAATCAATTGGATGCATCTACCATCAAAGTCTTCGACTTCTACTGGTACCAACTACACATGTCATCAGGAACCACTGCGCTGTTGAACTCTTGCACCCATGCACTTTGCACTTGTTGTCAACTCTGATCTGCGCTCCAGTATCCGACAATGTCACTTTAATTTGCCTGCATCAATCCAACTGATCATGCTACTGCTGCTCTATGTGTGGGCACCTCATAGCCAGGCTCAATTCATGAGATCCACACCATCTCCATGAATCTTTCCCAGAAATCTCCTCTTGGGATTAATCATGCATGTTGCCCCACCTCTCACCTGGTGGTATAGCTGCATGCACTCCCCCTACCCATCTGGCACGAAATTTATCTGCATGAGTGGTTTCTTCCACTCCATGATCCTCATCTTGTGGCTGCTCCACATCCCAAGGTTCAATCTTACCTGAATGCAAAACTTTCTCCCTCTCAAGCATCAATTGGATGTCTTTCTTACACTTCCCAACAGTAGGAAGCTTCGTAGACATCCCATCTACTTCAAGTCTGTAGAGATTCTTGGCTTGAATCCAAACCTTCTTGACTTTTCCTTCCTCATCCACACTAACTCCTACACTCCGAAGCTCATCCCTACAGTGGAAAAATTTTGTCAAGTATACTGGAATAGTGTCATTCTTCTCCATTTTTATTTTCCTGAGTTTATCCTTGCGTGCCAACTTCCTCTAGTCACTCTTGCTTTGGAAAAAATTTGTCAAAGCTTTCCACATCAAGAATGGAGAAGATTTACCATTAATTTTGGACACTATTTTATCCTTCACACCTTCCAACAGAATCCTTCGACACCTTGCTACCTTCTTTTTCCATGCGTCAAGTGCGGCAGCATCGCTAGAACCCGGTTTAGGAATTTCTGCATCTATGAACTCCTTCAACCCATTGTCATCCAGCACCACCTCCATCCTCTCCTTCCATTCAATATAATTTGAGCTACCCTCAAGGGCATACTCTAATTGCAATCCGTTGAAATACATCTCAACTTTGACACCAAGAAAACACTGCAGCAATTTCGAATTCCACCAGCACAAAACTCAACTGCTTCAATGCTTTGCAATTGCTCCAATGATCGATATCGCTCTGATACCATATAGAAATTTGAATAACTGATATGTTATTCACCAATATTCTCCTTATCACACACTATTTGACTTCATGCACAATACAGAATCTCTTCTACCATTGATCATCACATGTGGAAATAAAATCAATTGCATGCACACATTAAAGCCATAAAAAATTCACATATATGAACCAAGTATGTAATGGGAAAGCTTAAAGATGAAAACCCCCAACTATCTGTATATTATATATGTCATATAGATCATGTAAAAATAATTATAGAAAGCTCCTCACAAGCTCTCAATATAATCTCCACTTGCTACACACTAATCAGGCCCGATCTTGCAAATCCCATGTACCAATCTTTGCCAGCCTTTAGCCTGCCTCTACTGCGCAATCCCTACTAAAGAACGCCTCTTGATGAGTTCAAATTACCCCAGCCTTGCTCACGTAGTATTTATAGGCATCTCTATTGAGTGTTGGATGCAAACCATGCATCACTTATAGTCACAAATGATAGTCATACTTGCCCTTTCACCTATCTTTGCACTGGTCTCCACTGAAACTGTCCATGCACTGAAGTTAACTGATGTATTCTTTAGTTTATTAATGAGTTTATAATTAGTGAATTAATTAATAATTAATTCACACCACTCACTAATTGTATCAATCAGTTAAACTAGATACAAATATCTCAACTATGTTTCGATTAGTTAAATTGAACACAACTCCATTAACTTCCTCAATCAACTCCACCAAACTCCGTCACATGAGTTCTAACTGAAGTATCCATGCAATAGCTCCACATAACCCTTAGGAATAGCATAATTCCTTCTGTTAGCTCCTGTGCCACATTTGTGCACTTAATTGAAGTGCTCCAAGAGAATAAGATAATTTTTATAGTCCAAATATTATTAAGAGCTAATAATATTCGACATATCTATTTTTAGACTGGCAGTCTAAAAATAGACTCTGCCTAGTATGTCTAAAAATAGAAATCCATCTATTTTTCCAACTTGAACAACCATCCACAAATAGCATCCCACAACTCATAGAATATGATCGACATGTCTAAAAATAGACTTTGTGACAAAAAATCACCTGCGTGGGCCCCACCTAGTTTAGGTGATCACTTTCCAACTAGGATCAGGAATGATGTTTCAGGATGCCTCCTTCACTGTTTCTTGTTGCAATCTTCAACACAAAATTTCACTAGGAACCACTGAAAAGGAAGTAGTCGCCACCTTAGCCACTCTAAGTACCCTTGTGAAGGAAAATAGAAAAATACATACCCCCATGTACTTTAGGACCAGGAAGAGTGCCAGGGTGAAATAAAGGAGACCTCAAACTCCAACCCAGAGCCTGATCACAATTGAAGAATCATCCAATAAGAAAGAAGAAATAAGGCCAGAGGAGGGAAATATTCAAGAGGTCACTTCACCTAAAATGACACGTGTGACTTATATAAGAAGATACTCCTCAAGGATAGCATTCCTCAAACAAGTACCAAACCCCACAAACCTTCAAGAGGAAGAAAAGAAGGGGCATAAAAGAAAAGAGGGTTTTATATAGGAAAAATAGAGTTGGTACATGAAACTTAGACAATGCTACAGGAAACACAAAATTTTCTATATGTTGGGTATGTGTTATATTCTTTCCATGACTAGCCCCACGCGTCGGGCGCAAAAGGGGGTCACAGGGTGGGCAAAAACACCCCAGAATTTTTTTTTTGGGTGTGCAGACCCACTCATAGGTGGACCCACGCATGCTTTTGTGCATGAGTTTGCACATGGTTTTGGGGGACGATGGTTTTCGACCCCTGGTATTTTTTAGATCCGGTCAAGGGAACTACGGTTATGTTCTAATCCAGGGTTAATGGATTGGGGTTTATGTATTCTTCGGCATGTATATATATGTGTTGTAACACTAAAAGGAATATAATGAAAAATCAAGCTGGTCGTCTTGATTTGGGATCCAGGGGAAAATCTCTATGTTTATCTGTTTTATGTTTTATTCTCTCGCTATTGTTTATTTTCAGTTTTAAGATTCATTTGTAGATAATTTCTATACAGGGTTAAAACCTACATTTGGTATCAGAGTTGTTTCAGCTTCAAGGGGATGCCTTTGCTACTGAGGGGTTTTTTTCTCAGGCCGGTGGTAGATCCTCTTCAGTGTGAGATCCACAGGATTGCTTCTTGCAGTGAAAGAAGATGGCGAGCAACATAAAGATAGAGATCGAGAAATTTAATGGTTAGATTTTTGAGTTGTGGAAGCTCAAGATGGAGGACCTGCTGGTCGATAAAGATCAATGGATCGCGGTAGATATAGGTACTAAACCAATGACAATGTCAGATGAAGACTGGAAGAAGTTGTATCGGAAGGCGAAGAGCACAATATGGTTGTGGGTCTTTGATTCGGTATTGTTGAATGTATATTGGGAAGCTACGGTGAAGAATTTGTAGGATAAACTTGGGACTTTGTACCAATCTAAGTCTTTGGTGAATAAATTGTTCCTGCAGAAAAATTTGTATAACCTGAGGATGAAGGATGGAGACTCGGTGACAGAGCATCTGAACGCCTTCAATACTGTGGTAAGTTAGGTGTCATTTGTTGATATTAAATTCTCAGATGAAGATAAGTGCATCAGTTTGTTGTGTTCTCTACCAGACTTGTGGGACAGTCTGGTTATTGCAATAGGTAGAAATACAACTACCTTGAATTTTGATGACATTGTCTCAGCCTTGCTATCGGAGGAAATGAGACAGAGAAATATGGAGGGTCAGAATGGAGATGCCTTATCTATACGAGGAAGGTCCCAAATCAGAAAAAATAATATGGTTTCAAGTGCGAGATCTAAATCTAGAGGGAGATGTAAATCTCTTGGAAAGTTTGTAAAGGTGTGCTGGAAACATGGAAAGGAAGGTCACTACAAAAAGGATTGCAAATCTAAAGCTCCTAAGAAAGGAAAGGGATCTGATGTTTCTCCTTCTGCAAAGGCAAAAACCACCTCGGATGAAGGTGGGGATGTGTATTTGGCTTCTTCTTCAAATACACATGTAGATCATGAGTTATGGTTGATTGACTTGCGTGCATCCTTTCACTTCACTCCCCATAGGGAGTGGTTCTACGAGTATGAGAAATATGATGGCAGTGATGTCTTCCTAGGGGATGATAGGAAGGCTAGAATCATCAGACGTGGAAAAGTCAAGCTAAAGCTACAAGGTAGAAGGATTAGAACACTTCCTGGTGTTCTGCACATTCCTGAATTGGCCAGAAATCTGATTTCTGTAAGCAAGATGGATGATGTAGGTGTAAAAACAGTGTTCGAGAAAGATACCTGTAAGATGGTTTAGGGAGCACTTGTATTAATGCGGGGATTTTAGATTGGAACTCTTTACAAGCTTCAGGGCAGCACTGTTATTGATGGGTGCAATAGTTCTGTGGTTCCCGAAAGTGGAGCGGAAAGCCTAGCAGTCTCTGGAGAAGCGACCATGCTATGGCATCAAAGGCTTGTACATATTGGAGAGAAGGGCCTTTAGATACTGCATGGAATGGTATGGTAGAAGGTATGTCTAATAGCTCTCTAGATTTCGATTTCTGTGAACATTGTGTAAATGGGAAAAAGAATCAGGTGATTTTTCCTTCTGGTGCTAAGAGGGTGAACAAGATATTAGAAATTGTGCACAGTGATGTGTTTGGACCTGTGTCAGTTCCATCACTGGGAAAGCATATGTACTATGTTTCATTCATAGATGACTTCTCAAGGAATACATGGATATATTTATTAAGAAAGAAATCTGAAGTCTTTGATAGATTTGAAGAATTTAAAGCTTTAGTGGAAAACCAGACAGAGAAGAAGATAAAGGTGCTGAGGACAGATAATGGTGGGGAGTTCTGCGAGAAAGAATTTGAAGAGTTCTTTAAGAAGTGTGGTATAGCATGACAAAAGACTATTCCATACACACATCAGCAAAACGGATTTGTAGAAAGAATGAACAAAACATTGATGGAAAAGGCAAGAAGCATGCTCATTGGTACCAGGTTAAGACAAGAATTCTGGGCAGAGGCAGTGGAGACTACATGCTACCTAGTTAACAGATCACCTTCATCAACATTGGAGGATAAGATTCCACATGAGGTATGGACTGGTAAGAAACCCTCTCTTTCACATCTGAGGGTATTTGGATGTGATGCATATGTACATGTTCCAAAGGAGAAAAGGACCAAGTTGGATAATAAATTTGAAAGGCGCATCTTTATTGGATATAAGGATGGTTTAAAGGGTTACAAGCTTTGGAACCCAGAAACAAGCAAGGTTGTGTAAAGCCGAGATGTGGTGTTTAGAGAGGTGAAAGATGTTGTTAAACATGAATTCCTACCAAAGGAACATGAGAATATAGATTTTGAGCTAAATGAGGATGAATCAGACTCTACAACAGAAGAAGACTCAGAAGAGGAAGAGCCAAAAAATACAACTGTGAGAAGATCAGTTCGAGAAAGAAGGCAACTAGAAAGGTATAGTCCATTTTATTTCTATTCAAGTTTTTCCTTAACTATATCTGATGATGATCCCAGAACTATTAGGGAGGAAGTAGATTCAGAGGATGGAAAACTCTGGAAGGAGGCCATGGTTGATGAAATGGCATCCTTGCACAAAAATGAGGCATGGGATCTGGTGGAGTTGCTGGTTGGAAGGAAGCTCATCGGGAGAAAATGGGTGTTTAAGAAGAAGATGAATGTAGAAGGCAAGGTGGAGAAATACAAAGCTCGGTTGGTAGCAAAAGGTTATTCCCAGTGCCGAGAATTGATTTTGGTGATATTTTTTTCCTGTTGCCAAAGTTACTTCTATTATATTACTTTTATCTGTTGCTACTGCATTTGATTTTGAGATTGAACAGATGGATGTGAAGACAAATTTTCTTCACAGGGATCTAGAAGAGGAGATCTACATGAAACAACCTAAAGGATTTATGGTGAAGGGAAAGAAATAACTAGTATGCAGGTTAAAGAAGTATCTGTATGGGTTAAAATAGTCACCAAGGATGTGGTATCAGAAATTTGATACCTATATACGGGGACTTGGCTTCACCAGAAGCAAGGAGGATCACTGTGTTTATTTTAAATTAATTGGTGACCGTGTTATTTATTTGGTCTTGTATTTGGATGATATTTTATTGATTGGAAATGACAAAGAAATTATCCAAGATTTGAAGACCCAACTGTTCTCAAAATTTTACATTAAGGATCTTGGTGCTGCAAACTATATTTTGGGCATGGAAATTAAGAAAGATTGGGAAAAGAGGAAGCTCTGGTTAAACCAGAGGAAGTATGTTGAGACTGTATTGTAGAGGTTAAATATTTATGATAGTAAACTGGTGAATGTTCCTATTCCTGTAGGTGTAAAGATGTCTGTTGAACAGTGTCCCAAGACACAAGAAGAAGAGGAGGATATGTCCCGTGTTCCATATGCAAGTGTAGTGGGTAGCCTGATGTATGCAATGGTATGTTCTAGACCAGACATTGCACATGCAGTGGGAGTATTGAGCAGGTTTATGTCAAACCCAGGGAAGGGGCATTGGACACCAGTGAAGTGGGTTTTCAGATATTTGTGTGGCACTAGTGATTATGGCTTGTGCTACCAGGGAAGACTAGGATTGGAAAGAGTGTTGGAAATTCGTGGTTTTGTTGATGTAGACTGGGCTGGAGATCTGGACCAAAGAAGATCTACAAGTGGGTATGTGTTTAGCCTATTTGGAGGTGCAGTCTTTTGGATGAGTAAAATATAGTCTGTAGTGGCTCTTTCAACTACAGAGGCAGAATACATGGCAGCCACTCATGCAAGCAAGGAAGCAGTTTGGTTTCAAAGATTGTGTTCTAATATGGGGTTGGTGCAGCCAACTATAAGGATAGACTGTGATAGCCAAAGTGAAATTCTTGGCTAAGAACCCTGCTTATAATTCACAGACAGAGCACATTGATGTTCAATATCACTTTGTGAGAGATATGGTTGAGGATAAAAGGGTGTTGTTGGTAAAGGTGGACACTTTGAAGAATGTTGTAGATGCATTGATGAAGTCTGTGAGCACTCAGAAGTTCTCTTGGTGTAGAGAAACAATGGGTGTTGCAGAGCTAGACTAAGCTCTCTTGTGGCCCCTTGCGGAAAGAAAACAACAAGTGGGAGAATGTTGGGTATGTGTTATATTCTTTCCACGACTAGCCCCACGCGCTGTACATTGCGCCGAGCACAGCAGGGGGGATGGCAACGCCTTGGAATTTTTTTTTTGGTGTGTGGACCCACTCATAGGTGGACCCACCCATGGTTTTGTGCATGAGTTTGCACATGGTTTTTGGAGATGATGGTTTTTGGTCCCTAGTATTTTATAGATCCGGTCAAGGGAACTACATTTATGCTCTAATCCAGGGTTAATGGATTGGGGTTAATGTATGCTTCGGCATGTATATATATGTGTTGTAACACTAAAAGGAATATAATGAAAAGTCAAGCTGGTCATCCTGATTTGGGATCTAGGGGAGAATCTCTGTGTTTATCTGTTTTATGTTTTATGTTCTTGCTATTGTTTATTTTCTGTTTTAAGATTCGTTTGTAGATAATTTATGTACAGGGATAAAACCTACACTATAGGAAGAACATAAAGTCATGGGGGAAGAGAAAAAGGCACCCTTGGAAGGGTAGGAGCCCAAGATGATGAAACACAGGCATAAATTGAAGGTCAGGATGCCAAAGGAAAGAAAAAAGAGGAGCCAAAGGAAAACCTCGCCTCTCCAAAAATTGTCCCAAAATACATTACAATAGTTCCACATCCTATCCCATAGCCAAACCTAAGATCTTATTACACATTCATTGAAGGAGGAAAGATGATCCCTAAAAATCTCTCAGTTCCCCTGTTATATAAGCTATAAAAAGAGAGAGCATGCACACACCGCTGGATGCAAATTGCCAAAACGAAAAATGTGCAAGATGTGGGGATCATGGAAGAGAAACTCACTAATATGGGGAGAGATTTTTCTGATTTCAAACTTAGGGAGGAAGTGTTAAAAGAGAAACTACAAGAGGCACAAGCAGAGAATGCAAGATTAAATGACTAACTGCGGTAGAAGGACAAGCAAATTGCCACCATGGCTGACCTGTGCATGGAGGCAATACACCACAAAAATCCCTCCAAACCTTATTCCATCTACATGAAGGAATAGTGGATGCAGTTTCAAATCAAAACACTAGCCTCATATGGGTCATTACCTTTCAAAAATTATAGGAAATTTATTGATTTTTGCAATCAATCCAACATAGAGGATAAGGAAAATTTGGCAGAATTTTATATGCATAATCTTATCTTAACTGATCTAAACATTTGGGACACTAACTCTATGTTGGGGGATATGAAAATGATGGCCCTAGCCTCTTGGACAAGCAATGTAGAGGCCAGGGAAGAGGAGGTCAAAAAGGTGATGAAGAGGGAAGGAATAGAGCCTCTCCATATTAGGGTATAACTATTTAGCCTTAAAGGGTTCATAAATAATAATCTAATGATAGCCAATTATGCCAACCTTATAGATAAATACCTCAACACCCAAGCACAAATAATTTCACACTCTGATGAAATTTCTTGACTGCTGGGAGAGGGGTGTGTGATGCCATGTCATAGAAGATAGAATGACCTCCCACTTAGCCTAATAAACATGGAGTATCATACTCTAGAATGATTGAGAGATGCCCTAGAAAGGGCACCTTTTTACAAGAGGGCCATGTGGACAATGAATATCCAATGACTTGGCTTAAAACTCAGTCCACCTTTGGTGCTGGGACTGGGTGAAGGAAAAGATAAAGCTGAAGAGAAAAAGGAATGGTAGGAAGTAGAAAAGAATGCAAGATTCTACCCTCTTGAGGGAACTCATTCCATGATTCCTTGGGATTTCAGAGAGGCCACAAGGGCACTAAAATAAATGAATAAAGAGGAATATTTTTCTTAGAGGATGAACAACCAATTGGTAGGGGGGTGATGATGAGCACCATCATTAGGTACATTTTAAGGGGTTAATTGTCACCTTTTTAGCATAATTATTCTCTCTTTCTCATATTTAATTGTAGTATTGTCATATGTTGCTCAGTGAAGATGGTGTATTAAGGGTTGTCATACTTCGAAGCCTAATGTAGTTTAAATGCAAGAAAATAAGGAGAAGAAGCCATTTTTGAGGAAGATTGCACAATAAGGGCTTGGAGAAGAAAACAAGGGGTGATTTTAGGAGGGTTGTCCACTTCCTTAACTCCTAAAGACATCCAATATCTCGATATTCTCCCCCAATAGCTCTAAATCAGAGACAACCAAGCAAGTGGAAGATCAAGGGTAACCAAGCTCCACTTCTCTCGAATCCCAAGGGGACAAAAACCTACTTTTTAAATAGTTGTTGGTAGCTAACCTATAGGATAAATAGGCAAGAGAAAGAGCTCACCAGGATTCGATTATTGGAAGTAGCTAGAGCACTCTTAGCTCTTGTATTAGAAATTTATGACTTTCATATGTTATGTACAAGACTAGTTATGAAATAAATGGGAATTTGGTTTCCTCTCCTTTGGGTTAGTTTAAGGGAGTTGATCTTGTGGGTTAAGGCCCAATCCATTGGTCTCAGTCTCTCTTATGTACTTATGTGTTCTTTCATGTTGCATTAGTTAATATATTTCCGTTTCATTTTTAGTAGCTTATAAAATATCAAAAATATGTTCTAAAGCCTCCCTCTCTCACCTCTTCCATTGGAGCTTGAGGAGGGAAGATCTAGACCAAATACCAAAATTTATTTTAGTTTATGATTTCTTGGAAAATTTAGATAGGTTTCTTTGCTTATCATGGACATGTTGTAGATTTAGAGGTAGATTTATTTTTCAAATGTATAGGTAGTTTTATTTAAATTCAACTCATCTTTTCCACCATTGTTATGATAGATTTTTCAATGATCAATGCATGAACGTGTAGTTTTCTCGCAGGTTTTAATAGAGAATCATAGGAGGAATTCCTGAACACCATTAGCTTTAGTCTCCACCCTTGATCAACTGGCTTCCATCCAACTCACATTCAACCCTGTTTTTGGAAATCTTCACCACAACACCAAGAGCCACCTTGGAGGTGCAAGATAGGGTTTATTAAGCGTTTTGAGCTTGACCAAGGGCTTGGATACCCTTCATCTGCATATATCCACATTTATTCCACCTCTCCTAACACTTTTCTCACCACTTCTGGCCTCAAACTACCCTTAACCTGTTTCCTATAGCATCTCAGGACATCCTATAGCACTACAGGAAATCCTGTAGCGGCGCCAACTGCTCACTCCTTCAGCCCAAAAATCACTCTTTCACCTCATCTAAGCCTAGCCTAGCCTCCAACACACCTTCAACTCTAAAACCTTGAGTCAGGGACCCTCTTAGGTCACCTCAGTGCCTCCTTTTGTTGAAAATCAGAGTCATTTAAAAGTGTGATTAGCTCATGGATAGATGCATTATTAAGAAAAATAGTTAAGCATAAGATAAATAGAACTCAATTAGTCATTTGGTTCAACATGTGTGCCTAGATTGGTTTCATTTTTTGCAAATTCAATTTGGAAATCTAAATTATGAATTACACTTAGTTTAATGTCCTTTCTTGCATTAGTATAAGTGTGAATTTCTCTTTCTTGCACATAGCTAGAGGAATCATTATGATCTAGAATAGTTTATTTCCCCGTTGATAGAGTAATTGTCATGACTTATTTCTAGTCTTAGATTTCATTCAGAAGTTTGAAAGACTTCCTTTCATAGAATTAAACCTAGTAGTAACACCTCATTGTATAGGTGAGAAGAGGATGCATGAGTAGAACTCATATGTTGTGCATATATCACTATCACCTCCAAGTTTGTATGAAACCCAGGCTGACAAAGTAAAGTTGAGTAGCCTATGGGAGTTGCAACACCCTTGGTGCAATACTAGGGCTCACCATCTGGGTCAGAAGTCTTGAATGAGTAGTGATATAGGTTTAGAACTTCCATGGTCAGCTCAATTGAGAAAATAAATTGTAATCCATATCTATTCTTCTAATTAGTGCAAGCAACATTGGGGTATTTAGCAGATTTCTTTCCCTAGATAAAAAATACTTGTTGCATGTGTGTGATTTCTTATTGCATATATGAAATTTTTGTTCTAAATTGTGAAATAATGTCCGTAGAATAGTAGAGTAGGTTTTTGTCGTGGTTCTGGTTAAAAATTCATGAGAATATGAAAATATACAACATAATTTCTACAATAAATTGATCTATACTAAAATGAGGTTCCAAATATAAATTTTGGACATCCATATATTCTTAGGGGGTTGTAAAATCAATATATGAATGTGGAAATCCATAATCCCATACATTAGTCATTATCAACCATATTACAATTGCCAAAGTTTTTGATTGGATTGAATTCTTGGATATTGTCAAATTGATCATTTAGTACGTTATATTCTTCATTAATCATGGGTGGAAATAAATTAACTAGAGGGTTTTCATGGATGAACTGAGTGGGGGAATCATCATCTTGACATGCTAGGATTTGGGAATCAAAAGAGATATGAGATGTATTTTCATTCTTTTCTTCCTCTAGATGTAAGACATTATTACTTTCTACTTGATCGCTACCTAGCTTAGCATAATGAGTATCAAGATTATTTGGAGCAGTTGTTGTCATGGAATATTTATCAAGTAGATATGGATCTATGGAGTTTTAGGTCATAGATGAAAGAGAATGCAAGAGTCCCTTGAATAAATATCACTTTCGATCAAATATGATTCAAAATTTATATTTTGAATCACCATATCATTGTCCATTTTTTGCTCCATGGGGTTGATTGAACATTTGGTATTATCTCAAAGAAGGCCTCGATCATTGAAATCAGGTGAAGGTTGGAGATTATTATGAGGAGATTCATTAATATTTTATACAATACATTCAATGAGATTATGTTGAATCTCATTAATAGGGAGAAGTGATTTACCGATTTAATTTTCAGGTTATCCTACTTCTGATAAACTATTAACAGTTTGTACCACAGTGCAAATCTACTCCTTTTTATCCAAAATATCCTCATTACCCACAATATTGATAATCAAAATTTCATTAGTGATGTTTGGTCAATTTAGTGTGTCCTAAATTGCTACATTTAATTTTTCAATCCGGGATTCGTAAGCTGACGAAGTGTGGCGCACTATATGTGCAAGATAACCTATCTCTTACTTTTTTGTCGTTTTTGGATTTTTGTGAAATTCTAAAAGACAAGTATGGAGAAAAATATTCAAGAAAACAATGTCTTTCTAATGATTTTCCAAACTTCAAAATAATTTTAAAAACACACAATGAAAAAATTAATTCTTCAAAGAAAATGAAATTGCATCACTACTCTAGTCAAACAAACAATGAACTACTGATCATGAAACTCATTATTCTTGCTGCTGTTCAAACAAAAAAGAAACTATGCTTAAATAAATCCAAAAGTTGCAACAAATTAAATCTAAATCAAATTACATCAACTTATCTTCTGATCCCTCATCATTAGTCCAGCTATGATTTTCGGAGGTAACCATAAACAACTTGAGTAACCTGATATCTAACTTGCAGAAAATAAACTAATATCAAACTACACATTCATAATTCAATCCCTCACCATCAGTCCAGCTATGGCTTTCGGAGGTAACTGAAGATGTCATGAGAAATTTAATATTTCTAACTTGCAGAAAGTAAACTAATATCAAATTACACATTCATAATTCAATCCCTCACCATCAGTCCAGCTGTGGCTTTCGGAGGTAACTGAAGATGTCATGAAAAATTTAATATATCTAACCTGCAGAAAGTAAACTAATATCAAACTATACATTCATAATTCAATCCCTCACCATCAGTCCAGCTGTGGCTTTCGGAGGTAACTTAAAATGACATGAACAATTTGATATATCTAAATCTAACTACTGAAACAAATGTGCAAGACTGAAATAAACAAAGCAGTACTGAAATTAAACAGAAACTAAGAAAAGTAAATTAGCAGCAGAACAATATTAATTCCATGTCATTAGTCAAAAATTTATGCAAATGCCCGGGCTGCCTATTTATAACCTGAAACAAGAACACTGATCAGTTAACAATAACATAAAATAGGAAAGATTATGGACATAAGCAAGATGTAAAGCATGAAAGATTATAAACAGAAATGAAGCATATATACCATGAAAGATGCAATGTATAAACATGTGAATGAATTATGGCACAATGAGCTTAAAGAAATAAAACAAGAACTATACAATAATGCACAAAACCTCAGTGTGTGCAGGGGCCCTCTGCACCAACCTCGGCAACAAACTTCAAGTACGAATTACGCTTGGAAACAGAGTCTTCTTATATATTAAAATGCAGTCATAATAGAAAGGTGATATTACGGCACAGTGGCAACGTAATTACATTACAGAGCTATCTGGAGGCTAATGGAGACTAATCTAATATGTGTATGAAAACGCATTACTTATAACAAGGAAATATAACTAATTCCTCAAAGTTTGTGCTGATGGAGAACACGTAAACCATTACGTCCAGAGATCTAGGATCATGGCCGCGTTGAGGAGTAAATCTATGCAGAGTGGATGTTTGAATTCGGCTTATGGAGCCATGTACAGGTGTTGATTTGTCTCCCGCAACTCTGAAACAGCCATATGAATCTTCACGTGACGAGAAACAAAGTCCCGTCACCGTGGGACTCTACGGTTGACTTCCACTTGGCCACCTTTGACCGCAACTTCCTTAAGTGAATTTGCTCGAGCCAATAGGACACGATCCATGTCCACATCATTTCTGACTTGCCCATGTGGCTCGTTTTTCCTGAGGACACCTGTAACATAGATTTTCACAAAATGGCTGCGGAAAGTTGCAGCAGCTACGGAAAGTTGCAAGATTCCGCAGCTAAATGAGCAAAAATCTAAATCAAACAGCAGACACAAAATATAGTTAAAAACCATTTTAGATGCTCTTTTGCAATTAATATACAATGATATTGACAACTGGGAAGGTTCAGGTGAATGAAAAAGGTCTAGGAGGATGTATAAGATCAATGCATATTTGAGACTCAACATACCCCCACTGTGAAGGTGTTGCATGTCCTCATGCAACCAAAATTTTGATAATCCTTCTTCAGTTCATATGCCTTGACACTTCAGCCAGTACATCCAATCCTCTCCTCTTCTTCCTTGGTGCTGCCAACATCCTGGGCTTCTTCATTAAGCATCTAAATTTGATATTACCCAGTGCTCTGCTTAACTTCTGGCATTTCTTTTTCAATTTCTTGTTCTTCTTCTGCCATACTCCCAGATGTAGCATGGTATTATCATGAATGATTTTGTCCAATTTTCTTTGTTCATTCAATGTCTCATTTTCATTTTTAATGTGTCTATTTAAAATCTCTAGCTCAAAGACTTCTTGTTTTAGTGATTGGACTAAATCATCTTGTACTGTGTGAGGCTGAATGGACGAAGTACTGGGACCTATAGCTGCTTTTTCTAAAGATTCTATATAATCATATACTTCCTGTTGCTTGGGGTATATATCAGGTGTCATTTTTATTGGGCTGTCCCCAAAATGCCATGAAGGAGAGTTATCTTCAAAATGTGGCTGAGAAGGGCTCACATCAACATCTTGCTGAGAATGGGATGGACTATGTTCAATGTCTGAATGAGAATGAAATGAACCAGGTTCACTAACTGACTGAGAGTGAGATGGACTATGGTTAGCTGGGGATTGTTCGGATGTTTCTTCTCCCAAATCAAGAAAATGAGGACCCTTCATTTGCGTTTTCCTCAATTTCCCCTTAAGTCTGGAACTTATTCTCACACGCTGTGGACCACTGTCCTTTTGCTTTTGTTTTCCTTTCTCTTTCTTCTTGGCTATAGATAACTGTTCTTGAAGATGAACCAATCTCTTAGATAACACTTGATGATCTTCTTCTTCAGAAGAAGGGGTTTGATGTATAGCCTCAATACTTTTTCTCTCTTTTGGTGTTATTGGCTTTTTACCCTTGGTTTCTCTCTTCTTCCTTTTTTACAACCTCTCTTCCCTAATAGTTCTTTCAATTGTAGTAGTAGGAGTACTTTGAGTTTCATCATTTGTTCCTTTTCTCCTACTCCTTCTTGATGTGCTACCTTCAAGAATTTCCTGAGGTTCCTCAAAGAAATTTCTAATAAAAAATTGTTCCCATGTGTCTTTCTTCTCCTTTAACTCTTTTTAAATCAAAATTTTTACAAGACCGTGGTGATATAGATGTGGTTCTACATCCCCTAAATGCTTCTGAACATTCACAGACATTTTCTTCAAACTATTTAATAGAAAATATGGAAGATTGAGAGTTTTATTATCTAGAAAATTCATCAGCAATCTGGTATGGTACATATACATGGACCCAAAACGGCCTTCACAGGTAATGAATTTTTGAACAACTAGCAGCAAAGTAGCCCATTCCTCTTTCAAAGCATGAACATGAATTCCTCTTTTAAAAATAGTTATGTCCATACCTTGGTTTCGTAATATTATTCTCCAAGCTTCATCACTAATGCTTTTGTTCTTAAACCATCATTCACCCTCTTGAAGAAGTTCTGTGGCAGATGCTATAGATGCCTCATTCACCGTGAACTTAAGGTCTCCAATCTCTACCTCCAGGCCATTGAACGACCTTGCAAATGCTTTTGTCACTTCTTTATGGTAGCCTCTGAACTTTTGGATAAACCGCAGCCACTTTGCTTTCTTCAATATATCCCTTATTTGCGGATATCCTTCCATGAACTTAGGTCCTTCTGGTTCTGCTCTTAGAAATTTACCCATTCTTCTTTCTGCTCTTCAAAAACTTGCCTGCGTGAGGAGGGTTCAATGGAAGTAGAACGACTGAATGCATGGAAATGAGCACAATGACTATAGGTAGATATCAGAGAGTGGGTATACAGGCTGTAGCGTAACAGAGAATGAAATTGAGTGAAGCGGAATAGAGAGGGGTTTCGTGAGCACGACAGAGATACGGCTGTGAGATTAACAGAACAATAGGAGGAGTATAACACATCCGGCAGTGTTTTGAAATTTGGTGGCTGCAAAATAAATGTAAGCACATTTAAACAACGGCTATGGATTTTATGCGGCTGAAAGAGGCCGTGGTCAAATCAACTACGTCTCATTGTCATAGGTGGAATATCGGAGTATGAGTGAAGATCGGAGGTTTAATTATGGGACCGTTTGAGAATGAATGCGGGAGGATCATATGGAGATCGTGAAAGGGTTACGGAGTTTGTCAATATAATCATTGCACATAATGGATGGAGCTTATGGTTTATAACTATATAAAAATGTGTTTTCAATGCTATTTGAAATGAATTTTTACTCATACCTTGGAATCTTTGCCTTTTTCCTTGGTCTTCAATTAGTTGCTCCTCATTGGTATCTTGAATGCTCCATGTCTTCATTTTTGGTCATCATACCTGCATTTTATTTCATGATTATGGAAATAACATCCGGTTGTACATTCTTTTGAAAAACAGAGTAGTAGCTGCGGAATCTGCTTCTGGCTGCGGAAACTGGAGTTAGATGCGGAAACAGATGTGAGTTGCGGAAACTGACACAACTATTATTTGGGTGAATGAACATGAACAGATGACAAATGACTAGATGGAAATGGTCATGAAAAAGAATTTTATTGGTGAAATGGAATGAAATAGATAAAATGAAGTGGAATGGAGTGAAATGAAGTGAAATGAAGTGGAATTCAGTGGAATGGAATGGAGTGGTTACAAAACTTATGAAATGAAAGAGAATTTTTATTTTTTTTGGAAAATATAGAGTGTCAGGTGCTCCTGATTTTCACCCTATATTTTCTGTATAAGACTGCCAATCAATGATTGGTTTTCAGGCTTATACAAAGATTTTTTATTTTTTTTTTAATTTTTTATTTATTTTTAATTGAAAGAACAAAAGCTAGGCTGGTGGAGAAGAAGAATTCTTCTGTACCAGCCTGATTGCAGAATTTTCTTGAAACATTTTGACAAAATCCTCTTTTGAGAGTGGCTTATGATAAACTTTCAATCTGTGGCCATTCACAATAAGAGGAGTTTGAAACTCATCAATGGTCTTGATTCTTACCGCTCCATTGCTAAATATCTTGTCAATCTCATATGGCCCAAGCCAATGAGTCTGAAATTTTCCTTGAAAATCTTTAAACTTGGAATCAAATAACAATGCCCAATCTACTTCTTGAAACTTCTTCTCTTTGATGTACTTGTCATGCCATTTAGCTCTTTGATATTGAACTAGATCAGTTCTTAGAATTGCCTCTTGTTTGATTTCATCTAGCTCATTCAATTGCTCCATTCTATGCTTTTGGGCTTCTGATAAGTTCATCCCCAATTGAACTGCTATCTTGAAGGTCTTGACTTGGAACTCAATGGGGAGCAAGACTTCTTTCCCATAAACAAGTTCATAGGGAGAATGTCCTATTGTATTTCTCCATGTAGTTCTGTAGGCCCACAAGGCTTCAGGAAGCCTTTCTGCCTAATCTCTTCTATGTAGATGAACAGTTTTGGTGATGATACTTTCAAGAACTTTGTTTGTGGACTCCACTTGACCATTTGCTTGCGGATGGTAAGGAGTAGATCTTCTGTGCTTGATTTTGTATTCTTCCATCAACTTCTCCACCAATTTGGATGTAAATTGGCTTCCCTGATCTGTCACAATTTTTCTTGGAACACCAAAGCGAGTAAAAATATCCTCATAAAGAAAATGAACAACTAAATTTTCAGTAGCATATACTAATGCTTTGGCTTCTACCCATTTAGTAACATAATCAGTACAAACCAATATATACTTCTTTTGCTTAGATGGTGGATTAATAGGTCCAATGAAATCTAAAGCCCATTTTTCAAAGGGTTCAATGAGTACCTGTGTTTGCAATGGCATTTCATTTGAAAGGGTAGGTTTCCCTACTCTTTGGCAGCTGTCACACCTTTCGACATATTGTTTTGCATCTTTGAAGATGGAAGGCCAATAATATCCTAAAGAGAGGATTTTATAGGCCGTCCTTTTGTCTGCAAAGTGTCCGCCGCATGGTTCATCATGACATGCCTTAAGAATATCAGGCATTTCATCTTCCCTGACACATCTTCTGATCACAAGATCTGGCCTTGTTTTAAACAATTCATTAGAAATCCATGAACATTTGGAACTCTCCTGAATAATTTTTCGTTTTTCATTTGGAAATAAATGTGAAGGCAGTTTCCCTGTAACCAAATAGTTAGCAATATCTGCATACCAAGGAGTCTTAATAGTTACTGCAAACAAGTATTCATCAGGAAACTTATCCTCTACAGGAGAATCTTCTTTAGTATTCTGAATCCTAGACAAGAAATCAGCTACTGTATTCTGTTTTCCTGGTCTATCCAACACAATAATATTGAATTCTTGCAAAGTAAGAGCCATCTTGTCACTCTGCCATTAGTAATAGGTTTATTCATTAAATATCTAATTGCAGAATGGTCAGTATGAATAAAAGTTTCATAGCCTGTTATGTAATGTCTAAACTTATTAATTGCATGAACAACAGCTAAAAACTCTTTTTCAGTCACAGTATAATTCAACTCTGTGGGAGTCAAATTTTTACCGGTATAATAAATGGCATAAGGAACTAAATCTTTTTGACCCAACAGAGCTCCTAGAGCTGTATCTGAAGCATCCGTAGAAATATGGAAAGGGAGTTTCCAATTTGGTCCTCTCAAGATAGGTGCTTCAGATATTCTTGTTTTCAAAGTTTCAAAGGCCGATTGACAATCAGGATCCCATTTAAATTCACAGTCTTTTGTAAGCAATTTGAAGAGTGGAGATGCTATTTTAGTGAATTTTTCTATAAATCTTCTATAGTAACCAGTAAATCCTAGAAAACTTCTAACATCTCTTTGACAATTTGGAATAGGCAACTTGGAGATGACTTCAAATTTTGATCTATCAACCTTAATCCCATCTCCCGAAATATGATGTCCTAAAACAATCCCTTCAGTAAACATCATAAAGCATTTTTCATGGCTTAATGAAAGGTTTGTTTCTTTACATCTTATGAGAACTTTTTCCAAATTTTCTAATGCCTCTTCAAATGAATTACCATAAACTGTAAAATCATCCATATAAACCTCTACATAATCATGGATTAGATCAGAAAAAATTCCTAGTACTGCTCTTTGGAATGTTGCAAGTGCATTACATAACCCAAAAGGAAGTACTCGGTAGGCAAAATTTCCCCATGGACAAGTAAATGTGGTTTTATCTTGATCTTCAGGTGCTACCTGAATTTGATTATAGCCACTAAAACCATCCAAAAATGAAAAGTACTTTTTACCTGCTAATGTGTCTAATACCTGATCGATAAAAGGCAAAAGAAAGTGATCCTTCAAAGTTGCTTTGTTCAATTCCCTGTAATCAATGCATACCCTCCATTTACCATTCTTTTTAGGTACTATAACCAAAGGAGAAACCCATCGGCTATCCGAAATTGGATAAATGAAGTTTACATTGAGAAGTTTTTGGAGCTCTTCTTTCACTATCTCCCTAAGATTTGGATTCATCCTTCTTTGAGGTTGTCTGATTGGTCTACTGTTTTCCTCAATATAGATATTATGGATGCAAGTCTTAGGATCAATACCTTTCATGTCAGTATACTCCCATGCAAATGCAGTAGAATGTTTTTGCAAGATTTTGATTAGTTCTTTTTGTTGTGACTTTTCCAAATGTTTGTTGATATTCAATGTTTTTCCTGGAAAAATCTCAATGGTAGAACTACCAAACTCTTCCATAGAGTAAAGAGACATTTGTCTTGATGATAAATATTCTATGTCAGATTCCAACTGAAATTGTGTGGGGTCATATTCTGAAGATATGTCAAAATTTTTTATTGTGTTCAGAATCTGACTATCCTCACTGATTTCAGAAATGGTAAAGATAGGTTGTATAGTGTCCTCATCATCAACCTATTCATTGTATCCAACTTCTGTGATTGCTTTTGCTGGAGGATACAAACTGAATTTCTTTTTCGAATTACCATTAGAAATGTACATATCCCCAGATCTACAACTAATAAAATCATCAGTTGTGGCTAGCCAAGGTCTTCCTAAGATAAGTGGGTGCCCTCCTAGATTACTCTTAGGAGTCAAAATCATAAAATCTACCGGATATTCCCAAGAATCTAAGGAGACTGAAATATATTCTAATACACCATCTGGTTTAATAATTGATCGATCTGCAAGTTGTAGTAAAGTAGGTGTAAAAAGAAGGTTAGGAAGTTTTAGCTGGTCCATAGTCTGTCTACTCATAATGTTGATAGCAACCCCTAAGTCAATCAATGTGTTTGGAATTTCTATCCCATTTATATGTGTCTTGACAATTGGACTTCCTGGATCTACATACTTCTGCATGGTAATTTTTCCCATCATAATATCTGCAATTTTTCCTACCAGGTGGATTCTTCTTGTGTCTTTTAGTTTCCTTCCCGGTCTTTTGAAACTTAACTCTTTTATTGTTTTTGCTAGAATAGGAATCTCTCGAATTTCTTGTAGCATGGGAATCTTGATACAAACATTCTTCAATTCATCTAGAAAATCATAGTTAGGCAACAAGATTTGTTTTTCCACCCCCTTGTCAATTTGTAGTCTTTCTGGAAAAGGAGGTGTAGACGAAGATGCAGGTTGCTCAACTATAGGAGTTGTGGGTGTTAATTTTTATTTTTCTTTTTGAATATTTGAGTTTTGAAGAGATTCTTCCTCAGAACCCTTATTGGCTTCAAGAGAGTTCTTCTCAGAGGTATCCTGCTCTAGGTCATCTATAGAAGGTTTTTCTAAAACTCTACCAGATCTGAGTTGTACATCATTGAGAGGAACAATCATATAGGTAGGAAATTGTTGTCCTTCTATCATGTAAGTATTCTGAGGATTTTTATTATTAGGATTTGAAAATGGCTGAGATGGAAGTTGATTTGTCTTTTGTTGGTATGGGAGCATGAGTTGAGGATTTGAATTTTGTTGAGAAGGTTGTTGTTGTGGAAATGGCAATGAAAGTTGTGGATTTGTGTTTGGAAGCTGTGGAGCTTGTTGATTTTGAAAAGATGGAGGATAGTGATAAAATTGAGCAAATATCCCATAAGGATTTTGCATTCCTTGAACCCATGACTGATATGGATTTTGATGTTGGGGCCAAGATTGTTGCCAAGGATTCAAATTTGGTGGGGTTTGAAGATTCATAGGGTTGTTAAACCCTTGAGTTTTTTGTCCCTGCCAAGGTCTTCTTGCAACAAAACAGAGAGATTCTACTGAATTTGGATCTTCTTGAAAAACAGCTTTGAGTCCAGGAATTGAAGGACAATCCTTGATCTCATGATTCTCTGAGCAAATCATACATGTTTCTACAAATTTTGCATCCAAGGGACATTCCCTTAAAGCATGTTTCTTCCTACATTTTGGACAAAAGATAGTTAAAACATCTGTTTCTGCTTTCTGCTTTTTTTGGATTTTAAGGGTGTCTAGTTGTTCACTAAGGCTCCCTAAGATATCAGTTTTGAATTCATCAAGCATATTACCAATCTCTGCCCTACTTACTGATCCAGTTGCAGATTTGTTAGCCCTAATAAGAGAAGGACCCCTAGGCCCTTTTCCTGTTTTAGATTTTCCTCTTGAGAGATGGACACATAATTCTGTTATGTCACGAAGTGGAAGTTGAGAAATGTCTCCTTTCCCCATCATGTTTAAAATATCTATCCATTTATCTCTAATGGCTTTTAATATGAGGGCTTTCAAGGTTTCATCATCTAAGTTGCTCATCTTTGCTCTTTTCAAGTTGTATTGAAATCTTTCAAGTAAGTCTTCCAAATTTTCATCTTTTTTTGCATCATTTTGAATACCTCATCCTTGTGATTGGTGGGCATACAATAGTCCAAGTATCTATCCAAAAATGTTTGTTTCATATCATTCCAAGTCCTAATAGATTGAGTGGCTAATCCCATGAACCATTTCAAAGCATCTCCCTTCAATGTGGAAGGAAACAGTTTGAGTTTTTGAGAGTCTTCCATATAGTCATAAGTTCGGCACACAACTTCAAACTCAAACAAAAATGTTTCAGGATCCTCACTTCGCAATCCATAAAAGTTAGGGAGGACAGATGGTGAGATATTTTTCATCGTTGTATGAGTTTCCTCATCAACTATAGGGAATCCAAACATGTTGTCTCCTTCCCTATTTCTTTCATTATTTCCTTCACCATTGTTGTCTCCATTGTTTCCTCCTCTTCTACCTCTACCTCCAAATCCATCTATTATTTCCTCTGCCATGATAGTTTCTTTAGAGTCCTTAAAGTCCTCTAGTTATTCTATCAAGGGAGGATGAGAGGGAGTCTCTTCCTTTTCTAAATGAGATTTAGTAGGTGGTATAGGAGAATCCTCTAATTCAACTGCTCCTTGAATTCCAAAAATCTTAAGGCTAGGGGTAGATGGTGGTGATTCTTGTCTATGCCTTGAAGAAGATGGATTTGTGAAAATCGAACTCTTGGCTTTAGCTATAAACCTTCCCCTAGAATCTCTTGCTCTATGCATGTCATTTTTTATTTTTTATTTTTTAAAAAGTTGGGCTAATAATTCTCTTTCTGATCTTCCAGATCACACTAGGTGCAAGAAGAGAGCATGCTTAAGAAATTACTGAACCAATAACTCTCTTTTCTGATCCTCCAGATCACACTAGGTGCAAGAGGAGAGCATACTTCAAGAAGTTATCAAGTTTTCCCTTCTTTTGTTATTTTGTTTTTTTTTTAAGAAATTGGCTACCTAGTTACACTTCCCCGGCAAAGGCGCCAAATGTTTGGTCAATTTAGTGTGTCCTAAATTGCTACATTTAATTTGTCAATTCGAGATTCATAAGCTGACGAAGTGTGGCACACTATATGTGCAAGATAACCTATCTCTTACTTTTTTGTCATTTTTGGATTTTTGTGAAATTATAAAAGACAAGTATGGAGACAAATATTCAAGACAACAATGTCTTTCTAATGATTTTCCAAACTTCAAAAGAATTTTAAAAACACACAATGACAAAATTAATTCTTCAAAGAAAATGAAATTGCATCACTACTCTAGTCAAACAAACAATGAACTAATGATAATGAAACTCATTATTCTTGTTGCTGTTCAAACACAAAAGAAACTATGCTTAAAGAAATCCAAAAGTTGCAACAAAGTAAATCTAAATCAAATTACATCAACTTATCTTCTGATCCCTCATCATTAGTCCAGCTATGATTTTCGGAGGTAACCATAAACAACTTGAGTAACCCGATATCTAACTTGCAGAAAGTAAACTAATATCAAACTACACATTCATAATTCAATCCCTCACCATCAGTCCAGCTGTGGCTTTCGGAGGTAACTGAAGATGTCATGAGTAATTTAATATATCTAACTTGCAGAAAGTAAACTAATATCAAACTACACATTCATAATTCAATCCCTCACCATCAGTCCAGCTGTGGCTTTCGGAGGTAACTGAAGATGTCATGAGCAATTTAATAGTTCTAACTTGCAGAAAGTAAACTAATATCAAACTACACATTCATAACTCAATCCCTCACCATCAGTCCAGCTGTGGCTTTCGGAGGTAACTAAAAATGACATGAGCAATTTAATATATCTAACTTGCAGAAAGTAAACTAATATCAAACTATACATTCATACTTCAATCCCTCACCATCAGTCCAGCGGTGGCTTTCGGAGGTAACTGAAAATGACATGAACAATTTGATATATCTAAATCTAACTACTGAAACAAATGTGCAAGACTGAAATAAACAAAGCAGTACTGAAATTAAACAGAAACTAAGAAAAGTAAATTAGCAGTAGAACAATATTAATTCCATGTCATTAGTCAAAAAGTTATGCAAATGCCCGGGCTGCCTATTTATAACCTGAAACAAGAACACTGATCAGTTAACAATAACATAAAACATGAGAGATTATGGACAGAAGCAAGATGTAAAGCATGAAAGATTATAAACAGAAATGAAGCATATATACCATGAAAGATGCAATGTATAAACATGTGAATGAATTATGGCACAATCAGCTTAAAGAAATAAAACAAGAACTATACAATAATGCACAAAACCTCAGTCTGTGCAGGGGCCCTCTGCACCAACCTAGGCAACAAACTTCAAGTATGAATTACGCTTGGAAATAGAGTCTTCTTATATATTAAAATGGAGTCATAACAGAAAGGTGATAATACGGCACAGTGGCAACGTAATTACATTACAGAGCTATCTGGAGGCTAATGGAGACTAATCTAATATGCGTATGCAAACGCATTATTTATAACAAGGAAATATAACTAATTCCCTAAAGTTTGTGCTGATGGAGAACACGTAGACCATTACGTCCGCAGATCTAGGATCATGGCCGTATTGAAGAGTAAATCTATGAGGAGTGGATGTTTGAATTTGGCTATGGAGCCATGTACAGATGTTGATTCTCTCCATCCAGAAACGCGCACCTCACGCACAGAAATGTAGTTCCGTCACAAAGGGGACCTCTGCTGCTGACTTCACTGGCCACCTTTCGACCGCAGCTTCCTTAAGTGAATTTGCTCGAGCCAATAGGACACGATCCATGTCCACATCATTTCTGACTTTCCCATGTTGCTCTTTTTTCCTGAGGACACCTGTAACATATACTTTCACAAAATGGCTGCGAAAAGTTGCAGCAGCTGCGGAAAGTGGCAAGATTCTGCAGCTAAATGAGAAAAAACCTAAATCAAATAGGAGACACAAAATATAGTTAAAAACAATTTTAGATGCTCTTTTGCAATTAATATACAATGATATTGACAACTGGGAAGGTTCAGGTGAATGAAAAAGGTCTAGGAGGATGTATAATATCAATGCAGATTTGAGACTCAACAAGTGACATAAGAATTCATTTGATTCGGTAATGAAGTTGAAGGAGGAAGAGGGATCTCACATTTGGTAACTTCCTCCTGTGAGGATTGAGGATTTTCCTGAACCACAAAATTTGGCATAAGAAAATTAGGAATAAGATATAGCCAATTTGTGACTTTCAAATAATAAAAATCATTGGATGGATAATTTCCAAGATTCATTTCAGATTCAAATTTTTATAGAGAAAGGAAATTAGTTGCTGAAATTTTTTCTTCAAATAAATCCAATCCACATCTCTCTCAGGGAATTGACAATAAAGGTGGATAAATATACCAACAAAATTTTCCTATGATTCATTTGGTTTCACTATAAGCCCATTGATCCTTTTAATTTTTTTTTATAATCATACTTGCTAAAGGAATGATTAAGCTCATTAATGAACTGCTCAAAAAAATGGATAGATGCAATTGGTAAGGTTTTACACCATTCCTTAATGTGACCTTCAAGCAGGAGGGTGAAAATTAAACAAGCAACATCTTCACCATGCACTCCATTAGAATGAAAAAAATGAATAAATTTAAGTGTACATTCTAATATCAATATTTCACCCTGACCATCAAACTTATTCTATGACAAGTGATGAACTATTTCTGTGAAAATTGAAAAATTTAATATTTTAGAAAAACAACCTGGGATAAAAATTTGGGGAGGAGCCATTAAAATATAATATTTAAAACAAGGCTCGATAGGGCCATCTTGTCATTTTCTCTCCTTCCAGTGTCAAATATGTTGAGGGGGGGAAATGTCCCACCAATAGTTAGGGGGTCTCCCTTGTGTGAAGTCCCAACTAGACCAGACACCGTTTGGGATAGGAACCCCATCTAGTATGTGGTACTGGGTGCCGCCATGTAAGTTTTACTCCTAGATTGAAAATGCAGAGATTTTAGAGTGAGGGAAAGAATGAAATTCCTAGAAAATGGAGACGAGACCAACCCAAGATTGATAAACACACAAAATTATGTACAAGAATAAGGCAAAAGTAATAAGAAGAAGTACATATCAAAGAGGAGTCAGTTAGCCAAAACCATCTGATGACATATATTTAAGAAAGTGCGATGTTCAATGAAAATTTCTTTGCAATAATTTAATAACATTTACATGGAATAGAATAGCAAATATTTAATAGCAAACACTCATGCAACAACTACAAATTATTTTATAAACATATCACTCACATGAAAGGAGACATATAAACACAATGGAAATACTAGATAACCAATACAACCATTATTAAAATGCACAAAAAATAATTCCAAAAGCGAATAACTTCTTATTATTCATGTTGCAAATTCAAGTACATGTCCAGCAAGTCCATCAAAGCCTCGTAGTGGAATATAGGCTACTCATACCACCTTCAAGGAAAAACCATAGACTCACCACAACCCACCTAACTATCTACGAAGAGAAGAATGCTTCTAGCTCCTTCAACACAAAATGAGTCTCTAATGCTAGCCTAGATTAAGTTATAAAAGTCCCTTTCAAATGAGGCATGAGGGCATATTCATAGAAATGAGGTGACCGTCATGACTCTTCAAATCCCTTATGACCTTTAGAATCCTTCATGAATTTAAATGAATTTCTATTTATTATTTTCATAAATGTGCCAAAATAACATTTACAATATGATAATAAAGCCCCAACAAATATTTTCATAAATCATGAAGCTTCTAAGTATGTTGTGACCTTGGAGAGATAGAAATTTTCGTTGATAATTCTGAACCTGTATGAGTTGTTGGACAAGAACTGACATATATGCTTGCCGTGATAGAGGTTTTTTCACTAAATGTTGCATTAGTTTCCGATTAAATTTATATTGGGACTAGGCATAAAATTGAGGTTGAGGCACATGGGAATATGTTTTCTTCAAACTGTTCTTTCTTTAGGAATTTTTCATCATAATGCCTTGATCATTAGAATATTCCACTAGTTTTACACCTTGTGCATAACTTCATTGGGCTTCCTTGTAATCTTGTTCAATAAAATAATTTTCCTCCTCTTAATTTGGAACCATTTCTTTCATAATATTAAAGTTAATATGAAGCGAAATTCCCTTTTCATATGGTTTAGCCTTCCCTTGACCTCCCTTTGAAGTACCTACCAAATAAATTTTGTATTCACCTTAGATAAAAAATTAATTGAATAGGTAATGTGATATGAACTCTTTATTTTAAAAGAGGATTTTCCAAACAGAGAAGATTGAAATTCAAAATGTATTTTGGAGTGTTTACACATGTCTCAAGTGGCTTGAAAAGAGCCTTCTCAATATTTATAATCTGGATAAGTCGTGTAAGACACTTTGAAAAAATTGTAAGGTCTCTAACGTGATAAATTAACCTAGTATCCATTAGTTAATTCATAAAACCTGTAAGGTTTGTAATAATACCCTACATCTTTGACAAAAATTTAAAAAAATGAGATTTCTTTTGAAACGATGGGAGTTTTATAATATTCTATATAGATTGTTCAATGTTTATGATGTTAATTGGAGAGATGTCTTATTTATGAGAGCTCTAGAAGCCTTAAATGAATCCATAGCTTTTTTTTCATCACCATATGATATTGGGTATCATTACTATATTTGGTCTATAATTTGAACCGTTCAAATAATTCTCATGATACAATGAACCTCTTTCTATTGGAATTTGTGGGGTGGTCATAAGTGTTTGCATTATGTTGCTCTTTGAGTATGTTGTCACAAGTATAGTGCCAAAATATAAGTGTCCCTTTTCTATCTTGAATAAATACCATCACTCATTCATAAAAGGAACCTCTTATCTTGAACATCACAAACTATTACTCAACACTCTTAAAAAAACTCCAGGGATTTCAAGAGATGAACACTCTTAAAAAAACTTGTACCTATGTTAGCAACTTGCTCCAATATATTTCTCACATAAAAATTCATTGGATCAGTTCTTTTGGTTTATATTTTGGGCCACATATTTTGATAAAAAAGCCTCCTTATTCCATTCTAGGTCAATAACTTCACTTCTAAAAGAATCATGTTAGATATTAAAAACTTTTATTATGCCATTCTTCATGTCATGTAGGAAATATTTCACTAGATCAAAGCTAGCTAGCAAGTGGTTCCTAGCTTCTTGAAAGCCCCGTCTAATTAAAAATGGTGAATGCTATGGGAAAAAAATCATTCTAACTTCCTGGGTGGCCACATGTAGTGATCCTTTCTTAATAGCAATATTAAAGAAATTTTGACTTAGATAGGCCAATTTATCCCTCTGAAGTAGAATCAAGACATCATAACATTGTAGATGATCCAGGTGGATCCATTAGAGAAATTTTGAGGTCTAAAACGGGCCTACTAAAGAATATTATAAAATTACAGTGGAAATAATAAAATAAAAATAGATTACATCATCAAATTTTAGATGGAAAAAAAACTACTTTTCCAACTCATATTTTCAACTTATCTCCCTATGGTTTTAATCAAATTTCTGGCGAAAGTACTCATTGGATACATAATTTAATTCCTCATCCAAGGAGTACCCATGTTTCACACTTACAATGGACCTTAATACAAGAAAAAATAGAAATATATGAAAAAATGTGACTAATCACGTTTTTTCATGTATTTCTCATTTTTCATGTACCATGGTCCATTGGAAGTATGCAAGATTAGAGAAATTTTGAGGTCTCAAATGGGCCTCCTATGAAAAATGTACAACCAAAATAAAATTTATAAGAACCAATAGGATTCAAGATTATGATGTCAACCATGGGGGAAGATTCACCATTTTTGGGGTAAAAAAGTAAAAATATTACAAAGTAATAAAATAATGAAACTACTTTTTCAACTTATCTCCCTAAGGTTTTACTCAAATTTCGAGTGAGACTACTAATTGGATGTAAAATTTAATTCCTCATCCAAGGAGTACCCATGTTGCATACTTTCAGTGGACCCTACTACACGAAAAATGAGAAATACATGAAAAAACATGATTACAATCACGTTTTTCATGTATTTCTCATTTTTCATGTAGCAGGGTCCATCGAAAGTATGCAACATGGGTACTCCTTGGATGAGGAATCAAAATTTTCATCCAACTAGTGTCACTTCTTGAAAATTGAGTAAACACATAGGGAGATAAGTTGCAAATACGAGTTGAGAAAATAGTTTCTTCTTTTTTCCCTCTAAACTTTGATGATGTAATATAATATTATTTTATTATTTCCACTATTATTTTATAATTTCCTTAGGAGGTCCATTTTAGACATAAAATTTCCCTTAATGCATGGGTACTCCTTGGATGAGGAATTAAATTCCACATCCAACGATTGGTCATGCTCAAAATTTGAGTAAAATCGTAGAAAGATAAGTTGAAAATACAAGTTGAAAAAGTAGTTTCTGTATTTTTTTATTTTTTAATATTTTTACCTTTTTAATCCAAAAATGGCGAATCATCACCCATGGTTGACATTGTCATCTTAAATCCTACTGGTTCTGATAAATTTTATTTTTGTTGTACATTTTTGTGTTGAAAATAGAAACAAGAAATCTCGAAAAATAACATCAAGAAGGATTTTAATTTATTTTTTTGTTAATTAAATTAGAATAAAATTGTGATTCCACATCACATGACAACTTGTATGAGTTAATTAAGTTAGGATTACTTAGTTGGTTTAGTTAATTCAATTTGAGGATCAAACTAGAGGCATGTAGAGCATCTCCTACATTATAGAAGCCCTGGTTGAGTTTATTTTGAGTTTTATTAATTAACTAAAATTATCTGAGTTAAATTTAGTTAGAGTAGTTATAACTAATGGAGGAAATATTAGGAGGTTAAATAATGGTGTGTCGCTTAATTTTTTCAACCAGTTAACTGATAATTCACTCATAAATAACTCACGCATGTCAGTTCTGAGAAAGACCCAGTTGAGATTGGAATTCAAGGGAAACATATTATCACTGCTATAATTATCCAAATAGTATAGGTGGTGCATGCAGTCAGACGAAGGCCCCTAATGTATTGCAAAATATGGATAGGGACTTTCCGTAATCAATATGGCCTAATTTTCCAATGAAAATGCGTAGGGAAATAGGGATCATGGAGGGAAGAAAATTGGTTAAGTATTGAACAAAGATTGTCTAGGAATCATTAAGATCGATAAAGATAGTGTAGAGGTTTCTCATCTTGGAGAAAATAATTTCAATCTTCTAAAATTATTTGGCTTATAAAATAAAAATATAGTGCGGTTTTTAGCTGAGGCTTTCCCCAGATAAATCTTTGTGTTGTGCGATCAAAATTATTTCTCTTTCTTATTCATGTGATTATGCAATTGTAATTGGTTTCCACAATTGGTAGAGTAGATTCAAGTATTTTTGTTACCATATTACAAGATCACTTGAATCTACGTGGATTTTCTACATGGTATCAGAGTAGGAATTGCTCTAGAAGAGAAGAATACAAGTTTTTTATGTGCATGTGAATCAAATTTACAGATCTACTCTTCAGGACCATTAACAAGATCATGATGTATTTATATGGATTGAGACTCAAATATTCCATTGAGTGTAGTTTGAATTACATAGCTTGGAGAGATAGGATGGAAGCATTTTTGGAAGATAACGGACTGAAGGAATTAATAGACAATGATATTCCTAAGCCTGCAACAAATTATGCTCAAGACCTGGCGACATGGAAGACGAACGTAGCAAATTCAAGAAGGATTATATTGGAAGATGTTCGAGATCATATTGTATTGAACCTTCGTTGAAAGGAAACTCCATATGATATTTAGAAGGCCCTAACATATTTGTTTCAGAATAACAATAACCACAGGAAGCTGTTACTGAAGGACAAGCTCAAAAAAATTAATATGGAGGAGGGAGATACAATACCAAAGTACTTGAACAAGTTCACTCATTGTTGTGACGAGCTTGGTAGTGTTGGTCTTAATGTTTCTGAGGATGATATGGTGAACCTAGAACTTATAGGACTTCCCAGAGTTGGAACAACTACCAGGATTCGGTGAATGGGAGGGAGAAGCTACCAAATTGGGAGTGATTATGGTCTGATTTGGTGTAAGAAGAGATTAGGAGGAACACCAGAGACGGGACATATTCCAAAGAATAGGACTTTTCATTAGCCGAAAAAGGAAATAAATCCAAGGGAAAGAAGTCCCAAGGCGAAGAGGGAAAGAATAAATACTTTTCCAACATCAAGTGTTTTCATTGTCATGAGTTCGGTCACTATGTCGTGAAATATCCACAAAAGAAGGCAATCAAGAAGGAGGCTGCAGTAGCAGCAACATGTGAAGTTATAGCTTCACAATTCAAACTTTATTTTACTCCCATTCCATGCATAGAAAGAACTGTAATGCGATGCATGTGGTATCTCGACATGTGGTGCCTAATTCTGTTTGACAAGGAATATAGATCTCTTCAGTGACTTGAAGGATAAAGAATTGAAGAAGAACATAGATTTTGGAGATGATGGGAGGTATAGTGCAACCAACATAGGTAATTTTACCTTTCAGAGGGATTATGGCCCCCATCTCAGGCTCACAAATGTGTTATTTTTCCATAACTAAAGAAGGATATTATTTCTATTGCTGTATTGGAAGATTATGACTATGATGTGATATTTAGCAAAGGAAAGGTTTTCCTTAGACACATCGCCATGGGATGGGTGAAGTAGATTGATGTGTGAGTAAATAACCTATATGCTATCGAGGTCGAATATGCATGAAAATATTTGAGAAGTAAGGCAAAGGGTAGAGATTTTGTGGTTGAGAGGGAACATAAATTACCTCTCAACATGAAGGCTCAGAAGGAGCCTCAAGAAGTTATGGAGCAACCACAATTAGAGAAACATAGAGGAGGCTGAGTGGACACATCCAATCAATTAGAGACCTCTAGTAGGGGGTAATTTTAAGCCAAGTGGGAAGAGGGAGAACATGCAACCATACATCTAGCTGAGAGGTGGGGTGATGTGAAGAAATATTCCCAAGGGTGTATAAATTTGGGTAGGGCCAATTGAGATGTATTTTATCATGGATCATTACCTTGATACGAGGGTCCACATTATATAGTAGCAGGATGGATAAATGGAGGTTGATACAGTCATATGTCTGAGTGACAGATGCAGAGATTAGAAATAGTTAGATACTGGGGAGCGTAGTGGAGAGATGGAAGCACTGTATATGGCACATTGCAAAGTCTATAGCAGAGAAAAGTTTTCAGTTGACAGTGCAGTAGCTAGTAGTAGTTAGAGACTCAGGTGACAGATGCATCATAGTAATCACATTTGATTCAAATTTTTGGATGCTTTTCAGTTTCAGAAGTTGTAGTAGCAACAAAATAGAGAGAAGTGTTGCATGCATAACATTCCAAAGGTACCAGATCATGATAGAGTTGAATTCGTTTCTTGTTGAGAGGGAGTGTTGAAAATGAAAACAAGAAATATCGAAAATGGAATCGAGAAGGATTTTAATTTAATATTACCTTAATTAAATTAGAATAAAATTGTAATTCAACATCTCATGACAACTTGTATGAGTCAACTAAGTTATGATGACTTAGTTGGTTTAGTTAATTCTAGTTGAGGGTCAAACTGGAGGCATGTAGAGTTTCTCCTACATTATAGGAGCCCTAGTTGAGTTTATTTTGAGTTTAATTAATTTACTCAAATTATCTGAGCTAACTTAAGTTAAACTAGTTCTGATTGATGGAGGAACTAGTATGATGTTCGAAAATGGGGCGTCACTTCATTTTTTCAACCAATTAACTGATAATTCACTCATATATAACTCATGAATGCCAGTTCTTAGAAAGATCCAATTGAGATTGGAGTTAAAGGGCAGTGTACTATCAGTTGTATAATTATCCAAATCATATAGGTGGTGCATGCAGTCAAAGGAAGGCCCCTAATGGATTGTGTAGTATGGATTGGAATTTTCCCTAATTAATAGGGCTTAAATACCCAAGGAAACTGCATAAGGAAATAGGGATTCTAGAGGGCATAAAATTGGTTAAATATTTAACCACACTTGTCTAGGAATCATTAAGACAGATAGAGATAGTGTAGAGGTTTCTCATCTTGGATTAAAGAATTGTAATATTATCATATTCTTTCGCTTATGCAATATACATATAACGGGGTATTTAGCCTAGGATTTCCCCAGATAAATCTTTGTGTTGTGCGATTGAAATTCTTTCTCTTACTTTTTCATGTGATTATGCGATCATAATTGGTTTCTGAAATTTGTAAAGTAGATTCAAGTATTTTGTTTTAGAATATTACAAGATCAATTGAATCTACATGGATTTTCTACATTTTTTTTCGAGGCCCACTTTTTACCTCAAAATTTCATTGATGCCTAATGGCCTAAAAATAAAAGTCCTATAATCTCACAGAAACTAGTACCATATTGAAGAGCTCGTAAAATATTTCAAACAGTGCAGATTATGCCTCAATTTGATTTTGTATGAGGGAGTTATGCTCAGTGAAAGTTTTGGTCAAAATTGGCTCAAGGGACAAATTTAGTAGGTCACAAGTTAAATTTGGAGCTTCGAAAAATTTGGAAGTTTGGCCAAATTTGGAAGCTTGGGGGCTAAGTTTAGCATACCACCAGATAAATATAGAAACACCTCAACAATTTGTGGAACAAGAAAATATGGCAGTACCTTGCAAACTTGGCAGTGGACTAGTGGCCCAATAAAGATGGGCCATGTGGGCCAACCAAATGGTGCCACATGGCACCTTGTGGGTGGCCAAATTGGCCCAGCCATCCCACAAATTGGCAAGTCAAATGATGGATCGTCAAGGTTGGAAAACGATTATGTTACTATGACTTAATATGGTCCCAAACTTGGTGCTATGGCTAAACATCCGACGGAAAATAATTTATTATAGCGACAGTGCCAACATGAAGTCTAAACTCGACAATGATGACTGCTATATTTTGGTGGCATATAGTTTAAAATGGTAGGTGGGAGAATAACTGACGACAACCATATATGTTCATGGTCATATTAAATACCAATCGACGACCAACAAGTGGTTAAGTTTTGATGAAACAATTAATGTATTGAGTTTTATATCTGATTTGAATTAACTGGGCGACAAATATAAGTATAACCATTAGTGGTGGTATCAGGTGGTTATATTAAATTTAAACACCCAACATTTAAAACATATATGTAGTCAAATGTTTGGTGGTAACAATTAAATGCCAGCCAATATTAAAACAAACCAATAATTGAGTGGATTTTAGTTATCGACAATTTCAGTTCAAATGATATATATTAATAAAAACCAACAATGGGCCATGGGTCATGGTTTTTGAACCCTCGAAATGCCAACCAAGAAAAAAAATAAACAAGGTGGGGTCACCGTGGGGACAACAACACTACATTTTTATCACTGCCCATCACATTTTATATAAAATCACTATATGACATGTGACAAGGGCATAACCGTGAGCCAACAACAAAGTGAAACCAAGTGAGGAAGAGAGCTAAGAACAAGATGGAACCTTGATATCAAAACCATGAAAAAAATATAAAACCATGATGTGTATAAGAAGGAGGACATGCAATACGAGGAGGGAATATTATTTTTGATTTTTGTGAGGAACCTTGAAGATTCCCTAGGGGGTCTAGGGATGATAGTGGAAAAACATAGATGAATTTATACTCATTCTAACCAAAATGTCACAAGGATGTCATTAGTGCAGTCATTTTTTGCATCTAAGCAACAAATTTCAATGGTTATAGCATAAAAATTCCTTCTTCATTAACTGTTTGGAATTAAGTTCGAGAAAACAATGCACCTTTCTAATGCAAGTCATGTTTACAGTCAAAATTCTCAAGAGGACAAGACTGAGCTCTTGGTGCTATGATTTATTTCATTTAAGCAACGAAATTTCAATTCACTCCCACGATGGAGGTATAATGATTTACATTTCCATGTACTTTCATTTTTTTTATGGGATGAATGAAGCATCTTCCACACTATTGAAGCAAGGCCTGAAGATGTAGTCCAAACTGGATGAAATCTGTTATTAAACCTTTTTATGCATTGTATTTATGGCCTTGTTTATGTTTCCTCTTATTTAAGTATTTTCACAAATGGTTATTACATGCTCTTTCATGCAATTTTTCTAGCATCAACTGAAGAAAAGATCTTAGATCATGTTGGTAAATCATAGAATTCTAGATCAAGTTTGGTATAAGAGTGGTCTTCTTGCTAATGTAAATTGTGAGTATGAATAATAGCCAAAGATTGGACTTGCAACAAGAAGACGGAAAATGGAGAATGGGAAAAATATCTATAAGGATTTATACCAGATGAAAAAAATGGTACATATATTGTTTGAAGATTATGAGAAGAAATTGGAAAATAAGGAAAAGATGAAGAAAGTGAGAGGAATAAAAGCGCAAAAATAATGATTCCGTTTTTGGATAGTTATATAGTTGTGATTTTTTTTTGGAGGGGCTTCATTGAATTTTTTGGACAAAGTAATTTGTGAGCAGAAGTTCGGCCAAAATTTTATAAAAATTTTGACCAAACTTTTTTGTCGTTAAAAATAACGGGATAGAGCGGAAAAAACAACAATTTGACCGAACTATTACAAAATTTTGGCCGAACTAAAACATCTACAACTATGCTGCAGCTCAGCTCTGAACACATTTCTTCAACTTTGGAATGATTAAACTCCATCAAAATTTATGAATTAACTTTCAAAACCAAGACAAGAATTTGTAGAATTCATTTACTTTCAAGAAATATAACTTTTATGGAATTCCATAGATATTTACTAACTTTAATTAATTTTTTAATAAAATGGGTGCAAAAAATTTCTGAAGGTCATTATTATTCAGTGAAATCAATATTATGTATTCCTAATAAGCTTAATAATCTTCCTCCCACTATCAATTGGGGGATTTTTCTAGCACAAAACCATGTCATATTTTAGGAGAAAGCTACAACTCCTGATAAGTAGCAACTAATTCAGTAGATATATATGATATGATCTTAGAGATAAATGATATCCACAAGCTGAGGCATATTACTCTTAAAGTAGTGGACCGGTCTCATCGTTGTGCATACTTTGATAGTGCCTCCTAAGCTGGAGGTGAGTTTAGGGGATTAGTTGTATTATAGTTACATGAAAACCATTTATTAAACTCCAAAGTGTTTTAGGTTGGGGCTCAACTAATTTTGCGGAACAATATAGTCCCAATTTCTTTCTATTATTTTTTATCAAAAGGGGGTGCAAACAACTCCAAATTTTTGGTGATTCCCTAATTTTTTTTTTTTTTAATGAAGCTTCTAGATTTCATGTACACACAGTTATTTCCATGTTGGAGGAGGCCTTGCAATTGACAAGAAGTTTTGATCAAATTTCATGTTCTTGTATTTTCAGGGAAAATAACACCTTGGGTGATGAGCTTTCCAAAGTAGGAAGGAAACGAGCACTCGACACATGGAAGAAATCAAAACATAATGGTGATGGATTTTTTGAGTTCTACCATAAGCCCTTTATAGAAGTCCTAGAGATGGAACATATGTAGGATTTATTTTCTATTGTCTATATGCTCATTATAACATGTCTTTATCATGGGATCCTCTTGTTGTATAAGAGGTTTTTGTTGATATTGTAGCATTGGAAAGTGTTCCAAGTCTTGTATTTTTTTAGGAAGCTTGGATATTAGTATTCGAAAGAACCCAGAAACCATTTGTGGAAATTCCACTCAGTTCATGTTTTATTAAATAATTAATTATTTTAATGTGGTCCCTAAGTCTAAACTTAGGGAAATTAAATAATTAAAGGGTATTAATAAAACAGAGTGAGAATCTTCTAGAAAATTAAGATCCATTAGGGGAATTTTGAGGTCTAAAATGGGCCTCCTAAGGAGATTATAAAATAATAGTGGAAATAATAAAATAATATTTGATTACATCATCAAATTTAGAGGGAAAAAAGAACAGACTATTTTTTCAACTTATCTCCCAAAGTTTTTACTCAAATTCCGAGCAGGAGTACTCGTTGAATGAAAAATTTAATTCCTCATCCAAGGAGTACCGATGTTTCATACTTTCGATGGATCCTGCTATATGAAAAATGATAAATACATGAAAAACGTGATTGCGATCATGTTTTTTCATGTATTTCTCATTTTTCATGTAGAAGGGTCCATCAAAAGTATGCAACATAGGTACTCCTTGGATGAGGAATTAAATTGTGCATCCAAAAAGCACCCCCCCTCGAAATTTGAGTAAAAACTTTGGGATATATGTTGAAAATACGAGTTGAAAAAGTAGTTTTATTATTTTATAATCTTTTAATCTTTTTTCCCTTTTACTTAAAAGAAGGTGAATTTCTCCCCATGGTTAACATCATCAGCTTGAATCCTATTGGTTCTTATAAATTTTATTTTTGCTGTACATTTTTCTTAGGAGGCCCAATTTAGACCTCAAAATTCCCCTAATGAAGTCATGTTTTAATCTTAGCCATTTATTAGAGATCTAATCTAGGTTGTTGATTCATCAATGAGAAGATTATAAGAAGAGGCTTGAGAGTCATTTGGAAAGCAAGTCGGGCACACAGTCAGTACTCGAAGGAAATCGATTATGAAGGAATAAAATTTGATTTCGTAGGGAGAGGTTGTAGATGAAGAATAGAAAATACATAAGAAGGAAGAGGAAGTCAGCAGACGCAAACAAATGCAGGAGGAGGATGCAAAGGGGACAACAATGATTCCCCATGCAGAGTGACACAATCGAGAGAAAAAAACTATGCAGAGTGATGTAGAGGGAGCTAGGGTGCCTGATGCATGCTTTCAACTTTATTTATGACCATTCCAGAAAGACATGGATCTACTTTCTGAAGACCAAAGACGAGGCCTTTGAGTGACTCAAAAAGTTTGTCTCTGGTAGAGAATCTAATAAGAAAGCGGATCAAGACATTGTGATCAGACAATGGTGGAGAGTACATTGACAAATACTTCACAAATTTCTGCGCAAAGGAAGGCATCAAGAGAGAATGGACTTCTCCATATAATCTGGAGCAGAATGGGCTCGTAGAGAGGAAGAATAGGAATATTGGAGAAGTAGTGAGGGAAATCATTAGGGGAATTTTGAGGTCTAAAATGGGCCTCCTAAGAAAAATTTATAACAAAAATAAACTTTATAATAACCAATAGGATTCAAGATGATGATGTCAACCATGGGGGATGATTCACCATTTTTTAAGTAAAAGGGTAAAAAGATTAAAAAATAATAAAATAATAAAACTAATTTTTCAACTCGTATTTTCAACTTATCTGCCAAAGTTTTTACTCAAATTTTGAGCAGGAGTACTTGTTGGATGAAAAATTTAATTCCTCATTCAAGGAGTACACATGTTTCATACTTTTGATCGACCCTACTACATGAAAAATTAGAATTACATGAAAAAATGTGATTGCAAACACGTTTTCCATGTATTTCTCATTTTTCGTGTAGAAAGGTCCATCGAAAGTATTCAACATGGGTAATCCTTGGATGAGGAATAAAATTTTTCATCCAATGAGTACTCCCACTATAAATTTGAGTAAAACATTTGGGAGATAAGTTGAAAATACAAGTTGAAAAAGTAGTTTTTTTCTTTTTTCCCTCTAAAATTTGATGATGTAATCAAATATTATTTTATTATTTCCATTATTATTTTATAATTTCCTTAAGAGGTCAATTTTATACCTCAAAATTACCCTAATGGCTATATGATCAAGACACGCCCAAATTTCTGTGGGCTGAAGCTTGTAATACAACCGTGTATGTGCAGAATAGTGTGCCTCATAACACATTGGGTAAGGTTACTCCTGAGAGTATGTTCAATGGCACCAAGCCTCAATTAAGCCACTTGAGGATATTTGGTAGTATAGCATATTTCCATAATCCCGATGATAAGGGGAATAAGTTAGATCAGATCGCTGAGAAATGGTGCCTTGTGGGATATAGCGAGAATGCGAAGGCTTACTGCATTTATATTTCCGAGAGTAGGAAGATAGTAGTTAGACAGGACGTGAAGTTCATGTAGGAGAGAGCCTTCAGGAAATCCTAAGAAATGCCTTCAGTTACATAGTCTGAGGGGGATCCATTTGTCCAGCCACAACGACCTATAGATGATGGCTCTAGTGCCTCTCCAAGGCACAAGGATCCTAAGGAAAGCTTTTCTGAGGAAGTGCAAGAAGGAGACCAGTTGAATCCACCCATGACTAGTGGAAGTATGAGCATGGAACTACAATGTATTCTGATGGATGCAGAGGAATTTGTTGGAGCTTCTAGAAATGAGAAGAGGGAACGCAGGTAGCTAGACATGTACGAGACATTGATAGGACAGGTTGGAGAACCCTCTAGTTTTTAGGAGGTAGCTCAACATCAAGTGTGGATAGATGATATTGTGGAGGTGTAAAGCTCCATCATGACTAATGATTTCTAAGAAGTAGTTCCTAGACCTCCGAACATGTCAGTTGTAGGTTCAAGATGGATCTACAATATTAAATATGCTGCAGACGACAACATAGAGAAATTAAAATCCATGTTTGTGGCTAAGGGGTATGCATAGGAGGAAGGGATCAATTAGGAAGAAACCTTGGCCTCTGTATCTCCATATACTTCAATCAAATCCGTCATCTCTCTTGCAGCATAGATGAGATGGGAAATTCACCAGATGGATGTCAAGACTGCGTTCTTGAATGGGGTGATAGAAGAGGAAGTATACATAGAACAACAAGAGGGTTTTGAGATGTGTGAACATAAAAATAATGTGTGTAGGCTTAAGAAAGCCATGTATAGACTGAAGAAAGCCCCTAAAGCTTGGTATGGGAGAATTTATAGCTACCTGCAGAAGATGGGATTTTTCAAGAGTGACGCAGATAAAAAACTATACTATTTTAGAGTAGGGGATGAGCCTCTAATATTGGTGTTATATATAAATGATCCGTTTCTAACTGAATCATCTAGGCTCATAAAATACTGCAAGGAAAATCTGGCTATAGAATTCGATAGGAAGGATTTAGCGCAGATGTACTATTTTCCGGGGTTGGAAGTTTGGTAGCAGAAGGGAGAAATCTTCCTTGGGCAAGGAAGATATAATATAGAGATCCTAAAGAGATTTTAGATGGAGGACTGTAGACCCATGGCTACGCCAATGATAAAAAATTGGAATAAAATCGACATGTCCGAGGGTGATGAGGCTAATCTTACCTTGTATAGGAAACTCATAGGATCATTGATGTACCTGGTCAACAATGGACCAAACATATGTTATGTCACGAATAACCTCAATTAGTTCATGGTAGAACCAAGGAGCGCTCACTGGGCAACAACCAAACATGTTCTTACATACTTGAAGGGGACAATCGAGTTTGGATTGAGGTACACCAAGGGAAATGAAATCCAATTGAGTGGGTTCACTGATGTAGACTAGGTTGGAAGTCCAATAGATCAGAAAAGTACCAGACTTGCATAAGATTTGCATCAATATCTCTAAAAATACCATGTTTCATGATCGATCAAAGCACATTGACATCATGTGCCACTTCATAAGAGACTATGTCCAACGAGGAGCTATATAGTTGAAGTACATTCCTACAGGGTAACAGGTGACAAATATCTTCACAAAAGCTCTGGGTAAGATTAACTTTATTTACTTCAGAGAAAAGATGGGGATGGTCAAGAATCCATTCTAGTAGAGGAATGAATGGGCTTGAAATTCATAAGGAGTTGCAATACAGATGAGGCAATGATAGAGTTGGTGTCATGGGAAGAAGTACAACAATGCATTAGATGAGGGGTATAAGCAGAGATATTGGCAACACAATAGATGCTTCAGGTTAGAGTAGATGTAGTTGATATTTTTCTTGAACACTTTCCTCGCTAAGAAGGAGTGTTGATTTTGTAGCATTGAAAAGTGTGCTAAGTCTTATATTTTGTGAGGAGGCTTGGAAATCAGTGTTCCAAAGAACTCAGAAAAAATTTGTGGAAATTCCACTCGGTTCATGTTTTACAAAAATAATTAATTATTTTAATGTGGTCCCTAACTCTAAAATTAGGGAAATTAAATAATCAGAGGATATTAATAAAACAAAGTGAGAATATTATAGAAAATGAAGATCAAGTCATATTCTAATCTTAGCCATTGATTAGAGATATAATCTAGGTCGTTGATTCATCAACGAGAAGATTATAAGAGAAGGATTTAGGGTCATTTGGAAAGCAATCCAGGAACAAACTCAGTACCTGAAGGAAATCAATTATGAAAGAATATAATTCGATTTCAAAGGGAGAAGTTGTAGATGAAGAATAATATAAGTAGAATAAGGAAGGGGAAGTTAGCAGGGGAAAAGAAAGGCAGGAATAGGACACAGAGGGGACAATGTTGAGCAAAAACACTAAGTCCCCAAATAGAGTGATGCAATCTAATGCAGGGACTGTGCGGAAGACCACAAAAAGTGATGCAGAGGGAGATAGTGTGCCTCCGGGGTGTTTGAAATTCTCCCAAAGGATTCGAGAAATTTATCTTAGGTGTATTCCAGAAGTCTGCTTGTCAAATTCTTGTAAGTGATTTTCCTTGCTGAAGAATAATACAAGACATCATCTGCTGCACTGGTTTTCCCACATTGGTTTTTTTCGGGGACAATTGGCCAAAAATAACTGTGTTCATGATATTGTTTCTATTGTGTTATAGGCGTTTTGTTCTATTTTGTGCTTATGGTTAAATGAATACTGCAGTTGTTTTTATTTTATAATTTATTGAAGAATCTTTAAATAACTTATCATAAAATAAGTAGGTGGAATAAATCTATCCGTGTAGGAGTGTTTCTGTTTGAAAATTTCACAATTTTTTTTAATAATTTTTATGATATTTATGTATTTTGGTTGATGATTCATTCGAATGTTGGCTTAAACAAAATTTCTAGGTTTGTTATTTTTGGTAATTTTCTTAAGATGGGTGTTTTTCTTTATGGAAACATGTTTTTTAATGAATTATAATACATCTGAAAAAGGTAATTTTTCAGTCTCTTTAATGAAAATTATGATTTTTCCTTGGGGAAAAAATTAATTTAAACATTTTAAATCAAGAAAAAAAATAAAAAAATAACCTTTTAAAAATAAAGTAATAATAAAAATAAAAATAAAAATGACCCATGGTATTCATGTGGAATATATTCTATTTAAAGGGGGGAATTAAACCAACCTATGCCCATCTTAACTCCAGATATACTATGCACTGAGAGGGATCAAATCACATGAGATGCAAACCTCTTTTATAGTGAAAGGATATCTAATCCCTCTTAGTGCTTGGTAGGTCCAGAGTAAAGATAGATCTATGTTGAAAAAATATTTTAACAAATATTATTCCTTCATATAAAAAAAATAACATAATTAAATTTATTAGCAAGTTTCTATCTTAGTAAATTCTAACAATGCCACGAAGTTTTAAATTCTTTATTATCAATTCCACTTATTAACAATGACTTTCTACTTCACAACTTCCCTTATTAGTTTAGTTTGGAAATAGATTTTTTTTTTTTTTTTTTTTTTAATTTAGAATTTTTTAGTATCCATGATGTAATCCAAAATTATAAAAATTGATAAATAATTTTATTATAACATAAATGGTTACAGTATCTTATAGATGAAACTCATTGTTATTGTTTTAAACTAAGCATTTTTTAATTTCTTTACCTCTTCAAAGGGGATAAATCTACCATGAATGCCAAGAAGGAAAACAATTTATATGAGGTGACTAAGTTAGTTATGAGATGAATTTTATTTAATACATTCACAGAAAAATGGTTAGATATTTTAGTGATATTATTGGCTATTAATTACTTTGCAGGTATCTTTTTAATCTAAGAAAATAAATGAACATAGGAAGGGGTTTCCAAACACATATAAAAAGGGATTTTCGAACAAAGACAATATAAAAGATGATATAGGTGAATATGTGATCCCAATGAAAATACCCACCCACCTCCATCTTTTTGAACGCAGTTGGCCTCACTTACATGTGGTCATTGAGGAATTAGAGCAATGCAGAAGGAAATGAACATGATAATAACCCCACACACATATATATATATATATATATATATATATTATTTTTTAATTTTTTTTTAAGGATTTCTTGGAATCATATTATTTAATTGTGTAACTTTAAAAATTGGAGTGTTGAGTGGTTATTTCCGATATTGAATCTATTTATGCACTAAAAAGTACGTTTTAAATAAGTAAAATTTATGGTCTTTCCAAAAATTGTATCACTTTATTTTGTTCAAAACAATAGAAACATCTAATTTTTAGAGTGCACCCATTTCATAAGCACAATGCAACTATTAGATTTTTTGTCCTTTTTTGATCAATTTTTCCCAAAATATGGTAGGGATTTCTTAGAATTGTAAGATTGAACTATGTAGTCTGTATAATTTGAGTGCCCAAGGGGATTTTTTAGAGCACTGAATCTATTTATGTATTTAAAAAAAATGTTTCAAGCAACTAAAATTCACAATCTTTCCAAAAATTGTAGCACTAGATTTTGATGAAAAAGACAAAAAAGTCTAATAGTTAGATTGTGTTTTTTTCATATGCATACTCCAATTATTAGATCTTTTTGTTCTTTTCTGGGCATTTTCTTTAATGAACTTTTGGTGAAACTTGGAAAGGATTTTCTTGAATCATAAATTTTAGTTGTATAATGTGTAGATTTCAAGTGTGTCAAAGTTTTTTTTTAAGAGAATTAACCCTTTTATGCCTTCAAAAATACATTTTTAAAAAATAGAAGTCGTGATTTTGTCAAAAATTGTATCACATAATCAACTTATAAAATATACCCTTTTCACATAGGTAATGGATTTTAGTAAAATATGTGAATACATTAAAATAAAATATTTTATTTATAAAATCATTATAAATGACAAAGAAAAATTATAAAATTTATATTTTTCTAATCTATTTACAATTTTAATGTTGTTATATATATATATATATATATATATATATATATATATATATATATATATTTAATAAGACATATAATTTATTTAACTATGTATTCATGTACTTAATGTTTCTATTTTATTTATTTATAAAGCCATAATCTCTTATCATTTACATTCTATTTTTAAATTTTCATCCATAAAATATTTATAACTAAAAATTTGTAATATAACTACAACATAGAATAAGTTTTAATATAATTATAAAACATATTGAAATTTTAAAAATCAAATTTTGATAAATATTTAAAACAAATTATTGTTTATAACAATTATTTTGGACTAGTGCAAGTTAATAACGGACTTTCATGATCAGTGAGTGGCAATTCAAACTTGGAAAAAACAATATGTTGATTTGGAGGAATGATTACATGTACTTATGCAATGAATTTGAAAATGGTATAAAAAAAGAAATGTAAGCAAATGAATTAGCTTTTGATATATAATTTATATTTATAGAAATTGTGTCTAACTATTTGAATTTTAAGTTTTTCTATCATGATATGTTTTTTTTTCATGAAAAATATAGTACATATGTTTTTGTAAGTGGAACCTTTAAGTATCTAAATGAAGGAATCTCCATAAAAATTTATAGAGTTTTAGAAAACAGAGTTTTCTTCTGCACATGTTGTTTTTTCAAACTTTATATATATATATATATATATATATATATATATATATATATATATATATATATATATATATATATATATATATATATATATATATATAATTAAAAATATAAAAATCATTATATCGTTAAAATTACACGATGTTTGATTAGTGCAACCTAAAAGGGTATTAACATTATCTAATAATTGTTTTTGTTTTTTTAAGATTGTAGGCCTTAATGTTCTTTAGTGCACCATATCCTATTTTTTTCAAATGGTTAAGGCTAAAAAAGTTATAGTGGAAATAAAAAATGGATGTACTATAAGAATTTGATGTATGTCAATTGAAAATTGTATTCAAAATAGTAAAAATATTAATTATTTTAAAAAAATTATATATTTAGAATCTACACTGTTGACTCTATATGTGTATATAGTTTTATGGAAAACATATTTTTCTACCCTATAGAAAAATAATGTCGAATATGTGTGTGTGTGCTTTCAAAAAATGGTGTTTTCATGCATTTGGAGCCCAAACCACATTGCTTGTAATACCAAACCTTTATTTGAAGAAACTAACTCATTGTGTAGGTAAGTTTCTTGTTAGAAAAAAAAAAAATTTAAAAAAACCACATGAAAATTTGTAGTTCTAAAAACACGTGGTGCATTCCCAGTACTAAAAATACATGCACATTATAGTGACTTTCTAGTTCCCAATACTAAAATACAACTAGTGACTTTGACACGTGGTAAATGGTTGAGGTGATATTGGGAGAGATGGGGTGGGGGAGAGAGGGAGGGATATAGGGTCCAAGGTAGATAAGAGAGAGAGAGAGAGATTTAAAAAGTGAGAGAGATAGGGAAATAGGGTGGGAAAAGCAGAGGAAGAGATATAATTGTGGAAGACATAAGGAGGAAGAGAGAGACACAGTTGGAGAGAGAGAGTGGGTGTGGAGGGGGAAGAGAGAGGAAGAGGGATAGATAGAGATATGACAGGGGGGAATGATAAAGTGGGAGGGAGTGAGGGAGAGAGAGTGATGGAGAGAGAGACAAGGAATGATAGAGGGAGGGAGATGGAGACAAATTTGGATGTACATTAGAGAATTTTTTAGGTCTAAAATGGGCATTCTAAGGAATATTATAAATTAATAATGGAAATAATAAAATAAGGTTAGATTAGATCATAAAATTTTGGAGGGAAAAATCACAAACTATTTTTTCCACTCATATTTTCAACTTATCTCCATACGATTTTAATAAAATTTCAAGCGAGAGAACTTGGATGCGGAATTTAATTCCTCATACAAGGAGTACCCATGTTGCATACTTTCAATAGACCTTTCTACAAAATTATTAGAAATACTTGAAAAACTTGATTGCAATCACATTTTTGATGTATTTCTCATTTTTCATATAGCACAGCATATTGAAAGTATGACACATGGGTACTCCTTGGATGATGAATTAAATTTTCCATCCAACAAGTTATCTTGCTCGAAACTTGAGTAAAACCATGGGGAGATAAGTTGAAAATACGAGTTGATATTGCAATTAATATTTTATTTTTTATTTTTGTTTTTTAATCTTTTTAATTTTTTACTCCAAAAATTGTGAATAATATCCCATGGTTGACATAATAATATTTAATCCTCTTGGTTCTTATAAATTTTATTTTGGTTGTAATATTTTTTTAGGGCCCACTTTAGACCTTAGAATTACTCTAATGAGAGAGAGAGAGAGAGAGAGAGAGAGAGAGAGAGAGAGAGAGTTGGAGGGGGGTTGTTGTGAAGTGGGGATTGAGGGATAGAGAAAAATAAATGGAAATACAATAAGGGAGAGGGAGGAGGGGAGAGAGTGATATAGAGATATAGGGAATGAGGGGGATGAGAAAGAAGGAGATATGGAGGGATATTAAGATCAAGTTGGAGGGGGAAGAGAGAAGGAGATGGGGGAGAGAATAAGATAGATTTTAGGGAGAGAGAAGGATGGAGGGAGGGAGATAGAGATAGATATAGAAGGTTAAGAGAGAGAGAGACAGAGAGAGATATAAAGAGAGTGAAATGGGAGAGGGGGGTGGGTGGATACAAATAAAAACATGGAGAGAGAGAGGTAAATTCCAACCAATTATTAATTGATGGAAAAATTAATTGGCCACTTACAATTTATTGTGATCAGGGTATAATATCAATAATATTAAGGATATAGTATCGATTATATCAATATTGGATACTTTGAAATATATTTTCATTGGGACACATAATCAATAATATCAAAACTAAATATTGTGAAGGAAAAAAATTTCAAAAGATTAGGGATGTCAATCTATCAATAGGTCCATGAATTATGAAATTGATACTTTGAAAGAAATAAATTTCAATTATTAGGGACATCGTTGATTTGTTAATCCATCAAAATATGAAATTCAAGTGGAATAAAACCATAAATATATGAATTTTCATACTGTAAATTGACTCATCTCCTAGAAAATATTGATCACCCTTCGTTCTAGCCATTTTACGTTGTTAGTAGTTCATGATCCTAGCCTTGTATTTACATATTCCCCATAATACAGTGATTTCAAATCAAAATATTTAGACCATTTTAGCCATGTCATAGCATCAATAATATCACCTAGAACACACTAAAAGAAAATCATCTCGGAGTACATTGTAAACAAACTTCACTAATAAAGTTGAGAACGATCCTTTTATCATAACAAGGAAAACATCTATAGTTATAGTTCTTGACTTTCCAAGAAAAAAGTTCCTGATGTCTAGGTCAGTTCCCCTTGGCACACCTGAGGTTGGGGTCATTATTCTCACATAGTCCTGTAATGAAAATTCAAAGTGGAATGTATGAATTTGATTTTAGTACATTTCCTAAGATCATCCGAAAAATGTCATATTAAGGCTAATATAAGTTATATTTTAAAAGTATATTAATAATATAAATATAATGATATTTCATAAGGGAAACTTTTATGCCAAATATTGTTTATCAAACCCAAGTCATGCACAACTGAATGTTTGGTGTATGCATATATATGATGGTTATCCATCTTAGTGGGGTTTTCACTTAACATAGTGTATAAAAAAGTGTATATATTGAAAATAATTATGTGATAATCAAACAATATTTTTAAATGTCTCTCTTTTTCTCCACATATAATAACTTTTATTTTTTATTTACAAGAATTTCATTTCCATATTTATATAATTTATGCATTTCATGAGCTTTGAATATGTATTACATTATCAACAATTGCATTTTATTAGATAGTTATATAGTTTAAATTAACATTAGTTTCCATCAATTCAAGTTATACATAACACTAGTTTACATCACATTTAAATAACATTAGTTTATATCTTTTAGGACATGATAAAATTATCTTCTTCCAAATATTCTTGAATGGTTTACTATTGGTTTATAAGCATAAATATCTTTAAAACGAGTCTTATGATATAAAATTTTATTTGGACTTCTATTTTTCAAATCAACAAAAGTACTAACAACTTCAGCCCAAAAGACATTGCTAAGGTTTTCACCTTATAACATGCTTCGTGCACATTATATTAGGGTTATGTTCTTCCTTTTATCTAGTCCATATTGTTGCGGGGTATGTAGTATTGTGTGTTGTTGTAAAATTCCGTGGGAAATGTAGTATTTGATGAATTCATTTGAAGTATATTCTTGCCCTTGATCTGATTGGAATATCTTGATGTATTTTCTTATTTACTTATCAACTATATTTTTGAACTCTTTAAAGTATTCAAATAGATAAAAAAAAATTGTCACTAAATAATCCCATGTATATTTTTTACAATCATCAATAAATAACAAGAAATAATTTGCTCCACTTAACGATCTTATCTGCAGAGGACCACACCCATCTATATGAATAAATTCAAGTGAATCCATTTCTCTTCTATATGTATGAGTAAGAAAATATTCCCTATGCATATTTGCTAATGAAAATCCTTCACATGTAGATTATTCATTCATCAACATTGGTAATCCTTCTACCATTTATATATTTGAACCATTTTTAATTTCATGAAAAATTTCAAACTAGTGCTTCTTATAAGACATATGCAGGAAGGATCCATAATCAACAAATCATGTATTTGAATAATCTATTTTAGTGGATAGTGAACCATCTAAAATAAACACTGTTAGATTTTTGAAGTGATCATTCATTACTTCTCTTCTAGCAACAAATTGACTAATGTGCATTATGTTTCTATGTTTAGACTCATGATACTTACTTTCCATGCAATATTTAGAATAATGTCTAAAATTACCACAATAATGATATTTAACTCTAACAAAAACCTTTAGAGGTGTCATACTTTCTTGTGGATTTGAAAATGGTAGCTTTCCATATGCTAAATTCCATGTGATGGATTTCCCTTTACTTCCTTCTAGTGGTTTTATTTGGAAGGACATTTCCCCTTTCACCATTAGTGCTAGATTATAAATTTAAGGTCTAAGGTTTTTTTGAATTCCTTCCTCTTGCATGAGTATACTTGTAAAATCATCAAAAGTGGTAGAATTCTCCCTAACTACAAGACCTCTCTTGAACATTTGGTACTAATCTAGCATTCCATTAAGGTTATAGTGACTAGGTGAGTTCTAAATACCATTTAATATAAAGGGGATTACTCTTTAGGGATAAGAGTTGATTTTTATTCCTTCCCTAATAAAAATATTTGAGTGTTATCCATGTCTTGTTAGATGACTTCCAATCACTTATATGAGGCATAATGCTATCTTTTATGGACATTATGAACAATTTTTTTGGCTTAGTCTCTTGCCTTTCCCAATATTGAATTGATGCATTTGTAGCTTTTGTAGCGACTTTTGCTTCAATTCATCTCCTCTTGATATTGATAAAAATTATATCATTGCATCAATGTTTGCATTTTAAACTTCCAATTCATGTAATTGTCAATATCCAACTTTGTTGCTTCGTTTATATATGATCCTTTTAGAGGATTATCCACTTTGAAACAATTTTTTCTTCAACTTCAAATAAATCAACAATTTTTAAACTCACAATCATTCATAGGTATGTTAGGGGATGAAAAACAACATAAAAAAAATTATTAAAGAAAATAACATACAGTCTATGTTCAGACGAAGTTCACACAATTATGTAGCAACATATTTCATAGTAGTTGTTATAAAAAATAGTAGAACATGAATTTGTAGCTACAACTATAGATATCTTCACGTTTATGAAAATATCTTTAAAACAAAACCTTGAGTGTGACCTCTCAATTATGTCACAAATTTTTTTATGTAACTATAACACATCACAAATCATTTCTCTCTATTTAATTTGGACTTTGTAAAGTAAATATGGATTGAATCTCTAAAATTACATACTTCCAGTTCTTAAAATTTGTAGACATATAAAATATCTATCTATGGACTCTTTTAATTGTATATCTTTACAAGACCAATATCAATAAAGGTTACTCATGAAAATATGGTAAAGATATGGAATAATCAAAGACATGGATGTAAACACACCACTCACCATAGATCAAGAATCCATTACAAAAATAGTATCTTGCAATAGTATATTGTACGATCAGTAGAATTTGCAAGTGCCCGCATGTCATTCCTTTCACTTCATGATAAAAACTTCACACAAAGTTCATACACAAAAAAATCCACAACACATATTTTAAAATAGTGTCCACACATAATCATACACACGATGATTAATAAATGATCTTTGGTATCCATTATTTTTTTGCAACTCAATAGAGGAGGTCTATGCTCCAAGGTGTCTTTAGAGTCATGGATCAACATAGGAGGTCTATGCTCTAATGTCTCTTCAAAATCATGGCTCAACACAAGAGGTTTGTACCCCAACGTGCCGAACAACAGTACAAATGAATTAATCCAAAAATGGCATGCCCCAATAACACCAATGATTCTCTTTTCCACTCTAGAATCACTCTAATACACCACTGCGATCATAATTAGTTCTAATGAGATTTCTCACCAAACGCTACCACTCTAGGATCCCACACTCTTACTCTGATACTAAGACAAAAATTATGGAAAATTAATTATTGGAAGAGCATTGTATCTCTCTAGTGATAGAATGCTCACATTAAATATTTCTCAAACTCACTATCGAGTCATCAATTTGTCATCTTTATCACCACCCCCAAACACACATTTTATGTCATTTCATCTCACTTATTTGCAGATATGTCACCAACATTAATGCATTTCTTTGTAGATTTTCCATGACAATGTTACACATGCTAACATAGTAAATTATCACCATTTTCCTTAATTTTATTATATTAGTGAGGATTATACTTGGTTTTACAAATGAAGGTAAGTTTCTAGCTCTATTCTTGTAGCTCCTATCTAGTTTCTATAACAAATATTTGGTTTTGGCATACCTATGTAGCTCCAAGGGAAAATTTAGAACAGGGGTTATGTTCCTAGAGTTTATGAAATGGATTCTTACTATATTTTCTCTATCCAAGTCAAGTTCACATGGCTCCAAATAATGATTAGTGTTGAGATCATTGGTGGTGAATATTGACTTTGATTATGTAGCTTCATAGGAAGTGTGGCAAAAATTGGGAGGGCCCACCAACTCATCTGACAGTCACCAATTCCTTTCATTTTTGTAATGTAGTATAACTTAGTCGCTCTTCTTTCATTTTGAAAAATATATTGTAGGTTGAAGCAAGAATATATATATATATCATGTTATGACTATTATGCTCTTTTAGATAACCTCAAAATAAATAAAATCAAATAAAACCTTTTTGTAGTTTACATATTGAAATCTACATTAAAATCATTGTAATTTAAGATACATTGATTGTGCACTAAAAGATAGCTTCTACAAATTCAATATTAAATTGATCTACATTATATATTTTAGTTCATTTTAAGTATCAAAATGACTTGCATCATAGTAATATTGTACTTATTTCCTTAGTCTATGAAACTAGAATTAAAAAAATTTATTTTGTAAAATTTGACTTCTTGTGTTATAGGTCAATTTGGGTGCCATTCCCAATGACCTGGTTAACTGGGAATCATCTCCAGGACCATTGAATAAGGGTCTATAATTTCCTATCATTTCAGTTACTATATGCCCTAACAAAAAGAACAAGACAAATCCTACATGACTTTCATCTGTTTCCAAGATTTGAAGTTTATAATATATCATATGAGAGCTCATCAACGCCTCCTCTAAAGGGAATAAGTGCATTTCATAAGCATGTAGTCCCATGTAAGGCTGCTATGCAAAGAAATTCTCGACAGTCACAGGTGCGTTGGTCACATTAGGAGCGAAATTCTCATTGTTCCGTAATATCCACTTGGACAGTGCCTTCTAGAAGAGTTCACATGTGTCAAAATTTGAATTCACATGTTCATTTGACATCTACAAGATTGGGAACATGCCTTGCCTATTATTATAAGGTCACTGATTGTAAAAATACCTTCAGCTCCTCTATAAATTGAGCACAGATCTTAGTGTTTAGGAAGGAATAATTTGAGTATAGAAATGTTGGTGGAATTTCAATTGAGGAGTTGATTTGAGTGACATATTGCTGGAGATATTTGCATTATGATGAGGCTGGGATGCTACTAGAGATGGTGACACTAAATCAATCACTGGGTTGTAACCTCCCCTTATATCCATTAATAAATATTACTGCTTACTTTCCCACATATGTATCTGTATAAGCTCATGTTTTCCATATTATGAATTCTTATATGATGTATATGGTTTATGTTTAATTGATTTAACTAAATACCTTGAATAGACATCTGTATTTTTGCTATCTTTTGTTTTTCAGTGTTCATATTTGTAGGAAATATTTTTGGACACTTAGCTTGGATTTGAAGCTACAACAAGAGCGACAGAAGGAGAATAGGAAGCGCTTGGACTCCAAGTAAGTTATTTGATCTGTTATGTGTGTCTATTTACAGTTAGGAAAAGTAGTCGCAAAGTCTTTAACCTGTTGCTCTAGATAAGAACCTGTCCAGGGAAGAATGTTTTATCCGTAATCCATAATTCCACATAACAAACTGGCGACTCCACTAGGGAGTTTATCCTTCATCATAGGTGTATTTGCCTCTAATTTTCTCTGTTTATTCACCCAATATATTTTACTCATAAATATTAGGTTTTTTGAATTCAAAATTTTCATTAGAAGTGTGTTAAAAAACTGTGTCTTTCATTGTACATTTCCCAACGCACTGTTGGACAGGAAACAATGCTTTGCATAGCACTGTCTCCCTTTCAGGCTTGCATTGTAAAGCACTATCTCTCTTTAGAGACTGTGTTGCCTCCTGAAACCATCCAAATTCCATTGTGTTCGTCATTGCAATTTGTTTCAGTTTGTTCCCTGCTGTGTTTTGAAAAGCCTAAAGCCTCATATTGACCAGTGACCTTATCTACCTCTTCCTCTTTTGAAAGAATAATTTGTTCAATGTTTGTTTAAAGCATTTTTCTTTATCATTGATGAATTAATTTCAAAGTATTTTCATTGCTGCATTAGATCTATTTTCTTTTGAAAAAGGAAATTGTCATAAATTCTTTATTTCCTGATAGGAGAAATTGTTGTTTAATTCCTCATTTTTCCTTCAAAAGAGAAATCATTGTTTAATTCTTCATTTCTCAAAAGTAAAAGGCATTTTTTTTGCTGATTTGATGCACTTAGTTTCCTTTTCTGCATTCATAACATTAAAGGGACTAAAAATAAAAACCTGCATTTGAATGTAGTGGATTGTGTGTTTGCAAAAGGAAAAATTAGGTACGCTACATTTAGTTTATGCTATTTGATTTGTTTTCTCTCAAATTGATTTCTCTTTCTCTCTAGTAGCTAGGATTTTCATTGAAAAACTAATAGTGAAAGATTTCTTATCATTCTTAGCTTTCATTTTAAAATTTTCAATACATCATAACGGTGAAACTTGGAAGGAAAATTGATAAACAAGATAAACTTAAAAATTATCTCAATTTACCTAACAAAGCATTGGAATCATAACGATAACATTTATAAGGTCTAAGCTAGAGACGTGTTATAGCATCATAAAACATAGCAGTTGTCGTTAATTTTCTGTGATACATTCTGAGTGTGGTACCTCACTCCACGTACATATGTATATCATAGCTCATCCACGTACTTTCAGGTATATCAGGTGGTGTTATAGTACGAAAAGTATAAAGGGGTGATCTCACTCTGTGGTTTCGCATCAGATAGTGCTAATATGGACTTGGGCCTCCACGCACCTTCAGGTATATTTGGGAGGACAAATTTTAGGTGCTATCCATCTATAGTGAACCAAGTTGGCCGCCTTGTAAATTGTGATACACCGAACACATCATTCAAGGAGATTGCCTGCTTGTACATCTTGATTCGTAGGAGGTATTCTATAGTTCACAGTTTCTTGGTAAACCTTTTTCCTAGCATTACCCTTTTATTTTGTTTATTTGTTTTTGGTTAAAATAAATCAGTAATCGTGGAAGAACAAAATATTTTCCCCTATTGTTCACATAGATTAGCATTGAAACCACCTTTACCACTAGAAGTTACTCTTAGTAGGTGAAGGTGACAACACTCTACCGAATCAAGTACTATCAGTACCTCTGGAGAAGCATCATCTTCCCATATATGAGAGCTAGCTCAAGTTGTTTCTACACATCCTAGTTTGTCTACTTTTGTTGAGACGGAGTCTTCATAGCTACCTGTGGTCACGATCCATCCAATCAATGAGACCATACCTCCTAGACTCGAAGTTTTTCAACCAGAAATTGATCCAGATCCTATCCCTTTTTTTCTAGAACATTTGAATCTATAAGTAAAACAATCAGAATTTATTCCTATCTTGGTCATTCAACAATTTTATGTAGCTATTGAAACTCCCATATCACACACTCAACCTCCTGAAATATACTTTGGGCCTGACGGTGAAATACTTCCACTTGGTTTAATCTTGATTGAAGAAATCCCACAAGATGAGACACCTTTAACTCCAACCCATTTTGGGGAGGATCTTTACCTGTACGATTCTTTTCCTCAATCACCACCCTCTGCTTTGGTTGATCCTATTCCTATTCAAATTCTCGTTGATTCAAGAGGTTATAAATTTGGTCAAGTAACCATGCCTGAACCAACATCTTCGGTTGACCCATCTATTCCAATTATGTTAGTACTTTCCCTCGCTACCCCATCGATGTTTACAACTTCACCAGAATCATATTTTCATGGTGGCCCTATGGTCCCATCAGGTTATAAAAATTTATCTAGAATTTTCTCTGGTGCATCTTCAAAACCATGGACTTTATCTTATAGCGAGTACTGAAAAATTTGATTCTTTATACACATCATCAAGGGAATATCAAGCTGATCCTTCTGGGTATTTCCATCCAATAATATATCAACTGGACTCCATGCATTTGGAGAGCAATATTTTTCGTCTTATTATCCTCCTAATCTTGGGGGGCAACCTTTGGTCACCCACTATAACAGTACTCCATCACTTTTTGGTAAAACTAATGTCGAATTGAATGTTTGCCAATGGTAGCCCACTCTGCCTATCCAACCACAAATGGTTGTACACTCGTATCAACCAGTTCAACCTGTTACACCCACATCATTTCTACTTGTTAATACATCTTTACCCCTGTTACAAAATCAAAATGTTGTACAACAAAATTTTTAAGTGGGTCCTTAAACTCAATACCCTCTAGTATTGAGTCCACAAAATCTGAATCCTTTGGTTAATTTACAACAACCTGTACCCAAAATCATTTATTCACAAGCTGGTTTACCATTTTATGGGATGTCACAGCCACAACCAGGTTATACATATCCTCAACCGAATCCAAATTATCCTAATTTGGGTTATAACATTGGTTGACATACCCCTTGGCAGCCTCAGGTGAAAATGCCTCAAACTTCATTTCAACATGTATCATATCCAGGCTTTGGTCAACAGACTCCTCAAGAATTTTCTTATCAAAACAACCCCTGTCTGGGTTACCAGAAATAGATTCCTTATGTTGGTGCTCAAAGACCTGTTGGTCAAGCAATTCCATCATACCTTGCTATGCTAAACTTGACCTTAATAGACAGTTTCCCTTTTTTGCAACTTTAGAGTTACCAGCTTTACATCGGTTAACCAATGATCCAATCAACTATGCTCCTTGGTGGCGAGTGATACCTCACAAATTACCCTCGGATATTCCTAAGTTCAATGGAAACCCTAGGGAAGACCCTTCGTCTCATGTCATGACTTATCATTTGTGGTGTTCATCAAATTCCCTAAATGGTGATTATGTTCAACTACATCTTTTCCAGTGTACCCTCATAGGTCTGGATGCAAAATGGTACATTGAGTTACCTAGAGCTTCTTTTGATAATTTCACTACCCTAGCTACTGTCTTTTTGACTCAATTATAGTTACCCATATCATATGAAACTAGAACTAAACTCTTGACCAATTTCAAAAAGAATAATGCTACTCACATTTCTAATCATATTTATGAGTGGTGTTGTCATCGTAGAGTGGTTAATACATTTGTTCCTGATCATATCCTTGCTGAGTGGTTCATTAAGTCCCTGTTACCATCTATAACTGAGGATGTGGCTAAGGGTGGTGTCGTCACTGAAGAGTAGGTTGTTTCCCATGCCCAATATTTAGACCTGATTTACACTCAATCTGGCACGTTCAATGAAAAAATTCCTAACGCACCGAGATCTAATTTTACTGTTCCTCCTCAATTAAAGGACTCTCATGCAAGAGATGGCTTGATTGGTACTACAAGCACACATCATACTACTGCATTTGATCTTGCTTCTTCTTCTGAAATTAATTCCATGTCATTTGACAAAGGCAAAAGTGACAAGCAACCTGAAAGTAAGAAAAAAGGGAAATCTAAGAAAAAGCAAAAGAAGGAATTCATCGTCCAGCTCCTTCTAGTCGTTTTCTTGGATTCGTCGTCTCAAAAGAAGGAATTCGAATTGACCCATTGAAGGTTCAGGCCATTCTTGATTTGCTTGCGCCATCAAATTTACTTCAGATACAGAAACTTCAAGGAAAGGCTAACTTCCTATGGAGGTTCATACCCAACTATGTCGAAATGGCTAAAGGATTTACTAGGATTTTGAAAAAAGGGGTTCCCCTCCTTTGGGACGAAGTTGTGCAAGCTTATTTTGATGTTTTTAAGGATACTCTTGTCTATGCATGATTAATGTATCCCCCTAATTATCAAAATGATTATTTCCTACATCGGCGCAGCAGAAACGACCATTGCTATGGTATTGGTCCAAGTAGAATATGGGATAAAACATCCAATATATTATTTCATTCGTAATCTCAATGATACGTGTTAGTGACCTATAAATATAGGATTCATAATTTTGACTTGACTGATGGTAGTCTTGTAAATATGTACAAAATTTTCTTTCTGCAAGTTATTTTCCCATATTTTGTAAAAAAAAAAAAAAATTAGAAAAAAAAGGGGTAAAAGTCCTAAAAGAAAAATCAAAGGACTTAGAAAAATAATATACCCCAAAAGAAAAAATATGAATAAAACATGAAAGTGTGCAAGTCTAAGTGCCACTACCTTTACTTTTCGAAGTTGATTATGGCAGAGTGTAAATAAATGCCATAATTTGTGATGAGTTGAACAATTTAATCTTGATTTATCATCTTTCAATTTCAAATGCCGTAGATAGAGAATAGAGAATTGTCATATATTTTAATCATGACAATTCATTAGTTAGGTAGAGAATAAAAGAATCCAACAGTTTAATCTGGATTCTTGGATGCAATAAGTGTAGGATTAGATAGTTTACTGCTTTCAAAAAAGAATAAAAGGTTGTAAGGTTGTTAGGTCAAATGCACCTGATTAAAATAGAAGGAAAAAATGTTAGAGGATATGACTAGGTAGGTAGATGAAGGTGATAAACATCATTTTAAATATCTTTCACCAGGCTGTAATTAACTAATTTCCCCTCCCCATAGCAATTTGATATTCTAAACTATCAGTCAAAGAGGCTCAAGGAATTTCCTTGACTTCTGTTGGGACCAGACCCAAGGCTCAAATACTGACTAGTTGAAAATGTTAAGTTCCTATATTAATCCCAGAAATTTTCATCATTTATACCTCCATGCACTCATCACCATTTTACTTCATAAGTAAGAACTATTTTCTTGCTTAAATGTTACATAAAGGCCCATCTAATTAACTTCCCCCATTTTAAAAAGTATAAAACCCTAAAAAAAACATGATATACTAGGTAAAAGTGAAGGAATGATGAAAATTAAGCTTTATTCTAATTTTCACTTTCCTTAGTTATATTTATGAAATTTTGAGTAATCATTGTCCCTTTTCATATTAACATTTAACCTATTTTATTAACTCCCTATCAAATATCCTAGTCCTATTAATATAGCTTCGTTTTATTTTAATATCCCAAAGACCCCCTTATTAAATGCTTTTGTGTCAAAGATATTAATCACATGTTGAAATAACATCCCGAAATGACCCCTTTGACATAAAACTACCTATAAAAATATAACCCTTTCCCTTATGGTTTTTAGACCCCTCCACAATCTAAAACTATATAATAAAACTAAATAATACAAAAAGGCGCATTTTATTTACATTTTGTGTATTTAAAATAACGTACAAAAAACACTAACATCATTGTATCCTCCCTGTTTACCCTTAACCCAAGGTTAAAAAGCCTAAGCTTATTTTTTCCTTAAGCCTTTTTCCCCTTCATAATATGTGAACCTTGGTTAAACCTTTATTAAACCCGCCCCATTTTATATATAAACTCATTTTATATATTTGAAACCAATTTTCCATTACATTTTCGCAGCATCGGGTTCAACCTCAACTGTCCGATCATCCCTATCGAAATAAATGGATGATATTGAACCCAGGTCCCACTTTCCCTTTGCTTCATGCCCTACCTTTCCCCGATATCGCATTTATCTCACACCGTAGATCTTTACCTTTTAAGATCGACAACTCACAGTAAAAGCCCAACCCCACCTTACTGTTTCCCCACAACTTTCCGAAAGATATCGACCATTCACATTTTTCAATCAAATCTGACGGTGCATATCCAATATCGCATGAAAAAAGTGATCAGGCATAGTGTGTAAAAAATAATGCGATAAAAGCTATTTCGTGAAACCACCGCCTGCTATGTGTCTTATTTCTACTCGATCGCATTCCAAAAGTAAAAAACCATTTACCACCCAGGAGCAATATGATAACCACTAATGGTTTTTCCTTTAATGCAAAAACCACTCCTGCCATTTCAACTTGACCTGTAATTAATACTTTGCATATCGATAAAATCTAAGGTTTTAACCTTAGTTCCTCATTGTTTTACATACCTTTGCGGCTTTACCCTCTGAGAATTCACTCACAGACACCATTGTAGAGCTATTTTAGAACCAGTTTGTCTTTCTAAAACCATTTCCCCTCTGAAATTCACTGCCGAATACTCTCAGCGCCTTCTACCAAGCAAATGCGACCAATTTGAAGACTAGTATAAACTTGGAAACCCTATTCGACTACAATCATACCTCTTCAAGTTTTTTTCAGTAATCCGACCTACAAAATCTTAATTTCAAAGAAAAAAATTAAAATTCTTTGAAAATGTAAACCATCTTAAAGTATTCAAACCTTGAAGAAACAGAGGGAACCTTGTCAAAATTTCCTCAAAATTTGCCACTTCCGCCTAATTAAGTTATAAAGAGTTTTTGACGATCCAAAAGCTATTTCTATGGTTAAAATACATTTGAATTACTGAAAAATCCATTAGAATCCCTTTCCAGTCTTCTGATCATTTTAAGTCTGCATTTTCATCCTAAAACCCTCGCCCAGATTTGGAATTCTTCCTAAAGTAGCTCAATTATCCTTTTATTTCCCAAAAGAAACTAAGCAAACAATCTAATATTGCTCAGTTTTATTCAAAATGAAAAAAAAAACAGGTCACTCCTAGGACTGGAGGTCCCAAACCTTAGAAACCTACCTCCAGCAAGCTTCCAAACCCTAAACCTTCAATCATCAATAAACCTACTCCTGCCCTAACTGCTAATTCCACTAAAGTAGTTATACCTTTGCAGCCACCTATATCCTCTGAAGAGAATAGTCCCTTGATTGATTTAGACTATAGAATTTCTGATGCTACCTTAGAATTTGATCTACTTGAAGTATAGAGCTGGTGTCATGAGAAATTTGAGAAGAAAGTGGAAAATGATATACCTGTATGGGACTCCAACTTGCCTAAATACGTGGTTCCCATCACACATCCAGCTTAAGATTTCATTAGGTTGCGTTAGTTACATTGTATCCCTGACCAAAGATGTACAGTGAGAAAAGATAATGAGTTCATGTTTTACATAACTGCTGAAGCCATCAATGATATGCTCCAACTGAGCCATGACCCATGAGCAATATCATTGTCTATTGAAGATTTAAATTAGATGTATTTAGACTTGGATTTCCCTAGGAAGTTTATGATCCTTCAAAAATTCATGCCTAATTATGTTAACCTTCCTAAAGTAAATCCACCTTATGATACCTTTGATTTCCCTGAGGACTCAAGACAAATAATTTCAATGCTTTCATTCATATTAGGCTATGCTAATGATGAGTTTACAAATGCCTTCATTCTAGGTTTCCTCTCCACCTTGTCCCCAAGTAAAAATCCAGAACTAGTTTTTAACTTTGCCAAATTCATTGCTGATAATATGCATTATCAGTTGATTAAATTACCTGATGAAGGAGTGCTCAGATATTCATCCTATCTGTTACATCTCTTCCTATTTTCTCAGGCAGAAAATTTCCCAATTTCATTACAAAAGATGGATGTGGAAGGTAAACCTCTTTCAGTGATATTCTAGACTTCAATGATTTGTTTATTAAACCTACCATGAGTTTGTTGAACAAAGCAGAGCCACCAAGAATTAATGAAGAAATCAAAATAATTTTGCAGTTGTCTGAAAACTGTAAAATTGGAGATTGGTATTTGTATGAAAATCACACAGAAATCAGAGTGTATGGTGCACTCTTGGCTCCCTACAAATTACTCAAGTTTCTAACTACCAAGATTTTTTCTTTGGAGTACTTAAGATAGATATTGAATCCATATGCAGTGAACTTCATCAGCTCCAAAAAGAAAGCATAATTCAAGATGAAAAGTCAAATCGGACCCTTCATAGTCAATAGTAGAGATGCTTTGAGAGACATAGTCAACAAATTATCACAATTTAAATTCCAAGAAATATTTTACTGGAATTATGATCCTCAAGGTGTTATAAGTAACCTCAAGGTCAAGTGTAAGTTAACCCCATTCCTCCATGATTCAAAACCACAAATTGTAAAATATGCTAATCAGATTGAATGGGTTGCAAACACTTTGATTGATGATATTCAGGATATGCAAACAGATAGCCTACAGGAAAAATAGATGGACAACACACAGGTGATTATAGTTGGACAACAAGCAGAAATGTCTAATAAAAGACCCAGACAAGAAGAAGGTTATCTAGTAGAAACCATTATAGAAAGTAAATTTAATATAATCTGCAGCAAGAAGGCCAGAATGATTACTGAAGAATAAGAAAAGGCCATAGAGATAGGTGACAATGAAGATCAAGCAAAAAACAATGATCAACAAACAAATGATGAGGCCACAATAATTTTCAAAGAAACACTTAAAGAAATTCATAATGAGCAGGTACTATGACAGGGAAAAGAAAAAGAAATGATTGAAACATAGATAAATACAGAAGCTCCCTCCTCTTCTAGAGCAGTAGTAGAAACTGATTCTGATATCCAGAAAAAGTTTGAGCAGATCAGAGAAAGGAATGAGGAAATTAAGAATGAGGTATATTCTAAACTCCTGAAAGAAAAACTAGGAGACAAAAACATACTTGTGACAACTTTTAATTATTCAACAAACAAAATGATTATGTCTTTTCTCCAGCCAATGGTTATAGACCCAAGGTCAGCTACAAATTACAGGAAAACAAAGTTTGAAGTAAATGAAGATACCATACATGAACTTGACCAGATAGAGTTTCATAGAAGTGCTTCAGAAATGATGTATTCAAAGGTAGTCAACAAAAGCATGAATGCTACCATGCTTCAAAAGACAGTATCTAATTTACAAACTCAAATGAAATTAGATAAAGCATCTCTACATGCTAAGGATTTGAGGATCAAGTCCATAGAAAACTTGGTGATAGAAATTGGAGTGGATCCCTCCAATATTGAAGTTGCTAAAAATATCATAAGGAAAAAGAATGAAGATATTGCTGCCTTAAGAAAGCAACTCAAACTTCCACAGAGTGAGCACCCACAGGCTAAAGAAATTCTTTAGGAGAAAACTGAGAGAGATGAATTAATGTAGCTAGTTTTAAAGATGACAGCTAAGATCAAAGAAATGGAGAATCAAACAGAAATTCTAATAAGGAAAATGAAATATTAAAAAAATCTCATGAAGTCTCCATTCCTACAGTTATTCGAACTATCAGTACTGTTGTTCCTTCCACATTGGCAGTACATTTAGCACCAAAAGGAGTATTGGCAATTGCAGTGTCAATTACATCTAAAGATATTTATGCCACTTCATCCTTTACATCACAAGCAAATCAAAAAGGTGAAACAACTGACATTGTAAAGGCTATGGAAGAAATGTCCCTAAAGAATAAAGAGATAATCAATTTGAAAGGCACCATCCGAAATCTTGAAACATCAAATAGAGATGCATTGATTACATCCAAGGGACATGAGTAGAGAGCCAACAGATTGCAAGAGCAGGTAAATATTCTACAACAACAGGTTAATATCAGTGAACAGGTGTCATATATCAAGAACTATCTTTGGAACAATATTATTCACGACATACATTTACAGTTGCCTTCAATCCAAATCATTTATGAACAAAAGGATTAACTCAAGGCAGCACAAATTGAAATTCAGAAGACAAAAGAAGAACTGGCTGACAAACCTACTCAAGCTTTGAAACTAATTACATTTTTGAATGGAAAAAATAGAGAAGAGCTTGAAGAGCTGAAAATTCAGGATAGGACTGAGAGCATACTACAAATCAAGAAATTCCTAAACAAAAGAAATGTGATGAAAATTTTGGAGGAAAGATGCAAAGATATGAACTTGTCAATAATGAAGTTCATGGCCAAATACACTATTTTAACACAATATGGGCTTCCAGACATTCATTTTCATGGAAAATTTTAGGGGCTAATATTCGTAGGTGGGCTAATTTTCCATGGTTTTTCCAAAAAAAAGATTCGCCAATTTCCATTTTTTTATAAAAATGATTCGCCCAAATTTTACAATATAAAATTATTTTACATTAAAAATTGCCCACATTATATAGAGAATATATATAATATCATTATAAATTAGAATAATTTTACAAATACATCAATAAACATTTTATATTTTGCATATTAGGGACTAGTGAGATTCACCAATTTTTTAAACTTCAAGATAATTTTACATCCTTAAAATTATCCCTGTTCATTGTTTCAATGAAAAACTAATGATTCAGACAGAGTATGACAAAAAGATAAGAACATATGCCAAAGAACAGGTAAATAAGCCCCTAGCACAAGGTTCTCCAACTGGCAAAGTTATTTTGGAATATTTTGAGAACTTGTTCTTTCTACAAAATGAGATTAAACACATCTTCATTGTCAAGCCCAACTTTTCTAAGTATACAGAGGAAGATGAGAGCTACAAGAAATTGAAGAACATGAGAATTCCCAGTGTAGAACAATGGCAGGAATTCACTGATTTAATATAAAGGTAAAGAAGAATATTATTGTTGCCTAAAGGGTAATGTTTGCAGTTAAAGTGTATCAGGGTAATGATCAGAGTCAAAGAGTATCAGTCAAAATGCTTTTTTACTGCAGGTTATTCCTCATTTTACAATAGTCAGGCAGTAAGAAAAAAGTGTAAAGTGTATCAGAGATAAAGCATAGGTTAAAGAATGTGAATTGGAAAGAGTGTCTTCAAAGTTATCTTTTAACAAGATATTGTTTCCAAGTATCAGCAAGCAACTGCAACAAAGAAATAAGTTAAGATAATTAGTAATATTTTTTATTGATAAGAGAACAACTTGCCAATTTGTTTTGCAGATGTCCCTCTTTCTATGTAATAATCTTTATTTTTTCCTAGAGATATTCCTACATGTCTCTTAGATATTTTGTAATAATTTTTGTATAAATAATTCTCTTTTTGAAGTATTAAGGGTGGAATAAAAGTTGTTGAGATTATTATAGATATTTTTTCTCGTGCCTTGGAAGGTAATCTGTTGATTGCATAGTAGCAGACTAGAATATAGCTAACTGGACTTCATAACTCAGGATTCTTGCGATAAACTAAAGAGTAAAGTGATTTCTTTATGTAATTTTTTCATTTTCTGAAGTTCAATTCAAATTCATATATGTGTTCAAATCTGAATGATTAATTAGGGGTATTATTTCAGGATAAGTGTAAAAAACTCCCTGTCTTAACTAAGTAATCATTTCAATGTTTTCTACTCATTTATGAACCTAGGAATTCTTAGTTTCTCCTGAGTCCCGTTTGACCTTTGCCTCATCCTCCTTATTTCTGGATCAAAGGATCCTTCACTGCCCTTTATCAAGAAAGAAATCCATCCCATCCAATCAAAATATTCAAATATTTGAGGGTTATCTACCTTTCCCTGAGTACATTAGAATCCTTTAGGCCTTGCCTTTCAGTATTGCTTGCTACATTTGACCCCATAGCCCAATGGACTAGTAGATTTTTGTTTAATTTTCTCCAAGTAATCTTATTTCCCACCAAAATTTTCAAACAAACCAACTTCCCAATCATACCTAGCCTAAAATTTAAATCTAAAACAAAGTTAAATCATAAGGAGAGATCCCTCTCCATAATTCAAGAAGGCTAGATCCTGAAATCTAAAAGAGGTTCTTGGTTACCCCCGGTTTTCTTTAAATATAAACCAAAATCCCACGACCTAAGAATTACTAGGGTGATAACATACTGGCAACCATACTGGGGAAATTAACCACTCTCTAGTTTTAAGTTTAAGCTTAAAGGAAGATTTTTAAAACGTATCTTTTCTACTTGAAGGTTAAATTTAAAGGTTGTGGGTATTTATACAATAATCATTCTGGCTGCCAAGAAAGTATATTATACTAGATCCAACCCTGATCCCAACCCTGCAGATATAGTAGACAATCCAGACCAGATAGGAAAAAAGAAAAAGCAGATTCTTAGTTTAGAAACTGAAGTGCCCTGAGAAAGGTTGATTCTTTACCCAAAGAATTAGTAAGCTTATCAGATATTGAATTTGATTTCAATTTTGAAAATTCATTATTTAGAAGTAAATCTGAAACTAATTTAAAGGAAATTGTTATATATGTTGTTTTTACTTCTTTTGTGAATGTGTAACAGAAAGTTATTTCAGCACCTATAAAATCAGACAAGACTAAAATTCAAAGTCCAGTAGAAAGGGTAAGTGTTACACGAATAAAAGACGTTGATGAAGCTATTAAATTAGCCACTTTTTTGTCTCAATTTAAACCTCCAGTTTCTTAATTATCCAACACCATCTTTCCAGCAACAGATTATAATTTTTATGCTGCCACTTCATTTACAGATTCTACTGTCAATTGTCCCCTAGAGCCTGTAAGTCCTGAGTTGCCTTTGTAGCCTAGTTCCTGAGCTGCCTTTGTAGCCTAAAGTATTATTTCCATCATTTAATCAGTCCACTACATCCACTACCACTACACCCACTATCTTGATAAGCACTTCATCTATATTTCCTAGCCATACCACTGATTTTTCATCCTCTTTTCCAAGATCTTCAACTACAACCTTCAGCACATATACTGTTATAACCAACACTATCCTTGCCACTATTAATTTACCTCCCAGTTTAACAAAAATCCAAGCCATGGCAGCCAAATATGCTCCCCTGGTCTTACCTCAAAACCTCCATGACATGCCCCAAAATTACCAAAAGGATATCCCATTATTTGATAATTGTTCACAAATTATTGCACAACAACATATCACCAGAATGAATAATTTTTGGGAAATTTATGAGATAGATGAATCTGATGTCTGAATGAGGTTGTTTGCACAAAGCTTAACTGGAGAAGTAAAAACATGGTTCAGAAATTTAGGTGCTGGTAGTATAACAGACTTAGCTGCCTTTCATAGAGCTTTCATAAATAAATGGGAAAAGAAAAAGAATTCCCTACAAATATTATCTGAGTTTGATGCTGTTAAAAGAACTCCTACTGAGTCTGTCGAAGACTTTTGCACTACATACAACAGTATCTACAATTCTACTCTTGCAGACCTTAAACCCACTCCGTATTCCATGCCGCTTAAATTCCCTGACTCTTTTGATGTAGACATGGTCTACCAACTTAGAGAAAGAGATGCAGATACCCTCGAACAGATGCAATTGAATGTTGTTGGTGCAGAAATCAACATCCTTTCCAAAACATCTAGACTTAGAAATGAGAGGAGGGTCACCATAAAAGAAGAGACTTCAAGCTTAGATGGTAAATTTGATTTTATCAACAAAAATTTAGAAAAATTAGTTGAGAGATTAGACCACATTGAGAGGAAATCGCAATGGGATAATCAATCCCAAATCAGAAATCCAAACTATAGAAAAAACAACAATCCTGGGAAAGGTAAAGAACCCTCCCTAGATTAAAACATTAGCCCCCCATTCCAAGAGAACTTTGATGAAATTTCTTAAAACAATGTTGAGGATGAGGAAGACATCAACATAGTAATGGGGGTAGATGAAAGCAATACAATTTTCCTCACTCAGGAGGATCAAGAAATCTTTGAGCTACAATAGTTCAAAATGGAATCTGGTGAATCCTTTGACTATAAGCAAGGTTATTACTTTGGGTTCAATGAAATTCACAGTCAATAATCTTAGGAGCAATAAAAAAAATGAGCCTACTACAAAAAACAATGCTCCAACTCAACAAAATCAAAACAAAAAGAATATAGAGGCTCCCAAAACAAAATTTTTGCAGATTCTTCCCAGAGAAAATAAACAAAATTTGAACCCACCCAGTCCTAAAAATCAGCTTAGTCCTAATATTGTAGATATCACTGATGAGGTGGCTCAATCATCCAAAGATGCCCAAAAGGATAATACCAGAAAGGCCACCAATTCAACAACAATTACTGATCCAAAAAAGAATCCAGCTGAATCAAAATCATCAAATCCTAAATCTTTTGCTGAGAATTCCAAATTTGACAGAGCATCTATTAACACTAAAACTTTTCCTAAAAAAATAATCAAACATAGCAGAAATCAGGAAACTCAAACAGAAGATAAAATAAAATCTCAAGCTAAAGGTAAAACTGCTGAAACTCAAGAAAAATCATACCAAACTAATATTCCAAAAGATGAAATAATTCAAGCTATCAAATCTCAGTCAACATTTAACATTCAATCTGAAATATCTAAGTTGAAGATAGTTGTTCCCTTAGTTGAATTGGCTAAAAATGACTTGTATAGATCTATTATTACTGAAACATTGAATGTAAATGAAAATGAGGATACAATTAATATGAGTGATGATAGGCCTGGATTAATCTTTGGTCCAAATGTAGATGGTAAGCATTCAGATGGGTCAATACCTCCATTTTACTTAAGTCTTACTATACATGACCAAATGTTAAACAATGCAATGCTAGATACTGGAGCTTCCCATAACCTAATGCCCATAGCAATAATGGAAACCCTGAATCTAGACATAACCTGGCCATATAAAGATTTATTCTTGTTTGATTCATCTAAAGTCTAATGCATAGGATTGATTAAATATTTGTGTGTAAACTTGGTCTGATATCCTGGTAAAAGCATGATCATGGATGTTGTGGTAGCTGATATCCTGCCAAAATATGGCATGCTTCTTTCTCGCTTATGGGGAGAAAAGTTGCAGGGATATCTACAATTTGACATGAGTTATGCCACTATCTAGGTATTTGGACAGCCCAAAAAGCTTTATAGAGAATCCTTAATGAAGTTTATGACCAACAGTGACGAAAGACCTACCAATTACCCAATCTATTCAACTCCTACTGATCTTGATTCCTTTATTCTCTGTAACTATGGTCATAATAATATCCAAACTGAAGTCACTGATATAAAGCCTAAAATAATGGAGGATTACATTGGTCATGAAGCTTTATGGAATTTGGATTTTGATGGATCAGTGAATAAATCAGGCGTTGGAGCTGGTGTATGGATCACCAACATTGAAACTAGCCATTCCCAAGGGCATGCCTTTAGATTGAATTTCAAGTATACTAATAACATGGTTGAATATGAGGCTTTAATATTTGGTCTTAAAATCATTAGAAAATTGGGAGGTCAAAGAATATTGATCATGGGAGATTTAGAGTTAGTTGTTAAACAAATAAACATAGAATACTATGTTCACAATCCCAGTTTGGCCAGATACAGGGACACAATGACAGATTTGGTTGAAGATTTGTTAGAATGCAAGTTTGCTATTATTCCTAGGAAACAGAATTTACAAGCCCATTGTTTAGCAACCTTTGCTAGCACTTTCAAACTTCCATTTTCACCAATACAAAAATGCACTACTGAAATCAAACACAGACCTATTGTTCCAGATAATGTAAAATACTGGAAAATTTTCTCAGAATATCAAATTATTTATCACTTTTTGAACAACGAGGGAGAGTTTCAGAATTTCCAAATTGATAATGATTGTAATATAGATTCACCTTGTAACATAGATTCAAATTTTGGTCAAATAGATGATTTAAATGTACATACTTTTAATAGACCTACTATATTTACTCAAAGTGACATAGATGACTTGGAAAAAGTAGATATAGAGGAAATGATGGAAGATGAACCAGATTTGATAGATTTAAAACATAACATTTTACCCAGAGGTTTAACTCCCTTAGAAGACTTGTTTGATTCCAATGATGTGCCCAAAAGGCCAAAAATGGAACCAGTCAAGTCTGATATAGAAGAGTGTAACATAGGAAAAAATGAAAACAAAAAATGATCAAATTATCAAAGTCCTTATCATCAGAAGAAAAATTTAAATATATAGAATTTTTGAAAGAATACCAGGATGTCTTTGCATGGGGCTACGAAGATCCGAAAACTTACAACAAAGACATAATTCAACATAAGATTCCTTTGAAAGAAAATAAAAAACCTTTTCAACAAAAAATAAGAAGGATTAATCCAATTTTGTTACCTTTAATCGAGAAAGAGGTTAAAAGAATGTTTGATGCACAAATAATTGCACCAGTCAGGTATTCCGATTGGGTTTCTAATTTAGTGCCCACCAGAAAGAAAATAGGAAAAATTTGAATGTGTATATAATTTAGAAATCTCAATAAAGCTTCCTTGAAAGACAATTACCCCTTGCCTAAAATGGATAATATTTTGCAGAGGGTGGCAGGTTCTTCAAGAATTTCTTTATTAGATGGTTTCTCTAGTTATAATCAAATTCTAGTTCATAAAGATGATCAAACTAAAACTTCATTTACCACTCCTTGGGGCACTTTCATGTATGTGAAAATGCCTTTTGGATTGAAAAATGCAGGAGCTACTTTTCAGAGGGCCATGGATATTGCCTTTGCTAAGGAGATCCATGAATGTTTAGTTATCTATCTTGATGATATTACTGTCTTTTCAAAAGCAAATGATGAACACTTGGATCACCTAAGACAAGTCTTTATCAAGTGTAGAAAATATGGTATATCCTTAAATCCTAAGAAGACCCTTTTTAGACTATAAGAAGGAAAACTGTTAGGACGCATAATCTACAAGGAAGGAATTAGAATAGACCCTGCAAGAATTGAAGCTATTTTGAACATTCAACCACCAAGAAACATAAAATAACTTCAAGCATTCTTGGGTAAAATCAATTTTTTAAGAAGATTTATCTCTAACCTGGTTGAAATCATAAAAGAACTTAACAATATGCTTAAAAAGGACTCTGCAATAAAGTGGACTGTAAAAGCCAAACAATCTTTTGAATCCATAAAACAGGCGTTGATAAAAGCACCAGTCCTCATTAGCCTAGATTATACAAAGGATTTCATAATATTTTTCTTTGCATCTGAACATACCATAGCTGTAGTTCTTCTGCAGAAAAAAACCAAGGTTTTGAACAACCAATTGCATTTTTTATTAAAGCCCTTAGAGATGCACCTCTGAAATAAAATATAATGGAAAAGCAAGCTTTAGCCCTGGTTAAATCCATAAAGGACTTCAGAGTTTACATACTCCATTCCCACATCATTGCATATGTCCCTAATGTTGTAATCAAAGATATTCTGACACAAGATTGACCTGATAGTAGGAGAGGAAAGTTGATTGCCACTATCCTTGAATACGATCTGGAAATCAAACCAACAAAGCTCATTAAAGGACAGGGTTTAGCCAGATTGATGGCTGAATCTAATTTTAATGTTTTAGATATAAATTTCATTGCATAAATAGATGACCAGGAAGAGATGGCGGCTCCATTGATCAATGAGGCCTATCTAGACTCACCATGGTACTCTGATATTATCTTTGTACTCACACATTTACAAGCTCCCCCTGGGTTAACTAAAACCAAAGCAAGATTCATTAAACAGAAAGAAATGAGGTTTTGTATCTTGAAAAATGCACTTTATTGGAAAGAAAGTAGTGGGATTTTACTGAATTGTTTATTAAAATCAGAGGTTGAACAAAATTCTTGAGGAATTTCATTCAGGTGACTGTGGAGGCCACCTATACTGGAAGAGTACAGTAAACAAAATACTGAGAGCTGGTTTCTACTGGCCAACTTTATTTTCTGATGTCAATTTTTTTTTTTTTACCTCCTGTCGCAAGTGCCAAATATTTGAAGGGAAAAAGAAACTATTTCCCTTACCTCTTAAGCCTATATCTTCTAAAAAGACATTTAAAAAATGGGGGTTAGAATTCATTGGCGAAATCCACCCTCCATCCTCAAGCCAACATAAATGGATTTTAACTGCTACAGATTACTTTACCAAGTGGATAGAAGCCATTCCTACTAGGCAAGCCACTGATTTAATTATAATATCATTTATAGAAAGTAATATTTTAACAAGATTTGGATTCCCACATAATATTATCACTCACAATGTAGCTGCATTCAAATCCAAGAAAATGATTTCTTTCTATCATAAATACCATATTACCTTAGGTCATTCCATTGCATATTATCCCCAAGGTAATGGTTTAGTTGAATCATCAAACAAAAGCTTAATTAATATCATCAAAAAATTACTTCAAGAAAACAAAAAGAGTTGGAACAAAATGCTAGTCTATGTCTTATGGGCTGATAGAATTACCACAAAGAAGTATATTGTAACTTCACTATATCAAATTGTTTATGGAATGGATGTAGTTTTCTCCTCTTCCTTGGGTGTTCCAGTCATGAAGATCATTCAGGAATCACGGGTGGAAACAAATGATATTCAACGAAGAATTAATGAAACTATACATCTCCAACAAAGAAGGGAAGGAGTTTATGAAAGATCACAAGTTTTACAAGATAAAATTAAAAATATTTTTGACAAAATGATTAAAGAAGATGATTTTTTCATAGGAGATCAAGTTTTGAAATGGGATTCATGGAGAGAGGATAAAGGCAAACATGGGAAGTTTGAATTTCTATGGAAAGGACCTTATGTGATATATGGTTACAGAGGTAAAAATTTCATTTTCATCAAGAATTTGGATGGAACTGAACTAAAAGAAGAACCAGTGAATGGTAGGATGTTGAAACACTACTATTCCTTTGAGTCAGTCATCAGTTAGATTCATCTATTTTTATCATTGTAAATATTCATTGCAAGTGTGTAGATTAGATTGGATATTTTATCTACAAAGTTGAAGCCTGAAGAGAAGGCCCTAAGCTTTGCACTACAAAATTTCATAAGTTTGAATTGTTGCAGAAATCAGAAGGCAATTACAGGATCACCAAGGTTAAAGTTGAAGGCTACTGATCTTAGAGTTCTTGACATTCCATCAGGAAATTCCATCCCCAAGTGAAGCCGATGTTATTGAACTATAAATATAGGATTTATAATTTTGACTTGACTGATGGTAGTCTTGTAAATATGTACAAACTTTGCTTTTTGCAAGTTATTTTCACATATTTTGTAAAATAAATAAATAAATAGAAAAAAAGGGGGTAAAAGTCCTAAAAGAAAAATCAACGGACTTAGAAAAATAATATACCCCAAAAGAAAAAAGATGAATAAAACATGAAAGTGTGCAAGTCTAAGTGCCACTACCTTCACTTTTCGAAGTTGATTATGGAAGAGTGTAAACTAATGCCATAATATGTGATGAGTTGAACAATTTAATCTTGACTTATCATCTTTCAATTTCAAATGTTGTAGATAGAGAATAGAGAATTGTCATATAGTTTAATCATGACAATTCATTTGTTAGGTAGAGAATAAATGAATCCAACAGTTTAATCTGGATTCTTGGATGCAATAAGTGTAGGATTAGATAGTTTACTGCTTTCAAAAAATAATAAAAGGTTGTAAGGTTGCTAGTTCAAATGCACCTGATTAAAATAGAAGGAAAAAAAGTTAGAGGATATGACTAGGTAGGTAGATGAAGGCGATAAACATCATTGTAAATATCTTTCACCAGGCTATAATTAACTAATTTCCCCTCCCCATAGCAATTTGATATTCTAAACTATCAGTCAAAGAGGCTCAAGGCATTTCCTTGACTTCTATTGGGACCGAACCCAAGGCTCAATGATTGACTAGTTGAAAATGTTAAGTTCCTATATTAATCCTGGAAATTTTCGTTATTTATCCCTCCATGCACTCATCACCATTTTACTTCATAAGTAAGAACTCTTTTATTGTTTAAATGTTACATAAAGGCCCATCTAGTTAAATTCCCCCATTTTACAAAGTATAAAACCCTAAAAAAAAATGATATACTAAGTAAAAGTGAAGGAATTATGAAAATTAAGCTTTATTCTAATTTTCACTTTCTTTAGTTATATTAATGAAATTTTGAGTATTCATTGTCTCTTTTCATATTAACATTTAACCTATTTTATTAACTCCCTATAAAATATCCTAGTCCTATTAATATAGCTTCATTTTACTTTAATATCCCAAAAACCCCCTTATTATATGCTTTTGTGTCAAATATATTAATCACATGTTGAAATAACATCTCGAAATGACCCCTTTGACACAAAACTACCTATAAAATTATAACCCTTTCCCTTATGGTTTTTAGACCCCTTCGCAGTCTAAAACTATATAATAAAATTAAATAATACAAGAAGGTGCATTTTATTTACATTCTGTGTATTTAAAATAACGCAGAAAAAACACTAGCATCATTGTATCCTCCCCGATTACCCTTAACCCAAGGTTAAAAAGCCTAAGCCTATTTTTGCCTTAAGCCTTTTTCCCCTTCATAATATGTGAACCTTGGTTAAAAATTTATTAAACCTGCCCCATTTTATATATAAACTCATTTTATATATTTGAAACCAATTTTCCATTACATTTTCGTAGTGTCGGGTTCAACCTCAACCGTTCGATCATCCCTATCAAAATCAATGGATGATATTGAACTTGGGTCCCACTTTCCCTTTGCTTCATGCCCTACCTTTCCCCGATATCACATTTATCTCACACCATAGATATTTACCTTTTAAGATCGATGACTCACAGTAAAAGCCCGGCCCCACCTTACTGTTTCCCTGCAACTTTCTGAAAGATCTTGACCATTCACATTTTTCAATAAAATCTAACGATGCATATCCAATATCGTATGACAAAAGTGATTGGGCACAATGTGTAAAAAATAATGCGATAAAAGTTGTTTCGTGAAACCACCGCCTGCTACGTGTTTTATTTCTACTGGATCGCATTCCAAAAGTGAAAAACCATTTACTACCCAGGAGCAATGCAATAACCATTAATGGTTTCGCCTTCAATGAGAAAACCACACCCACCATTTCAACTTGGCTTGTAATTAATACTTCGCATATCGATAAAATCTAAGGTTTTAACCTTAGTTCTTCATTGTTTTGCATACCTTTGCACCTTTTCCCTCTGAGAATTCACTCACAGACACCATTGCAGAGCTGTTTCCAAACTAGTTTGTCTTTCTAAAACCATTTCCCATCTGAAATTCACCGCCGAATACTCTCAACGCCTTCTACCAAGCAAATGCGACCAGTTTGAAGACTGGTATAAACCTGGAAACCCTCTTCAACCGAAATCATACCTCTTCAAGGTATTTTTCAGTAATATGACCTACAAAATCTTAATTTCAAAGAACAAAATTAAAACACTTTTAAAATATAAACCATCTTAAAGTATTCAAACCTTGAAGAAACAGGCGGAACCTTGTCAAAATTTCCTTAGAATTTGCCACTTTTTCCTAATTCAGTTGTAAAGAGTTTTTAACCATCCAAAAGTTATTTCTACGGTTAAAATACATTTGAATTACTGAAAAATCCATTAGAATCCCTTTCCAGTAGTCTGCTCATTGTAAGTCTACATTTTCATCCTAAAACCCCCACCCAGATTCTGAATTCTTCCTAACGCAAGTCAATTATCCTTCTATTTCCCAAAAGAAACTAAGTAAATAGTCTAATCTTGCTCAGTTTTATTCAAAATGACAAAAAAGCATGTCAACCCTAGGACTGGAGGTCCCAAACCTCAGAAGCTTGCCTCCAGCAAGCTTCCAAACCCTAAACCTTCAATCATCAATAAACCTACTCCTGCCCTAACTGTTGATTCCACTGAAGCAGTTAGACCTTTGCAGCCACCTGTCTCCTTTGAAGAGAACAATCCCTTGATTGATTTAGACTATAGATATGCTGATGCTACCTTAGAATTTGATCTACTTGAAGTACAAAGTTGGTGTCATGAGAAATTTGAGAAGAAAGTGCAAAATGATATACCTGTATGGGACTCCAACTTGCCTAAATACCTTGTTCCCATCACACATCCAGCTCAAGATTTCATTAGGTTGTGTCAGTTACACTATATCCCTAACCAAAGATGTATGGTGAAAAATGATAATGAGGTCATGTTTTACATGACTGCTGAAGCCATCAATGATATGCTCCAACTGAGCCACGATCCACGAACAATATCATTTTCTATTGATGATTTAACTCAGATGTATTTAGACTTGGATTTCCCTAGGAAGTTTCTGATCCTTCAAAACTTCATGCCTAATCATGTTAACCTTCCTAAGGTAAATCCACCTTATGATACTTTTGATTTCTCTGAGGGCTCAAGACAAATCATTTCAATGATTTCATTCATATTAGGATATGCTAATGATGAGTTTACAGATGCCTTCATTCTAGGTTTCCTCTCCACCTTGTCCCCAGGACAAAATCCAGAACTAGTTTTCAAATTTGCCAAATTCATTGCTGATAATGTGAATTATCAGTTGATTAAATTACTTGATGAAGGAGTGTTCAAATATTCATCTTATCTGTTACATCTCTTCCTATTTTCTCAGGCAGACAATTTCCCAATTGTATTAAAAAAGATGGATGTGGAAGTTAAACCTCTTTCAATGATATTATGGACTTCTCTACTCAGGAAAAATAGTAGTGAATACATCTACAAGGACTTCAATGATTTGTTTATTAAACCTACCATGAGTTTGTTGAACAAAGTAGAGCCACCAAGAATTAATGAAGAAATCAAAATAATTTTACAGTTGTCTAAAAACTGTAAAGTTGGAGACTGGTATTTGTATGAAAATCACACAGAAATCAGAGTGTATGGTGCACTCCTAGATCTCTACAAATTACCCAAGTTTCTAACTACCAGGATTTTTGCTTTGGAGTACTTAAGACAAATATTGAATGTAGATGCAGTGAACTTCATCAGCTCCAAAAAGAAAGCACAATTCAAGCTGAAAAGTCAAGTCGGACCCTTCATAGTTAATAGCAGAGATGCTTTAAGAGACATAGTCAGCAAATTGTCACAATTTAAATTTCAAGAAATCTTTTACTGGAATTATGACCCTCAAGGTGTTATAAGTAACCTCAGGGTCAAGTGTAAGTTAACCCCATTCCTCCATGATTCAAAACCACAAATTGAAAAATATGCTAATTAGATTGAATGGATTGCAAACACTTTGATTGATGATATTCAGGATATGCAAACAAATAGCCTGCAGGAAAAACATATGGACAACACACAGGTGATTATAGTTGGACAACAAGAATAATTGTCTAATAAAAGACCCAGAAAATAAGAAGGTTATCTAGCAGAAACCATTATAGAAAGTAAATTTAATACAATCTGTAGCAATAAGGCCAAAATGATTACTGAAGAAGAAGAAAAGGCCATAGAGATAGGAAAAAATGAAGATCAAGCAAACAACAATTATCAACAAATAGATGATGAAGCCACAATAATTTTCAAAGAAACACTTAAAGAAATTTAGAATGAGTAGGTACTATCACAGGGAAAAGGCAAAGAAATGATTGAAACACAGATAAATATAGAAGCTCCCTCCTCTTCTAGAGCAACAAAAGAAACTGATTCTGATATCTAGAAAAATTTCAAGCAGATCAGAGAAGAGAATGAGGAAATTAAGAATGAGGTCTATTCTAAACTCCTTAAAGAAAAAACAGGAAACAAAGATAGACTTGTGACAACTTTTGATTATTCAAAAAATAAAACGATTATGTATTTTCTCCAGCCAATGGTTACAGACCCAAGGTCAGCTATAGATTACAGGAAAACAGAGTTTGAAGTAAATGCAGATATCAGACATGAACTTGACTAGATAGAGTTTAATAGAAGTGCTTCAGAAATTTTGTATTCAAAGGTAGTCAACAAGACCTTGAATGCTACCATGCTTCAAAAGATAATATCTAATTTACAAACTCAAATGAAATTAGATAAATCATCTCTACATGCTAAGGGTTTGAGGATCAAGTCCTTAGAAGACTTGGTGATAAAAATTGGAATGGATCCCTCCAATATTGAAGTTCCTAAAACTCTCATAAGGAAAAAGAATGAAGATATTTCTACCTTGAGAAAGTAACTCAAACTTCCACAGAGTGAGCACCCACAGGCTAAAGAAATTCTTCAGGAGAAAAATGAGAAAGATGAATTAATGCAGCTAGTTTTAAAGATGACAGCTAAGATCAAAGAAATGGAGAATCAAATAGAAATTATAATGAATGAAAATGAAATATTGAAAAAATCTCGTGAAGTCTTCATTCCTACAGTTATTCTGACTATCAGTACTGTTGTTCCTTCCACATTGGCAGAACATTTAGCACCAAAAGGAGTATTAGCAACTGCAGTGTCAATTACATCTAAAGATATTTCTGCCACTTCATCCTCTACATCACAAGAAAATCAAACAGGTGAAACAAATGACATAGTAAAGGCTATGGAAGACATGTCCCTAAAGAATAAAGAGATAATCAACTTGAAAGGCACCATCCAAAATCTTGAAACATCAAATAGAGATGCATTGAATACATCAAAGGGACATGAGCAGAGAGCCGACAGATTACAAGAGCAGGTAAATATTCTACAACAATAGGTTAATCTCAGTGAACAGGCGTCATATATCAAGAACTATCTTTGGAACAACATTATTCAAGGCATAAATTTACAGTGGCCTTCAATCCAAATCATTTATGAATATAAGGATTTACTCAAGGCAGCACAAATTGAAATTCAGAAGACAAAAGAAGAACTGGTTGACAAACCCTCTCAAGATTTGAAACTAATTACATTTTTGAATAGGAAAAATAGAGAAGAGCTTGAAGAGCTAAAAATTCAGGATAGGACTGAGAGAATACTACAAATCAAGAAGGTCTTGAGAAAAATAAATGTGATGAACAATTTGGAGGAAAGATGCAAAGATATGAAGTTGTCAATAATGAAGTTCATGGCCAAATACACTATTTTAACACAAGTTGGGCTTCCAGAAATTCATTGTTTCAATAAAAAACTAATGGTTAAGATAGAGTACGACAAGAATATAAGAACATATGCCAAAGAACAGGTAAATAAGCCCCTGCCACAAGGTTCTCCAAATGGCAAAGTTTTTTTGGAATATTTTGAGAACTTGTTCTTTCTACAAAATGAGATTAAACACATCTTCATTGTCAAGCCCAACTTTGCTAAGTATATAGAGGCAGATGAGAGCTACAGGAAATTGAAGAACATGAGAATTCCCAGTGCAGAACAGTGGCAAGAATTCACTCATTTAATATAAAGGTAAAGAACAATATTATTGTTGCCTTAAGGGTAAGATTTGCAGTTAAAGTGTATTAGGGTAATGATCAGAGTCAAAGAGTATTAGTCAAAACACTTTTTTACTACAAATTATTGCTCATTTTGTAGCAGTCAGGTAGTAAGAAAAAAACATATAGTGTATCAAAGATAAAGCACAGGTTAAAGAATGTGATTTGGAAAGAGTGTCTTCCAAGTTATATTTTAACAAGATATTGTTTCCAAGTATCAGCAAGCAACTACAAAAAATCAATAAGTTAATATAATTAGTGCTATTTTTTATTGATAAGAGAACATCTTGCCAGTTTGTTTTGCAGCTGACCCTCTTTCTATGTAATAATATTTATTTTTTTCTAGAGATATTCCTACATGCCTCTCATATATTTTGTAATATTTTTTGTATAAATGCTTCTCTTTTTGAAGTATTAAGGGTGGAATAAAAGTTGCTGAGATTATTATAGATATTTTTGATAGTGCCTTGGAGGCTAATGTGTTTATTACAGAAGTTAAGTATTTGAGTCATAATATCAATGATACATAAGTTAAGTATTCATATGTAGAAAATCTTGCCTTGGTAGCTGTTCAAGCTATCCAAAGATTTCACCACTATATCTTGCTCCAAAAAACTACTATCATTTCAGATTGCAACCCCATGACTTATATCTTATCACGTCAATTGTTGGGGGGAAAATATTCAAAATGGATTGTCATTTTGCAGGAATTTGATTTGGAACTCATCACATCCAAGTCAAAGAAGTATTTAGTTTTGGCTGAGCTTCTCTATGAACTTCCCTTTGATAGTACTACAACTACATTGGAACCATCAATTCCAGACGTGTCTCTGTTTCTGATCAGATCATATGATCCTTGGTATGGAGATTTCATCATTTATCTCCAAATGCAAACTTTTTGGGCTGATACCTCTCGCTCTGAACAATGATGTATACGATACCAAGCCAAAGATTATCTGATCGTAGGCGATACACTTTATCGTCATGGTGTTGATACAATTTTAAGAAGGTGCATCACTCATGAGGAGGCTGTAAAGATTTTAAATGATTGTCATGCTGGGGCTTATGGTGGAAATTTATTAGGATAAACTATCGCGCAAAAAATACTACGCGTTGGTTTCTTTTGGCCAACCATATTTCATGACTGCATTATCGCAGTCAGAAGTTGTCAAGCATGCCAGATATTTGATCGTAAAATCCACAAACCACCAGTGCCAATGCATCCTGTTTTCTCTACGAGACCATTTTCAAAATGGGGTGTTGACTTCATGACCTGTAACACTCGTTCATTTGGGGGGCATTGTTATATTATTTTCACAGTATACTACTTTACCAAATGGGCCAAAGCAATGTCTACATTCAATAACGCAGGACAGAGAGTTGCATTATTTTTCTTTAATCATGTTATTGCATGGTTTGGGGTCCCACAGGCTATAGTTACAGATCATGGGAAGCATTTTCGCAACCACATGATGGTTGAATTGACTGCCAAGTTAGGATTGTCACATGATAATTCTACTCCTTATTATACACAATCAAATGGAGAATTTGAGGCTATCAACAAGATTCTTAAATGTATGCTTCAATGAATGATAGAAGTTTGTAAAAGGAACTGGAATTTGATCCTCTACTGCACCTTGTGGGCGTATCGAACCTCAGTGAGAAACACAACTAGATTTACTCCTTTTCAATTGCTGTATGGCTTGGAAGCTATCTTACCTATCCAGTGTGAAATACCATAGTTAAAACTCACAATCGACTTGTTTCCTGACACCTAAGAAGAAGAAGCATGTCTCCTTAACCTCATCCATATTTATGAAACACGTCGTGAAGCCCAATTGGCCAACTAAGCACATAAGAGACGTATAAAGGCACAATACGACAAAAATTTCTAGCCTCACATTTTCTCAGAGGGTGACTTGGTCCTTCTTTATGATCAAGAAGATGACAGGGAAATTTGAGTCATTATGGCATGGTCGGTATATTGTCAAAATATTTCTTGCTAAGGGTGCCTATGAGTTGGTTGATTATGATGGAATTCCATTGGCGTAGCCTAGAAATGGGTTGTATTTGAAACGTTACCATGCTTAATCATGAGCATAGTAATATTTTGTATTATATTGTATATATATGTTTTTGATTTGCATTCACTATCTTATTTTGATTTTAGAGTTTTATTGACGTTGGTACTCCGCTTTACATTTTATCGCAGATGTCTAAATCTTCAGAACCATTTGTTGGAAATGTTGATGGTGCTAGTCGTAGTATGCAGAATCTATCCTCTGCAACGTGGGCCATTTACCCTTTGAACGACGAGTTAGTGAGTTTTCAAGGGATTTGCATTGGTAGATCGATGAACAATATCGTTTAGTATAGCGCGTTGATTGAACTTCTCTCTGATGCCATTTAATTTGGTATTAACCACATAATCATAAGGTTAGACTGACAACTAGTGGTATTACAACTTACTAGTGTTTATACTATTAGAAATCCAACACAGCATCGCTTGTTCCTAAGAGGTTGAATTTTGGAAAGGCACTTTGAATTTATTCAATATCAATGTATTTCCAGAAATTTCAACACATTAACTAATTCATTGGCTAATCAAGTTTTAGACAGACATTTTCAACATATGTAAAGAAAACATTCACATCATTGAATAGGATTGCACAATAAACATAGGAAAACACTGAAATCATATAGATAGATAGTTATAGGTTTTTACAAAAAAAAATTCCCAAGACACATTGGTCATCTGACCTCAAAATGTATGCTCATGGTAACATGCTATAGATCTAGCTATCCTACACAGTAACCGCATCCAACAGTTAGGAAGCCCAATAGTGTGTCCCTGCAGTCACATGGGTAACTATTCAATACGACAATTTGGAATCTCGAAGGTCAACCCCTCTATGTGTTGTCGAAGCTCAGACAGAGTCTCAGCCATATCAAGATCCTGAAGGATTGCTCTCCCGACAGCCCTCTCTGCTGGCACATCTACTTCACACTCTGGTTCCTCTACTGGTTGAACACGACCAACATCTGAATTATATCAAACATTTAGTTTAGTCTTGGGAAAACATCAAAATATAAAAACATTGTATAAACCTTAGAAAAATAAAAACATGGTCAAAACATTCTCACCTATTGCACCCCATTGAGCACCTTCTGGTAATGCTAAATACGGATCTCCTTGGAAATCAATGCCTGGGTATGCATACTCATCGATGGCAATAATTTTTCACCTAAACTAGGCGAAGAATGCAGTTGATAACACAATGGTCGATTGGCCTGCATACCTACCCATGAGTTCTACCCATCTGCAGATCTCTAGGATTAGACACATCCAATGTCACATGTTGTGGCTAGATCAGTGGAATCCGTTCTAAGGCAAATGATATGAGGATTGAACCATAACTAACATTCTTCTACCTTCCTCCCTTTTCTTTTTTTCATAGTTCCTTTATCTGAGAAAGTACAGCTTCAGACCAATTGAATACTGTTGGATCCATACACTTAATCGAATACTGCATATACAATCTATTCACTACATGTAGTGTAACGGTGCCAACAAGTTTTCTGTGAAAATGATAGTTCTCAAAGACAAATATCTAACATCGCGGATGTTTATCTTTCCATATTTTCTTGGCTCTGCCCCTGGATAAAAATGTTGCAAAACATAATCTCTCACTATCTGTCCTCCAAGAATAGACCCTGAGAGCGAAATAAGAAAACTTCTCCTCGACAAACCTGTAAGAAACATCCTCAACTATTATGGGAACCACTTGGTTCTTAATATGAAATGCCTCGATAGCTAGATCCCATGCTAAAACTAATAGCTCCAAGAGTTCTAGTTGTTTCCTCATCCATGACAACCGGAAGTACTTTAGTAGTCCACAATCTCTTAGGGATCTTATTGTGCCCAGAGCATTTAGGGAAATCATATCCTATTCTTCATGTTCTCTTTCCCTCCATGTAATCATCATTGTAATCCGATGCAAACCTGAAATATAACCATAAGAACCATTAGATTCAATTCAATGAAAAAAATTGGGCAAATTTTGGGCATAATGCAAAAAAAAAAAATCTAGATTGCACCCAACACATTCCCTAAGAAGAGACAATGTGTTGTGTATGCAAGCAGCCTTCAATTTACTTGCTATGCAATGAAGGTTTCAACATCCAAGGGTGCGTTGCCCTCTTTTGGGGCGGAATTTACCCTAGGTACCTCAAAACCCTAAAAATTTGCAGAAATTGGAAATGAAATGATTACTGAAGGAAAGAGGAGGTTCATGAAACTAACCTGGATCAAATGGTAACAAAATCCGTCCATAGAAACAATATCAATTAGCAGCTGAATTTCAGGGGAAAAAATAGGTTCAGAGCTCCAAAATGCAAATGGTAACTGTTGAATGGTAGAAATGAATAGTAAAACTCTTTTTAATAGTCATTTAATTATTTGCAAATCATATTTATTTCTATGACTATGGTTTTATTATGTTCTTATCATGAAACATGTATTTTTAATCCATGTGATGTTGTTTTGAATAGGTCTTACAACTCATGATCAGATTAGTCGTGCATATTTGTTTCAACAATGATTTGACCATAAAGCATACCTTTTGTCCTTATTTTTCGAGCTTTGATAAAAATGAAAAAGGATTTGAAGTGCACTTTTATCTCTTTTTCGATCTTCCATAACAGTGAAAAAGGAACCCTTGGATTCTTCTTTTAGCTCTTTTCAGACTCCGATAATATGAAAAGATTGCCAAGCACTTGTCTTTTCGAGCTCATAAAAGTAAATGAATTGAAATATACTCAGTATAAGTTTAACCCTTTTCTAGACTAAGATAGATTATTTACGAAAAAGGAATACCTTGGTCAAACATGACCAAAAAGGTTATCTCATATATTATTTTACATTTTTTCGGATCTAAGCGACAAATTTACGAAAAAGTACTTATGGATTTTTCTTTCATCCTCTTTTTCAAACTCTCTAAATATGAAAAAGGACTAGGCTATCACTATCGTTAAGCTCGTTAAAACATAAAATAGTGACTGAATTGTCGATCTATTGTAGCCGCTACAACACCACCCAAAATTTTAGGTGTATTCCAAATTTTGGGTCCCCCTCTGCTCGCTCAACCCATTAATTTTTTGACTCGGCCTTCAGTCGGTGATATCCCCAAGAGTCTCACTTTAAGCTCAAAGGAACCTGGTCACTTGAAGAGGACTGATATGTAGGAAAAGGCATCTTACTGTGAAAATCGGAGATCACCGAAAGAGGAATGCAGAAGGGATAAAACTCAAGGTCACAGGTCGCATATGACCCAAGGTCATAAGTCGCAAATGACTCAAGGTCACAGGTCGTAGGTTGCAAAATTCGTAAAGTCATAAGGTCACAAAGTCGCAAAGTTGCATAGGTCGCAAAGTCACATAGGTCACAAGGTCGCATAGATCACAAGGTCGCAAAGTCACAAAGTCGCAAAGCTACATACGTCGCAAAGTCGCATAGTTCACAAAGTTACATAGGCCGCGAGGTCACAAGGTCACAAGGTTGCAAAGTCGCAAATTCGCATAGGTCGCAAGGTCACAAAGTCATATGGTTGCAAATTTGAAAAGCTTCATAGGTTACAAAGTCGCATAGGTCGCAAAGTTGCATAGGTCACAAGGTGTCAAAGTTGAAAAGTCGCATAGGTCGCAAGGTCGCAAAGTCGTATGGTCACAAAGTCGCAAACTCGCAAAGTTTCAAGGTTGCAAAGTTGCATAGGTCACGAGGTCGCAAGGTCGCAAGGTTGCAAACTCACAAAGTCACATAGGTCGCAAGGCCACAAAGTCGCAAAGTTGCATAGGTCGCAAAGTCATAAAGTCCCATAAGTCGCAAAGTTGCATAGGTCGCAAAGTCGCAAAGTTCACAAAGTTGCAAGGTCACAAGGTTGCAAAGTTGCATAATTTACAAGGTCGCAACGTTGTATAGGTCGCGAGGTCACAAGGTCACAAGGTCGCAAAGTCACATAGGTTGTAAGGTCGCAAAGTTGCAAGCCTGAGGCACGAAGGTAAAGTGCGACCTACCGGGAGCTGTGACTATGTGACTTCTAGTATTTTATATCTTTACCTAGGTTCCTAGGTCGCATTCCTCAAACACAGGTAGAAACATTGAGCTGCAACCTTGTGACTACCATAAGTTGCAGCCTCCTTTTAAGTTTCATCCTCTCAAAGCCCCTTCGAAGTCACACATCGTGGTCGTGTCCCGGTGAATAACAAAATGTAGAAGCCGGTGACTGGCATGGCGAAAGCTGGGGTTTGCTCTTAGAGGGAGGTGGATCCTTCCAAAATTTGAAGGAATTCACTATAGGCTCAATGGCACATCTATCACTGATCCATTCGCACAAGACTGGTACTAGGGAAAGGCATCGTGCTCTGCAAGGGTTGAGCTCTGAAAAAGGAGAAGAAAAAGGGATGACCCAAGGTCGCAGGTCGTAGTTGACCCAAGGTTGCAGGTCACAATTAACCCAAGGTTGAAGGTCACAGAGGGCTCCAGGTTGTAGGTCGTGGATGAACCTAGGTCGCAGGTCACAAATGACCCTAGGTCGCAGGTTGCAGATGACCCGAGGGTGCAGGTCGCAAATGGCCCAAGTCGAAAGCCAACCCAATAGTCGGAAAGACCAACAGTCAAGGGAAACTCAAAGGACATCTTAGCCTATATATACAACTTCAGGAAATGACCAAAGGACTTTTAGCTCTGCAATTGAAGCGAGGATGACAAAGGAATTGGTGCTTGAGAGCTAAAGGCACTTAGCTCTTGGTATCAAGTAGAGAGAGAGGTGGAGAGGTTAGGGTTTTGGTATCATGTATTGAGATGAATAGCCCATGTTCCACTATTGGGTTTTGACGAGTTGTAAACATGTATTTTATGTTCCAATAGCATTTATAATATATTGTCTTTTTTAGCATTGATTCACATGGTTGTTTGTGGTGATAGTACTAGCTATCTAATATTTCACTATGTTGTATGGATGTTTTCATGCATGCAATTGATTGTGAACTACTTCCAGTGGTTGTGTGTACGTTTTCTCATGAATTAGTGTCAATTTGTTCCTTGCCATGTCAGTGACCTATTGTGAAATACTTTGCAGTTAACTTGTGGTGTGTTTGCTTCCATGTATGTCTAACTGGTTTTTTTGGCTCACTGATCCCACTCACGGCATACCCCCCATTTTTATTTTTCTACTTAGACTTGCTTGTATCTTTGTTTGTGGTTCATTATTCTTGGGCTGATTCTACTTCACTAATTGGTCATTGCACCATTACCTCTGCTTCCTCATCTTCTCATTCAAAAACCAAGAGTGGAAAAACTTATGGCAGCAGACAGGCCCATATACCGGATGGGTCTCCTATCCAAAATGGTGTGAGTTTTAATTGGTTCCTTTCACCAAGGAGACCCCCTTTTTTTTGGCAATACAATTTTTCCCGTCAAGAAATTGGCACTAGAAGGAGGGCCTAAACCTCCAAGCCTGCAGTTAGTCTCATATCTGTAAATGGCTCATCCCCAAATCATTCTCCTGAGATTTTTATTGTATTTATCTGGTTCTCGAGGCTCAATCCCCGATGAACCTTTGTATCACTTGTCCCAGTTACAATTTGATGGTGAGAATGGAATTTCCATAATAGAGCACCTTGCGAATTTTTGTGAGTTTTGTGAGTGTTACGAAATTGACGATGAGGAGTTGGCTTGTGTGATTTTCTCCCTCACTCTCAAAGGTCACATTAAGAAATGGTGCCTCACATTGTCGACAGCTTCCATCCATTCATTCGAGTAGCTCGTTTGTGAATTTCAATAATCTTTTCATAGGTACGATTTTCAAAATGTCTTAATAAGGTTAAATGAGATCAGAATGGAACCTCAAGAATCTCTACAGGATTTTTCTATCAGATTTGTTCATTTTTGTTTTGATTTCCCTAAAAGGGATTTTGATTGGAAATATTTAATTGAATAGTTTCAACAAGTGGTTTTCGTTTCCCTAGAACACTTTCAATTTACAACAAAGCCTAATCCTAGAGTTTGTTATGATAATCCTCAAGCTGCTAGGTGTTTGGACTTTGTCCCTAATATTTCCTTGTCTATATCCCTGAGTCGAGAACCAATTCAGGCCTCCCAGAAAAGTATTACTATTTGTAACATTCCTTTTCCTCTTCTTGAATTTTCCTGTAATGGAGTGTTGGTCGCACAAGCTCTGAGTGATGATAGACGCGTGCCGGAAAATAGAACTTGTCATGTCACCTCTAAATCTCTCACACACTTTATAAAATTAGAGCTTGAAAACCATAATGGCCTAACATCTCTCCCTGATAATGAAACCAATCTTGAGTCCACTAAACGTTTGACTAGGTATAGTTATAAATCTCATTCACATTACTGACGATGAAGTGATTCTTGTCCCAGATAAAGTTAATTTCCCTACAAAATCATTGGACTATGATATGCATGCAGGATCATTGGCCTCTCCCACTAGTAAAAATGATGAAATTAGTGACTAGGTGACAAAAAAGTTATTCACCACAATTATTTCAAGTGAATTACTACTAAATTTGAGAAATTTTAAGTAACCGAACTAAAAATGACTAACTTAAATGACTAATTTAGTCTAGGGATAAAATATACAACTAGATAATAAGTGACTAAACTAAAAAATACTAACTTAAATGACTAATTAGTAATTTTTATTTTTGTCACTTAAAATTGCTCAAATTTAGTAGTAATTTACTTGGAATAATTGTGGTGACTAACGTTTTTAGTCACCTAGTCACTAATTTCATCATTTTCTACTGGTGCACATGGAACCGAGTGAGTGATTGATGACAACCTAAAGGACTTAAACCAAATTAATCATGGAGGTTAAAACTACAATTGAAAAAAGAACATTAACACACATGTGATAATTTACACTAGAATCCATCCTCTCATCATCAAGAGTTGATGAATAAAATGTTAATTCTTTGATGAAACCAATGAAACCAAGAAGATACTTATCAACCCTTACTTAATGAAGTCAAGAAAGTCTTCAAAAGGAGGATACATATTTCATCCAATTAAATATTGAAAGACATGTTATTTTTTTATTTCAAGGAAAACTTTATGAAGAAACTTGAGATTGACAATTCATTAGAGTGACTTGAGCTACACTTGAGATGGACTGAATGATTTCCATTAATTTTTACCCCAACAATATATTCAATATGTTGTAATTCTATAGTAATAACATACGATTTAGAAAGGTTCAAGACATCTCTAAATACACTTGTGGGGTGGTCACACTCCTTGGGGAAACTACCCTTCTATATTGAAAGTCATGTTCTTTTTCACTTCTAGGAAACGTTTATAGAGAAACCCAACACTGGTAATTAATCAAAGTGTTTTGAGGTAAAACTGAGATGAAATGGAATTATTGCGACTATAACCCAAAATTATATCCAATATGCTGCTAGTATAGACTAATAACATGTGATTTATTAAGAATGGTCAAGACATTTGGAGATACAATTGCGGGGTGGTCCTACTCCTTGGAGGCTTCTACCTTTCCAGTGTTATAAAGATAAGACAAATGTCTCAGCAGAAATTTGAACCTAGATAGGGGAAATAAAGAACTAAAAAATACTAAAACATTGATAATAACCAATTAAGCCAACCAACGTATTACTCTTTTTGCTTTAATAACCATTTTTACCCTAATTTATTACTTCTCTTATTAAAATTTCTCCACAAAATTCTCTTAGAAAACCCCTTATTGTAGAATTTTTTCTACTATAAATACTACCCCTTCCTTATATATATAGTGATTGTCCCTTTTTACACATAAAAGTTTTATTTTTCCACATCGCTCAAATAAAACACACATTCAAATTTTGTTCAAAATAAACAATAAATGATACCCATATTTGAAAATAGGACAAATAAAGACCATGGACATTATTTGTCAAAGCCACTAACACAAAGAGAGTCCCGCCATCAGAAATAGAGTTTAATAGCTTTCAAAAGTCATGCCCTAATTTGTGCCTTATGAAACCATAATCACATTAAAAAATTTGAGGAAGGTTCAGCCCACTACCTCTATGGAGAGTGGCGGGAAGAATGAGGGCAATATTGGCATGCCCACGATGCACCAATGATGCACAATTCAGGAGACAACACAACCATATTTGAGGAGACTATTTTGCTTTTTCCAAAGAATTGATAAACTCGCACCCTAATTCGTGCCTTTTCTGAAGCCAAAATCACATTAAAAAATTCAACCCACTACGTCTATGGAGAGTGGTGGGAAGAATGAGGGAAATGGCATGCCAACGATGAACAATTCAGGAGACAATGCAGTGGTATTTAAGAAGACTATTTTTCTTCTGCTAAATAACTGATGAGACTAAATGGTGCAACTAAATAACCCATTGCAGATCATTTTGGCGAGTCCATAGTAAGAGAAATGACCATTAGGGCTTTCAGGGTCGAGGATCAGTTCTTGAAGAAGAACTTAGACTTTATTGACAAAAATTCAAGCCCATTTTTCCATAGTTTATGAGCCACTAAATGGTTTATTTAGTGTCTAAAGGTGCTAAATGAAATTTTTCTTTGCTCCTATGCTCTTTCTATGGTTATACTCCCACAAGGCAACTTCAATCCTAATATGAATAATGAAACTAATTTTCAACTGTGGGTGATTTCTGTTGTTACTGAATGTTTTTATGTATAAGATGATCATTCCTAACAATTTGAATTGGTGTAGGTTTCATTGGGATGGCCTTATTTTAAGGTCTATCATTAATGAACATATCGTTTGCTGAAAGTATACAAAACCAATTTACATTTGTGAACTACATTGTTTCTGTAGAACACATAAAACAATACATGCACATTATAGTGAGGCCCCAGCTGTTATAGAAGATCACAGACCACTGGATAATGGAGAAATTTGTTGCAAGATGGAGTACCTATCACAAACTGCTCCATACCACCAGGAAATAATTTTATGTACAAGTTCCAGGTGAAGGACCAGATAGGTAGCTACTATTATTTTCCATCATTGTATCTGCAGAAAGCTACAGGGTAGCTTCAGAGGACTAAGTGTAGCTTGTAGGGCCCTGATCCTTGTTCCATTCCCTCAGCCTGATGGTGATATAACTCTGCTTATAGGTGACTGGTACAAAACCAACATTTTAGTAAGTTATTAATCCATCCCTAAAATATGTACATCTCTTGGAATTAAAGAGTCTTGCTATGTTCAACTTTAGCTTGTCCACCAGAATGTTCTCTTGCAATGTATCAATCTCTAACTATATTATATATTTGGGTAGATCCTTAGAAGAACACTTGATGTGTGCAGATCTATTGGTATTCCTGATGTTCTTCACATTAATGGTCGCAAGCTACCAAATGAAATAGAAATTACAGTGGAACAAGGTACTTATCATTGATCTATATCAAAAAGTAGTTTGTTAGATTTAGTGGTGTTTCTAGCCTTTCAACGATTCACAAGATCCTGTTTATTTTGATTTTATCTCATGGCTATTGAATCCATTGCTTCTTCTCTTAAGATGTATCTAAAATTACCCATATTTTCATTAATTTTTTTGTGCCAATCTTTCAAAGTGATAACAAATGAATTCAAGATAATGACTATGCACCCATTTAGTTGGGATGAATTTATTTGATTAAATGGAGTTTGAGAAGTCATTTTTAGGAATATTATGATGTGAGAAGTAAATACTATTTTTAAAGCTACAATCTTATGAAGAAATTGAAAACAAAACATGCAACAAATTTTCAACGACATGGTAACAACTCATCCTCTTACAATTATCACAATCATGAAGAGACATTTCATAGATGCTAAATATTTTCTAATCCATATGAATATATGTAAGAAAATATAATGAATCAAGAATAATAGGGTGGAAAATACTAGCACAAATTGAATTTTTCCAATGTAAGGATTCCAATGCAATCCTTTAGCGTAGGCACAAAATATTTCATGAATCCAACACAATGCACAACCCATGCCCCAAAACTGACTTAGGATAGTTAGTGCACAGATAAACACAAAAATCCTCTCTTTACAATGCTAATCCTCCATCGAACCTAAAACTACCATGGCATATGGATCCAATTCTCCTCCTAGATAGAAGTACGAAACGTCCAAAATTATAGAAGCACTTCTTGTGAAAAATTGAGGGGCCAGACTCATCATATTCTGATTTTGAAATCCACATTTGAAATACACATAACAAGAGCAGATTTTTAGGCGAATCCAAAACTTTTTCCTTGATAAAAACCAATATTTATCAAAATTTAATTTTATCAAATTGGCCCTGATGTCATTCTTATTATGCTAGGCCAACTGTTGGGGATATTTCAGTGGTGGAATTGTGTTTTTGATACAATATCCCACCCTATTATCCTCCAATACTATCATGATCCTCCCTTTCCAAGAGATGATGTTAGAGGCTCCCTCTAAACATTGATCTAATATCAATACTTGTAGGCCATCATGCTTCCCATAAACAACCTTGTAGTCCATTTGCAGGTGAGGAAAAGAGTGGAGAAAGAAAAGAGACCCAGATAACTGATATAGGTCCACAAACAAATATATCAATAACTTTAAACTCAGTATGGGACTCCTTGTGGGCTCTAACAAGTGAAACCCTCAGTATGGGACTCCTTGCGGGCTCTCACTAGTGGTTTCTTCAAACCATAGCTAGTGATGTTGCTCAAAATGCTATGAAAATTTCTATTAAGGGTTATATCAATAAATTTAGGGTTAACATGCATAGGGTCATGGTTCAAGTTCTTCTAAGCATGGCTCATGTTATGAAGCACGAGCCGCACTTGATTTATAAAGCGGTGGAGGCCTTTTATGACTAGGATGTGGATTCCATGAAGGCGACGTCTTGGATGGAGAATTTTTTGGACAATAAGGAGATGGTGGATGTCTCTGTGAGGATGCGAAGGGCCATGTACGCTCAACTCATGTAGAAAACCTTTCAGGCATCAAATTGTTATTAGATTCCACCTTTATCATCTCCAAATTAAAAGGAGGAGGAACTAGGTATGAAGATAAGTTATGGATGATGATGTATCAATACATATCACATTATCAGTTCGAAATGGATAATCAAGAAATCAGATTGAGTGGGTCATGGGTTGCTGGAGTCCAAAGCTCGACACTAAAAGCAATGATTAGTAGAGACATTGGATGGGAAGAATTTAGGAGAAGCTTAGAGAACATGGGTTATTTTAGGGGTCTTCTTGAAGGTTTGAAGGAGCATAAGAAGCTCATGGATGAAGCATTGGACTATTACAAAAATACCGCACTCTTCTCTAGAGTCAGGTAAGCCTAATTTTTTTTCACATGACATAGATGATCCATCTGATGCATTACCACCTCAATTTAAGTATGCATTATTAATAGTGAGAATAGTTCATAAACAAAAGAAATTATTTTTTTTATTCTATAACTCGAAACCTATTTTTTCTACATGGATGGTAAATTTGGAAAGAATATCTACCCACCCATTTGAGCGAAGAACCAGTACCTTGCCAGCACCATACCATTTTATGTCGATAGGTTAAAGAAATTCCTTTATTTATTCGTAAATGGGAACCTATTGTTTTTACATGGATGGTAAACCTAGTAAGAAGCTCTACCCACCCTCAACACATTTGAACGAAGAATTGGTACCTTGCTAGGACCATACCACAATCTGAATATGTCAATATTATTCAATATATTCAAGAGCCACACCTGGAAAACCTCATGCAAGGGAGCACTCAGGAGCATGCCTGTTAGGATTTGAAATCGTGTCATTCTCACAAAAAATTCTTTAAGTTTCCACTAGAACACAACCTGATGTACAAAGAAACATAATTTCTTGTTATCGAATTCAAAATTGTATGCATGCTTCTCTAATATTGTTAGCATGGGGGCTGTTAAATTCAATTTGTGTCTACAGGAGGGAGGCCAAACACACATACATGTGTGCCTCCAAGTTCTATCGATAAAAAATATATGAGTACAATGAGAATATTATGCAAAAAGGGTGGATATCACAAATGATTTTTCCATAGAAACATATAAAGGGAAGGTAACGTTGGGACTAAGTACTAAAACATGCTACCTATGAGCTAGTGAATCCTGTGATTTACAAAACATAGTTGTACAGACACAATCAAATAGCACCCCTTAATGAAGACACATGCCTTCATGAAATAGTGCAGCATGAGCCTAGCAGTGAAACAAAAATCAAACTATTCCTTTGTAAATTTTCAGGCATCATGCAAAGGAGTGACATATGTCTAGTCAAGAAGCACAAATAACCTATATTACCTATAAAATGTTTAAAGGGTGTGAGGGGAAACACCACACCCCCATAGGATATGTAGACCTGAGACCACTAAAGTCCAACAGACCCCAGCCAACAAGAGCACCCTTGATGGGCCACAACAAGTCAGTAATGGCATGGGAGTGGCAGAAAATGGTTATTTACAATGCCTTGCAAACAACATCACACACACTAGTAGGAAAATTGAAACTGAGAAAACCTTCTGCACTAAAGAAACTGTGTTGTGGCTGGAAATAAAGGGCATCATGGATTTTTCCCATTGCACACATAAAATTGAAACTGATATGAAAAGAAAACTGATATCAGCTCTGCCATATCAGGACAAGACAAATAAGGTCAAATTAAAATGGTTATAAAATGAAAACCAATAGCGCATTTGCCATACCAGGATTCAGGACAAAGCAAACAAGATAAAATCTTCAAGAGTCTCTAGGTTGGTTAGCATTTGCAAGAGATTATTTATTTTTGGAACCTTCTCCCTTAATGACGTCCACATGGTTATGTTATGAAAGGTTGTATTTAACTCTAACCTACCCAACTCTTGAGTTAAGTTTGTCAAAGTGTGTGGCTGTGTTATGATGCGAATGAAATCTGCATTTTTTATTGACGTATGAAAAATCATGGCCGTGTTCAGTTTGAAAAATAGCAAGGTGTGATCAAATATGTTCACTTACTCTCCTATGTCAGCATTCATGATTAGGTATTCCAATCAAATATTTGATAAACTTAGTAACGATCCAATTTCAATTAAAAATACACTTGACCAAAATGGAGTATGTGATTGATATTTTGTATACTTCTTCAAGACAAGGAAGCGTAATTCATTCCCTAAGGTTCTTGAATGTGGCTCTATTTCTTGTTATGCTTGATTTCTTGTGATAGTGACCAATGTGAAGCACTCAATTTCTTCGTGAAACATAGAAAAGTATGTTTAATGGAGTAGACAATTTCTTACTTTGTGAAACATAGAAAAGTACGTTTCGTGGAAAATCTTCAAAGGAAAAAACATTTTATGTTTATTTATTGATTCAAAAAAAATACATGCAATTCACTTAAAGGATAAAGATAGTATGCACTATGACTTTTTATTTACTTATCATGATTCTATTTTTAATAGGAAAGAAAATTATTTAGTGTAGTTTTAAATAAATGTTCAATGTTGAAATCTAAATGTAGTCATTGGAAAATGACAGTTAAACAAGCCAATTTCTAAATGATGCCTTGCAATATTAAGTTTTTTTCTATTGTTTTTTATATAACGAAAGATATATACTTCAGTAGGTGCAAAAGGCTTAAAATTGGAAACTTGAGCACTGAAACCCGCTAGTTAAATTTTCCAATCTTTTATTAACATGTTTTTTTGGAGATTGATTGTGTTCTTGGAGAGTTATATTTTTTTGAAGGATATGTACAACTTATTCTTGTCATATTTAGTATATGATTTAATAAATAGACTCTGTTCTTTGGTGCGTGGCCATTACAATAAGTACTTGTTTTCACTTTCAAAGGACTAGGTATGAAAGATAAGTTTTATTATTTGATTTTGATATGATGTTTTGCTTTTGTTTCAACAAAGTAATGCACGCTTCAGTTGAATGCATTGATGAAATTTTTTCCTTGCCCCATTCCTCATCTAATTTTGTGGGTTTGGACCTTCCACCGAATGATGATGATACATGGATTTACAATGGAGAAGAGGATATGACTGCTGCCATGCTAGAGAGATAGAAGGAAATAGATTCATATGAGAGAGATCGACATAAGCAGAAGCAATCAAAGAATCCTACAGAGAATTAATCTACCTCAAGAGAGACTATGAATGATTTTAATATGGAATATGTAGCGAAGAATATGCAGGAATTTGTGGATAAATGTCAAGTTATGAAGGAGCTGAAGTTCCAGGAAATGTGTGAGTGCTAGTTAATATGTTTCTTGCATGTGAGTGATTTTTCTATTGCTAAATATCATTCAATTTAGCCAGAAACATGCATAAAGCAATAATCTTGCCAACCTCTATAGTTTCAACATAGTTCTTTGGGCACTTATGTCTTCTAGACAGGGCTACCATTTATGGATAGGAGTTTTTATTACACAGAAATAAAAACTGTGTATCATTATCAAAGCATTAGTATACAACACATGCCCTTATGTGCATTGGTCCTTGGATGTTCTCATGAACCAAAAAAAATATTTCCTGGATGTTGTAGAAGAATTGAAATTTTCCAGCAGAGAAATCTGAGCATGTCTTTTAGCTTGGATTCATCTCTTTGAAAACTTCTATAGATTGGAAATGCAAGGCCTGTGTTGGTCGATGTTTTCAACATATCATGGATCTAGCATCATTTACAATTTTTCCATGTAGGTGAAATATAAATTAATGTAACAATAGGAAGGTGTTGTCAAAAATAAGGTGATACGAAGGGAACCATAGTCAAATTTAGCTTCACAAGGTATCCAAAATTATACTTCCTTGTTAGTCAGATATGATGTTTTTTTGTAGGTGAGGATTCTAGTTCCAAGTGTAGTAAGAAGAAGAAGAAAACATGGGGCAACGATGTCGAAGACAAAGAAGAAGAAAAAAAGGAAGAGAAGGAAGAGAAGGAAGAGAATCCAAATGCAGTTTCTAATTTCAATATCTTAGAGCCACTGAGGCAGAAGCTCAAGTCCAAGGGGATTGAGTCACTCTGCCCCATCCAGGCAATGACCTTTGAGATTGTCTTCAATGGTTCGGACATGGGTGGTCGAGCTTGTACAGGTCAGGGTAAAACATTGGCATTTGTGTTTCCTATTCTACAGTCGTCAAAAGGTGGTCCAAATGCCACAGGTAGGAATACAGCCTATGGAAGGGCCCCCAGTGTGATTGTGTTAGTTCCAACAAGGGAGATTGCAAAACAGGTCCATGTTGACTTTGAGGTTGATGGTGGAGATTTTGGCCTTCATGCATCCCCTATATATGGAGGTGCTCCCCGTGGTGCACAGTAATATGCATTGCGTAGAGGTGTGGAAATTATTTTTGGTACACCTGGGTGCATTAAGGATCATATTGAAAGAGGGATGTCGAATCTAAAATCCTTGAAATTTTGTGTCTTTGATGAGGTTGATGAAATGCTGAACATGGGATTTGTAGAACATGTTGAGAACATCTTGGAAAAGTTGAGGATGAAATCAAGGTTCAGACACATCTTGGGTATAGAATATTGCATCAAGGTTCTTGAAATTTGACAGAAAAATTGCAGATCTTGTGGGAGATGATAAGATGAAAGCTAGTAGAGATGTGGGACACATTGTTCTTCCTTGTTTCTATTCAGCAAGACCACAAGTTATACCAGATGTTATTCGCTTCTATAACAATGGGGGAGGTGTTATTTTCCTCTAGCTTCCACTAGAAATGGAGGACCTGAAAGGTCATTGGAATAACTGGAATAACTAGACCATCTTATCAAATAATTTGCCAAAAACAGCCATACAAACAAACTATATTTCTGACAATAAGTAGCTAGAAAAATGGTTCAATGCTCTAAAAATCTTTAAAGCTAACCTTTGCATAAATCAACCCCAGAGCTAGAATACAACAGTTAGATTTCATATCATGCTTCCAATGTAATTTTCTGCGTAGGGGTTCAAAGTGGCTAGGCAGTGAGATTGACCTAGTGTTTCAAACAAGTTTTTCCACATTTTTATCAATAAATCAGTCTATCAATGGGTCTTCCAACTTCAATATAAAAAAATGGAGCATGGGCATGGGGGTGCATAGATTAAAACACCAGCTGAAACCTACATTGAGCCTTCATTTTCAAGTAAACGAAGCCTTCTATAATCCACCACTTTCTATTGATTTATGCTGGTCTGACATAAAAAATAATTCATAGATATTATAAAAATGAGTTATCAATGTATATCTATATATCCAAAAGTTAAAACTTTGTTCTGCATCTAGAGGCATTAACATTCAAACCCATGGCATTCCAAGAGCACATTCAAACTCCTTAGCTCTCTCTTACATGATATAGTTATTAACACTAAGATCTTTTACAAAATTAAGTGTGGATTCTACATGAAAAAGGACATTACCTCATTAAAAGTAGCCAATATTAGTTTTTTTTCAAAATTAAATGTGGATTCACCAATATGACCTTTGTTCACTGGTGAGGTTGACAGGGCATTAAACCATCTACCATAGTTTCATTCTAACATTACCTCATTCACAGTAGCCAATATTAGTTTTTTTCAAAATTAAATGTGGATTCACCAACATGACCTCCGTTCACAAGTAAGGTTGATAGAGCATTGAACCATCTACCATAGTTTCATTATAAATGTGGTATACCACACCATAATGACACGTCAAATTGCATTGAGGAAGGGTGCAAGTTTGAGAGGAGTTTCATGGAATTGTTACTCCTTAGACCTGGTCCCTGAGCGAAAGTATATGTGTCTCGTGGTGCATATAGGAAGCTTAGTGCATGTTAACATGTGGGTTCTACCTGATAGGGAACATTGTTTTTTCCATATAAGTCCAGTTATAATATTTCTACCTGACAAGAGGCATTGCCTCATTTGAAATCTTCACAAAGAAAATACACAATTGTGTTTTTTTTTCTAAAAATAAGTGTGGGTTAACCAACGGGGGCTTGATTCACTGGTGAGATTGACTAAAGACCAGGACATATTACATTTTTCCATTCTCACTGTGGTCTTCCCTACATGAATGGTATGTCAAAAAAATGTTGAGGCTGAGCTCAAGATCCAGAAGATTTTGGTGGAACAATTACTTGACCATTACCTGAACCAAGAGGAACTGGGTTTTAAGAAGTATATCCATCAAGCTCAAGGAATGATAAAATGTGGGTTCTACCTGAGAGGGAGCATTTTCTTTGACCAAAATTCCACAATTTAAGGGTTAGTATACTCTTTGATGACAATTTTACTGTACTTCTACAGAAGGTAGAAGTCATGCCAAACAACTGATGAGCAATAGATGTGAACGATCATAATTATCATTTTCCAAAACTTTAACTCCAGTTATTTTTAAAATAATTTTGGGGCGTTGCTAACAAATGATCGGTGAGTTAAGCCATCTTCCAAGATTCTATTCTAGTCATGGTCTGCCCCAACCAAATGGCATGTAAAAAAGGATGAGGCTACATTTGTGCAAAAATAAGCCCATCAGACCTGTGTCATAAGCCAAAGAGAGTTTGTATTGTGTCGTAATACCTTCGACACTAGAACATATTTTCCGAAGCCAGGTAGTGAATATTTTCTCTGATTAGAATAAAATGAAAGAAGTCCTAAAATTCCATTATTTATAATCTCCAACACACAAAAACATCCGAACTTGATCAAGATTTACCAGTTCTCCGAGTGCAATAAAAGACTGTAACATTACTAAGGATAAAGGGTTTTTCAATGCATGATAGAAAGAAGAAATATATGATTTCTTAGATAGAAAGGGAGGGTGGTGTAAAATTTGAGCATGTATCTGCTCCTCAGCCAGGAGAGGGTTGCTAAAGCTACTGGTTCAACTGATATAAAAAGTATTACGAGTGTCAGTGATAGTGTGCTTCCCATTTTTTGGCAATTAGCTAAGGATCTAGTAAAGAAATCTGATCTTTCACCTATGGATATCATTGCAAAATCACTAGCCAAGATTGCAGGATACACAGAATTCAAGAGAATATCATTACTGTCCTTTCAAGAAGGTTTTCCAACCTTAATTCTTAAAACTTGAAGGATTATGCATACACCAACATATGATTTTACCATACTAAGAATGCATTGATGAAATTTTGTCCTTGCCCCATTCCTCATATGATTTTTTGGGTTTGGACCTTCCACTGGATGATGATGATACATGGCTTTGCAATGGAGAAGAGTATATGACTTCTGCCATGCTAGAGAGATAGAAGTAAATAGATTCATATGAGAGAGATCGAATTAAGTAGAATCAATCAAAGAATCCTATAGGGAATTACTCTACCTCAAGAGAGACTATGAATGATTTTAAATTTTAATGTGGTAGATGTAGCCAAGAATATGTAGAAATTTGTGGATAAAATGTCAAGTAATGAAGGAGTTGGAGTTCCAGGAAATATGTGAGTGCTAGCTAATATGTTTCTTGTATGTGCTTGGTTGTTATATTGTTAAATATCATTCAATGTAAGCAGAAACATGCATAAAGCAGTGAACCTACCAACCTCTATAGTTTCAACACAATTATTTGGGCACTTATGTCTTCTAGACAGGGCTGCCATTTATGGATAGGAGGTTTTATTACACAGGAATAAAAATTGTGTATCCTTATCAAAAAATTATTATACAACACATGCCCTTATGTGCATTGGTCCTTGGATGTTGTCATGAACTAGAAAAATATTGCCTTGATGTTGTAGAAGAATTGACATTTGCCAACAAAGAAAGCAGAGCATATATTTTTACCTTGGATTCATCTCTTTGACAACTGCTAGAGATTGGAAATGCAAGGCCCATGTTGGTCAATGTTTTCAACATATCATGGATTTGGCATAATGTACTATTTTTCCATGTAGGTGAAATATAAACTAATGTAACAATAGGAAGGTTCTTGTAAAAATTAAGGTGATATGAAGGGAACCATAGTCAGATTTAGCTTCACAAGGTATCAAGCACAGACTTCCTTGTTAGTCAGATATGATATTTTGCTTTTGTTTCAGCAAAGTAATGCATGCTCCAGTTGAATGCATTGATGAAATTTTGTCATTACCCCATTCCTCATCCAATTGTGTGGGTTTTGGACCTTCCACAAGATGATGATGATATGTGGCTTTACAATGTAGAAGAGGATCAGACTAATACCATGATAGAGAGACAGAAGGAAATAGATTCATATGAGAGAAATCAACTTAAGCGAAAGCAATCAAAGAATCCTATAAGGAATTACTATACCTCAAGAGAAATAATGATATTAATGTGGAATATGTAACCAAGAATATGCAGGAATTTGTGGATAAAATGTCAAGTTATGAAGGAGCTGAAGTTCCAGGAAATGGGTGAGTGCTAGTTAATATGTTAATTGCATGTGATTGGATGTTCTATTACTAAATATCATTCAATGTAAGAAGAAACATGCATAAAGTAGTAATCCTGCCAACCTCTATAGTTTCAACACAGTTCTTTGGGAACTTATGTCTTCCAGACAGGGCTGCCATTTATGGATAGGAGGTTTTCTTATGCAGAAATAAAAATTGTGTATCCTTATCAAAGAAGTAGTATACAATACATGCCATTATGTGCATTGGTCCTTGGACGTTCTCATGAACCAGAAAAATATTTCCTGGATGTTGTAGAAGAATTGACATCAGAGAAAGAAGAGCATATATTTTAGCTTGGATTCATCTCTTTGAAAGCTACTATAGATTGGAAATGCAAGGCCTGTGTTGGTCGATGTTTTCAACATATCATGGATTTAGGATAATTTACAATTTTTCCATGTAGGTGAAATATAAACTAATGTAACAACAGGAAGGTGCTTGTTAAAAATAGCCTGATATGAAGGGAACCATAGTCATATTTAGCTTCACAAGGTATCAAGCATTAGACTTCCTTGTTAGTGTTCTAGTTCAAACAGGAATAACAATTTTGAGAATTTTGACAATGTTTGTTGAAGATAACTGGCAGCTAAGTCACTAGTAACTTAGGAAAGGAGCGTACAAATTCTAGAAAAGACAGACATATTTAAATTTTTGGAATTAAATATGAGTGGAATAAGAACTAAAGATACCTAGTTAGCTTAAATAGTCTCTATATGGAAAAGAACTTTAAAAAAATCCCTATTCCATAAGATAAACATGCAAGACATTTGCAAGCACTAGCAACTACTTCCAAACCTGGCACTCAAGGAACTTCCACGGTAAGACATGTTGTAGATTCAACACAGTTAATTGAGTTGTATCTTGTGAGTAACAACTATTTGAGAGATGCGAGAAATACACATAACAAGTGCAGATCAAGGTGAGATAGCACATACTCTCCAAGGAAGTAGCCAATTCACCCGTTAAGGATACACCCTAAAAATGTGTGTAGGATGGTAAACTTGGCCATTGTAGGTTACAACAAGCTCTAGCAAAGGGAGTGACCTTAAATAATGTGCTAAGGTGCAAATTAAGGGAGCACTCCTTCGATCTAGGTGATTCATCACTCATCCTAAATGTAAACCTATTACAATCTCAAAATAGAAAAGGCAGCTAAGGCTCTTTCTCCAATGACCCAAATATCTCTCCAAGAATAGGAAACAATGGTTAAGGGTGCAATAAATAAACTTAGGTTACTATAACTACCCCCCATAAATGCAACAACCACAAAATAAAAAATAAAACATTTACATTTGTTAGGAAATGAAGCAACCTAGGATTGTGTGCCAAGTGGAATCCCCTTTAAAACATACCTCTTGACCATGGCAAGGAGCTACACCCTACACAATGAGGCCCAACATATTTTAGGCCATAAAATGCTTCCCTAGAACAGATCCCTCCTTGTACAGAGTTCAAACAAATAAGATGAAGGTGAACACAAGGAATAATATGCTACTTGTTGGTTGTTTCTTTTTAAATCTACACTTAACTCTTTCTTAATTTGATGAGTATCACATTGGAGAAGGGGATATACTAACTAATGAAAATGACTTCCATTTTCTATTCTAGAATAGCAACAATATTATGCCAAATAGGCCTCAAAACCTTGCATCATATCACCAACTAAGACTGCCCATCATATAGCATAATAGCTCTAAAGGAAAATTTTCCTATCACGAATAAACCACACCATGAAGAAGTAGTTATGCATTATTTTATATTCACAGCAATATATATCATGTTTTGTTGTAAAATTTTATATATCATGTTTTTTGTAAAACGTGTTTCTTGATAGAAAGTCAGGGTCACTATCGTCATATTTTTCCCTGAGGCTTGAATTCCAACCATAAAATGTTTGTTCTTTGGAAATTCCAAAATCCACCATGGTTTCTCTCATAAGATGGTTTAACAATATATTGGCAGATTTAATGCTACGATGCACAAATGGTGGTACAACCCCATAAAATAGTAAAATACTCAACCTCAGCTGATAAACTGCTACAGGCTAGCCAAAAAAACTTGCCTTTGGACCCATTTCAAGAGTCATTTAGACCTATAGATACAATTAGCTGGCATGATAGGAACAAGTTTCAGAGTGCATGCTTGGATGCTCCAACAAACATACTACGTCAAGCCCTATAGAAATCCATTTTAGCATGTTCATATTCCATATGTGATGCCATTAAAAGCCTCTGAAAAATCTCATCCTAGTCTCCACCTCCAAGTTTCATATCCTAATCATTGCACTGCTGGAATGAATGCCCCAAAATGAAAATGAATTTTTAGGAGTAACAAGAGGGTTCACTTAACACTTACCTTGGTCCCCAACACCATTTGACACTACACCATGTCCCTATCCTTGTTCCCTGCCCCATGAGATACTGGTTTGACAAAGGGGGAAAACTCCATAGACATCTCCATTTTTCTATTTTTCATGATCAGTCCATTCCTCACAGCTTGAAGGCCTCCACCACCCACTAAGTGTTATTTTTCCTATATAGGGTGCTCTCACGAGTCATTACTTGTTCTTGCATACTACCACCCTCTATGATATTTGTGGACAACCTCTAGTGTGCAACGCTTCACTTCCTTTTTATTTTTATATATTTTCTAGTTCCTCCTTGGGAGGGCCATCAATATCATGAGCACTAATAGCACTGCTGATGGGGAAGCCTCTTAGGATGAGTTCCTCAAGTGTGGTATTCATCCCCTTGACTCCCACATTGTTGATTTTTTTAGTCACATTGTTTGTTTAGGTTTCTCTTTGTGATGGCCCCACCATATCATCTTGTGGTAGGGTGGTAGGCTAAAGCAAGTTGGTGGCTGGTAGAAGATAGATTAGGTTAATTTAAGGAAAATTCATGGCTGTAGAGTGAGTAGACAGACTGGGAAGCTTGAATTACCATTACCCACTTGTCTTATTTGACTGTTGATTGTAAATGATTAAATGAACCAAGGTATACTGGTTTAAGGTATCCCTAGAGAGAATCTGCAGTTCAGACTCTTCATGCCTACACTCAAACACTGGAGGTATTTTTGAAAGATAGCATAGCAGAGAAATGATATCTTGACCTTGTGTTTTCTCTGGCCAACAGGAAGAGGGTTGTGGCTGATTGGATGTTAGTGAACACATTCATGTTAAATGATAAGAGTTTGGTCTTGTCTGTGTATGGCTTATATCTGTGTTCATATTTTTATCAATCAGACACTGTCAATATTTTGACAATGTTTATTATTGAGTATACTATAAATACTGTAGCCTTCTTCACTTGCATACATATTGTTTAAATCAATTCTAAATACATTATATATTTTAATAAAATTTCCATATTAAGTACAATAGATTCCTTAAAATTGAGTAAACGTGGAGACCCAAATTAAACCAGCTAAACATTTCCTATATATGATTTGGTATTTTTCCTCTACATGTCTTGGAATATGGTGTTTTCATGCTTCATTCTATCTTCATTGTTTGTTTGATAAAGCTTTGTTGTCCAGATGTAATGAGTTTTTTATTCCTTTCTTTTCTTTTCTTTCCATTTTTATTTAAAAATATCTTTATTCTGATTAGCTGTGATGCTAACTACCATATGGAGTGGTCTCAACTACAATTATAGGGTCATCTGGTGACTTCTAGGGCTGGACATGTTGGCATAACAATAGGTGAAAATTGGTATATTGTAGGTGGCAGAGATAATAAGAATGGTAGGTTCAAGCCACATCTGAAACATTCACTTGTTGATTACTACTAGTGCATCTATTTTATTTACATATATTTTTTCAAGTATTCTGAATTCAATATTTTCAAGTTTTTTATAATCTTCCTTGATTTTAGTTAGTGAATAATGTTATTCCTCTTAGGTTCATATCAAAATAGATTCCCGAGACTCAAAATGCTGATGCTTAACAGGTATGTCTCAGACACTGGTTTTAAATATGTCTAAGATTGTTTGTTCAGTGGTAACAACTGTGGAAGGAAGGGTACCAGTTGCTAGTGAGGTGATCTCAACTTAAATTCTATGGAATTCTCATCTCGATTATTTTTTTAGCTAGGTGTAACATTAATCCTAAATCATTAAAGATAAAGATATTTTCAAGGTTACTGCACATCATGAAATTCCAACAAATATGTATTATAATCAATATCTGATTCATATGTGAGAACTTTGAAATTTGACATTTCTTTGAAAGCTATAAAGGAGTTTTAATGCCATTTATATGACATCATAACTGCTTCACGTGTGACCATAAAGTTTGTAGACAGTTGTTATAAAATATGTGTCTGTTGGTAACTTGCACATGTTATTTTTATTACTCCTATTCCACATGTATTTACCAACAAAACCCTGATTTTTTATTTTTTTTATCCTAAGACATACATATCCCTACAATTCCTGTTTTTATCTCTGTCTAAATTGTAACAGATTACTTTACATACATATCCCTACAATTCCTATGTTTATCTCTATCTAAATTGTAACAGATTACTTTCCTTCTCTTTGTAGCAGACATAATTTTATCTTGTAGATTGCCATAGGTTTCATACTACTTGTATTTCATTTGATTCTACTAATATATTAAGTGTAAGTATCCCTTATTCACCATGTCTATATTTGTTATTTTTTTCCCAAAGAAAACTTCACAGTGAAATTCAAGGGATTCTTCCCCACATTTGAGGATGACATCCCTAGTAAACTTATTGGTATACAAACTAATTAAGTGCCTATAAACCTTACTGATAGGTGGTTGAGAGAATCCTTTGGGCTATATATGTGTGTGTGTGTGTGTGAAAGAAAATGCATCTTATATTCCAATATTACACAAAAGGGGAATACATAACACAGTTACCGATGAAACATGAACTATTACCTCAAAACGAGAATTCTAGCGCAAAAAGACTCAAAAAACATGAAAATACACCCCAAAAATAAAAAGTGTGTATTCTAGAATGAATTTGGTTTTTTCTGAAGGTCAAATTTCAACATTTTATAAAATTATGCTAAAAACGAAATTGTTTCATGAAAAAAGGATTGAAAAACACCCTGAAAACAAAACGAGTTGATGCTGGAATAACAAAAAAAAACATTGTGTCACACTTTTGACACATTGTAACAATGGAATTAAAGACAACATATTAGGACATTGAAAAATCATAAAATTCTAAATTTCTTGATAGATGATATTAAATATAAACACAATCATGTCTGAAGGGCTTACCATTTTGAACAATTTTTATCCATGTTGTTAAACATAAAATATCTTGACTCTAAAAAACCCTAAAATTGTAATTATTTTCAACCATAACATTAACGAGAAAATTTTTTAGTGCATAAAAACCTTAATGAAAAGCTGTAAATATATGGTTTTTAAATCTTAAGTTTTCAAGATACTTGAACCATGAAATTATGGATAAATTATATGACTTAAACAATTTTTAAAAATGAACAAGTAAATGGAAAATTTATTATTCCAACATAAATTTTAATTTTAAAGGAGAAAAATATATCTCTTTTCAAATCTTAGCATAAGACAAATTTAAATCTAATTGCAACCAAAACCTAAAAATCAAGCATCAAAACAAAGTTTCCCCTCTCAATGAGGCATCTAATTTTTAAAAAATTTAAAAGTATCTTATATCAAATGGTTACAATACATAATGTCATGGTAATATCACTGCATAATCTAAAAATTCAACATTAATTTCTATTTTCTTTTTTACTTTTAATCAAAATATCAACATTGGTACATTGAATATAGCATAAATTATTTTTTTAATTCATTGTTGCGCTGTGGATATTCTAAAGAAATGAATTCTTCATAACTAAAACATATAATCCAACAAACATAGAAATGACTCATAAATTCATGAAAAATCAAATTGAAGTCAAAATTTTGAGTTAAAGTTACCATGCAAACATCAATTACATAAAAGTGTCTTAGACAATTATTTAAAATCAACCATAGGTTCTTGCACACCATCAGAACCTACATCTTCAGATTAATGACTCGATGCAGATGAAGATGATCCATATTCTTCTCTTTCATCAACTAGTGCTTCATCTGAGTCAACATGCATGCCCACCATTTCAAAGTTCAAATTTCTTGTAGATCTACGACTACTTTCTGCAGAGTCTCATCTTAACAGTAATTGTTCTAGTAGCAATTTCTTCAAAATATTTATGGTCTTCAGCCGAAGAGTTCCTCTCTTTTTCAAATTTAAGTCATACACAAGTATGTCATCATCTTGCAATTTTAAGACATCTGTGTGGCGATGATTTATATTTGTGCCCTTTCTTTTTCTCTTTCTGCCAATTTTTTTTTAAACTACCATCTCTAGCTTGTACACACCATTCCAAGGGTGGGTACTTGTGGCATACCAATGTACATCAACAACTGTAATATCTTCATTTTCATTAATGACCTTTATAAACTTCGCAATCCATAATGGATAGCCAAGTGGATCTTCATCTGCTAACATTGCTATCATGCAATCCTCCTTAACATCCTACACAGAACCCATGTAAAGGTCTTTCGTGGCTTCACGTTATGCACGTGATCTTCTAGAACCAATATAGATTTCTCTTTCCTCTACCTGTGGAGAATTAATAATAGCTTGAGACTGTTGTTGTTCAACAATGTGTGTTTCCTAATGTTCATTCGACATATTTTGTGGCAAAAAAAAAGGAGTCTTCAAAAGCATATCCATATTTATTGATCTTGAAATCATATCACTTTGATTACTGAAAAAAGACTCCCACCAAACTGAATCAACAACATTGAAGTACTCATATGCATCTCTAATACATATTTTAATTTCCTCTAGACATTCAGAATAATTTATGTCTCTCTTATGCCTTCGTGCGTTATGGAGTTCAACAATTGACTGTAATAACAATATCTTTGATGAAAATATTAGACGCTCTGGAATGAACTTCAAAAATGCTAAATCTGATGATGGCCCCCATTATGCAACAGTTGAATACTTCTTGCCCCAATAAGTGTTATCCCATTAATTTTTTTGATACGAAATTGATGCTGGAAGCTAATGTCGTTAAGTTGTTCACTGCATTTCTCCTCACCATGCGATCCAAAAATAAACCTTCGCATGTCAATAGTTTCTTCCAACACATGAAAAACAGGCTCTAGAATGTACGATTTCTTAATACATTCAATTAATGATGGCAGGCTCCCAAAACCTTTCCTCCTCAATGTTACTGAAAAACGACTGAACATTTGATTAATATGATCATGAGTGTGCCCAACAAGAAGGAAACCAACCTTTATCTTTTTAAAAATTCCCAATTCCACGAGCATGTTTAGATACCCAAAAAGAACTTGATTTTTGTTTTCACGACTTGTGTTGTCTAATTGTAAATACAAAACTTTAGGAAGAATACCAGACCAATGAGTAACCACATCATGGATTATAGTTATGGTCAGATTTGCATCATTGTGAATATCTGGAGTTGCGAAGAAAAATCTTGGAAACGTCTTCTCATTAAATACCATACAACCAACTAAGTGAAACTGAATGAAATTTCCTCCTGTAATATTTTTGGCGTGCAGACAAAATGTGGAAGAAGTGTTTTCTTTTGGTCCATACCATCAATTATCAAACCTAGATATTTATTTGGATGATCATAACACTTCTTTCGATGTTTATAAAACTTTTGTCTTTCACTTGTTTGCTGATTGCAATGCTCTTGAAGTTCTTTGACAATGGAATTCGCACATAAAATAAAACAAACATATGAATAAATATATTTTCATAATTGATAACTATCCAATTTTAAAAAACAATGTTTTGAACGCATACCTCTTTCTACCCCTTGACATTTATCTCTTTTTCCTTCTATTCTATCCATTTAAAGACGATTTTGGGAAAAATATGTTTTTTCTATAGTTTTTGTGTTCAAAAAATATTTTTTTTAAAGCTTTTAGGTTCGAAAACCATAATTTTTTAATATTTTTTAGTGAAGAAAATGGAAAAAAAACTCTAATTATTAGGGTATTAGGGCAAAAATTTAGAATTTTTTTCCTTTTTAGAGTTTTTAGGACAAAAATTTAGAATTTTAAATCATGAAAACTTATTTTTAGAAATATGATTAGATATTTTATTTACTTTTATTTAAAGGAGAATAGAGTTTTAGTTTATATATATATATATATATATATATATATATATATATATATATATATATATATATATATATATATATATATATATATATATATATATATATATTGGTGGTTTAATTATTTAAATTGTTTTTTTTTTGTTTTTTATTCGACAATTTTTTTTTGTTTTTTATTTTATTTTTATTTTTTAAAATTTTAAATCTTATTTTTAATTGTAATTTGTTTTGTTTATATTTGAAAACATCTCTTTTATTTTATTTTTAATTTTAAATTCTATAGTATTATGTTTTATATTAACCAATTTTTTTTTTTTATTATAAATGTTTTAGTTTTAAAAAATAAAAATAAAAATTAACATTCTCATATTTTCATATATTTGTTTGTTTATATTTTAAAATATATTTTATTGTTTGTTTATATTTTAAATTATAATTGTTTTAGTTTTAAGAAAATAAAAATAAAAATAAAAATCTTTTTATATTTTAAAACATATTTTTAATATATATACATATACATATACATATACATATACATATACATATACATATATATATATATATATATATATATATATATATATATATATATATATTACATAATAATTGTTTTAATTTAAAAAAAATTAAAATTAATTAATATTGTTATTTTTATTTTTTTTAAACATATTTTTTAATTTTTTTTATATTTTAAAATTTTAATTGAATAGTTTGTTAGTTTGTTTTTGTTTTTTTTTTAAACAATACATTTTTTTTTATTATAATAGTTTTTATTTAAAACAAAATTTAAAAAATATATATTTTTTATATAGTTTGTGTTTGAAAACTAAAAAATTAAAAAATAATTAATTTATCGCCCGCTAGGGACTGGAGGCGGGCTGGGCAACCCTCGATGACGTTTCTCGGCTTGCCTCTAGCCCCTGGCTGGGAAGAGGGAGATTCCTCCAGCCCCCGGCTGGGCGGAGGGCGATTCTCAGAATCGCCTTCTGCCCAGTCGGGGGCTAGAGGCAAGCTGGGCAGCCCTTGACGACATCGCCCAACTAGGTAGAGGGTGATTCTCAGAATCTCCCTCCGCCCATCTGGGGGCCAGAGGTAGGTCGGGCGGCACTGTCGAGGGCTGCCCAGCCTTCCTCTAGCCCCCGACCCCTGACTAGGTGGAGGGCGATTCTCAGAATCACCCTATGCCCAGCCGGGGGCCGGAAGGCCATTCTCGTAATCGCTCTCCGCCCAGCTATGGGCCAGAGGTAGGCTGGGTAGCCCTCGATGGTGCTGCCTGGCTTGCCTCTGGACCTGGTTGGGCAGAGGGCGATTCTCAGAATCACCCTCCACCCAGTCGGGGGTTGGACGGTGATTCTCGGAATCACCCTCCGCCCAGTTGGAGGGCGATTCTTGGAATCACCCTCTGCCCAACTAGGGGCCGGAGGGAGGTTCGAAAACCCTCGACGGCGTCGCCTAGCCTACCTTCGGCCCCCGGCTGGGCAGAGGTAGGTCGGGCAGCACTGTCGAGGGCTGCCTAGCGTGCCTCCGACCCCCCGTTGGGCAGAGGATGATTCTTGGAATTTCCCTCCACCTAGCCAAGGGTTGGAGGTAGGCTCAACAGCCCTCGACAATGTGGCCTAGCCAGCCTCCGACCCCTGGCTGGGTGGAGGGCGATTCTCAGAATCACCCTCCGCCTAGTTGAGGGCTGGAGGTCGGCCGGGCGGTGCCATTGAGGGCTACCCAGCCTGCCTTCGGCCCCCGGCTGGGCGAAGGGCAATTTCAAGAATTTTCCTTCGCCCAGCCGAGGGTCGGAGGCAGGCTGGACAACCCTTAACGGCGCCGCTTGGCCTTCCTCTGGCCCTGGGCGAGTGCGAAAACATTTTTTGTTTTTATTTTTTAATTTAAATATATAATCAAATTTATAAATTTTTTTATTTTAATTTTTTATTATTTTGTTTTATTTAAAATTTTTAAAATATATATAATGTTTTATAATAAAGTTTTTTTTTTTTTAATATATAATTTTAATATTGTTATAATATAAAGTTTTAAAGTTGAATGTTGGACAAAAGAGGATAGAAATAAGTGTATTCTTATGAATTGAGTATATGGGAAGAGTCATAGTCAAGTATTGGTTCATGATGCAGTTGTAAGAAAACTAACGTATGAGGATAAAGATGAAAAAGGAGATATAGTTAACATTTATCAAAAACCGCAAGCATTGATTAACTATATTATAGATCTATGTTGAAATGAAGGAGATTGGGTTTTGGATTTATTCTCAAGCTCAGGTAAGTTTTATTATGCAAATTTAAATTTAAATATTTTATTTTTTACTTTTTATTTCTTTATACAAATTTTCTTACTTATTTATTTTGTGTTTGATGATTAGGTACAACACTAGCATGTTGCCTACCAAAAGGAAGAAATTTCATTGCCATTGAGAAAGACCCAGTGCAATGAAAATTTATTCAACAAAGAATTAACATTCTTGAATTCCTTCCAAATGCGAAGCAAGAAGTTGGTTTGAGGAAACGAGATTTTAATGAATCACGTGTGACAAAAAAAAACAAAGGAACCTCAACCACCATTATATGGAATGATTGGAAATAGACACTTTGGAAGATTTGCAAACATGAAAGATCCATTAGAAGATTACAATGACTAAAATGAAGCAGAAAATGTTGCGGAAGAAGCCATCAATGATGTTCTAGATGATGTTGAACATGTATTAGTTGATATTGTTGATGATATTTAAGTTATGCTTGCAAACAAAGCTCATTTTTGAGATCTAATAATTGTTTTTACTTGTAATGTTTAGACTTTGATATTTTATGAGAAGAATCCTTATTTTTTGCAAAAAACAAGTGATTACTATTATTTTTTGACATAAAATTCAATAAAAATGCTATTTTCTTAGGTTTTTTTGTTAAGATTTTCCCAAAAAATTAGCTTATTTAACATGTTTTTTTAAGAAAAAGTCTCTAAAAGTGTATTTTTTGCATTCTATTTATATTGAAAAATTGTATTATTTTGTCATATCGTTCAAAATATTGGTTTTTTAGTGACAATTATTTGATGTGGATTGAAAAATTAATTAGCAATACATAAACTTGTAGAAATATCAACTTTATAATATTGACCCTTTTTTCATTTTTTATCTATGTGAGAAAGTGAAGAGATATCATTAAAAAAATTTATTTAAAAAAAAAAAATCTTTTTAAAACACAATTACATAAATGCACTTAAAAATAAACATCTCACGGAAGAAGGAGACATTATAAAATGTATAGTGTCAAAATCAATCCTCAAAAAAAATTTTGGTGATGATATGCCACCACTATTCAAATCAACATAAAAAGCATCACAGAAAAAAAAATAAAAAAAATAAAAAAATAAATTAAAGTGCCAAAAACATGGTAAAAAAAAGAATGATTCTGCATCACCACTTTTCAAAATTGAGTGTTTTTCTTGCTACTTAAAAAAGTAGGTACCAGTGCAGTTACGTATTTCATTCGTAACAGTGTTACATGATACAATGTTAACTAATACTCTAAGTAGCAAGCGTCCTCTCATCTTCACACAGTCTGGAGTGAAAAAGAGAGATTTAAAATTGAGAACTATCTACTATTTCTTGCACAAAGAGATCTTAATGTTGATTTTTGTAGCTCGGACAGGTACTTCTGCATAGGCCTTGTGTCTAGGTGTGTAGAAGTTGCCCACAAACTCCTTAGAACACTTAATCAAGTGTGAGCAAGTTTCTAATGTAGCTTAGCCTAAGTCTAATTTAGAAAAAAACACATTAATATGTTGGCTTATTGAGATAAAAGAAACTGAGGAAAAGTAAAGTAATTTACTTTAGTGATTTTTTTAAAATATTAGTCGTTGATCTCAAGGGGAGCGAGATCTAATTTCAATGATAAATGATTTTGAGATAAGGGTTAGGGGTAGAGATTTAGCTCAATGTAAAGTTATAAAAGAAAGACTAGGGAGAGGGAGAAGATACACCATATAACGACACTAGCCTTAGGAGGAGGACTGTGATACTCTAGAGTGCCAAGTTTGAGGGAGTGCATAGAGGCTGGAAATCTAGATCTATAGAGAAGATCAATCACTGATCTAGGGCAGATCTACTAGATCACATCCAAGCTTATTTTGTATAATGTATTTTCTTAGTTGGGCGATTATCCTCGAATGAGAGGCCAAATAGATTCTAATTAATTGTTAATGATGAAATGATTTGATTGGGAAAATTAATTTGTGTCATTGTGATTGAGATTCAAATATTTTCTTCTGTTGAAGTTTATTGTATTATGAAACTAGATGTTCATTTAAATCAATTGATAAATACTTCTATTAGGAATTTAAGTTCTAGGTCCTAGGTTTGTAGGAAATCTAACACGATATCAGAGAAAAAAATTTGAAGTAAGTTGATCTCAGAATCACACAAGATAGGTCTTGTACATGAACACAAGGCCAAGTTTCATTGTGATTGTGCAAAATAATTTTTTCTAGGACCAAAGTAAATCAGTCGTATAGTGCCTTGAAGCAATTGTTAATTTTTTTGGGTCATATAGATCAATTTGTATGTTGTATAGGGGTTGAATAAATTATCCACACGTGCCATGAAAGTCATGGAAAAAATAGAGTGGTTGAAATAAGGGTCAACCACTGCTACCAATAGAAAAAGACAACTTCGTGAAGAAGGGGTGACCGACGCAGTCCGGTTGGTAGAAAAGGATCTACCAACATCACCTCAAAGAAGCACATAGTTTCGAGTGTGGTTTTCCAGGAGAGGTGGGAAGGTGTGGTCGACAGTCATTGGTGGAAGAAATATGGCTTGCAAGCAAGCCACACTCGACAAAAACAAAACCATAAGAAGAATAAGGTGGTAACTCACTAAGAAGGAAGCAACATGGGCTAGACTAGTTGACACCACTCAACTGTTGAGAAATTGCGAGGGAATGGCACACAAATGACCGATAGAAGGGTAGGTGTCAGCATAGTTAGTTTGTGGATGGAGGACTGCTATTAGAGCCAACTAGACCCGTGTCATTGCATGTATAGTAGCCACCACACATGTGGTCGAGTAGCCTAGTTGAAGCCGCAGTGACAGGCCTTCAGGCACAATCTGATCGAGAATTGGAGCAACTGCAGTTGACAAGCAAGGAAGCACATAGATCATAGTCATAGGTAAGAAGGTGGGTTGTCGGGTCGGGTGTAGGAGTGAGTGTCAAACTTCCTGCGCCTACATCCAAAATAGTCTTGCCTTCAAAATGGTACACGTTTCAAATATAGTTGTTTAATAAGCATACATCCTCACGTATCACATTTGGGAAAAGAGTTGTAGGGAATCACCATAATTCCCTCACTGCCCATGTCTTTCATTGTACCAAATCACTAACATTCGTGCATAAAATTTACTAAATAACATATATTTTCTCTCTTCAACATCTCATAATTGAATGAATAATTGCCTCAAGATGTTGCTTATCAACGAAATTTGCCTCATGAGAAGGTGTCTCATTCAAAGGAGCAATTTTCTCATCAACAAACCATTTTGAGGGAATTTATAAAGAGGATGATAGAATAAATTTAAGAGAGATAGTTAAAGATGACTTCATATTTCCCCAGTTTTGTAGGTTAGGTGGGTAATGAAGTATTGATGGATCAAACCCTACGGCTAATAGGAAAATACAACTACATGAAGAAGGGATGGTCGACGTAGTTCGGTTGGTAGAAAATGATCTACCAATATCTACTCGAAGAAGCACGTAGTTTCGAGTGTATCTTTCCAGGAGAGGTGGGAAGGTATGGTCGATAGTCATTGGTGGAAGACTTATGGCCTGCGGGCAAGCCCACATTGGACCAAAAAAAACCACAAGAAGCATAAGGTGGCAACTCACTAAGAAGGAAGAAACATAGGCTAGACTAGTTGACACCACTCAGCCATTGAGAAATGGCGAGGGGAAAGGCACACAAATGAATGATGGAAGGGAAACTATCAGCACAGTTAGTTTGTGGTTGGAGGAGTGCTATCAGAGCCAACTAGACCTATGTCACTACAGGTTTAATAGCCATGAACCATGTGGTGCAGTATCTTAGTTGAAGCCACAAAGACATGTTGTCAGGCACAATCTGACTGAGAATTGGAGAAACTGCAGTTGACAAGCAGGGAACTGCATAGATTGTAGTCATAGGTAAGAAGGTGGGCTATGAGGTCGAGTGCAGGAGCTTGTGTCAAACTTCCTACACCTACATCCAAAATATTCTTACCTTCAAAATGGTTCACATTCTGAAATATAGTTATTTAATAAGCATACATCCTCACACATCACATTTGGGAAAAGAGTTTTATTGAATCTCCACAATTCCCTTGTTTCACATGTCTTTCCTTGTACCAAATCACTAACATTCGTGCATAACCTTTACTAAATAACATATCTTTTCTCTCTTCAACATCTCATAATTATAATGAACAATTACCTCAAGATGTTGTTTATCAACAAACTTTGCCTCATGAGAAGAAGTCTCATCTCTAGGAGCAATTTTCTCATGAACAAACCATTTTGAGGGAATTTATAAAGAGGATGATAGAATAAATTTAAGAGATAGTTAAATATGACTTTGTATTTCCCCAATTTTGTTGGTGAGGTGGGTAATGAGGCACTGATGGATCAAGCCCTATTGCCAATAGGAAAATACAACTGCGCAAAGAAGGGGTCGTCGACACAATCTGGTTGGTAGAAAAGGATCTACCAACATCACCTCGAAGAACCACATAGTTTTGATTGTATTTTTCCAGGAGAGGTGGGAAGATATGGTTGACAGTTGTTGGTGGAAGAACTATGGCCTGCAGGAAAGCCTACACTCGAAAAAAACAAAACCACAAGAAGAATAAGGTGGAAACTCACTAAGAAGGAAGCAACATGTGTTATACTAGTCAAAACCACTCAACTGTTGATAAATCACGAGGGAAAAGGAACATAATTGACCGATAGAAGGGAAAATACCATCATAGTTAGTTTATGGATGGAGGAGTTATATTAGAGCCAACAAGACCTATGTTAGTGCAAGTTTAGTAGCCACCATGCATGTGGTCAAGTAGCCTAGTTGAAGCCACAGTGATGGCCTATCAGGCACAATTTGACCGAGAATTGGAGCAATTTCAGTTGACAAGTGGGGAAGCGCATAGATCGTAGTCATAAGTAAGCAAGTGGGTTGTCAAGCTAGATGCAGGAGCCTGCGTCAAACTTCTTGCACCTACATCCAAAATATTCTTGCCTTCAAAATGGTGCACGTTATCAAATATAGTTGTTTAATTAGCATATATCCTCACATATCACATTTGGGAAAATATTTGTAGGGAATCTCCACAATTCCCTCGCTACCCATGTCTTTCCTTGTACCAAATCACTAAAATTCTTGCATAACCTATACTAAATAGCATATCTTTTCTCTCTTCAACATCCCATAATTATAATGAACAATTGCCTCACAATGTTGTTTATCAACAAACTTTGCCTCATGATAAGGTGTCTCATCTCGAGGAGAAATTTTCTCATTAACAGACCATTTTTAGGGAATTTATAAAGAGGATAATAGAATAAATTTAAGAGAGATAGTTAAAGATGACTTCATATTTCCCCAATTTTGTAGGTGAAGTGGGTAATGAGGCACTGATGAATAAAATATCAAAGGAATGTTTACAAACAATTCTGCACTCTTTCCAAAAGGATGAGAACCCTTAGCCACCTAGCAGGACAATAGAATTCTTCCAGGGTTTCTATGACTTCCTTCAAACAGACCAACTAAGAATTGCTGACAAGGTAAAATACATAGGCAAGATTTGGGAGCTTTCAATTCAAAATTTTAGGTTTTAATCCCAAAAATTAGACAAGAATGAGATGATTTTAGACCCATATCATTATGTAATTACATCTACAAAATCATTGAAAAAATTATTGCATGTCGGGTAAAAATTCACTAAGCTGATTCCATGTCATTAGAACAATTTTTCATCCTTCATGGGAAACAAATCCATTACGGAATAGGAATAGTGCCCCAAGAAGGAATTTATAACATCAAACCCAAAAATTACAAGAAATGTTAGTGATTTTTTATTTCCAAGGTATATGATAGAGAAAATTGGCTTTTTTTAGAGCTACTCAATCCATATAGGGTTCAATGTGCAATTGGTTAACTAAGTAATGAATTTTATTTCCTCAATATCTTAGCAATTTTAATTAATGGCTCAACCTATTCTTCTATCATGCTTATAAGAGACCATGCGTAGGTATGACTAATGGCTCCTTTGCTATTATTGACTATAGAGTATGTGGTCTCAACAAAGTTATAGCACAGTAAAAAATAATTATAAGCATGACAATTATAAAAATAGGAATTGCCCTAAACTTGACATATTTAATCTTTGTTGATTATGTTTTACTTTTTGGTGATAGGACCAAGGCATATGCAATTACGCTGAAGGACCCTACCCTTGAAAAACCAGAATTCCTACCTTAAAAACTACCAACAACTGAGGAGCTACAAGAATCAACACCATCTTTGACTTGAACTTAAATGGTCTTATTATCTTAGGGTATTTCCCTAATCACAATGACTAGTGGATTCTCCTCATGGATTATTTCTCTCATTCTATATATTGGTAAAATCTACAAAATGTGTCCCTACATTTGAACCTTGGGAAAAAAACATATAATTGTTATCATTTAAATTATCCATATCTCTTGGAGCCCAAAAATCCATTTTCTTTGGATAAGCTTATCTATAACATCAAAAGCAACCCTATTATAAGTTGAAGGACCTTTATGTCATCTTGAGTCTTGACAAAGTATGATAGAATGAAATTGGTGAAAACCACATCCAGGTTTACCATGTTAGAACCTAGGTTCATTGAGATGGTGACCTTGGTTTGAAGACATCCACCATACAAAATAGGACCACCCATACTTATCGTTTCCATCTCTCTTTCATCATAAATACTAACATAATGAGAACCTATAACCCGTGGAGGCCCATGGTCGTCATTTCAATGTAATTTATTAGAATACATGCCGTGTCTACAAGTTTTTATATTTAATATCTGCATCCAATGTGGCCATTTCTTATTATGATATTTACCACATCCGAAAATGGCATCATTCACATAATTTTGAAGAAGTCTACAAATTAGGTCAACATAATTTTTTTCACATTTACAACTTCCCTCACATCTATTGGTTCCTTAAGCTCGAGAACTTTCATAACAAAAATAAGAAAAGTCAAACAACAAATGGTCCACTCTCTTTTCATTTTCTAATATTATAATGAAGTTTTATTAGAGGCACTGTTTGTTTTTTTGTTTTGGTTAGAAAAGAAATTTATCTTGGTTTTATGTGCCTTTCAATTTATCTATGTAACATGTTGATAAATGGGAAAGAATAATGTGTGAAATTTATCTTGTAGAAAATGATGCTGAATAAAAGGATACATAGTTTAACCAAGCTACAATTAGCTTTGGTAAAGACACAGGAACATATTTAAAAGCCGCCTAAGAATACACCATATACAAAGTTTGAACATAAGTAATATATGAATTTTTATTTTTCATATATGTTCTTTTTTCTACCCAAGATATCACAGCAAGAAAAATATTGATATTGTAGAAATTGATTGAGGACTTCATTGAGGTAGATTTTTCTGATGTCCTACCTGATTGATACCTTCTCATAAGTCAGGAAGGATTTAAATATGAATTAATATGTTCATGAAACAAATTAGATTCAAATTTTATAGATATAAAAGATAAACATAAATGTCAATGTCTTCATTTGATTGTTACTTGACTTTATTGTGGATATGTTACAGGAACTGTGATTGGAAAAAGGATGGGGAGACAATGCATAACACGTTTTGGATATGATTCATTTGACGTTAGAGATCCTTTAGGCACCTGTGCCATTGAATTTGGAAATGTTTCTAGTAGGAATTCCTATGGTTTTTAATGTTATAATTATTTCACCTCAAGGTTATTTTGGGCAAGAAAATGTTTTAGGAATGCCAGACATGACATTGGTGGACAGGTAAACAATTTTTTTATAATTGCAATTTCCATTCCATGATATCCTCTCTTTATTGTTTGATTGTATTTTGAACGTTTCTTTTGATTTTTTTTTGTTGTTTAACTATGAAATTGAAAATACTTGGTATCATGTCTATTTAAACAACAACCAAAGCTTGAAGATGAAATTAGTATTATGTGATATTTGTTGGAATCCTTATATGTATTTTGTGTTAAAATATTTTCATGAATATCAGAAAAGTTTACTTTCATGTTGTTATTTGAGCACATGTTGTTTATATAATTGACCAAGTTCATGTGTTAGAAAATGAAATGTTTTTTCAAATAAAACGATGAGGATTAAATATCACACCTCATATTATTTTTTTTCACAAGTTATCTATAGCTTGAGATTTTTAGCATATAACTTAGTTGACATGATTGTTCCTAAGATTTCCCTAAAGGTTGAATACTAAGTTATAAGGTGTTATTTTCTATCTATGGTGACATTTTATTTGCTTTTTTATACAGGTCATCTGGCCACATTATAGTGGCCACTATCGCCGAACTGAAGAAAATTTGTTCGAGTTTCTTACTTGTATGGGGAAAATGGCTTTGACATTCCTGATGTTGAGGTATATGTCGTATAAAATATTTATAGTCAAATTTACTCTATATTCTATTGTTCATTGTAATTCATGTCTTACACTTTTCATTCTCTTTTGTTTTCAAAAAATGAACTGAGTATTGATGGTAAGAAGCATAAATTAAAGAAAGATGGGAGCAATAATATTGGAGCGATAAACGAAAAAAAAGAGAGATAAGAGAACTGGTCTGGTGATACCCTTCGAGCCAATATTCTGCATAAGACACACATATAGATACTGATGGTCAAGTCTTCAAATTTGGTGAATTCACCTGCAATGCCTTGGCAACACAATGATAATGTTTTGAAGTGATGAAATATCATTTCATGTGTAAATTGTAGTCCACCCAATATTAAGTTAGAAACTCATTGTAATAATTTAACATTTCATATAATATAATTTATGTTGTTGAAATGATTTATAATTTCACTTATTTTTTACTATTGTAATTAACATATGCAACTTTTTGTTTTCATATTAGATGAACATGCACATTGTATGACATTTTTTAAACCATACAAATTCATTTATGTTGATTAATAATGAACACATAAAATCAATTTAAAACTACTAAATTAGTAGTTTGTATTGATTAATGATGAACACAAATAAAATAAATATACGACTAAATTATTCATTTATAATGATTACTAATGAAAGTAAATGAGATGAATATAAACTACTAAATCGGTCATTTATATAACGAATATGAAACTACCAAAAAAATATAAATGAATACTGCAAATGATAAATTTGTGATTACAAATAATGACTAAATTTTGCATATATATGGCTATTAATAGCTAATTTACAGTATCTTATAACACGACCAAAAATTTAGTCATATTTCTTTGGTCATTAATTAGTTTCAAACAATCACTAAAATTTGCATATATATGACTAGTAGTAGCTAATTTACAATATCTTATAACACAACCAACATTTTGGTCATATTTCTTTGGTCATTAATTGGTTTTTAGGGTGATTATATAGTAATATATTTTGTTGTATATTTGGTCATTAATTGTGACAATTAATGACCAAATCAATGATTAAATCAATGACCAAATCAATGATTAAATCAATGAAAAAATTAATGACCAAATCAGTGACTAAATTAATGACCAAATATACTACTAGACAACAAAATTGAAATAACCAATTAATGACTAAGTTAAAAATGACTAAAATTTGGTTGCGTTATAAGATACTGTAAATTAGCTATTATTGGTCACTTACCGAAAAATAGTCATTTATATGCAAATTTTAGTCATTTTTTTAGTAATTAATTAGATATTTTGTACTAGTGTCTATATGACACTGATGTGCGAGATGAAGGTCCTTGTACGATTGATACCCCCACATCCGAATCATTTCATCCATTATTCCCTGATTCATTTTTTGAGCCTTCCACGCCAGTAATTTCTTCAAGTCATTTGAAATTGTCTTGTATTGGTGTTGACAACAATCATGAGCACGCAGGTGGTGTTTCACAATCACATTAGAAAATTGATTATTATGTATGATCTTTCTCATCCACAATATTTAACTAGCCAAAGGAGTGATTGCATGTCTCGGCAACCTCAAGATCTCCATCTTGCTGATTCATCCCCATTGTTAACTCTAGAGGAGTTTAATATACTAGATCCCCAACCTAATCAAATTGATGTCTCCAATGATCGTTACTTATCTGAAAAAATATTCACTCATGCCTCTGAGAGCTGTCTGTTTCGGGGATTTAACACCCTAGAGGTTGGTTGGGATTCAACCTCCACAGAGCAGGGGCGTACTACTTAACAGAGACCCACACGATCATGCACATTCATAAAAACTAAATAGAGCAGAATGAGAGGTTTACCCGTTGGTCCTACGTTTGAAGTAGATCCACGTGGAGTTCAAACTCCCTGCAACCGTCCTTCCTCCTTAACCTGAAATACAAGAAGAAACCGGCACAAAGGACAAGTTGTACAGCATATTTCTACTCTATATGTTAGTGAGATTCATATAAAACATTAAATAAATCATAATGAATGCTTGTATAACAAATATTATTCATACATTAAAGCATACACTAACACGTTTATTTCGGGAACAACATGATACTTCTGTATTATAAATAGTACGTACAAAAGTAATCAAGTGGAGAGATCACCTGATCCTTCCAAGGCCTTCGCAGACCGTCGTCCGGATCCGTCCAGCCCTTGCCTCGCTAAGACTCCTTCCAAACGGGTGCATACGAGATAACATATAAAGGGATGTGTATCTCAAGGAAACAAGGGTTTCCTACAATGAACTGGGAAAGTGCAGGAGGCACGGGGAATCAGACTTGGATAGGGAATACCAACGGAGTATAATATCAATAATTCTCTCTCTCCCTTAGGCCATACACATGAGGGCTTTTTATAGTCCCTCCAAGTAGTTTCAGCAGTTGGAAACAGTTGGCCACGGGCTGGGGTGGTTGAACTACCTGAGTAACCATCAACCCAGCGCGAAATTAGGGATTTTTATATATTTTTAATCATTAAAATGGCATACGCGGAAAAGTCTAGATGTACTCGCGTATACACGCGGAAAAACACGGGCATAGTCGCGTATGGAGGATTTTCCACTGTTTTTAAGTGAATTTGTCCAAGTCTGTAGGAATGGGTGCCCATAAAGCCATGAAGCAATCATGAATCATGTCAAGGTGAGAAATGATGCTATAACACTGTCATTCGTACTTATCTGTTGACCATATGAAGCCAACGAAAGTCGATAATCCACTTTGTGATGATTCAGGGACCCATCAGGAAATCAAAGCCATTCAGCTTCTACTGATGGTTATCTCAGGTTCTCACGATCATGATGAGACCCCTGAAACAAGTCGAACTAGGGTTTCTCAAAGTAGGGTTTCTAAAATGACAGTTCCCATGTATCACACTCCTCTCAACAGAACTACACCAGATGTTAGCTCATCTGGGCAAGCCTTCCATTCAAGTGATGTTTCTATGAGCACATATTTTTATCCCCTAACAGCTAGTATGCAACAACTGATATACCCTAATTTATTCACTTGAAGGAAAACACCGGCCATTGTCTCTAATATTTTTGGTTGTTGCCCAGCTAGTACCAATTTCATTCAGGCACGAGCATGTGATTTCTTGCAAACCTTTCTATTGCCTGAAAATTTTCCGGTAAATTCATCCCATCCTAAGAAATCTAAGGAATTTGATACATTGGGTTGTCAATCTGTCAGTTTGCAAACATCTAGCTGAATTGATAATAAGCCCACTGATGGTTGTCCAATCACCACAAATAAATATCACATCCATTCGCCAGTTGATCTCACGAATCCATTGATGTTTGGAATCCCCCCGCTTGAAGGTACAGAGTTTGTTCAGGATGGTGAGGCATTTCAGCCTCTGCTAAAGGTTACTTCAGATCCTCACATCCTCAATGAAACCCAGGGACAACTTCAAACAAGGGTTTTCAAAATTAGGGTTTCTGCGCTTGGATTCACAAGCATCTCAAATTCGCTTGGTGGATGCCTATTTTTTCCATTCCATCAAATTGATCATCCTCGACATCATGATGAGATTCCTGACTGGTTTGAGGAATCCTATCCGATGAATATACTTGCAAATAGGCAATTTCTTACCCCGCTTTCGTTGGACCTAGGTCATGTGTGGATGGATGTGTGTCATTTATAGATGATTTTAGGTTTCAAATACATATTTTTGTGTATCAGGATGAAAGTGAAATTCAGCTCAAACAATCCATTCTGGAATGTTCTCTGGTAAGTAGCCATGACCTTCTTGTTTTTGTACATGCTTTTCAGGTAAGTCTTGTTGTCGGTGCACAATCTTGGATGCTAGTTCTGATATCGAACATTGTTGTTCTTGTAGGGTGAGAACTAATGTGGTGGCTGCATTGGAATTATGATTTCACATAACTAGACCACCTCTCCGGTTAAATTAGGATTTTAGGTCTAGGCTAGCTAGGATCTATTAATAAAATTTTGTTAGTTCAAGTTGTCAATTAGGTTTACTTGTGAAAGTTTTGCTTTATGGTTTAAAATTATGTTCACTATATTTTCTTATGGTCAATAGCTTTATGAATTATAATTTCCCATTTATTTTACACTCATTTCTCTTTTAATTTTCTTATTGTTGCATAATATTCAGATAATCACTGCATGTGCTTTGCCTTATTTCTTCCCCACTACAACTAGTTGATCTTTCTCTCATATGGCATTGCATTGCATCATAAGTCTCGTCTGTTGCATCGCATTGTATGCTTTCTTCCTCACATTAGTTGCACTGGTTGTTGACATAGATTTGAAATTTTCCATACATTGCATACCCTCGGTGGCCTCCTTACTCCTCCTTGTACATGTTGAAGTTGGATGGATTTCCTTCACCTATTTTCACGCATCAAAATCCTTATGATCTTTCTTACTTGTTTTTCCCTGATTGCTGAAACCCTAACTCCATTGTTTACGTAAGGTTGTGGTGGTTACATCAAGAGGAAGCTTCTCTCAGAACAAGTCATCAAAGTCACATTCTCAACATAATGCCTATGAGTTTAAATTCATTAGCCAAAGAAATACGAGTCAATTGCTTGTGGGGAACCCTAGCGAGTTTGAATGGCCTATACCTGTAACCTAATCATTGTACCCAACATAGTCTCGAACATCTTAATGATCTATTTTTCACGTTTTTCATGTGGGTGGTAGATGGGATGTGAATGCTTGGCATGAGGGAAAACCCAAATTAGAATATCTTTCAATTTTTGTCAAACAAGAAACAACCTCTCTTGACCATAAAATAAGTCAGCATCCCTCATTCGCCCATGCAAAATAAGTGCCACGAGCACATGAAAATAAGTGATACAAGCACATGAAACAAGTAAGGGTAAAGGATTGAGAAAGCATTCCTGCACAGAGAGGCAACACAAAGACTCCGCCGGGGTACTAACCAAGCTTGCTGGCAGCAGAGCAACGTTTGTGATTTCTTGTGTGACTCCGTTGGGGTACTCTCCAAGCTTGCTTGTAGTGGAGAAACACCATAAAATTATTTTAAAATTCTGAATATAATAAGCCCGCTGCCTTTCTCTCTACATCATCATTAAACTACTGGTATCTGTGAACCCCCGCTTTGATGTTTTCTAATTAACAAGACCTAGCTGAGGCACAAGGATTGGGCATATATTTAAAGGTCAAAGTAATACAAACAGTACCCACAGAACCTATTCAATATTCTATTTTATTACTATCCACACTCAGATTATTATTGGGGCTTTGACACAGATGCTGGATTCTACCATTGGTTCACCATTTGTTGTAGTCGCTACAACACCACCCAAAATTTTAGGTGTATTCAAAATTTCAGGTCCCCCTCTGCTCGCTCAACCCATTAAGTTTTTGACTTGGCCTTTAGTTAGTGATATCCCCAAGCTCCTCAGAATAAGATCAAAGGCACCTAGTCACTTGCAGAGGACTGATATGCAAGAAAAAGCATCTTTCTATGAAAACTGAAGATCACCGAAAGAGGAATGCAGAAGGGATAAAACTCAAGGTCGTAGGTCACAGATGACCCAAGGTCGTAGGTCGCAGATGACCCAAGGTCACATGTCGTAGATTAGTCTAGGTCGTTGGTCACAAAAGTAACAAATTCACAAGGTCGCAAAGTCGCAAAGTCACATAGGTCGCAAAGTCGCATAGGTCACAAGGTCACATAGGTCGCAAGGTCGCAAAGTCGCAAAGTTGCATAGGTTGCAAGGTCGCAAAGTCGCATGGTCACAAAGTCGAAAAGCTGCGTAGGTCACAAAGTCACAAAGTCACAAGGTCGCACAATCACATAGTTCGCAAAGTTGCATAGGTTGCGAGGTCGCAAGGTCGCAAATTCGCAAAGTTGCATAGGTCGCAAGGTCACAAAGTCACATGGTCGCAAAGTTACAGAGCTGCATAGGTCGCAAAGTCACAAAGTCGCATAGGTCACAAGGTCACAAAGTCGCGTAGGTCTCAAGGTCGCATAGGTCGTAAGGTCGCAAATTTGCATGGTCAGAAAGTCGCAAAGCTACATAGGTCGCAAAGTCGCAAAGTCACAAGGTCACAAAGTCACATAGTTCACAAAGTTTCATAGGTCACGAGGTTACAAGGTTGTAAGGTCACAAAGTTGCAAAGTTGCATAGGTCGCAAGGCTGCAAAGTCATATGGTCGCAAAGTTGCAAAGCTACATAGGTTTCAAAGTCGCAAAGTCGCATAGGTCACAAAGTCACAAAGTTCACAAAGTTGCAAGGTCACAAGGTCTCAAAGTCACATAAGTCGCAAGGTCACAAAGTCGCATAGGTCATGAGGTCACAAAGTCACATAAGTCACAAGGTCGCAAAGTTGCATAGGTCACGAGGTCGCAAGGTCGCAAGGTCACAAAGTCACATAGGTTGCAAGGTCGCAAAGTCGCAAGCCTGAGGCATGAAGGTAAAGTGCGACCTACCAGGAGATGTGACTATGCAACTTCCAGTACTTTTTATCTTCACCCAGGTCACCAGGTCACATTCCTGAAACACAGGAAGAAACATTGAGCTGTGACCTTGCGACTACCACAAGTCAAAACCTCCTTTCAAGTCGCATCCTCTCGAAGCCCCTCTGAAGTTGCACATCATGGTATTGTCCCGGTGCATAACAAAATGTAGAAGCTAGTGACTGGCATGGAAAAAGATGGGGTTTGCTCTGGGAGGAAGGTGGATCCTTCCAAAATTCAAGGGACTTCACTATGGACTCAATCGTACATCTATCACCGATCCATTCACAAAATACTGGTACTATGGATATGCATCGTGTTCTGCAAGGGCTGAGATCTGAAAAAGGAGAAGAAAAAGGGATGACCAAAGGTTGCAGGTCATAGTTGACCCAAGGTCACAGGTCGTATATGGTTGCAGGTCACAGTTGTGGATCACCCTAGGTTGCAGGTCGTAGATGACCCTAGGTCACAGGTCACAGATGACCCTAGGTCGTAGGTCACACATGGCCCAAGTCACAAGCCAGCCAAATAGTTGGGAAGACAAAGAGTCACTGGAAACTCAAAGGACATCTCAGCCTATATATACAACTTTGGGAAATGTCCAAAGGACTTTTAGCTCTGCAATTGAAGCCAGGACGAAAAAGGAATTGGTGCTTGAGAGCTAAAGGCACTCAACTCTTGGTATCAAGTAGAGAGAGAGGCAGAGAGGCTAGGGTTTTGGTATCATGCATTGAGATGAATAGCCCATGTTCCACTATTGGGTGTTGACGAGTTGTAAACATGTATTTGATGTTGCAACAAAATTAATAATATATTCTTTTTTCTAGAATTGATTCATGTGCTTGTTTGTGGTGATAGTACTAGCTGTCTAATATTTCACTATGTTGTATGGATGCTTTCATGCATGCAATTTATTATGAACTACTTTCAGCAGTTATGTGTACGTTTTCTATTGAATCAGTTTTTATTTGTCCCTTGCCATGTTAGTGATCTATTGTGAACTACTTTGCAGTTAAATTCTAGCGTGTTTTCTTCCATGTATGTCTAACTGATTTGTTTGGCTCACTGATCCCACTCACGGCATACCCCCCCTTTTTATTTTGCTGCTTAGACTTGCTTGTATCTTTGTTTGTGGTTCGTCAATCTTGGGCTAATTCTACTTCACTAATTGGTCATTTCACCTTTGCCTCCACTTCATCATCTTCTCATCCGACAATCAAGAGTGGAAACACTTATGGTGGTAGTCGGGCCCACATACCAAATGGGCTTCTATCCAGAATGGTGTGAGGTCTAATTGGGACCTTTCATTGGGGAGAACCCCTTGTTTTCGGCAGTACAATATCTCTCGTCAACATGATCATGGCAAGAATCAAGTTTCATTCATCGCTAGACTCGTTAAATTATTAAATAATGATACTTTATTTTCGTGAAGGGTTGAATTATAGATCAAGCATATGTTATCCTCCTCAACATTGTTAAAAAATAAAGAGGTATTGGTTGACAAATGACCAGGGAAAATTTCGGAAAGTGAGCAGAACTTTTTATGGTAGTAGGTCCCTCATGAACATGACACTTCACTCCATCACTATGACTGTTTGGGTTGGGTAATTATCTTGAAGGTTCATTCATACCTATGGTTCATCATACCTTAACTTTAGTTTTTGGTCAATGCTACCAAATCATCTCAGTATCGCCGATATGTTCAAGAGAAGTCATCCAGTGAATACTCATCCTTCTGCAATACTCATAAACCTTCATTCTCATGACCGTCATCCCTAAAAATTGCTATATCATGTCATACCTTTGTCTCTAAAATTAGTAACTCCTGTTTCGCAATAAGGTGGCTTCTTGTCAATGAAAAATCATTATCCAGGAGGTTCACCTAGAAACATTAGATTCTAGTACCATGAGGCATGTTACAACATCGACAAGATCCTCGCTTCTAGACTTTTGAATGAAAGATTTTATTTGGAATTCGACATCAAATCATCTATTCATGCCTTCCCAAATGTACTACAGTACCTTAAGGGCCATTGATATGAATGGTGGTTCTCTCGCGTTTGTTAACAGCTCACATCATTGGCTAGTAATCAAACGATATCTTACCATGTTCGACTACAAATCATATATTTGCATGGGTAGACCTATACCCCAGATCTAGTTTCATACATCTGGGATGTGATTTCACGATTGTTGTACACATCATCTGTACAGTGACCTTTCATACAAATCGTCATCCAAACATGAGCGTATATCTGTAGGCATGTCTGTATTGGGCAACATTCCAATGAAGACGACCTTTTGAATTATGTACATGTTATTAGAATGTTTATATGTTGAATATGGGAATGCCTATCCTCAAAAATTATGATCAAGAGGATATATCATGATATAATGTATTATAATATTGATGTAGGTTGCCACTCTATTTCATCTCCAGCGCATCACAGTGTAAAGCATCTCAATCAAAATATTGTTATTATTATTCTGACTTCATGATTTAGGGGGAAATTGTTATAGGTCAATTTGGGTGCCATTCCCAATGACCTGGTTAACTGGGCATCATCTCCAGGACCAATCAATAATGGTATATCATTCCCTGTCATTTCAGTTGCTACATGCCCTAAGACAAAGAACAAGAAAAATCATACATGACTTTCATCTGCAAAGGTTTCCAATATTTGAAGTTTATAATATATCATGGGAGAGCTCACCAACACTGCCTCTAACGGGACTAAGTGACTTGCATATGCAGGTAGCCCCATGCAAGGCTACTTTGCAAAGCACTTCCCGACACTCATAGGTGCGTTGGTCACATTTGGAGCGAAATTCTCATTGTTACAGAATCTCCACTTGGCCAGTGCCTTCTAGAAGAGTTCACATGTGTAAAACTTTGAATCCATGTGTCCATTTGACATCTACAATATTGGGAACATTCCTTGCCTATTATTATAAATTCATTGATTTTAAAACTACCTTCAACTCCTCTATAAATTGAGCATAGATCTTAGTGTTTAGGAAGGAAGAATTTGAGTAGAGAAATGTTGGTGCAATTTCAATTGAGGAGTTGATTTGAGTGACATATTGCTGGAGATATTTGCATTGTGATGAGGCTGGGATGTTGTTGGAGATGGTGACACTAAATAAATCACTAGGTTGTAACCTCCCCTTCTCTCCATTAATAAATATTGTTGCTTACTTCCCCACATATGTTTCTGTATAAGCTCACATTTTCCATATTATGAATTTTTATCTGATGTTTATGGTTTATGTTTCATTGATTTAACTAAATAACTTGAATAGACATTTGTATTATTGCTATATTTTTTCGTTTAGTGTTCATCTTTGTAGGAAATATTTTCGGACATCTAGCTTGGATTTGAAGCTACAACAAGAGCGACAAAAGGAGAATAGGAAGCGCTTGGACTCTAAGTAAGTTCTTTGATCTGTTCTATGTGTCTATTTACAGTTAGGAAAAGTAGTTGCAAAGTCTTTAACCTGTTTTTCTAGATAAGCACGTTTCTAGGGAAGATGTTTTATCTGTAATCCATAATTCCATATAACATCTTGAATGTTCGTAATTGAATGTATTAAGTTAAGGAATTGATTGAAATATTTTTTAACTAACTAAATTTAGGAAAGTTCATAAAATTATATTAAATTACCTAAAAACATATCATTAATTTTTTGGTATTTTAAATACTTATACATATGAATTATATCATGCGTTATGATAAATCTCCTCTAGATGACCTCAAAAGAAATAAAATTTATTAGTTGAACATTACTAGTTGAAGACATATTTTAAAATTGAATTTAAAATGTATTTAAATCCTATTTGTGTTTTTTAATTGAACCATGAACATATATTTTTATTCATTTTAAGTATCAAAGTGAATTTCATCATAGTCCAAGATTGCACTTATTTTCTTAGTTTATTTCCTCATATGTCAAAATTTTTATCTCGTTAGTTATGTATGATAATAAAATATCCATATGAAAATATATACAAATTACATTTTACATGAACATCCACAAAATGAAATAATAAGAATCCATAAAATGAAATAATGTTAAGTCATCCATAAAATATCCATGTATGAAAATATACAAAGTCTATACATCACATGTGAATGTGCACTATGAAATGAGCTTACAGATATACAAACTATCAATGATACACTCTAGAAATTATCGCTTATAGAACTCTTATGCGTGTTCTGCTACATAGAGTGAGCGACCATAATATGATACTACAATAGAACACATTCAAATTAAAATTAATTAGAACATTATTTGTATAAAATACACAATATGGAAATAAATGATTTTTAACTTTGCATTTACATAGTCCCCTACCTATGACTCAATCAAGTGAAAATGTAAGTCAGGTGGGATGGGGGTCTAATCAATTTGGGTTTGGTGCTCCCCTACCTGTGGCTCAATGCCTCTATACCTAGCATCCCACTCATGTGTCCATATAACTGCAACATTGAAACCCCTATGAATCTGGGCCTATGCACAAAATGGAAAAGACAAATTATAATTAGTCTATGAATTAATTAGCATGCATACATGTAACTCAAAAAAATAAAATGTTGAAATATTAGGAATAAAAAAAATTCACCTCAACTATTAGTCCATGAGTGTTATGAGGTGGAGGTAGAGGTGGAGGAAACTAAACCATGGAAACATGCACTAGAGGAGGTTACTCTGGCTATTCCACTTCCCCCTCATATGAAATCAGATAATCATCTATGTAGTTGGGATGTGCATGCATGTTATCATGAAATTATTAATATAAATGCAATTAGATACAAAATTATTAATATAAATAATTAATAATTTGATGATAAGAGTCAAAAGTTTCGTATATATGTACATCGTCTGTGTCACGTTGGCCATGCACCCTCCAAGTGTCATGGTTGACATCACGATATGTACCTGGATATGAAAAAAGTTGGTCATTCCCTATATATCAAAATATGAATCATCATGTAATGAAACTAGTGGGTCACAAGGAAATGAAGGTGGTTTGTTCATCTTTGCACACAATACGACATGTGCAATGGCCAATGTCCTTTGTATGTTATATGCAATGGTATGCCTAGTCTCAAGACTAAGTTATAATGACTTCTCTAGATCCGTCGACAATACCACACTCCAAGATGTCCATGGAAACAATCTTTGAGGTGGTGCTACATGCGTAGGGTCCCTATGAGCCTTGACACATTCATAACTACGTCCCAATCCAGGTATATAAAACTTAGATCCAATGTGTGTATAATTTGGCCTCATATGCAGCAAAAAATACACATATATACGATTTTAAAAGTAAATGTGGACCTGGTCATGGTGGGGGAACTGGCCCCAAGCTCCAATAAATTGATCATAAAAAAAGGGGTCGCATCAAAATTCTTAAAATATTTTAGTATAATCATGCCGACATGTTTAGCACGACAGTTCAGAGGGATGTTAAACAACTCCCCACAAATATCAATGCTCTTGGTGGCATATTTCACCACCTTCCAAGTACGTGGAACTCTAACATCTAGCCTCCTAATCCTATGTATGTTATATAGGATGTGGATTTGTGGGCCCACCCTCAGGTATGTCTCGATCAATATGTTGATGTTATCCAACATTAAAGACAAAATACGCCTAGTAAGAAAATAAAATATATTTTATCCATCTCTCATGTGATCCATGTTTTCTAGGCCCTAACATACTCAAATGTGATACTGGCTATAGCGTCGTTCCATGTAGGGATCAATGCTGCACCTTAATCCTCGTCTTCTCCCTGTTAATTAGGATCTACAAATTATAAACATAATTTAATATATATATATATATATATATATATATATATATATAACAAAATAGAAGGATAATAACATATACATTAAATTCAAACACATCAATTGAAGATGATTTAAAAATTCAAGACAATTTGAAGACATAAACACATAAAATTTAAATGGGATTTAAAATGAAATATTTATACCTACAATAGGTGAAGAAGATCCACTATTTGTAGAAATATCATCAACATAAACAAGAACACTGCATATGAAACTTTGAATGGTGTGAGAAGGATGATCTATGAGTGGAACAAACACTCTAGTATGGTTATGTGATCTATCCCTACCATGCATAGTAGATCCCATGACACTTCAATGAGCTGCGGTAGGGGGGTGTATGGGAGATGGCTCTTCAAATTACATATACTACATATAAAATAATCCAAGAAAAAATGTTGACATAGAAAGAATTTTGACAAAAAAACCATTTATAAACTCGAGTAGAAAAATCTAGGCTAAAGTCCAAAACTAAATAGAGTGTTTTTTTTTTATAAATTATCAATAAAAATATTGAGTTAAATGTAAACAAAATTGAAAAATGTGATCAGATATAAATTAAAAATTTTCCCATTTATAAATAATTCATTTTATTCATAAAAAATAAATATGTAAATATATGTAAAAAAATGATATAAACCTATTTGAAAACCTAATAAAACTTCATGCCAACCAAATACTCCATAGGACACATTTTCATCATGTTTGATTTTGAAACATAACATGTACTAGGTGAAATCACATGAAGATAATGTTTCTGGTATGACACACTACATAATGAAACAATATGGTACAAATTAGAAAAGGGTAAAAATGCTTATATCCTCACTTTAAATGCACTTTTCATCATGAATTTAATCTATGCATCAATGATGCATTGTTGAAATTTGAACACACACACACACACACACACACACACACACAGATATATATATATATATATATATATATATATATATATATATATATATATATATATATATGTATATGTATATGTATATGTATATGTATATGTATATGTATATGTATATGTATATATGTATATGTATATGTATATGTATATGTATATGTATATGTATATGTATATGTATATGTATATGTATATGTATATGTATATGTATATGTATATGTATATATATATATATATATATATATATATATATATATATATATATATATATATATATATATGCTATGATGCATTATATAGTTAAATTAAAATATAGGAAGCATAAGTTACAAAATAATTACTTGAATAATAAATTTAATGAGGGTGGGAACTAAGAGATATATAGTTATCATATCATTATATTAAATAATTCTACAAATATGAGTAATGGAAATTTTAAGGAAAATACACTTTATAGATCAACTCAAGTCTTAAAAGGTTAATGAGCATCTACAATCTTAAGTTATTATGAAGAACACATTATGTTTTTTTTTACCATAGAAAAAAATGAACTTTTTTATAAAAATTCACAAAACGTTACATCATAGATGCCACAACATTCCATAAGAGATCAACACCAACAGAGTAGGGCCAAACCAATAGGTGCATTCAGCAGAACAACCAGAAAACCAAAGACAAGCAGTTGCACATGTGCCACTTCCCAAATACCAGGAAGAGAGAAAAAAACGTGTCAAATGGGGTCAAAGCATCACCAAGAGATCAAAAAATGAACTAGAAGGGCCTCCATATGTGTAGAAACACCCTAAAATAAGAACCACAAGAAGGATATATACACAGGCCTCTCAAATGAGAAAAAAACCCAAAATATAGTCCAGCAGAAATATTATATGTCCAAAAATTAAACATAACGACATAAGAGTATTTTTAGAGTTCAAAATATTTATGCTTTGTACAAAAAAATCTCCAAGAGATATAACATGGTTGGAGGAAAACCAAAGTAAACAACATGTAGATGAAGGAAATAGAGTAAAAATCAATATGGTCTGGTGTTCAACACATGAAACACCATACCATCCCTCTCCTCTATTTTCCATGGTGAGCCTCCCCGTTGCATTCCCTATAAATATGGAAAACATAAATCAATATTAAATGAGATTTTAGAGCTTGTATTTCTTCAGGAATAGGAATTAATAAAAACTTTTGAAATCTCTGGGAGTTGTTAGACTGGTTTATAACATTCATAGAATCCCCAAAGATTTGGATTGATTCAATACCTAATTGAATGATCCAACAGATAAGACGTTTTAGTGTTTGAAGTTCAGCAAAATTGTTTGTGCCATCACCAAGACCCATAGAAGCGACCAATGAAGAGTTGTGTTTTTTGTGAATGACCATCCCAGCACCACATGTACCATGATTTGTAGCCCCACAAAAATAATCCCAGGGTATATCATAATCAATAATCTCGATCGGAACCCTCCTAGTATTTGTTGGGGTGTTGGACGGGGGCAAGGAAGATAAAATGGAAATGCACTTGGTCGCCAAAAGAGCAGGAAGTGTTAAAATATCCTTGAAAACACCTTTATTTTTGGCGAGCCAAATACCCCAAGAGACAATGAGGGGGATACATTTTTTAACCTGATATTTACAATTATCACACCAACCTTTCCACACCTCATAGCAATTGTCCCCTCTCCAACTACCATCTATATTTCAAAGGACCTGAGTGATATCCCAAACCTTTCTTAGGAAAGGAAAAAAGAGGAACAAATGGTGAATAGCTTCCTTAGCCTCTTTGCATAGACAACACCAACCAGACCAAATGAACCTATTTCGAAGGATATCCTAGGTTGGGACCTTCTGCCTCAAAATTCACCAGAAGAAATTTTTTAACTTAGCCAGACGCTCCAATTTCCACAGTGCCTTGAACCACCATTCCAAATTCCCCCACTCATTTATTTTCATGATTTGAGCATAACCTTATTTAGGGGAATAGATTCTAGATTTTGAGTGGAACCAGCACAGGTCATCTTGAGAGTCTTTAAAGTGGAAACCTGTGCACTTTAGCTCCAAGATAAAACCCTTCCATTCCTGCGTCCATTGGTCATCAAAATCCATGTCCTGTGCATTTTTCTAGGCCTATGCCCAAATAGAGGTTCCATTTGGATCACTGATCTAATTTAGCGTTATAAACTCTCTGTGTTGAAGGGCTCCCATTAATCTTTCTAAAAGAATTTACCTATTGTTGCAACCCACCCAGGGGTCCAGACCAATGCGACGCCTCTCACCATTTACGATTCTCCAAGCCAGACCATTTTCCACCAAACCAAAAGAAGACACAGTAGCCTTCCAGATCGAGGATACTTTGCAAGTGATTTTATCTGGAAGCATAATCCAATCATCAACTGGGATGGGGTCAATATATTTTCTCTTTACCACTGAAGTCCATAGATTATTTTCTATAAGAAGTTGCCAGCTAGATTTTGCAGGCAGAGATGTTGCAAAGTGTCTGAGGTTTTTGATACACCAATCTCCCCATTCCTTGGGTTTGGAAATTATTTCTGAGGCCACCCAAGGGAGTATCTTCTTATCCTCTTTTCGAAACCATAAAAAATTTCTTCAAATACTTTTGGTTTTGTTAATAATACCTATGGGAACCCAAGCTAGAGAAATCTAGTACACCAGAATAGCCATCAAAAAATATTTAATAAGAACCAATCTCCCAGCCCTAGATAGCCACTTGTGGCTCCAAACATTAATCCTTTTTCAATATTTGAAACTGGACAAAACCAGTCATTTTTGTGGTAGGAGTCTGGTTTGACAAAAAACCCCAGATATTTAATGCAAGAGCTGAAAGAGGACTGGTTGAAAGGGAGGATTTTGAACATCCAAAATAGGTCTGCCACCAAAATGCCCTCATGAGTGAGGGAAGAATTTGTATAGTTGATAGTTAGGCCTGTAGACTTCATGAAGAGGTCCAACATATTTTTTTTATGGACTGAATATCTACTCTACTCCCATTACAAAACAAGAGTATGTCATCCACTAAAAGGAGATGAGATATATAGAGATTTGTGGCCACTTCAACACCCCCAAAATCTGTAGCCCTCCTGGCCTGATCAAGAAATTGACTAAGACCCTCAGAAGCTAGGAGAAACAACAACGGAGAGAGGGGACAACCTTTTATCAACCCTATTTTATTAATAAAGAAGGGGGAGGCTGCCCCGCTAATAAGAAAAAATAAGGACAAATTTGTAATACAACTCATGATCCAGTTAATGAAATCAATGTGAAAGCCTAGATGCGTAAAGAGAAGCCTTAAGTAGAGCTATTTGATACAATCATAAGCCTTTTAGAGGTCAATCTTCACAATCATACATTTTTTCTAAGATAATTTAATGGTGTGAAGAGTCTCCTGAGCCACACCAATGGCTTCACAAATTTTCCTACCATCTAGGAAACCAAACTATTCTTTAGATATAGAGTTAGATAATGGGTTTTAGCTTGTTAACAATAGTTTTTTCAATGACTTTGTAAATGCAATTACAAAGGGATATAGGTATAAAATCATCAAAAGAGATAGGAGAGTCTTTCTTTGGAACAATAGCCAAGAAAGTCGACTTGAGAGCATCATGGATGTGACCAAGGGTCCTAGATTCTTTCACAACATTCGTGATGGTGTTCCCCATCAGATAGAAGAAATTTTGGAAAAATTTCACCGTCTAGCCATCCAGACCAAGGCTTTTATCTTTTTGCATGGATTTTAATATTAGTGCAACTTACTTTTTCTCTACCAGATCCAAGAGATAGCTATTTTCCTCCTCATCAGCATAATGAGGAAAATGTTGAGCTACCCAGATGATTTCCCCAATTGAGACCCCACTCTAGTCATCATAAATATTCTTGAAATATAATTTTCCCAAAAGTGAAAGGTTTTTGAAAGATTTCTCCATGTCTCCATCCGGGGTTGCAAGTTCCCAAATGGTATTTGTGTTGTTTTGGCCCTTGGCCTAATTGTGGAAAGAAATTGTGTTCTTGTCATCGGCAGTAAGCCAAATGGATCTTATTTTCAGCCTCCATCTTTCTTCATTGTCACTTAATATTTTCCGTCTCCTACTTTCAAGATCTTTGATCCTACATCTCAAAGCTTCATCTAGAAATCCTTCATCCTCATTGTCATACATCTGTTACAGAGATTCTAAGATGTCCTGAAGGGATTTTGAGTCTAATTTCTCCTTCTCTTTTTCCCAGATTATGGTAGCCTTCTTAATATTCTTTAGATTGTTAATAAGAGCCTGGGAATATGAATCATTCTCAGATACATAGGCAGGTCTCCAAGTATCAAGCACCAATTTGTGGTAGTCCCCCTCTTTTAGCCAACCCACATTGAATTTAAAAGGGGTGGCAGGATTCTTATTTGGTCCATTTAGCTTGAGTAAAATCGGGGAGTGGTATGATTCACCTCCCATGCCAACCCATTGATGAAAAATTGTAACCTTACTTGAAAAATCATCACTCAAGAGAAAATGGTCCATGATTTTTGCAATCCTGGCCTCGCCCATGTTGGAAACACGATTTCCATTAGACCAAAACCCACAGACATTAGTATCTGCTATAATCGCCAGAGTTAGGATCCATGAGAGGCGATTAGTCCATATTGCAAAACATGTGGGGAGCATTGAACCCAATGTCCAACAATCTCCCGCAACGCGAGTCGAGTGAGTTTTGAACTCGAGACCTGTCACTCTGATACTGGGTGAGTTTCACCATAAAGCCTTTAGGTTGTTTCATGTATATCTCCTCTTCCAGATCCTCGTGAAGAAATTTTGTCTTCACATCCATCTGTTCTACCTCAAAATCAAATGCAACAACAATAGATAAAGGTAATCTAATAGAAGTAACTTTAGCAACAGGAGAAAAAATATCACCAAAATCAATTCTCAGCACCTGGGAATAATCGTTCGCTACCAACCAAGCTTTTTATTTCTCCACCTCGCCTTCTACATTCATCTTCTTCTTAAACACCCATGTTCTCCTAATGGGCTTCCTTCCAGTGGGAAACTCCACTAGATCCCATGGCTCATTTTAATGCAAGGATGCCATTTCATCAACCATGGCCTCCTTCCAGAGTTTTCCATCCTCTGAATCTACTACCTCCCTGATGGTTTTGGGATCATCATCAATTATAGTTAAAAAAAATTTGAACAGAAAGTAGATGGACTATAACTTTTTGGTCGTCTTCTTTCCCGAGCTCATCTTCTCACAGTTGGAGTTTGTGGCTCTTCCTTTTCTGAGTCTTCTTCTATTGTAGAATCTGATTCATCCTCCTTTAGCTCAAACTCTATCTTCTTAGGTTCCTTTGTTAGGAATTCATGTTTAACAACATCTTTCACCTCTCGAAACACCACATCTCGGCTATACACAACCTTCCTTATTTCTGGGTTCCAAAGCTTGTAACCCTTTAAACCATCATTATACCCAATAAAGATGAACCTTTCAGATTTATTATCCAACTTGGTCCTTTTCTCCTTTAGAACATGTACATATGCATCACATCCAAATACCCTCAGATGTGAAAGAGAGGGTTTCATACCAGTCCATACCTCATGTGGAGTCTTATCCTCCAACACCAATGAAGGTGATCTGTTAACCAGGTAACATGCAGTCTACACTGCCTCTGCCCAGAATTCTTGTCCTAACCCAGTACCATTGAGCATGCTTCTTTCTTTTTCCATCAGCATTCTGTTCATTCTTTCTGCAACTCTGTTTTGCTGAGGTGTGTATGGAGTAGTATTCTGTCGTGCTATACCACACTTCTTACAGAACTCTTCAAATTCCTTCTTGCAGAACTCCCCACCATTATCTGTCTTCAACACTTTTATCTTCTTCTCTGTCTGGTTTTCCACTCGAGCCTTAAATTCTTTAATTTTGTCGAAGAATTCAGATTTATTCCTCAAGAAATATAACCATGTGTTCCTTAAGAAGTCATCTATGAATGAAACATAGTACATAGACTTACCCAGTGATGGAACCGACACAGGTCCAATAACATCACTACGCACTAATATCTTGTTCACCCTCTTAGCACCAAAAGGAAAACTCACCAGATTCTTCTTCCCATATACACAATGTTGATAGAAATCAAAATCTAGAGAGAAATTAGACATACCTTCTACCATACCATTTCCATGTAGTTTCTGAAGGCCCTTCTCTCCAATATGTTCAAACCTTTGATGCCATAGCATGGTCTTTTCTTCAGAGACCGCTAGGCTTACCACTCCACCTTCAGGAACCATAGAAATATTGCACCCATCAATAACATTGCTACCCTGAAGCTTGTACAGAGTTCCAATTTGAACTCCTCGCATTAACACCAGTGCTCCCCCAACCATATTACATGTATCTTTCTCGAAAACTACTTTTACTCCTACATCATCCATTTTTCTTACAGAAATCAGATTTCTGGCCAATGCAGGAACATGTAGAGCACTAGGAAGTGTTCTAATCCTTCCACCTTTCAACTTCAGCTTGAATTTTCCATGTCCGATGATTCTAGTCTTTCTATCATCACCTAAGAAGACATCACCAACATCATATTTCACATACCCGAAAAACCACTCCCTATAAGGAGTGAAGTGAAAGGATCCAGCTGATTCAATCAACTATGACTCATAATCTACATGTGTATTTGAAGAAGAAGCCAAATACACATCCCCACCTTCATCCAAGGTGGTTTTTTCCTCTACAGAAGGAGCTTCATCAGATCCATTTCATTTCTCAGGAGCTTTAGATCTGCAATCCTTTTTGTAGTGCCCTTCCTTTCTGCATTTCTAGCACACCTTTACAAAATTTCTAGGAGATTTAGATCTCCCACTCGAAACCTTATTCTTGTTTCTATTCTTGGACCTTCCTTGTATAGATAAGGCATCTCCATTCTGACCCTCCATATTTCTCCATCTCATTTCCTCTGATAGCAAGGCTGAGACCATGTCATCAAAATTCAAGGTAGTTGTATTGCTACCTATTGCAATAACCAGACTATCCCATGAGTCTGGTAGTGAACACAACAAACTGATGCACTTATCTTCATCTAAGATTTTAATATCAATAGATGAAATTTGACTTACCATAGTATTGAAGGCGTTCAGATGCTCTGTCATCGAGTCTCCATCCTTCATCCTCAAGTTATACAACTTTTTCCGCAAGAACAATTTATTCAATAGAGACTTAGATTGGTACAAAGTCCCAAGTTTTTCCCACAAATTATTCACTGTAGCTTCCCGAGATACATTCAACAATAATGAATCTGAGACACACAACCATATTATGCTCTTCGCCTTCCGATCCAACTTTTTCTAGTCTTCATTTGACATTGTTGTTGGTTTAGTACCTGGATCTAACGTGATCCATTGGTCTTTATCCACTAGCAGATCCTCCATGTTGAGCTTCCACAACTCAAAACTCTGACCATTAAATTTCTCAATCTCTATCTTTCCACTGCTTTCCATCTTCTTTCACCGCAAGAATCGATCCCGCAGATCTCCCAATGAATAAGGTCTACCTCAGGCCTGAGCAAAAAACCCCTCAGAAACAAAGGTGTCCCATTGAAGTTGAAACAACTCTAATACCACTTGTTGGAAACATGATTTCCATTAGACAAAAACCCACAGGCATTAGTATTCACTATAATTGTCAGAGTTAAGATCCACGAGAGGCAGTTAGTCCATGTCGCGAAGCACGCTGGGAGCATTGAACCTAATGTCCAATAGCTCACCTAGTTTCTTCTCCAAGTAGGAATAGACTTGATCAAATTTGTGTCAATCAAGTTTCCTTCCCGCAATTTTTTAAGGAAGAAATCCACAAGGGGATCAATCGTAGCATTCAAACCCCAAGCCCGAAATATTACCAAAGATAAATTAAGGTCACCTCCCACAATTAGATTCGAGACTTTCATGAAATATTTTTGTAACTGAGTATTCCAATATCTCACTCTGTCTGCACAAGGGCTATAAATGTTAACTAAAGTGAAATTTGAGACAAGTTCCATGGAGGAAACCTCCACCCCAATTAAGAGTTTTGAGGTCCAACAATTATTGAGTTTGATAGTGCCATTTTTAAACATGTCGTTAATCATATTGAATGAACCCTAGCATCAGAGGTTACAAAATACCACCCTGGGAGGAAAGAAGAGAGAAAATTAGAAATATGCTCTCCCAATCCCAAAGTCTGTTGCAATAATAAGATATCAGGTTTGTAGTGGGAAATGAGATTTTTAAAGGCTAATTTTTTGGGAGCACTAGCCAAGCCCCTATAATTGAATGATAAAACAATAATTTAGTCACCAGATATGGGGATGCTACTTCTCTAAGCACCCCTTTGAGGGGGAGTTTTTTGCCATAAACAATATCAATTATGGCCTTTAATTGAGCTTTGGAGAGATCAGATTTTCTCCCCCTCATTCTTTTAACTTTATCAATAGGTGAATATTTTCCTAACCCACCATATACTTCCTTATCCAACAATTTCTTATCTCTAGGTCTCACGTTGTAGGGAAAAATGTCTATGGAGAGCTTTGGAATATTGGTTATTATGCTATCCATAGCCAAAGAGATGTTGCTAACACAAAGTGAAGAATTTGAATCCTTATTGGAGGGACCACGCAACCTCATACAATTTAAAAATATATCAAAAGAGTATAAATTAGGAGAGGGGGGGAAAGGGTTAGTGCCCGCTAAATTCAATGCTGGATCGATAGGGAGAGACACCATCTGCTCCTGACTAGGCTCCATAACCGCATCCTACATTTCCTCTTTATTTGTACCAGTTAGTTCCTCCATGAGTCTCTATCCCCCATATGAGGGATATAAAACATAGTATCCCATCCTAATTTGTCATATACCACCTCCTAGTGAGGGGTTCATGTATAATATGAGGCCCAATGGTAGTCCCACTTTTTTGTCTCCTGCTTTTTCTAAAGCCAAGAGGGTAGTCCTGGGCCAGTTGTCCTAGCTTATGACATCTGTGGAACCTAAACAGAAAATGTTCATAATCAATCAAATTCTCGATTTCATCACCATCCATGTTAAACATAATATTAGCAACCAAACCTTCTCTCGGAGCCAATTTAACCAGAATTCGAGCAATGTTCCTGGAACCGATTTCTAGAAAAGACATATCTGCCTCTAGAAAGGATTCCAAGTTGTTTCCAATTGGCCAAAATACCTCCATCATCTAGAAGTGTGGAGGGAGTGCTGGAAGTCTGACCCACACATGTATCTCATTCACCCTCTCTCTTTTATCATCAAATAAGGGTGTAAAATTCTTGAATAGAATTGCAGCAATGCCAAAACCCCACTGTATCTTTAATACCCATTCGAAGGTTGTTGGGTTCTTGAATTTTTCCATGAACCATACTTTAGACAGGGAAATGACCTCCACATCCTTGTCTAGAGCCTCATCTCAACTCCACTTAATCCATTCCGAGATGTATTCTGTAGGGAAAAAATTTCCTCTGGCTCTGCCCACCAGAATAGATTCAAATGTCGCCATCACCCTGTCAAAATGAAGGTCTACCCTAAAAACCAAATTCGGGAATTCAGAACTCTCCTTAATAAATATTCCTTTATTTCTCTTAACACCTTCCCGACCATCAAATTGCACTGAAAAATTTGATGATTTGGATCATCCTCCTGAGACCTCTCTCTTCTTAGTGCTATTAGAGGGATTTTCTCCCCCAATGAGAAAAAAATCGTCACCTTGTGGTCTTAGAAGTGGAGCCAAAAAACTAGATGTTGGGACCCCAATTCCACCTGCTCAAATTCTTGGACAATCCTTTGCAAAGTTCTCACCTTCCCTTTCACCGATAGACCCCACCTGTGTCATTATTCTGCCACTCAAACCTCCAAAAGTAAGACTGCAAAACCCTTCTTGGGTTCCCCTTTCAGAGCCATTGAGGCTAGTAAGTTCATTCAAAGATAAACCACCACGATAAAGAGTATTAGTACCTGAGATGAAAACAAAAGTCTCAGTATTTGATTTCAAGGAATACCCTCCACCTTTTTCCTTGGAGATGTTTAGAGCTATAGCTCTAGCGTTTGAACCAAAACTCGACTTTCCTTTGCCACCCACCCCAAAAATGATGTCCTCCATTCCACCAGATAGAAACATAGTAGGGGGGTACATGGATCTTTAGGCCCTTTTATTTTCGTTGTAGATGTATCCAAGCCACATCTATCAACCACCGATCCTATTGGTACTGGGAGAGAGGTTGTCCCAAGACTGTGAGTGACTCGAGGGGTTAGGGTTTTGAGATCCACCCCTCTGAGGGAGACAAAACCATCCACAGGGTTCCACCTCAGCTTCTCCTCCGCAACTCTCTCATTATGTGACCTGATCAGAAGGGAAGCCTTGGCCAAATTTTGTTTTGTTGTTTCCAACCCCCAAATGGATAGAATATCCTCAGCCACAGGTTCCGCATCAAAAAAATCCTTCTCCATACCCATATTGGAGAAAGAATCAGAACTGTTAGACAGTCCCTAAACTTACGGAAATAGTCACTCAAGTATATGAGAAGAAGAAAAATGGTTTACTGTCCTTGATGAGGCAAGAACAAACTTAACGGTAGAGTAGAAACACCATTCAGAACTTCCCAGACCAAAGAAGACAAACCCCATCACAAATATCATAGCCTAATCTCTTTATACAAGCATAGTAAAAAGAGGTCGTGACCAAAAAACATAAACCCCACAGTATAAAGGTGAAGGTGAAAACTTACCGCCACACAGAACGCAGTGAGTGAGAGCCGCTAGTCTCGGAGGCGGCAAAAAACCTTGGTAAAACTAAATGCATAGTAACAAAATCCTCTCCACATTAAACATGGTTCATGGACTTCCCTTATGGAAAAATAAAGCAAAGGAATGAAAGGCCCATGCGAAAAAAAACCAATGGAGGGCCACCCATGTGCCTGAGCTTCAAAAACCGAAATGGTTGCGGTCAGAAATTCCAAGTGGTGAAAACATTCCCGCTGCCCGATAACACCTGGCCCACTTTTCAACCAGACACCCGCCCCCATGCATGTGCCATCTGTGTCCCCATGACTTCACGTTTGCGCCCACTAATTACAATAAACTAGGTTTCCCTCATTCTAGAAGGCCTAGGGTTCTTCCATTAACAGTCCTCATCACATTATGTTAAATACTTAGAAAAATATGTTAAATGTTATATATATGTGTTTGTGTGTGTGAGTGAGATGATATAGCTATAACTATGTGAAATATAGATATATAGTTATATATATATATATATATATATATATATATATATATATATATATATATATATATATATATATAAACTAATTGTTTTTTACTTTTAATTTACTTAATATTTTATTTAAGTACAAGTAATTTTATAAGACAAATTACTATATTTATTATTAAAAATTATTTACAATATAAATTTATTTAAGTTTAAAATAAAAAATGAAATCAAATTTCTTATTTGATTTAATAAAAGTTCACCATGAGCAATCATATTAATTATGTCAATTTAAAGCTCATATTTTATTTACTTATTGGTTATAATTTAATTCTTTTTGTTTTGAAAATTTTTTGGGCATATTTCTCATCAAATTTGTTGAAAATTTAAAATGCATTTTTAATAACAAAAGATCATTTTTTTTTAAATTTATTTTACTAAATTCATAAAAAAAAACATTAAAAACATAAAATAGTTAAAAATTAAAGTTCTTGCCATAGAAAATATTTATAATAAACATGCTACCATTGGAGATAACATATATAATGAAAAAAATAAAATTAAAACCTAAATTATATATATATATATATATATATATATATATATATATATATATATATATATATATATATATATATATATATATATTCAAGAGTTTTCTTGGTGGTTTTCTAAGTTTCTTTTGGTCTTCAAGGGTTTTGTTGGTGGTTTTCTTGCCCTTTTTTTTGGTTTTCATGGTGGTTTTTGTGATTGTTTTTTGTATTTTTTGTATGCTAGGTTTTTTTCAAATTAATTTATTTTATTTTACAGGAAAAAATTAAATAAAAGGGAGAAAAATTATAGGAAAACTACCTCGAATTGAGCCTCTGGGTCGTTGGTGGGGTTGATGGGTAGCTGGATTGAGTTCATCCATCTCGGTCGAGCTTATAAATCTTCCATCAAACTCATTTTCCTCTTGTGGTATGAAAAAAATGACTTGCATAGGTCATTACTAGGGTTTTTTAATAAGAAATAATGCTCAATCAAAAAACATATCTAGATCGAGCCTTTAACATAGGTTAGAAAATGATTTTTTTAAATTCTTGATTGAGCTATTTTTAAGTGCCTCAACAGCTTGAACGAGCGCTTAGAAATTTCTTGATCAAGCACTTAAAATTTCTTGATCGAGCATCCTTTTTTCACCAAAATTCACTCTCATTTCACCAAAAACTGTAACCCAACTCCATGCTATCATCCCCTTACTAATGAACCTTCCACATTCAAGGTTTGATGAATTCCACTCTCAAACTCTTCCAAAAAATTTGTGTTAGTGTTTTTTGATGATATACTTATCTACAAAAAGTCTTGCAAAGATCATGACCAAGATATTGACATGTTTTTTAAACTATTAGAGGAGAAATAATTGTATGCAAAACCATCCATATGTTTCTTTGGGGTACAAGAGGTGGAATATTTGGGTCATATTGTATCTCATGAGGGTGTTAAGGTAGACCCTAACAAAATTTGAGCCATCAAGGAGTGGAAAACCCCCACAACCTTAAAGCATGTTTAAGGATTTATCGAGTTGAAAGGGTATTATCACAACTTTGTTAAGAATTATGGGAAAATAACAACACCTCTAAAAACATTGTTGAAGAAAGATGCATTGGTTTGGACTCCAAAAGAAACTAAGGCATTTGAACATATTAAAGAAGAAATGTTCTGAGCTTCGGTCTTAGCTACAATATACTTCACAAAAACATTTATTATGGAATTTGATGCCTCGAAAAATGACATTGGTGTTGTTTTAATGCAAGAAGGAATACCCATTAATTTTGAAAGTCGTCCAATAAAAGGAAAGTATTTACGCAAGTCTATTTATGAGAATTAATGTTGGAAATACTACATGCCATGAAGCAATGACGTCCTTACATAACAGGAATAAACTTAAAGGTAAAAAAAAATCATGATAGTCTTAAAAAATTCTTAGAACAAATATTATCTTTAGAAAAGAAATAAAAATGGGTCACAAATATGTTGGGTTATGACTTTGAAATCATAAAAAAGGAAGAAAAAATGTTGTTGCAGATGCACTCTGAAGAAAGGATGCAGATGTGGGAGCATTTCTCTATGTAATTTCTATTATCCAACCCAATTGGATAACTAAATCAAGGGATGGATGGAAGAATTAAAAATAGGTGTGGACACTCATTCAAAAGTTTCAACAAGATCCTAGTACATCTTATACATTTATCTAGGAAAAATTGATTAATTATGGTACACAAATCAGTTATATCTATGTAAGAACTCCCAACTCAAACAAAATATTATTTTATAATTACACACCTCTCTTATTAAAGGGAACTCAGTATTTATATAAAATTATCACAGGGTTAAGAAGGAAAGTTTTTGGGATGGCCTTAAATTTGATATTCAGAAGTTTGTGGCAGAATCTTTGGTTTTCCAACAAAATAAAGTTGAGACAATTAAGATCCCATGTCTTTTACAACCATTATCCATTCCAAGTCAGCGTTGGGATGATATCTCAATGGATTTTATCATAGGTTTACCCAAGTCCAAATGAAAAAGTGTCATCATGGTCGTAGTTGATAGAATTACCAAGTATGCACACTTTCGTGCACTATCTCATCCTTTCAAAGCCAGTATAGTCCTTATTTCAGTTTTAGAAACAATTCAAAAGCTACATGGAAACCGAAATATTATTGTAAGCCCATTTTCACTTGAAATTTTTGGACCACATTTTTTTCTTGTATTGGTATGGAATTAGCTCAAAACTCATCTTATCATCCTTAATCTGACGGGAAAACTAAGATAGTGAAAAAATGTTTGGAAGGATGACGCCATTGCTTTGTATTTAATAAACAAACAAAATGGGTCAAATTATTCTATTTTCCATATTTTTTTTCTAAAAAGACCATTTTTATTTCTCTCGATGGAAGAGTTATTTTTACAATTTAGCTTTGTCATATAATTATAATTATAATATTATGTTGTCAATTTTGAATTGATAGAGGGAAGACACGTTTGATGTTCTCTATAATCTACATGACTTCCATATACAAGTCACTTTCACACTAGATCATGCAAATTTCATCTTGTACAAAGAATTATGTACAATTGTGCATCGAGTGTATCTCTTGTTCAAGAAATTTTGAAAACATTGTACACCTGCATTCAATATTTTCTATATTGTAAATTATCTTGTAAATATTATTCTCTCATGCAAAATTAATTGAGTTATTTGGTTGTTATAAGGAACTTTGGAGAAAAGGTATTTATACCAATATTTGAATCCCATTAGATTTATAATATAATTTTTATTATGTTTATTAGTTTTCATTTAATTAAATATATTTGATAATTTTTTTTATTCCTTCGAGAGTCGATATCTATCCCAATATAGTAGAGATGTTGTAACCTAATGTTTAACATTTTGACTAAGTTAAATTACATAAAAACAAGCAAATAAAATAAAATAAAATAAAATAAAATGATTATTGTAATGTAATGTGAACCATTATTTTTCTTTTTACATTACAGTAATATTTTTAGTTGATTTAATTTTAATGGTGTATACTTGAAAAAAATCTCCCCATAGGTAAAAAATTAAAAAATAGACATTTCTTAGGGTTGAGCTAGTGCCATCTTTGTAAACTAGTTGAAGAAATAACGATCCATCCTTTTTTGGAGTGCCTTTTTCATTTGTGCTGTGTGGAATTTTTTTCGTATATCTTCATTTTTTGACTTGATATGGAATGTTATATCTTGCATCGAAGCATAACACTTATGGTGGGAAAATGAATTCCTAATAATCTCAAAAATCTTCCTCCCACTATCAATTGGGGGATTTTTCTAACACAAAACCATGTCATATTTCAAGAGAAAGCTACAACTCCTGATAGAGTGGTAGCTAATTCAATGGCTATATATGATATGATCTCAAAGATAAATGATATCCATGGGCTAAGGCATATTACTCTTGAAGTAGTGGACCAGTCTCCTCCTTTGGCATACTTTGATAGTGCCTCCTAGGCTGGAGGTGAGTGTAGGGCAAGAGTTTTATTATAGTTACATGAAAACCATTTATTAAACTCCAAAATGTTTTAGGTTGGGGCTCAAATAATTTTACGGAACAATATAGTCCAAATTTCTTGTTATTATTTTTTTATCAAAAAGGGGTGCAGACCACTCCAAATTTTTGATGATTCCATAATAATTATTAATTGTTTTAATGAAGCTTCCAGATTTCACGTGCACACACTTATTTCCATGTTGGAGGAGGCCTTGCAGCTGAAAATAAGTTTTGATCAAATTTCATGTTCTTGTATTTTTCAGGGAAAATAACAACTTGGCTGATGAAATTTCGAAAGTAGGAAGGAAACAAGCACTTGACACGTGCAAGAAATCAAAACATGATGGTGATGGATTTTTTGAGTTCTACCATAAGCCCTTTATAAAATTCTTGGAGATGGAATTTATGCATAATTGAGTTTCTATTGTCTATATGCTCATTATAACATGTCTTTATCATGTGATCCTCTTGTTGTATAAGAGGTTTTTGTTGATTTTGTAGCAATGGAAAGCATTCCTAGTCTTGTATTTTGTGAGGAGGCTTGGAAATAAGCATTCCAAATAACCCAGAAACCATTTGTAGAAATTCGAATCGGTTCATGTTTTATTATAATAATTAATTATTTTAATGTGGTACCTATGTCTAAACTTAGAGAAATTAAATAATTAAAGGGTATTAATAAAAAATAGTGAAAATATTCTAGAAAAAAAAGATCAAGTCATGTTTTAATCTTAGCGATTGATTAGAGATGTAATCTGGGTTGTTTATTCATCAACGAGAAGATTATAAGAGAAGGCTTGAGGGTCATTTGGAAAGAAAGTCGGGCACACACTCAGTACCCAAAGGAAATCTATTATGAAGGAATAGAATTAAATTTTAGAGGGAGAGGTTGTAGATGAAGAATAGCAGAGGCAAAAGAAGGAAGGGGAAATTAGCAGAGGCAAAGAAAGGCAGGAGGATGACGCAAATGGGAAAATGCTGAGCAACAACGCTGATTCCCCACGTAGAGTGACACATTCCAACACATGGACTGTGTAGAAGACCACACAAAGTGATCCAGAGGGAGCTAGGGTGCCTCTTGGGTGTCAGAAATTCTCTCGAAGGATTCGGGGAATTTATGTAAGGTGTATTCTAGAAGTCTTCTCGTCAAATTATTGTAAATGATTTTCATTACTGAAGAATAATACAAACCCTCATATGCTACACTAGTTTTCCTGCATTGTTTTTTTCCAGGGACAATTGTCAAAAAATAGCTATGTCGATTTGATTATTTCTATTGCATTATATGCATTATGTTATATTTTCTACTTATGGTTAAGTGAATATCACAGCTATATTTATTTCAGGATTTATTGAAGAATTTGTAAATAACTTATCCTAAAATAAGTAGGCGAAATAAATATATCACTGTAAAGGACGAATAATAGAATATGAGTAACAGAAGAGGAGGTTCTACAAAAGAACGGAGGTCTAATAGTGATGCAACATCAAGTCAGAGGGGTTCACGCAGTCCTCCTGAATGCATTGAGGAACAAAGTGATCATGACATTTTAGTTATGGCATCTAGAATAGAAGAGGATTTTTCTTGTGTGTCAAGCATGGCCTTTCCAGAGATCTGGTATATTGACAATGGAGCATTTTCTCACATGACGGGAGTTCAATAATTATTCTAAAGCTACCAGGAGAAGTATATGAATTTTAAAAACACTATTGGAAACAAGGAAAAATGTACCCCTATTGGAAGAGGCACCATAATAATTCAAACAAAAGTTGGCAACAAGCTTCAAGCCACCAATCTACTGCATGTACCAGGAATGGGGATCAAATTTCTCTCATTGTCTTAGCTTCAGAACAAGGGTTATGATGTATACTTTATTGACAACAATATGTCAAACACCCTAGTTGGAAAAATAAGGAAAAAATTGGATTAAGGAGCCATAAAATGTACAAGTTACATCTCGACTACCCAATGGCACTGATAGGAAGTACTAATGAAAGATATTTGAATGAATTATGTCATAGAATAATGGGGCATCTACATCATGGATCCTTGTGAATTATCAAGAATACTGTCATGGGAGCTTTGGAACTTAGCACCAAGCGAGATGATGTCTGCAGGGGGTGTGTATTAGGGAGATGTGCCACGGTATTATATCCGAAAAGGAGGAATAGGGCCAAGAGTGTGTTTGGATTGATACACTCAAACATCTGCAGACCAATGTCCACAAATTCTCTCAATGGTTCAATTTTTTTTGTCACCTTTAACGATGACCATTCTAGAAAGACATGGATCTACTTTCTGAAGACCAAAGACGAGGTCTTTGAGCGATTCAAATAGTTTAAGTCTCTAGTAGAGAATCTAATAGGAAAGCAGATCAAGACATTGCGATCAAAAAATGGTGAAGAGTATATTGACAAAGACTTCACAAGGTTCTACGCAAAGGAAGGCATCAAGAGATAATGGAATGCTCCATATAATCCAGAGAAGAATAGTGCTATAGAGAGGAAAAACATGACTATTATGGAAGTTGTGAGGGTAATGTTGTATGATCAAGACATGCCCAAATTTCTGTGGGCTGAAGCTTGTAATACAATCATGTACGTGCAGAACATAGTGCCTCATAACACATTAGGTAAGGTTACTCCTAAGAGTGTATTCACTGGCAGCAAGATTTAAGTTAGCCACTTTAGGATATTTGGTAGTATAGCATATTGAAATGTTCCCGATGAGAAAAGGAAGAAGTTAGATCAGACTGCTGAAAAAGGGTAACTTATGGGATATAGCGATAATGTGAAGGTTTACTACATCTATATTCTCGAGAGTAGGAAGATGGTAGTGAGATGAGCCGTGAAGTTCATGGAGGAGATAGCCTTCAGGAAATCCTGAGAAATTCCTCCAGTTACGTAGCCTGAGGAGGATCCATTGGTCCAGCCACAATGACCTATGTATGATGTCTCTAGTGCCTCTCCAAGGCACAATGATCCTAAGGAAAGCTTTTGTGAGGAAGCTCAAGAAGGAGAGCATGTGAGTGCACCGACCACCAGTGGAAGGACAACCAAAGAACTATAACGGATTTTGAAGGATGCAGAGGAATTTTTTAGAGCTCCTAGAAAATAGAAGGGGGAACGCAGACAACCAGATAGGTACCAGACATTGGAAGCAGGTTGGAGAACCCTATAGTTTTTTAGGAGGTAGATCAACATCAGGTGTGGGTAGATGCTATGGTGGAGGAGTACAAATCCATCATGACTAATGATGTATAAGAAATAGTTCCTAGACCTCTGAAAATGTTAGTTGTAGGTTCCATATGGATATACAAGATTAAATATCTTGTAGATGGCAACATAGAGAAATTAAAAGCCAAGTTTGTGGCTAAGGGGTATGAACAGAAGGAAGGGATCGATTACGAAGAAACCTTCGCCCCTGTAGCTCGGTATACTTCAATCAAATATGTCATCTCTATTGCAACACAGATGAGATGGGAAATTCACCAGATGGATGTCAAGACTGCATTCTTGAATGGGTTGTGTTAGTGTCAGTATTTGCATCCTACCATTAGTGATCAAAAATCCTCTTTTCGTATCATTTTTGGAGTCCCACTCAGAAATTTGTTATCATTCCACTAGGTCATGCAAAAATTTGGTCTCTGATTAGGGTATTGATATCATTATTACTCCTTTTACTTCCATGGTCAATGCAAATCATCATGGTCAATTCATTCATTGTTGAAAGAGTCCCATAGTCATCATGGTCATCATTCAACCCATTCTTCCATGTTGTGTCATCATTAGGTCATAGGGTCAAACTCATGAAAATTGGTCATTTCACCATCAAATTCATCTTTGGAAGGAGTAGTCATATTCAAATGTCTTCAAAAATTTCAGTTTTCAAACTATCATTTCCAAGTAAGTGTTTTTTTTTTTACCATATTTGTCTCTTAGTTGTTCTTGGAAAGCTCATTTGCCTCTCCTAGAGTTTTCATGAGGACATTTTTCTTGGTTTCATGACTTCCATGGTTAAATCATAAAAAATAATTGTATATTGATGCTCTTACACCTTCCCGTATCCTTAATATACCTTCCTAAACAATTCCCATCACTCCTATCCCTCAAAATAATCATTTTCCCACAAGCCCTAGCCTATTGCTACATTTTTAGACTTTTCGAGACTAGGCCTATGTTTTGTCTTTTTGGACCCCTTCCCATAACTAAATACTTGAAATTCCACTTTACCCTACTTCCTAACATCCCTCCCTACCTCCAAAAATTTTCCTAAGAATTTATAATTTCCCTATCCCCTTTATTTCATTTCATTCCTATAAATTTCCCAAATCTCCTGTTTTTCCGACACCAAACCCTAATTTCCTCTCCCACTAAGTTAGGGTTTGCTATGGAATCAGAGACATATGAGTAGAGGAGGCACTAGAGAGGTAATTTTGGTAATTATTAGGCCATTAAAACTCATAAATATCATGTATCCATCATATTTTAGGTATTCATTCCAAGGGACAAATCATTTTCTACACACTATGTTTCTGACCAAATTTTTCTTCAAACTATGTTTCTGACCAAATGGTGATGAATTTTACAAATGTGAAAGATTTTTTTTTCCATTATAGGTCAAGGAAGAAAAAATTATTTCAGGTTTTATACAAGTGTCATGGTTTTAGAGAAATGTCAAAAATACAGTTGCTACAACAAAGTTGTTGCACTTCTATAGTGACCTTGGGAAAATTAAATTTTATCCCTGATGGAGTGTAAAAATGACTTGATTGATACATAAAATAATAACTCAATAGAGAGATTTTTCAAATGAGCTATAATAATATCTATTTGGAGTTTCGAAAGGCCTCCAAAATTTTCCTGAAAAAGCACACTGTATTTTTTCACCCCCATTCTACACTTTTGACTAGTCTTGGGAGAATTTATTTTTGAGGGGCTATACTTGATAATTTTTAGTTCTTTATAGGTCCATTGTGTATCCAAGAGAGAGATATTTAAACGAGATATCATGATATACATTTTGACACCATAAACCCATCCAGACCTCAGCTACAAGTGGGAGGGCACACCTGGCAGTGGGAGGGCATACCTGGCATTTTGAGGGTGCACTTGACACTGACATTTCAAAACTGACCAGTCTTGGCTAGTCATTTTTGGAAACCAAGTACATTTTTGAAAACTAGACAGGACAATATTTCCAATGAGCTATCCTAAGCTCAATTTGGACACTGGAAAACCCCTCAAACGTTGGCTTGAAGTTGGCGCTACACTTTTTCCAGTTCACTGCTATTTTCCAGATTTTTACTTTTTCTCAATTTGTAAATGGATTTGATGGATTTTACTAATGTAATTTATGGAAGTAAATGTAATTATTGTGTTTATTAGTTACCTAGGGGTAAATAAATTATGTAAATGTCATCATGAAGTCAAATTAATCAGTTTCATGGAAGTGAGAGGTGAGTCACTTTGACCTCCCTACACTCTAGGTATCAGTTCAAATTATTGTGGATCAGCTCCTCAACTCAGGGATTTGATCCCTAAGGTTGGGAAAAGTTGTTTTAGGTCTATATATTGTACTTTTTAACTAATTTTAAGAGGTTGGAATCAGCTAGATGATGTTGTATTGATCAAGGACTATAGTGTAATCAATTTTGCCAAAACTTAATGAAGTGTTGCAACTCTATATTTGGGATACTTGTGGTATGATTGTCCAAAATTTTTTCTTCTCTTATTTCATTTGTATGAATGTATTGTTGGTCCATTTTCAATTTCATGTTTATTTTATTATCACTTTTGAGTTAGAGAAACATAATTCATCTCACATGATATTTTTTGGGAAAATTTTCATAGTCTGTTGATCTTTCTATCAGTTTAGGAAGAATTCATCTTTCATGATCTTCCTAACTCCTCACCTGTCTGAATCATTCCATCCCAAAAACCCTAATGTGCTAGCCTTCCTACCTACCTTGCCCCATTGAATGGAATATAACCCTAATGTTATTTTCCCTGACTTAGCCCCTTTGACCTAATATCCTCATTCAACAACCAAATTCAACCAAATCAAACCCGTATACTTATACCTAGCCTAAAACCCTAATTTATCTAGCCCTCTTAGCTATGATGTTGTGGAGAGAACCCTCTCTAGCTTGGTAGAGCTAGCTACGAAGCTAAAATATTAGTCTGTGGTTACCTCTGTTGGGATTTCTTCTTCAGCCTTAGAGATCTGGGAGAGTGATAACAGGGTGATAGAAGAGGAAGTATACATAGAGCAACCAGAGGGATTTTAAACACATGAAAAAAAACTCATGTGTGTAGGCTTAACAAAGCCTTGTACAAACTGAAGTAATCCCCTATAGCTTGGTATGCGAAAACTGACAGCTACCTGCGGAAGATGGGATTTTTCAAGAGTGACACATACCCCAACCTCTACTATTGGAGAGTAGGGGATGAGGCTATTATATTGGTGTTATACATATATGATTTATTTATAATAGGATAACTTTAGGCTCATTAAAGACTGCAAGGAAAATCTGGCTACAAAATTCGACATGAAGGATCTATGGAAGATGCACTATTTTCTGGGGTTGGAAGTTTGGTAGAAGAAGGGAGAAATCTTCCTTTGGCAAGGAATATATACTACATAGATCCTGAATATATTTTAGATGGATTAATATAGACTCATGGCTACGCCAATGACAAGAAATTGGAAGAAAATTGACATGCCCGAGGATGATGAGGTTGATCATACCTTTTATAGGAAACTCATGGGATCATTGATGTACCTGGTCAAAACTAGAACAAACATCTATTATGCCATGAATACCCTCACTTAGTTCATGGTATAACCAAGGAGCTCTCACTGGGCAGCAACCAAACATGTTCTCAGATACTTAAAGGGGACAGTCGAGTTTGGATTGAGGTACACCAAGGGCAATGAAATCTAGTTTAGTGGGTTAACTGATGAAGATTGGGATATAAGTCTAATAGATTGGAAAAGTACCATAGTTGCTTCAAAGTTGCATCAAGATCTTTGAAAATCTCGTGTTTCATGATCAGTCGAATCACATTGACATCAAGTGCCACTTCATTAGAGACTATGTCCAATGGGGAGCTGTATAGTTGAAGTACATTCTTACAGGGGAACAGGTGGCAGATACCCTCACAAAAGCTTTGGGTAAGATTAAGTTCATTTACTTCAGAGAAAATATGGGGATGGTCAACAATCCATTCCAGTAGAGGAATGGATCGGCTTGAAATTTAGAGGGAGTTGCAGTACGAGTGAGGCAGTGAAAAATATGGTGTCATGGGTAGAAGTACAATAGTGCAACATGTGATGGGTAGCAGTCGAGATATCAACAATGCAGTAGATGCTTCAACTAAGAGCAGATGTAGTTAGTATTTTGGTTGAGCACTTTCCTCGCTAAGAGGGAGTGTTGATTTTGTATCATTGGAAAGTGTTCCAAGTCTCATATTTTATGAGGAGTCTTGGAAATCAATATTACAAAGAACCCAAAAATCACTTATGGAAATTCCCCTCAGTTCTTGTTTTATTAAAATAATTAATTATTTTAATGTGGTCCCTAAGTCTAAACTTAGAGAAATTAAATAATTAAAGGGTATTAATAAAATAGAGTGAGAATCTTGTATAAAATGAAGATCAAGTCATGTTTTAATCTTAGCCATTGATCAAAGATCTAATCTGGGTCGCTGATTCATCAATGAGAAGATTATAAGAGAAGGCTTGAGGGTAATTTGGAAAGCAAGTCGGGAACACACTCAGTACTCGAAGGAAATCGATTATGAAGGAATAGAATTTGATTTTATAGGGAGAGGTTGTAGAGGCAAAACAACAAAGGAAAAAGAAGGAAGGGGAAGTCAGCAGAGGCACAGAAAGATAGGAGTAGGACACATCGGGGATGACTCTAAGCAGCAACATTAAGTCCCCATGCAGAGTGACGCAGTCCAACACAAGGAATGTGTAGAAGACCACACAAAGTGACGTAGAGGGAGCTACGGTGGCTCTCAAGTGTCAAAAATTCTCCGGAAGGATTCAGGAAATTTATCTCAGGTGTATTCTAGAAGTCTACTCGTCAAATTCTTGTAAATGATTTTCCTTGCTAAAGAATAATACAAACCATCATCTGTTGCACCGGTTTTCCCGCATTGGTTTTGTCCGGGGACAATTGTCCAAAAATAATTGTGTTCATGTGATTGTTTCTATTGCATTATATGTGTTATGTTATATTTTCTTCTTGTGGTTAAACGAATACTATAGTTTTGTTTATTTCAGAATCGACTGAAGAATCTGTAAATAACTTATCATAAAATAAGTAGGTGAAATAAGTTTATTACTGCAACAGTGTTTCAGTTTGAAATTTTCACAATTTTTTTAGTAATGTTTATGATATTTATGTATTTTGGTTGATGATTCATTCGAATTTTGGCTTAAACAAACTTTCCAGGCTTGTTGTTTATGGTAATTTTCTTAAGATGGGTGTTTTTGTTTATGGCAACATGTTTTTGAATGAATTACAGTGTAACTGCAAAATGTAATTTTCAGACGCTTTAATGAAAATTATGATTTTTGCTTGGGGAAAAAATAATTTAAACATTTTAAATCAAGAAAAATAAAATAAAAATAAAGTAATAATAAAAATAACAATGACCCATGTTATTGACCCATGGTATTCATGTGGAATATATCATTTTTAAAGGGGGAATTAAACCAACCTATGCCCATATTAGCTCCATATTTACCAAGCACTGAGAGGGATCAAATCTCATGAGATGCAAACCTATTTTAAAGTGAAAATAGATTTGATCCCTCTTGGTTCTTAGTAGATCAAGAGTAATGATAGATCTAGGTTGAAAATTTATTTTAACAAAGATTATTCCTTTATATAAAAAACATAACGTAATTCAATTTATTAGCAAGTTTTTTTCTTAGTAAATTATGACAACGCCACACAATTTTAAATTCTTAATTCTCAATTCCACTCATTAATGATGGATTGCTACTTCACAATTTCCCTTGTTAGTTTAGTTTGGAAATAGAAATATTTTTGTAAAATTTAATATTTTTTATTATCCGTGATGTAATCCAAAATTATAAACATTGATAAATAGTTTTATAATCCAAAATTATAAACGTTGATAAATAATTTTTATTATAACATAAATGTTTATAGTATTTTATAGATGAAACCCGTTGTTATTGTAACTAAGAATTTTTTATTTTCTTTACCTCTTCAAAGGGCATGATTTCTACCATGAATGTCAAGAAGGAAAACAATTTATATGAGGTGACTAAGTTAGTTATGAGATGAATTTTATTTCATACATTCAACGAAAAATATGTTTAGATATTTTAGTGATATTATTGGCTATTAATTTCTTTTCAGGTATCTTTTTAATCTAAGAAAGTAGATGAACATACGAAGGGGTTTCCGAACACACAGAAAAAGATATTTTCAAAAAAAGGTAGTATAAAAGATGATATAGGTGAAGATGTGATCCCAATGCAAATACCTGCCCACCTCCATGTTTTTGAATGCATTTGGCCTCTCACTTACATGTGGTCATAGTGGAATTAGAGAAATCTAGAAGGAAACAAACATGCTAATAACGATAGAGAGTTGTTATATATATATATATATATATATATATATATATATATATATATATATATATATATATATAGATAGATAGATAGATAGATAGATAGATAGATAGATAGATAGATAGATAGATAAGAGTTGTTTTATATATATTTTATTTTAAATTTTTGTTTAAAGGATTTCTTGAAACCATAAATTTTAATTGTGTAACATTCAAAATTAGAGTGTTGAGTGGTTTTTTTCGACATTGAATCTATTTATGCATTAAAAAAACACATTTTAAAGAACCGAAATTTATGGTCTTTCAAAAAACTTTATCACTTTATTTTGTTCAAAAAAACACAAACATCTAATTTTTAGAGTGCACCCCTTTCATAAGCACAATGTAGCTATTAGATATTTTTTCTATTTTTTGAGCATCCTTTTTTAATCAAATTTTCCCAAAATCTGGTAGGAATTTCTTAGAATTGTAAGATTAAACTATGTAATCTATATAATTTGAGTGCCCAAGGGGATTTTTTAGAGCACTAAATTTGTTTATGTATTAAAAAAAAATGTTTCATGCAACTAAAATTCACAATCTTTCCAAAAATTGTAGCACTAGATTTTGACGAAAATGACAAAATATCTGATAGTTAGACTATGTTGTTTTCATAAGCTTATTCTAATTATTAGATGTTTTTGTTCTTTTCTGAGTATCATTTTTAATGAATTTTTGTGGAAACTTTGAAAGGATTTTATTGAATCTTAAATTTTAGTTGTGTAATGTGTGGAATTCGAGTGCATCAAAGTATTTTTAGAGAATTGAATCCTTTTATGGCTTCAAAAATACATTTAAAAAAACTAAAATTCATGATTTTGTCAAAAATTATATCGCATAATCAATATATAAACTATACCCTTTTCGTATTGTTAATGGTTTTTAATAAAATGTGTGAATACATTAAAATAAAATATTTTATTTATAAAAACATGATAAATGAAGAAGAAAAATTATAAAATTTGTATTTTTGTAATATATTTACACTTTTTAATGTTGTTTTATAATCATTTTATCTATAAAAAATAATATATTTTTTATAAATTTAATAAGCCATATAATATATTTAACTATGTATTCATGTACTTAATGTTTCTATTTCATTTATTTATAATGTCATAATCTCTTATCATTTACATTTTACTTTTCAATTTTCATCCATACAAATATTTATAACTAATAATTTTTAATATAACTAAAACATATAAGTTTTACTATAATTATAAAACATATTGAAATTTGAAATATCAAATTTTGATAATTATTTAAAAAAAATTATTTTTTATAACAATTATTTTGGATGAGTGCAAGTTAATAATGGGCTTTCATGATTAGTGAGTGACAATTCAAACTAGGAAAAAACAATATGTTGATTTGGAGGAATAATTATATGTACTTATGCAATGAATTTGAAAATTGTGTAAAAGAAAAAATTGTAAGCAAATGAATTAGATTTTGATCTATAATTTATATTTATATAAATTTTGTCTAACTATGTGAATTTTGAGTTTTTCTATCATGATAATATAATAAATATGTTTTTGTCAGTGCAACCTTTAAGTATCTAAATGAAGGAATCTCTATAAAAATTTATACAGTTTTAGAAAACAAATTTTTCTTGTGCACATGTTTTTTTTCAAACTTTATGATATTAATTTTATATATATTTTCAAAAATAAAAAAAATCATTATATCGTTAAAATTACATGATGTTTTATTAGTGCAACCTAAAAGGGTATTAACATTATCTAATAATTGTTTTTCTTTTTTTAAATATTGTAGGCCTGAATGTTCGTTAGTGCACCATATCATATGTTTTTCGAATGGTTAAGGCTAAAAAAGTTATAGTGGAAATAAAAAATGGATGTACTTTAATATTTTGATAAATTTCAAGTGAAAATTCTATTAAAAATACTAAAAAATATTAATTATTTTTTAAAAATTATATATTTAGAATGTACATTTTCGACTCTATATGTGTATATAGTTTCATGGACAACATATTTTTTTACCCTATAGAAAAATAATGTCAAAGATATATGTGTGTGTGTGTGTGTGTGTGTGTTTTCTCAAAAAATGATATTTTCATGCATTTGGAGCACAAACCACCTTGTTTGTAATACCAAACCTTTATTTTAAGAAACCAACTCATTGTGTAGGTAATTTTCTTGTTAGAAAAAAAAAAAATTTAAAAACCACATGCAAATTCGTAGCACTAAAAATACCTTGTGCATTCCAAGTACTAAAAATACATGCACGCTCTAGTGACTTTCTAGATCCCAATACTAAAAATACACCTAGTGACTTTAACACACATGAAATGGTTGAGGTTAGATTGGGGGAGATGGGGAGTGATAGAGAGGGAGGGATATAGGGTCCAAGGTAGATAAAGAGAGAGACTTGAAAAGTGAGAGAGATAGGGAAAGAGGGTGGAAAAATAAGATGGAGAGATATAATTGTGGAAGACATAAGGAGGAAGAGAGAGACACATTTGGAGAGCAAGAGAGAGAGAGATAAAGAGAGAGGGATGGGAGATAAAGAGTGTGTGAGTGAGTAAGAGTGGCAGTGAGGAGAGAAAGAGAGAGAGTGTGTGTGTGGAGGGGGAAGAGAGAGGAAGGGGGATAGATATAGAGATGACATGGGGGAATGATGAAGTGGGAGGGAGTGAGGGAGAGAGAGTGATGGAGAGAGAGACATGGAATGATAGAGGGAGGGAGATCAAGACAAATTTGGATGTACATTAGAGAAATTTTTAGGTCTAAATAGGCCTTCTAAGGAACATTATAAACTAATAGTGGAAATAATAAAATAAGGTTAGATTAGATCATCAAATTTTAGAGGGGAAAAATTACAAACTAATTTTTCAACTCATATTTTCAACTTATATCCCTATGATTTTAATCAAATTTTGAGCGGGAGAACTCCTTGGATGCAGAATTTAATTCCTCATACAACGAGTACCCATGTTGCATACTTTCAATAGACCTTCCTACACGAAAAATAAGAAATACTTGAAAAACTTAATTGCAATCACGTTTTTGATGTATTTCTTATTTTTCATATAGCACAATATATTGCAAGTATGAAACATTGGTACTCCTTGGATGATGAATTAAATTTTTCATGCAACAATTTCTCTTGCTTGAAATTTGAGTAAAATCGTGGGGAGAAAAGTTGAATATGCGAGTTAATGTTGCAGTTTTTTTTTATTTTTTTATTTTTTAATATTTTTAATTTTGTACTCAAAAAATTGTGAATAATCTCTCATGGTTGACATCACCATATTTCCTATTGGTTCTTAGAAATTTGATTTTGGTTGTAATTTTTTTTTTTTGAGACCCACTTTAGACCTTAAAATTCCAGAGAGAGAGAGAGAGAGAGAGAGAGATTTAGAGGGGGGTTGTTGTGAAGTAGGGACTGAGGTATAGAGGGATGGATATGGAAATAAAATAAGGGTGAGGGAGGAGGGGAGAGAGCGATATAGAGATATAGGGAGTGGGGGGGATGATAAAGAAGTAGAGAGGGAGGGATATTAAGATCAGGTTGGAGGGGGAAGAGAGAATAAGTTAGATGTCAGGGAGAAAGAATGAGGGAGGGAGGGAGATAGAGATAGAAATATAAGGTGAAGGGAGAGAGATAGAGAGATATGCAAAGAGAGTGATGGGGGGGAGAGGGGGGGAGATAAAGAAAAACATGGAGAGAGAGAGAGAGAGAGGTAAATTCCAACCAATGATGAATTGATGGAAAAATTAATTGGCCACTTACAATTTATTGTGATCAGGATATAATATCAATAATATTAAGGATACAATATCAATAATATCAATATTGAATATTTTGAAAGATATATTCATTGGGATACATGATCAATAATATCAAAAATGAATATTTTGAAGGAAACAAAATTCAAAAGATTAGGGATGTCAATCTATCAATATGTCCATGAATTCTAAAATTGATAGTTTGAAAGAAATAAATTTCAAATATTAGGGACATCGCTGATTTTTTAATCCATCAACATATGAAATGTAAGTGGACTAAAACCATAAATATCCTCATATGAATTTTCATACTATAAATTGACTCATCTCCTAGAAAATATTGATCACCCTATATTCGAGCCATTTCTCATTGTTAGTAGTTCATGATCCTAGCCTTGCATTACATATTACCCATAATAAAATGATTTAAACTCAAAATATTTAGACAATTTTAGCCATGTCATAGCATCGCTAATATCACCTAGAACATACTAAAATAAAATAATCTGGGAGTACATTGTAAACGAACATAACAAGTAAAACATCTAGAGTGATAGTTCTTGACTTGCTAAGAACAAAGTTCCTGATGTCAAAGTTTCTGATGTCTGGGTCATAGTTCCCCTTGGCATACCAGAGGTTGAGGTCATGATTCTCAAATAGTATTATAATGAAAATTCAAAGTGGAATGTATGAATTTGATTTTAGTACATTTCCTAAGATCATCTGGAAAATGTCGTATTAAGGCCAATCTAAGTTATATTTGAAAAGTATATTAATAATATAAATATAATGATATTTCATAAGGGAAATTCTTATGCCAAATATTATTTATCAAACCCAAGTCATGCATAATTAAATGTTTGGTACCGTATGCATATATATGATGGTTATCCACCTTAGTGGGGTTTTCACTTAACATTGTGTATAAAAAAGTGTATATATTGAAAATAATTATGTGATAATCAAACAATATTTTTAAATGTCTCTCTTTTTCTGCATATATAATAATTTTTATTTTTTATTTTATTTTTTTTGTTTAGGAGAATTTCATTTCCATATTTATATAATTGATGCATTTCATGAGCTATGAACATGTATTACATTATCAATCAATTTATTTTATTAGATAATTATATAGTTTAAATTAACATTAGTTTACATCAAATTCAAGGTATGCATAACACTAGTTTATAGCAAATTTAAATAAAATTAGTCTATATCTTTTAGGACATGAGAAAATTCTTTTCTTCCAAATATTCTTAAATGGTTTACTATTGGTTTATAACCAGTAATAGCTTAAAAAATGAGTCTTATGATCTAAAATTTTAGTTGGACTGCTATTTTTCAAATCAACAAAAGTAATAACAACTTCAACCCAAAAGTCATTGTTAAGGTTTTTACCTTTTAACATGCTCCATGCACATTCTACTAGGGTTTTGTTCTTCCTTTTAGCTAGTCCATATTGTTGCAGAGTATGTGGTATTGTGTACTATTGTATAATTCCATGAGAATTGTAGTATTTATTGAATTCATTTGAACTATATTCTTGCCCTTGATTTGATTGGAATATCTTGATGTATTTTCTTATTTCCTTATCAACTAGATTTTTGAACTCTTTAAAGTATTCAAATACATACATTTTATTTCTCAGTAAAGAATCCCATGTATATTTTTTACAATCATCAATAAATAACAAGAAATAATATGCTCCACTTAATGATTTATCTGCATAGGACCACACAAATCTATATGCATAAATTCAGGAGTATCCATTTTTCTTCTATCTGTATCAGTAAGAAAATATTCCCTATGCATATTCACTAATGCAAACCCTTCACATGTAGAATATTCATTCTTCAGCATTGGAAGTCCTTCTATCAATCATTGTTTTTGAAGTAGCAGCAAATCATGACAATTAATGTGGTCATACCTTTGGTGCCAAAGAACTTGCATTGTCATGGTTGTGGATGCAAACAATTGATGAATTTTTCTTATCACATAAAGGTTATATAAACCTCCAAATCTAACTCCTATTGCAACAAACTTGAAGTGATATTGCATATCATTCACCACACAATCTGTATTTTCAAATTCTATCTTCAAACATTGATCTATTTCAAACTAGTGCTTATTACAAGAGATATGGAGGAAGGCTCCATAATCAACAAACAATGTATTTGAGTAATCTATTTTGGTGGATAGTGAAACATATAAAATAAACACTCTTAGATTTTTGAAGTCATCATTCAGTACTTCACTTCTAGCAACAAATTGACTAATGTGCATTTTGTTTCTATATTTAGACTCATGATACTTCCTTTCCATGCAATATTTAGAATAATGTATAAAATTACCACAATAATGATATTTAAATCCGAAAACAACTTTTAGAAGTGTCATACCTTCTTTTGGCTTTGAAAATGGTGGCTTTCCATATGCTAAATTCCATGTGATGGCATTCCCTTTGCTTCCTTCTTCTAGTTTTATTTGGAAGGATGTTCCCCTTTCACCATTAGTGCCAGATTATAACTTTAAGGTCTAAGTTTATTTCAAATTTCTTCCTCTTGCATGAGTATACTCATCAAAAGTGGTAGCCTTATCCCTAAGTGCAAGACCTCTCTTGAACATTTGGTACTCATCTAGCATTCCATTAACGTTATAGTGAGTAGATCAGTGCTAAATACCATTTCACCTAAATCTCCTTGTTTATTTTTAATGTGTTTAATTATTAAAATGAAATTATTGATTATTTTATTTTCTTCCATTTTAAAGGTAAGAAGATTACTCTTTAGGGATAAGAGTCGATTTGCATTCTTCGACTAATAAAAATCTTTGAGTGTTATCCACTTCTTGTTAGATGGCTTCTAGTCACTTATATGAGGCATAATGTTATCTTTTATGGAAATTATCAACAAATGTTTTGGATTAGTCTCTTGCCTTTCCCAATCTTGAATTGATGAAATTTTAGCTTTTGTAGCGAGTCTTGCTTCAGTTCATCATCTCTTGATATTGACCAAAAATTATATTCATCCATCAATATCTTCATTTTAAACTTCCAATTTACGTAATTGTCACCATACAACTTGGTTGCTTCCTTTATATACAATATCGTTAGAGGATTATCCATTTTGAAACAATTTTTTGTTGAATTTCAAATCAGTAAACAATTTTTAATCTCACAATCATTCATAGGTATGCAACAATGATTGGTTATTTTAGGGGATGAAAAACAACATAAACACACATATTCAAATAACATACAGTCTATTGTTAGCCGAAGTTCACACAATTATGTAGCAACATATTCCATAGTAGTTGTTATCAAAATTCAGTAGTGACATGAATTTGTAGCTACACTATAGATATAGTCACTTTTATGAAAATATCTTAAAAACAAAACCTTGAGTGTGACCTCTCAATTATGTCATAATTTTTTTTATGTATCTAGAACAAATTACAACTCGTTTCTCTCTATTTAATTTTAACTTTATAAAGTAAAGATGGATTTAATCTCTAAAATTCCATACTTCCAGTTCTTAAACTTTGTAAACATATAAAATATATATCTATGGATTCTATCAATTTTATCTCATTACAAGACCAATGTCAATAAAGGTTACTCATGAAAATATGGTAAAGGGATGGAATAATCAAATACATTGATGTAAACACACCACTCACCATAGCTCAGGAATCCATTAGAAAAATAGTATCTTGCAATAGTATACTGTATTATCAGAAGACTTTGAAAGTGCCCACATGTGATTCCTTCCACTTCATGATAACAACTTCACACAAATTTCATACACCAAAAAATCCAAAAAACATCTTTTAAAATAGTGTCCAAAAATAATAATACACACCATGATTAATAAAAGATCTATGGTATCCAATTTTTTTTTTCTTTTCTTGATAACTCAACAGAGGAGCTCTATGCTCCAAGATGTCTTTAGACTCATGGATAAACATAGGAGGTCTATGTTGTAAGGTCTATTCAAAATCATGGCTCAACACAAGATGTTTGTACCCCAACGTGACCAACAACAATACCAATGACTTACTCCAATGATGGCATGCCCAAAAAACACCAACGGTTCTCTTTTCCACTCTAGAATCACTCCAATACACCACTGTGATCATACTTAGTTCCAATGATATTTATCACCCAAAACTAACACTCTAGGATCCAACACTGTTCCTCTGATACTAAGACAAAAATGATGGAAAATAAATTATTGGAAGATGCATTGTAGCTCTCTAGTGAGACAATTCTCACATTAAATATTTTTCACACTCACTATCGAGTCATCAATTTTTCATCTTTCTCACCCCCCCACAAACACCCATTTTATGTCATTGCATCTCACTTATTTTCATAAATGTCACCAACATTAATGCATTTATTTGTAGATTTACCATGACAATGTTACACATGTTAACGTAGTAAATTATGACCATTTTCCTTAATTTTATTATATTAGAGAGGATTATACTTGGTTTTACTAATGAAGGTAAGTTTCTAGCTCTATTCTTGTAGCTCCTATGTAGTTTCTATAACCAATATTTGAGTTTGGAATACCTATGTAGCTCCAAGGGAAATTTTTAGAACATGGTTTATGTTCCTAGAGCTCATGAAATGTATTCTTGTTATATTTTTTCTATCCAAGTCAAGTTCACATGGCTCGAAATCATGATCAACCACTTCGACAAATTGTGTTAGGTAGAATCAAGTGACTAACTTTTGTTGCAATTTCCAAGGAAATGATGAAGATTTTAGGAAATCTGAGACATGGGTTTTGTATATAACATTCCCAAATAAAATAAACATGAGTGGAATCTATGAAACATCTATTAATTGGTAGATACATGTGGTTCCTTCAGTGGTGTATTTTTTTCTATGGTCATTCCCAAGCAACATCCAAAATAGAGCAACTAGCCAACAAAACAAATATAATGAAAGATATTATGATATGGTTGTAGGGTAGAAGGATTAAATGCAATTTTATATCAAGTTTCCTCCAACTAAGATATACTAAAAAACATACAGAGACAACATTTTGTAAATATGTCCATGATTAATAGTCCAAACATGGGGAAATTAGTTCCAATTCGTTCCCCTCTCTCTTTTGTATAAATGCATGTGTAAAAAGGAAGTTGGGGAGGTTCTTTTATTATTCATGTTGTTGTGAGGATATATGTATATTTGTAAGAGAGTATATTGGAAAGATGAGGTTGCCAAATATTTGTAGCTCGAATCCTAATTATTTGGAAAATGTTGATGTCACTTATGTAACTATCAAATCACTGTTGGATTAATGCAAATGATAATTGTTAGTGTTGAGATCATTGGTGGTGTATATTGACTTTGATTCTGTAGCTTCATAGGAATTGTGGCACAAATTGGGAGGGCCCTCCAACTCGTTTGAAATTATCCAATTCCTTTCATTTTTGTAATCTAGTATAACTTAGACGCTCTTCTTTCATTTTGACAAAGATATTCTTGGTTTAATGTACCAATTATTTATTGCTATGATGATTGGATGTTTTTCTGCTTACATTTGGGTTGTTTGTAGGAATGATATCAATCATTAAAGGGAAATTCCAGGCATTGTTGATGTAGGAGCATCCAGAATTAGCCAGCAATGTGATTGTATGTTCACATGTTGTGGCTAACATGAGGTAAACAAACATTGGTCATTAATATTTTACTTAATTTTAAATTAAAGAAGTTATTTTGTTTAGGTTTGCTAAATTAATTAGGAATAAAAATAGAAATTGGTTTCTCCCTACGAGGAGATTAAGCCAAGTATGATAAGAGCTTAGAAATAGGGTAGTATTTATTTTTTAGGGGTGGTTCAACGAAAATATATTTTATGCGAGAAGGAACGCTTTAGATAGAGATATATATCTATGAGATAGGTGTGAAAAAGAGAGCAGAGTGTGGAAAATATTGAGACAGGTGTAAAATAGGTGTGCGAGGGGAGAGATCAGAGAGAGCGTAAAAAATTGTAATAACCAATCGATCAAGCGCATGGCTTTGTAAGTTCCTTTATTATTAATTTTCAAGTGTTTTGCATTGATCGGGCTCTCTGTTTGAACTATTGGTTTAAAAATATGTTGAATCACATATATAATAAGTTATACAATAGGAGAAAAATCATATTTCAGGTGCAACAAGGGTCATAGATCTCAACCTGATCAATGGGAGAGATCTCATCGCAAGTTGAAAAACCATCGCACATCGCACAAAACTAGGTTTAACGTTAAAGAGATATAATTTAATTTTTTTAACCGGGGATGCGAAGTGAGGACTGGAGAGACAACGAGGATCTTAAGATCTGGGACTGAACCAATAATGGATATCGTAGCGTTGGGAAGGGACTTCGCATTTCACAAGATTTAGAAGATAAGCGTTAAGCCATTTCAAAGTAAAAAAAATTATTTTCAATATGAAAAAGGGGAGGACACATGTTGGCTCAGCATAGTTTCGCAATTCGTAAGGATTAAAGTTTAAGTGTTAAAGTTAATTTCAAATTGTGTGATTTGCGATCTTCAGTGATTGGTTAGGCTTTTTGTGGGACCCTTCGGTAAGAAATTCCATGCATATATATTGCTTTGGGTTATATGTGTTTGCTTATGTTAACACTATTAATCATGCCATATGTATGTTTAATGAGATTCAAAGTTTACAAAAATATGCTACGGGTAATAAGGTTGCGTGGAGTGTAAACTCTATAATTTATGCGCGTACTCTGATATTTTTGCAGCTAGTATGTGTTAGACTCCGTCTTGTCAGCCTGCTGCAGTCAAATTCACCAAGGTTCATCTCTTGTCATTTGCAGTCACTGATGTTACTCTGGTCCAGAAAAGAGTCATTTTAATTCTTGAGCTCAGGGTTTTGTTTGCAGACTAGAGGAAGGTTCAGTGAGTTATGTGAGATTGATTCTTCTTCAAAACCCTGTTTTGAAGAAGAAATCGACAAATTTGTTTATAAATTTGCATTTTAGAGCCTTCCATCATGGAGTACTTTGAAATACAGGCCCTGGTCATGTTTCTAGGTTCAATAGCCCCGTCAGTCTATGTAAACAGGAGGACTTATCATAAGTATTGAAAATTCCATAAATGAGATGGCATATTCTTGGTTCTGCTGAAAGTGGAGATCTACAGATAATGCTGCAGCCATGTCAGATGTTGGAAGGACAGAACTAAGAAGCACTCCACCGATTAGAATATAGTGTTTCCTTTATATGAAGTCAGAGAATGTACCATGTGGCTTATTCAACGGAGGATGACATAGTTACTGTATGTTGCTTGGAGAAAACTTGAAGAGCAGATACCTCTGGAGATAAATAAACTTGGAATATCTAAAATATTTTCATAGAAAGAAAACTTCACTTTAGAGGGAAACATAGTTTCCATCTCAGGAAAAGTTCGCTGAAATGATTGAGGAAGCAGGTGTTGAGAAAGTCGAATATGAGACCTTTCAGGCGGAGTAGTCACAATTCATGCTGGATTCAAATTATAATTCACATACACAGGATTTTGACATTGCTTTTGTAGAGAAATTACCTTAGAAGCTATTTAAATGGTATGTGAAATCGAAAGATAGCAAACTCTGCCTGTGTGGGACATTATTTAGAAAAATCTGTCTAAGCTGATTTTGGCCATTACAGTGTTTGATGGGTCTACTATTTTAATTACTATTTGATATCTCAAAAAACATACAAAGTTGGTTGGAAAGATGGTGCAGTGGCAATTCAAGCTGATAAAACTATCTCAAGGGTGCATACAGGGATTATAGTTGAGGCAGCCTCTTCTTAGAAGTCCTTGCAGTGCTTTTCAAGCGTCCCTTCACCAGAAATTCATCTGAAGGATCTGTCAAAGTTTGGCGTATTGGTCAAACAAGGGAATGCATCCAAATGGGAGCCTACACAACAGAGAAATGAATATCAGATCGTGTCTGGAGTTTGGAGGCCGAAATCGCATTTCAGAGCATCGTTGACAGGGTTTGGAGGTAGAGCGACCCACCTGGGCGTAGAGCGACCCACTCGGGCGTTTTTCGCAGTGCAAAAATATAACCAGAGTGACCCACTTGGAGGTCGAGCGACCCACTTAAAATGCGAACCCAGAAATTCATTTTTGCTCCCAGGTTTGGATTTTTCCTCGTGGAACAAAAGTGGCTCATTGTTCAATTGGATTTGTGATTGGTGGAAGCACAGATTGCAGCGTTTGCTTTGTTGCAGAGTGGATGTTCGTTTTAAATGACAAAGTTAGTGCAAGGAAATAGTTTCTATAATGGTGACAATGGTGATGTGTTATCAGTTCTGTAGGTGTTTTCGTTGTCATATAATAGGCTACGTTGCAGCTGGAAGGGGCAAGTCTCAAAAATGATGACTACGTACTCTTCAACTTTAACGACTATCCTAGTGGTATTAGTAAGTTAATCAAGCTCTCATCACACGCCGCGTAGTGTACTTGCGATGGGCATACATCAATTCTGTGGCTGTTTTTGTTGAAATTGTGGACAATCAAGTCCAATAAAGGTATTGCAACATTTGATCAGCACGAAGACAAGATCCGGGCAATGGTTGTGGGCCGCGTCGAGATGCCGTGGGCTGTAGCACACTGAATTTCAAATGCAGATCTCAAAGGCTGGGTTACCAAGTCCAAAGCTGGAGCTCATCAGATCTACCAAACTAAGCGTAGCAAGGGTCACATGAGCGGGTCAGGGACCATTGCATCCGCAGCGGAATGGGGCAAGGAACTATATCGGGATATTAAGGAATAGTTATTCCCATCGATCACAAGGCCTATTTCATGCCCACACTGAGAAACTCGGACTCTCTCAGCACCTTGTTGCAGTACAGAACTTGGAGAGCTTGGACAGAAATGCACGACAAGAATTATCGCATTGAGATTCATTAAACCTGAGCTTCTTCCCTTTGTCGAAACAAGCGTCCCTTTTGCAATCCAACACCTGGCCCTTTCACTTCAGCCAAAAATAAACAAAGACACCTGTTACCAGATGAATAGGATTTGTTCTTATTTCCAGACTTTATTCAACGGGATCTGCGCTCCATGTGTTGGTCATCAGAGGATTTTTAGAGGAACGCTATTTTATTTTAGAATAGAGGAAATGCCCTTTTCTATTGTTGTAACTGCAAGTGAAACAGCGCCCCTGTTTTGGGGTCGACTTGTTTTTTCTAGAATAGTTTATTTAATGTATTAAAATAATCATTTGTAACAGGAGAGTTCTGAGAGCTAGTGTAGGAGAAAATTAGAGTTTTATTGTACAGTCTTAGACAGAGATTTTAATGAAGAGATACAGCTCTGTTTTTTGAGATTCTCGTGGCTTTGAAATTTAGCAAATGTTTTTCCCTTTGTTTCATATGTCATCGTTATGTTCACAGTTCATTAATCGCCATTTCAATATTGAATGTTTCTAAGTGAGAAAGGCAGAATTCAATTTATTTACTCTGTCTTGAGGAAGTATTCATAGTTAATGTTTTCTTCTGTTCGACAAGGATCCATCTTCTATGCCCTTGTCGACTTCTCAACAGTCTTGCCATTCCGTTTATCTCAATTTAATTGCTAAACTTCATGCTTACCTTGCCTCAGGAGATAATCTGCGTTCTTTATTTAATCTCTGCTCTTGCTGTCTTTGCTTCACACAGCCCAGAAAACCCATCATTTATTAAAAACCTCATCCATATCAATTTACTAAATTTTTAAGATGAGGTTCTTTCCTTACCTGGTCATCTCACTCATTGAAAAATTTTCCGTCGTAGATAGACCCGACAGGCTCTTCCTCGTCCTCGTAGGGCTAGCTACGAGGCTAAGGTTGGTTTGATGTTGCCTCGAGTTTTGCCTTCTTCAGCCTGTGGCAGAATCGAGCGCTAACATAGTGGCGACCATACTGGGGACGTCCTCCCCGGTAAAGGATAACAGAGTTCAGATCCGATTGCTGATGGTGGACAGCAGTCAGACACCGCAAGGATGAAATCATTCACCCGGCGACTTCACACACTAAACAATCCAGACAATCAAATGCTTCATGGTGACTTCATTGCAGGGAGATCAGTAGCTGTGAGATTTTCAAGATGGACCGGATCGCAAGAAGATACGCTCCCATGAGCCGAGATCACATTCCAGGTTTTCCGAATAAGATGCCCAAGGTGGATTGGTCAAGGAATACGCCTACGTTCAACGATGATGGTAAGAAAGATGCTGCTTTACATTTAGTTAGATTTCACATGCATATTCGCAAGTTGAAGGTGGATTTTCCTGAAGATTGCTTGATGAAGGTATTTCTGGCCACTCTGGAAGGTGAAGCCCAATCTTGGTATGGTGCTTCTCTGTCACGGCTCCGTACTTACTCTGTTTAAAATATTTCATGCCCTGCTCATTGAAAGATATTCACAGACCTTATCCATCATTAAATTTAGTTCATGACCGTTGCAAACATGCTTTACTTTTATTGAAAGCCCGGAGAAATGTTATGAAGATGATAATTTCATGAATGATGAAATCATGGAGGCCCTGTACGAGAATCCATTTCAGCAGAATGAAGAGAACCTGAAGGATACCTATCAAGGTGCTCAGGAGACTTTGCAGCAGGTTGATGGCCATATGGCTGAAAATGATGAAAGGGAGAATGTCATTTCAGATCTGCCCACATAAGACAGCAGCATGCAAGTAAGTCCAGTGCCAATTGCAGATTGTGATAATGTCCAGACAGCTACTTCAGATTCAGATTCAGATCATGATGACCAAGCATATCTTGTGTTGAAGCCCATCAAAGAGAATTCTGTTGTCGAGATCATTTGGAATGCAGAAGACACAGTAATGGATCCAAATGTTCTCATTCATACTGTCATTCCATCATTAGAACACAGCCTACATGAAGAAGAAATCCAGTCAGTTCATGAAAATCAAAATGAGATATTTGTGCAAGAAAGTGATGAATCTCCTTTCAATAACTCAGTAATAAATGATAGTTTGCATGCCCTGTCATATGAAGATAATTACTGTTTAAGAAGAAGAAAACAAAAGGCATTGTCTCCTTTGTCTGAAGATGAGATAGATCTACTTTTGAAAGGTCATGTTTCAGCCGAAGCTACAACAAATTTGCAGTGCACAGATAATCAGGAAAGTGTTGGTGAAATTTCTTCCTCTTTTGAAAAAGATGACTGTCATGTAATCAGTTGTGTAGATCAGCAAACAGATAATTTTTTCCTTCACAAAGATGATAAGGCTGTCATGTTTGATAACCTTGAAAAAAAAATTTTGTTTAAAAATGATCTAGATCATGAAGTTGAAGAGTATATGTCAGAATTTCTAATGGTCAAGGAACCTACAGCTAACACTCAGATGGCAGATCTGTGCATTTCTATCCCTCAGAAATCAATTGCCCTTTCAGATCAGAGTGAGGTGATTACTAGTATTTTCGCAGCTGGATCCCCAGATAAGCCAGTGCTTCAGAATTTTCAAGACCCCTTCAGCATTCTTCTGCAAACATTAGAAAGGATAAATATTGCCTGGTTTATTATCATAAGATTTGGTTTCAGTGATTGTGTTGAGTTGCCTACAGGTTCATCATTCTGCCTGCTCAAGGAGAGTAAGAGCAGAAATTTGAGGTGTAGCCATCTGCTGGATTGCTTGCATTGGAAAGCCAATTATACATGATTGTACATATCACATCAGTATGCAGGGGGTTGCCATCAGGGTTTTGAAATTTTGATGGACTGCTGCCCTTTTCAGAAAGTTTTTGTTTAATTCAGTTTGCATCAAGTCAGTGTGAGTCGAATTTCTAGTTTAAAAACTGAGTTATCAGTCTTTAGTTTGTTTGTCAGAATAATGATTCCATCGCCCAATGAATGGAGGCACTGTCTGCTCTCCCAAAGCTCTGCGGTTCTTGGCACCTCCAAGAAGCGGCAGCTGCCATCCCCATTGGAGCCAATGTTAGACTCCGTCTTGTCAGCCCGCTGCAGTCAAATTCACCAAGGTTCATCTCTTGTCATTTGCAGTCACTGATGTTACTCTGGTCCAGAAAAGAGTCATTTTAATTCTTGAGCTCAGGGTTTTGTTTGCAGACTAGAGGAAGGTTCAGTGAGTTATGTGATATTGATTCTTATTCAAAACCCTGTTTTGAAGAAGAAATCGACAAATTTGTTTATAAATTTGCATTTTAGAGCCTTCCATCATGGAGTACTTTGAAATACAGGCCCTGGTCATCTTGCTAGGTTCAATAGCCCCGTCAGTCTATGTAAACAGGAGGACTTATCATAAGTATTGAGGAGGACTTATCATAAGTATTGAAAATTCCATAAATGAGATGGCATATTCTTGGTTCTGCTGAAGCTGGAGATCTACAGATAATACTGCTGCCATGTCAGATGTTGGAAGGACAGAACTAAGAAGAGCTCCACCGATTAGAATATAGTGTTTCCTTTATATGAAGTCAGAGAATGTACCATGTGGCTTATTCAACGGAGGATGACATAGCTACTGTATGTTGTTTGGAGAAAATTTGAAGAGCAGATACCTCTGGAGATAAATAAACTTGGAATATCTAAAATATTTCCATAGAAAGAAACTTCACTTTAGAGGGAAACATAGTTTCCATCTCAGGAAAAGTTCGCTGAAATGATTGAGGAAGCAGGTTTTGAGAAAGTCGAATATAAGACCTTTTCAAAGTGAGTAGTCACAATTCAGCCGGATTCAAATTATAATTCACATACACAGATTTTGACATTGCTTTTGTAGAGAAATTACCTTGTGGAAGCTATTTAAATGGTATGAAATCGAAAGATAGCAAACTCATTGCAGGACATTATTTAGAAAATCCGTTCTTTGCGATTTTGGCTATTGGCGTGTTTCCGATGGGTCTACTATTTTTAATTACTATTTGATATCTCAAAAACATACAAAGTTGGTTGGAAAGATGCAGTGCAGTGGCAATTCAAGCCGATAAAAACTATCTCAAGGGTGCATACAATGGATTATAGTTGAGGCAAATTTCTTTCCTGAGAAGTCCTCGCAGTTGCTTTATTGCTTTTCAAGCGTCCCTTCACCAGAAATTCATCTGAAGGATCTGTCAAAGTTTGGCGTATTGGTCAAACAAGGGAATGCATCCAAATGGGAGCCTACACAACAGAGAAATGAATATCAGATCATGTCTGGAGTTTGGAGGCCGAAATCGCATTTCAGAGCATCGTTGACAGGGTTTGGAGGTAGAGCGACCCACCTGGGCGTAGAGCGACCCACTCGGGCGTTTTTCGCAGTGAAAAAATATAAATCCGCAGCGACCCACTTGGAGGTCGAGCGACCCACTTAAAATGCGAACCCAGAAATTCATTTTTGCTCCCAGGCTTGGATTTTTCCTCGTGGAACAGAAGTGGCTCATTGTTCAATTGGATTTGTGATTGGTGGAAGCAAAGATTGCAGCGTTTGCTTTGTTGCAGAGTGGATGTTCGTTTTAAATGGAAAAGTTAGTGCAAGGAAACAGTTTCTATAATGGTGACAATGGTGATGTGTTATCAGTTCTGTAGGTGTTTTCGTTGTCATATAATAGGCTACGTTGCACTGAAGGGGAAAGTCTCAAAAATGATGACTACGTACTCTTCAACTTTAAACGACTATCCTAGTGGTATTAGTAAGTCAATAAAGCTCTCATCACACGCTGCGGAAGCAGCTCATGATAAGGACATCAATTCTGTGGCTGTTTTTGTTGAAATTGTGGACAATTAAGTCCAATGAAGGTATCGCAACATTTGATCAGCACGAAGACAAGATCCGGGCAATGGCTGTGGGCGCGTCAAGATGCCGTGGGCTGTGGCACACTGAATTTCAAATGCAGATCTCAAAGGCTGGGTTACCAAGTCCAAAGCTGGAACTCATCAGATCTACCAAACTAAGCGTAGCAAGGGTCAGATGACCGGGTCAGGGACCATTGCATCCGCAGCGGAATGGGGCAAGGAACTATATCGGGATATTAAGGAATAGTTTTTCCCATCGATCACAAGGCCTGTTTCATGCCCACACTGAGAAACTCGGACTCTCTCAGCACCTTGTTGCAATACAAAACTTGGAGAGCTTGGACAGAAATGCACGACAAAAATTATCGCATTGAGATTCATTAAACCTGAGTTTCTTCCCTTTGTCGAAACAAACGTCCCTTTTGCAATCCAACACCTGGCCCTTTCACTTCAAACAAAATAAACAAAGACACTCGTTACCAAATGAATAGGATTCGATTCCTATTTCCAGACTTTATTCAACGGGATCTGCGCTCCATGTGTTGGCCATCAGAGAATTTTTAGAGGAACGCTGTTTTATTTTAGAATAGAGAAAACGCTCTTTTCTATTGTTGTAACTGCAGGTGAAACAGCGCCCCTGTTTTGGGGTAGATTTGTTTTTTCTAGAATAGTTTATTTAATGTATTAAAATAATCATTTGTAGGGGAGAGTTCTGAGAGCTGATGTAGGAGAAAATTAGAGCTTTATTGTACAGTCTTAGACAGAGATTTTAATGAAGAAATACAGCTCTGTTTTTTGAGACTCTTGTGGCTTGAAATTTAGCAAATGTTTCCTTTTGTTTCATATGTCATCGTTATGTTCACAGTTCATCAATCACCATTTCAATATTGAATGTTTCTAAGTGAGAAAGGCAGAATTCAATTTATTTGCTCTGTCTTGAGGAAGTATTCATAGTTAATGTTTTCTTCTGTTCGACAAGGATCCATCTTCTATGCCCTTGTCGACTTCTCAGCAGTCTTGTCATTCCGTTTATCTCAATTTAATTGCTAAACTTCATGCTTACCTTGCCTCAGGAGATAATCTGCGTTCTTTATTTAATCTCTGCTCTTGCTGTCTTTGCCCCACACTGCCCAGAAAACCCAATTTATCAAAAAAACCTTATTCATATCACTTTACTAGCCTAAGATTAGTTTTCCTTATCGGTCATCTCAGCCCCATTGAAAATTTTCCGCCGAGATAGACCCGGAGAGAGCCCTCTCCTGTCCTCGTAGGGCTAGCTACGAGGCTAAGGTTGGTTTGATGTTTCCTCGAGTTTTGCCTTCTTCATCCTGTGGCAGAATCGAGCGCTAACAGTATGCATCATTTGGTATCATAGTAGACTTGAGTCTGTTCTTGAAAGTTGGAGCAAATATGCCACCCAAGAGAGGAGCCGACATAGGTCGTGGAAGATCGGAAGCTAATGCAATTTTGTTGAATGAAATTCGACATCTTCATACAAGAATGGAGATAGTAGAGGTTGCTCAAAGGAGAGCACCTGAAGAAGGAGATGTCAGCACAATAGAGGAAACTTACAAGGAAGAAGAAGAATCAAAAGATGACACAGTTAAAATGCTAAAAATGTTGATTAAGGCAATTAGAAGACCAAAGGTGGATGTACATTTGTATGAGGGAAATATCAATATGGAAGAGTTAATGGACTCGATTAGTTCATTAGGAAAGTACTTTGAATTTGAAGAAGTTGAAGACAAAAGGAAAGTCAATTTTGCAGCTACCAGACTAAAGGGTAATGCAGCTATTTGGTGAGAGGAGTTACAAGTATCCAGACAAAGAAAAGGAAACACCAAAATCAAGCAATGGGTTAAAATGGTAACAAAATAAAAAAGTAAGTTCCTGCCCAAGGATTATCAATTAAATCTTTTTAAGAAATTAAATAATTTGAAATAAAAAGGAATGACAATGAAATAATATATAGAGGATTTTTATAAACTGAATATCAGAGCTAGACATGTAGAGGATGATGTGGAGAAAGTAGCCAGGTATATAAATGGCTTGAGGTATGATATCTAGGATGAGATCTGTATATTAAATCTGAAGATAATTGAAGATGCTTACTAGGAAACCTTAAAAGCAAAAGAGAAGATACATAGAAAGAAAAGTCAGAGGAATCGAGGAAAGAGTTCACCCAGAGGAAGAGGAACATTCAAATCAATATTTCGACATTCCCAGAATGAGCACGTGGTTTGAGTAGTAGATCACCACATAGACGAGATTCTGGTCGAGGAAGGTTTGTACCCAGAGGCAGAGGTTGAGGAAGAGATATTCAGTGCTTTACATGTGGTGAATGGGGATATGGGTCATGGGACTGTCCTCATAGTAAGTCAACAACCCAGATAAATGTGAATGTTGCTGAAACAAAGGAAGAAATTCCTCATATTGCAAGTAAAGAGAAACCACCCAAAGCAGGAGAATCCTTTTTATTGAAAAGGATATTTCTTAAAGCAGAAAAAGATGCAAGAGAGTCAGCTCAGAGGAAGAATCTATTTATGACTATATGCAAGTCCAAGGGAGAATGTTGTAAAGTGGTAATTGACAGTGGAAGCACTAATAAACTTGTTTCTACAGAGATGGTGGACAAGTTGGGATTGGTAAAAGCAATACACCCTACTCCTTATAAGGTATCATGACTACAAAAAGGACATCAGATTATTGTGATAGAACAATGTAAGGTGGAGATCCATATTGGTACTTACAAGGATGTTATATTATGTGATGTAATGCTGATGGATGTATGTCACATATTGTTGGGAAGACCTTGGCAGTTTGATCGGAAATCCATACATGATGGCAGAAGAAATACTTATGCTCTGGAGAAAGATGGAAACAAACACACACTGCTTCCATTCAAGGATGAATTTGACAAAGAAACACCTGGAAATAGTGTTATGCTGATGATTGGGAAAGAAATGTTGCAATAAGTCAAGAAGGATGAGGAGATGCATTTTACTGTTGTAGGAATACCCAAGTTAATTCTAACTTCCACAAATTTAGAGGATTTATCTAAATAAATCCAAAATATGTTGAATGATTTTGCTGATATTATTGTGGATGAGTTTCCAAGTGCATTACCACCAATCAGAAGTATTAGGAATCATATTGATCTAATACCTGGAGAAATTTTGATGAATAAAGAAACATACAGGTTAACTCCTCAAGAAAATGTAGAAGTTGGAAGACAAGTGCAAGAGTTGATGGATAAGGGGTTGATAAGAGAAATCCTTATTCCATGTGTTGTACCAACAGTACTTAGTCCAAAGAAAGGAGGTGAATGACACATGTGCACAGATTCCAGAGCCATAAATAAAATCACCGTCAGGTATCATTTTCCTTTACCATGAATGGATGATTTAATGGATTGCTTGAGTGGATCAAAATATTTTACTAAGATACATTTGAAAAGTGGTTATCATTAGATAATGATTAGAGAAGGGGATGAGTGGAAGGCTGCATTTAAAAAAAACAATGGTTTGTATGAATGGTTAGTGATTCCTTTTGGGCTCACTAATGTGCCCAGCACATTCATGATATTAATGAATGAAGTCTTGAAGGAATAGGTAGGAAAGCTTGTAATTTTTTATCTTGATGATATTCTAATTTTCAGTCAAAGTAAATAAGAGCATCAAGAGAACCTTAAATTGGTTCTAAAAAAATTGCAGAAAGAGAAGCTGCTAATAAATTTAAAGAAATGAAGTTTTATGAAGGAAGAGCTAATCTATTTGGGATTTGTTGTTCCTAAGTAAGGCTTGAAAATGGATCTGGAAAAAGTCCAAGAAATTTTGAATTGGCCAACTCCAAGAAACATATTTGAGGTAAGAAGCTTTCACGATCTTGCAAGTTTCTATAGAAACTTTATCAGAAGATTTAGTCATATTTGTGCACCTATTATTGAAAAAATCAAGTAAAATAATCATCCATTCAAGTGGACAGAATCAGAAGACCGAAACTTTAAGTTGCCGAAGAAGAAATTACAGAAAAAGCAGTTTTAGCTTTGCCAGATTTTGAAAGAGTTTTTCAAGTCGAAACTGATGCTAGTGGAGTTGCAATTAGAGTAGTTTTAAGTCAATAACATAGGCCAATAGCATACTTCAGTGAGAAACTGAATGAAGCTAAGAAGAAATACTCATCTTATGACAAAGAGTTTTATGATATTTTGTAAGCCTTGAAAAAAAGGAGACATTATTTGTTACCAAAAGAGTTTGTATTATATTATGATAACCATGTGTTACAATTTATAAAAAACAAGCCAAAATTGAACCAGAAGCATGCCAAATGGGTAGAATGTTTGCAGTGTTTTACTTTTGTGATTAAGCATGCAAGCGGTAAGTTGAATAAATTTGCAGATGCTTTGAGCAGAGTGAATTTGATCATGCAAGAATTACAAGTTAGTGTTGTAGGATTTGAAGAAATGGTTAACATGTATAAATAAGATGCATAATTTAAGGAAATTTATGAAGCTGTGCAAAACCCAAGAGTTCGTAATAGAAGCCAGTGGTTGGATTATCTTATCCAAGGAGGTTTACTATTCAAAAGTAATAAACTATGCATTCCCAAATGTTCTATGAGGGAAAACATAATTAAGGAGAAACACAGTGGCGGCTTATCTGGACACTTTGGAAAAGACAAAAAAATTTCTCAGGTAAATGTTTTTTTCTACTGGCCAAAGATGCAAATTGATGTTAAGAGATTTGTTGAGAAATGCAGTATTTGCTAGCATACTAAGGGGAGAAGTCAAAATACAAGATTACATCAGCCACTACCAATACCAAACCGACCACGGGATGCAGTTAGTATGGATTTTGTTTTGGGTTTGCCAAAAAATAAAAGAGGAAATGACTCCATTTATGTTGTGGTGGATAGGTTTTATAAAATGGCTCATTTCATTGCATGAAAGAAAACTAGTGATGCAACACATATTGCTAATATGTTTTATTCAGAAGTTGTAAGGTTACATGGATTGCCTATAAGTATTGTGTCTGATAGGGATACCAATTTTTTTGGGTATTTATGGAGAACTCTATGGAAGAAAATAGGTATCAACCTTAGTTTCAGTTCAGTTTATCACCCTCAAACGGATGGACAGACCAAGGTAGTGAATAGAAGCTTGGGAAATATATTGAGGAACTTAGTGTCTAAAAATCCTAAGTAGTGGGATTTAGCACTTGCTCAGGCTGAGTTTTCTTATAATGATACTCCCAATCGAATTACTGGGATGATTCCATTCTAGATTATTTTTGGAATGAATCCAAGAGGCGTGTATGAGCTCATAAATTTAGGAAAACAAGAGATAAGGAGTGCAAAGGCTGAAGAGTTTACATAACAGATGCAAAAACTACAAGAAGATGTCAAAGGCAGATTGTAGGAAAGCAGTGGAAAATACAAACAGAGATTTGATATGAAGAGGAAAGAAAAATAATTCCAAGTGGGTGAACTAGTCATGGTCTACCTAAGAAAATAAAGGTTTCCTATTAGGACTTACAATGAATTAAATATTAAAAAGATAGGACCATGTAGAATTTTGAGGAAATTTTCTTCAAATGCATATGAGATTGAATTGCTGGAAGGGATTATAATATCACCCATATTTAATGTTGCAGATTTGTACCTATACAAAGGAACAGAGGAAGAGCTACAAGAAGACCCTACAAAAGAGGAAGACCAAAATTTGAATTGGAAGGAACAGATGCCAAAGACATAAAAGAAATAAGTGGAGGCCATTTTAGAGAAAAGAGAAAAAAATAAGTCCAAAGGACAAAATTACTATCAGTATCTAGTCAAATGGAAAGGACATCCTGTGGAAGATGTCAGTTGGATGACAACAACAAAGTTACAGAAGTTTTGTACAGATCCTGAAGCATTGATGGATCAATATTTTCTTCCCTGGGAGTCTGATGCAAGAGCATCCAGACTTAACCAGCAAGGTGATTGTATGTTCACATGTTGTGGATAACATGAGGTGGACAAACATTGGTCATTAATATTTTATTTATTTTTAAATTAACGAAGTTAGTTTTTTTAGGTTTGCTAAACTAATTAGGAATAAAAATAGTAATTGTTTTCTCCCTACAAGGAGATTGAGCCAAGTAGGATAAGAGCTTAGAAATAGGGTATCATTTGTTTGTTAGGAGTGGTTCAAGGGAAATCTATTTTATGTGAGGAGCGCTTCAGATATATATATATATATATATATATATATATATATATATATATTAGATAGGTGTGAAAAAGAGAGAAGAGTGTGGAAAAGAGTGAGACAAGTGTGAAATAGGTGTGCGAGAGGAGAGAGCAGAGAGAGCATAAATAATTTTAATAACCAGTCGATCAAGGGATTGGCTTTGTAAGTTTCTTTATTATTAATTTTCAAGTGTTTTGTATTGATCGAGCTCTATGTTTGAACTATTGGTTTAAAACTCCATTGAATCACATATATATTAAGTTATACAACAGGAGGACAATCAGATTGCAGGCACGATGAGGACCATAGTACTGAACCCGATCAATGGGAGAGATCTCATCGCAAGTTTAAAACCATTGCACATCACATAGAATCAGCTTTAACATTAAAGAGTCGCAAGTTAAATTATTTAATCGAAGATGAAAGGTGAGGAGTGGAGAGAAAACGAGGATCATTGGATCTAGGACTGAACCAATGGTTGATATCATAGCACTGGGAAGCGACTTTTCATTTCACAAGATTTAGAAGATAAGTGTTAAGACATTGCAAAGTAAACAAATTTATTTGCGATGTGAAAAAGGGGAGGACACGTGTTGGATCACCGCAGTTCCGCAATTCGCAAGGATTAAAGCTTAAGTGTTAAAGGTAATTTCAAATTGCGTGATTTGCAATCATCGATGATTGGTTAGGCTTTTCATGGGACCCTCCGGTAAGAAATTCCGCTCATATATATTGATTTGGGTTATATGTGTTTGTTTATGTTAACATTTTTTATCGCACCATATGTATGTATGTATGTTTAATGAGCTATGAAGTTTAAACAAATCCGATGAGGGTAATAAGGTTGTGTGGAGTGTAAACTCTATAATTTCCACTCGTACTTTGATATTTCTGTAGCTAGTTTGCATCAATTTTTACCCATCTAGTTATCTAACCATTTGGTTCAACAAGTGTGAAAAACTTGCACCATGTCAAATATGGGCTTTGTAGGAAACCCAAATGATCACCATAATTCATTGATTCCTTATTTCCCTACTTTCATTTAAATTATTCTTTGGTAGAAGTGGGATTTCTTTGTGAAGGGACCCTGTAATGATGCCCTAGATACAAAATTCCCCTTAGATTTACATTTTGTATGAATTCTTTTTTGTTTCCAACTTATATAATAGGTTAGGAAGCCTAATGATGTCATATACTCTGCACATATAATGTAGCATCTTGAAGTATTTGAATTTTTTGTTAATATTTTATGTTGGAATTATTAAAAAATTAAATTGACCAAAATTTTGGTTTCATTGTTGGTGAGTTCTAAAAGAGTTAAGGAATTAGTAATCTAGTTTTTCTTGCAAATTATTTTTTTTTATTTCCCCAACACTTAAGAATTGGAGGAGTGAGAAGGTAAGAATAAGGTAAAAACTTATGCAACCACTTTGTGAGTCTGTATGAGCCCTTGTCTTGTTGGTACAATGTGTTTCTTTTATGAAAGTGTATATTCTTTCATTTTATTCATGGTAAGGAAGAATCTAACTCATGTCAACATACAAATTGGTGACAACAAAGTTATAGTAGCGTGAGGGAATCAAAGTACATGATAATTTCTGATTTGAAATTTGTTTCTTATATCCTATTTCTTTTCTTCCTTAGTTTTTTTTTTCAAGGTGTTGTAAGATTCCCCACCAAATTGTTGTGAAACCAACTCCAAAAAGAGAATAAAAGAGATATCAACGCCTTAGAAATAAGCCACTTCAAGGGGGCAACCTCCAATACATTACATGAATGAACAATTCTTGGATGATACAAATGACCAAAACCTCCTTCTATATATAGGAGTCCATGGGGCCACAATATAATCCTAGTGAAGCCACAATGTAATCCTAGCCGACCTAACAATAATAATGTAAGGGCACAATAATAACAATATGAGCGTTATAGGGGTACAACAATAACAATAAGGGGGACTACACTAACATAATAAGGGACTACACTATTAATATAGGGACTTAACACAAAGACTAATCGATTTGATAGATAGGGTTTAATAACCAAAAATAAGAAATGAATATTTATTAGGAGTTTGAATAATGATACTTCAATAACTTCACATATTCTAGAAACAACTATAAAGCTCTTTTCCTCATACGAAGAATACATATTGGCAATAATCAAGAGCATAAATACCTCTCCAGAAGTGATAGAAGAACAAAATATCCATGAGAAGCCTCTACAAGAAGGTCTATAAGTATTCTCTAATCAGCTTTACAAATCTGTAAAGGGGATCAAATAATCATGGATTAAATTTTATGGATTGAAGCCATTAGAACTAGATATTGATTTTTTATTGACATGCCTATCATTAGATCCTGCACCCAAGAGACCAACCATATGAGAACATGATATCTACATGGCATGGAAGACAAGGGAATATAAAGTGGATCATAGGAACATCATGACAGTATTGAATAATAGTTCCATATGACCATGAGATCAAAGCACCATTGTCTTCTTCAAAAAATATTCTCAGCATATAAGTTGAAGAAGCTAGTCTCTCATGCCCTGGTATACATTAAAAATTAATTCTCAAATCTATGTGTGAGAACATTTGTTATTTTTTTCTCACATGGTTTCATAAGAATTGTTCCCACACTTTAGAATATTATTTATTTTCAAGCAGAGTAGTTTAGTGTAGGAGAATAAATATATAGGATAAATGATGAAAATAAGCCTAACTGTGAAACCTAGGGTACTAACATAGTTAGATAAGGAATTTTCTTGAAAAATAGGCTATTGGCTGACCAAGTTCTCAATTATCTCTCCATTATATTATTGGCCCTCTACAAATTATTCAAATTCTTGTATGTCCTCATGTTATCTAATGTGGGATACATTAAGGCCCTCCTAGTAATTCGTCTTGACCCATAAACTTCAACACAATATCTAGCTTCAAGACTAGAGACTTGTTTTAGTATAGTACCTTGAGGCTTCCATGCATAAATGGAGGGTTCTTTCATTGATATTAGTGGTAATACACCACTGGCTCTAATTTTTAGATCTTGCAAGTGACTTGACTTATACACCTTCATTAATCCCCAGTAAGATGTAGTAAGGTTCCTTGACACTCAATGACATCATTGATGAGTCGTCTCACATTGGTTAAAGGCATACAATAATGGGTGGTAATTTAGTGATATATTTCAATCCTCAACTCCAACACATTCATCACATGGAAAAGAATCATAACATGGGTTGAAGATTCGATGAAGATTTTGAGCAGTATTCAACATTAACTACAACCTATTAGTTTACAAATAAGAGAGATAGATTGATCGTTGGACCATCAAGGAAGAAACAAGTTTAGCCTTCATCTTTTCGAAAGTGTTACCAACCATTTCCATGTACTTATATGTTTCTTGTAACCATCATATGTTCTAGTAACTACTTAGATCTACCCTGCAAATCAAATTCATCAAAAACCTTCATTAGTCATCAACACCAAAAATTAGTATTCATAAACATTACTTTGTTTTGGATCAACATAATGGCATATAGGTCTCAAATGCAGTTTCATCATCAACATGCCTAAGAAATTCAGGGTATTGATGTAAAATATAAGGTAGAAATCAACTTGGAACTTTCTAATATGTTAAATATTTACAAAATTATGGTAAGAAATTACTGTCACCGTGACATCTCGATCTTTCCATTTCACTTTGTCTCTATTTTTTAATATGTCCCATCCCCATTATCATTACTATAAAATCAAAAACTATTATCCTACCCATTTTGATATAACATGATTGAATACTATAATCGTTGTTTCTAATAAGTCTCCCTATAGTATCATTGTTTCCTTTAAATATTATTCATTACGATAGTAAGAGAGATTATCTAGGAAAAAAAAAAATTAGCTCTGGTTTAAATTTTAAGATATGAAAACTTTAAGAAAGTGTAATATGATGGCAAATGAAGGGTAGTAATTCCTTTTATTATAAAAGTTCATGATTTCACATCATGAAAATAGCTTATCGACATGGTTTTGAAAAGTATGACATTGCTACAATTCTCAAGGAAACACTTAAAGCTCTAGAGTATCTTCATAGGAAAATACCTATTTTTCATGATGTGAAGGTTGGGAACATCCTCATTGACTCTAGTTGTGAAAATAAACTGGGTGACTTTGGCATTTCAACTTGCATGTTTGAGATGGGTGGAAATGATAAAGAAACAATATTTTTGTGGGAACTCCATGTTTGAGGGCACCAGAGTTCTTACATTAGTCAATGCATATAATTTCAAGGATGATAGAGGTCACTTTGAATAAAAACATTAGAAATCACACATGGTCATCCTCTATTCTCAAACCATCCTCCTGTTGAGCATTGGAAAAGGTATGAATTCACCATGCATTTCTTTATCTTTTTACTTTGAATATAACTCTTTTTATTCTAGAAAGATGATATATTGAAGGATTATGATATAATTTCAAAGATTAATGTTTATTGTGAAAATTGGCTAAAAATTGTCTTTTATTCTCAATAGGAAACAAATGAAGGGGGAAACCACCATTCGAAAGGAAAAGCTAAAGAAGGAGTAATTGTTGTTCCTCCAGCAAAAGGGTCGTATCCAGACAAGAAGGATGAAATCAAAACACACAACTAACGTAAGGTAGGGAACAACACGACTATAGCCTAAGAAGAACAAGCATTAGCAAAAAGAAGAAAAAGGAGCGAATCCCTCAGGATCTTTCGACCTTGAGGGATCACTGTTCAAAGTCTATCGTTGTTTCTTGTATTGTCCACCGAATTTTTATAAAAGGTAGTGCCTGTAGAAATTGGAAAGGGGATTATTATTGAAACTCCTTTTGTAACTCTGTAATTTTTCATTGACTCTTGTGATCAGAGAGCGACTGTTGTAAACGCTATTATTACTGATTAATACATGATCTAGTTGTCATTCCATTTCTTGACACTGGAGTAGCCCAGCGGTGTTTCACTAGTGGCTAAGGGCCCGGCCCCAGTGGATCCATTTGTTGTTTGTATTATTATCTTTCAATTATTGTTGTGTGACGGTTTGCATTTTTTTTCATTACAACTTTCAAGTTTAATAGTTTACTACTTAATTTCTTCATAATATTGGTGTGTTACATTGGTGAATTACATTTTCGTTCCTTTCTAATTTAACAAGAATCTTAATCCTCGTATTAATTATCTTGTTATGTTTTAATAGAGCTTCGTTGTTCAGCAGTTGTTGTTCTATTCCATTTGTTGTTCCGTTCCAATTGTTGATTTCTGTTCAATAGATTTGTTGTTCAATTTTCTTAGATAAAGTTTGTTGTTCATTTCTATTGTTGTTCAATTCCAGATTTTCTATTCATTTCAGTTAATTATTTTATAGTCTATTTCATTCCTACAAAGAGTTGGTTTTGCTTTTGAGAACTTGGCTAGTTTACTTTCATTAGCAGCATTAGTGATTTAGTTCAATTTCCATTTCCATTTAACTGTTTTAATGCGAGATCATCAACTGTAAAGGACATCTGGTTATTGCTTCCTTCTTTCTCAAATTGATTATCTCGTTTTCATTTGATTTCAATTACATCAGTTGCTAAAGGAAAGAGTTATCATTACTGCATCCTTGACTGATGATTACTAGGTGAATGATTGGATTTCAGAGCGTTCAAGTTCATGTCATTGTAGTTAGTTTACATTTCCAAGCATCTGTTTAATTTTGTATTTACAACATTGTACTACATATTGCAAGGCATTACTCTTAGATTTAATTGTAGCTTCAGACTGAGTACACTCTTGAAACAAAAATTCATACCTGGATTGATGATTAATGTAGGATAAATAGGCATTAAAAAGACACCTTTTATACCTCAACATTTTGGTGCCATTTTCGGGGAGAGTGTATGCCATTTAGAAAGAGTGATGCATATTTTTTTTTTTTTCTACTAGGGAAGAATTAGGTATTAAAAATGGAAGGTAAGAACCTGCATACCGAGCAAGGAACATACTTGTTCATTGGCCCACTTCATAGTAGATTTAAGTAAAAATTTTAGGTAGGAATGAATGCTTGTGTTTTTTTTTAATGAATAGAAAATCTAAATAGAACAAAATTCCTCCTAAACCCAAAAAACCTAAGGGATCAGTGACCCTTGCGAAAAAAAAATTCATTAACAAAATCCTAAAGAAAGTCAAATCTCAACCATCAGTAACACCTAGAAAATTTACTTCTAGACAACCTACTAGTTCCCTTCAGGCCATAGAGTCACCATTTGTAGCCTTTCCTGAGGTCCATAGCCAAAAAAATAAATTGAGCAAGATCCCCAAGAAATTGAGAATTCTTGCCTAATTTCTCTGCAAGAAGGGAACTCTAGTAATCTCCGTGAAGGAGGAGGAGAAACATGGGAAACAGAAGAACCAAAATCTCCTCTTGAAGTAATCCAAACAGTGAGAAGCCCAGATAAGGGAAGTGTTGTAAACATCATTCAAAACAGAGCTAAAGGACCTGAATCTCCTCAGACAGTAGGTCAGTAAGGAACACTCATTATTCCAGACCAAGGGAGTCCTGTCAGGGTCATTCCTTCTAATCAACCTAGGAATAATTCCCTAGAAATCCCAGAAGGATATTGGCACATATTTGATCAAATGGCTCACAACCAGCAACCACCTCAAAAAACTTCCACACTACAATATCCCATTGTGGAAATTGTAGTTAATGCACCTATGAAGGCCATTCCTTTTTAGCATATTCCTACATTCCATGGCTTAACATTGGAAGACCTAGATGCATTTCTGTTTGAATTTGATGTGTTATGCAGAGGGTATAACTATACCACTGATCCACAAAATCTAAATTTATTTCCTTCCACATTAAAAGGAGCATATTTACGATGGTTTATGGGGTTAGGTGAAGGTGTTCTAAATGACTAGGATCAGATGAAAGTTGCATTTCTAAAGAAATATCAAGATTATTGTAGGTCTAGTGAATTAAAAGACAAAATATTTTAGATGATAGAAAAACCTAATGAAACACTTGAGGAATATGTAGAACGCTTTCAATATAACCTCCAGAGATCACCCTACGCATCTTTACCCTTACATGATAATGTGCTAAAAACTACATTAATTAAAGGGATGAAGGAACAATGGGTTGAAACATTAAACATCATGAGAAAAGGTGATATATATCAAGAAATTTTTTCTGACATTATTGATTTATGTATCAGGAGTTCAAGAAGCAGCACAAGGCTAAAGTCAGCAGAACGTGATATGATCACAAGGGATAGTAAGGCCTCTAGTTAAAGTATAATCCACACAGAGATTGGAAATCTAATAGAAGATTTTAAAACTGATGTTCTAGAGACTCTGACAATGCATTTCAACATCATGCAAGCTAAACAAAAGCAAGCAAAAGCAGAACAAAATTTGGCAATATTCTGCCCTAAATGCAGAAATAAACACAACCATAAAGAGTGCTCGCTGGATATAATCAAAGTCTGTGCCATCTGCACAAAATATCACTCCACAGAAGGTTGCCCCTCACTCCCTAGATTGAAAGCATTCTACAAAGAGGTGGAAGAAGAATCAGAAATGGTATGCCTAATCAATTAGCACCAACAATGGCAGCCATGACAAACAGGTATGCCAATTGATCCATGCTCTTCTTTTCAGTCTCCTCAATATAATGCTCAACAATATAATGGAATGTGGAAAAATCAGCCACCCTTCCCCAATTGGTCACAACAGCCATTTCCTACATCACCATGGCCAAATCAAAAAAATCAAACCAATTGGCCAAACTTTCCTTACTGTCCACCATTCTGGAAAAATAATACTTATCCAACACAATGGTCCCCCTCCACCTCGCAGAGTCATACCTGGCAGTCGAACTGGAAAAAACCAACAAATCAGCTAGCTGGAATGATCCTTCTCCCTCAACCTACACTTCCAGCACCTTATACATTGCCACAAAATCCCCAGACCAACTTGAGACCGCAACTCCCAGCCCAACCCAACCCAAACCCTAATAATAGGCCGGTTCAGTTTGTCCAAATAATGGAACTACCAAAACTAGAAACTGAAGTAAGGGAGTGCAATGACCTTCAACTAAGATCTGGGCACATAATAGAAACAGAGGGAGACAAAAATGTTCAAGTTGAAGACCTGTTACCCGCAGAACAAACATTACACAAGGAGAATGTGGTTACACAAAAAACTCAGGAACAAGCAACCACCTCTTCTCCACCATTCCCAGAACGACTATTCATACCTCACCCAATAGAATATCCTGATTTTGATCTTCTGGGAGAACTGAAAAATTTGTGTATAAAAATCCCTCTCCTCCAAGCTATCCAAGACATCCCTATTTATGCAAAAACCATCAAAGATTTATGTATAAAAAAGCCAAAGAGGAGAACAACAACTAACCCAACTGTCCAATGGACCATCAATGGACAATCAATGGACCATTGATTTTCGACCATCAATGGACCATCTTCTTTTTAGTAGTTGTACCAATCATTTTGGGAGCTACAATTAATATCCTAACAACCAGCACTTGTCAAAAACTTGGCATTACATCATTAGATCCAACAAAAACCTTACTGGAATTGGCTGACCGATCGGTAGTCAAGCCAGAAGGCACACTACATGATGTAATGGTATCTGTAGACTTCTGGGAGTACCCTGCTGAATTCCTAATTATTAACCCCAAAAAACAGCTAGATGGACACCTATTGATCTTAGGTAGACTTTCGCTAGCAACTGCCAATGCTTACATTGGTTGCTGACAAGGCAGCATGACTATAACTAGAGGGAGCTATGTCAATAATTTATCTTTATATCCCCCAACCCAACTGTTGTGGATCATTATCTACATATCCTTTTTATATTTCATTTTGAAATTTTAAAAGAAAAAAATAAAAAAGAAGAATTCAAAAATATGCTATAGTATGAAGTTTTTAATACTTTAGCATAAAAAAGAGAGGAATGCAATGTATTTCCATTTTTATTTATATACATGAAGTGGTCGCCAACCTTAGGTTGATATATATATATTAAGGTTAAGACCCAAGAAACTTCCCGAGCGAAAGTCGCAATCATACAAAGAAGCTTACGGGTATGCAATTGCGGGGGGTGAATTAGCCCGACGGTTATCAAATCCCGACCCCCCGCAGTTGACCGGTCAGATCATAGAAATGTTGTGATCAACGGTTCAGATTAATTTATGGGGGGTATGGATCGAATTTCTCCACCGTACTCACAGACCCCCCGCATGATGTCATAAACCGAGATGGAAGACAACTGTCATCCACTGTCAACTATTTCTCCGCGTCACTCCTGCATTTATTATGGTTTCCGTAGACTATAAAAGGGATTCTTCCATCCCGTTTTGATTTATTTGTGACTGTTTGCCCTGTTTAACCGCATCCCACCACCTTTGCATTACCCATTGCCTCGCAAATTGCTTTCAAATTCCTGTCAGCCATGGCCAAGCGAACATTGTTGTCTGGTTCATCAAGTCTCAGTCCCCTCCTAGATAGCGAGAAGGATGTTCATGATACCGCGTTGTCCATCAACCACCCTCTATTTCATTACCAAGTAACCTTGAACACTGAAAAGTCCCCTGTGTTCTCTGCTATGAAAAGTTCGGGTGTGTTGTCTGCTTGTGTTCCGGAAACTCATTTCTTCCCCGAATTCATTTCTTGGTTAGTTTTGTCTATGTACCCTGGCAAGTGTTTCGTTATGAATTCTCAGGGGGGAAATATCCTGCAAGTTTCAACACAATTAATGCGTCAAGCATTATGTTTTCCAGAAGATGAGTCTCCATTAAAAGCCCAAGATTCATGTTCCAACATTTCGAGGAGCTTTCAAACAGTATGCCGACCGCTAGCATGTCGTTTTTGGATACCAAGCCCGGAGAAAGGTCAATTTGTTAGGCAGAAAGTTCAATGGAGGGTGCCTTGCATGTTCGTGATAAAGATGGGCTTGGGGCTGACATTCAAATTTAGAATAGGAGATGATGATCAATGTAACTGATAAAGTGCCTAATGTTCACTCACATGAAACCAGTTCACATGGACATCCCGTCTTTTTGGCAGGGGGTAGTAAATTCCCAATTGATCGCCTTCCCTCTAACAGGTTTTTTCATATTTCCATCATTGGTAGTTTACTTATTTTTATATCAATATGTTGAAGATTTAATGAGTGTGGGTTTAAATATAATTGATAGTAATAAAAATAAGCAGTCAGTTTTATTCTGGACCGATATGGTTAGAAAAGAAGATTAATACTTCTGCCTGTTGAATTTAACAGCCTTCTATATTCATCGTTTATAAACATGAATTTTAAACTTCTTTCCTCCATGCTTTCTTCCAAAGGCCCAGGAGTTCCTACAGTTAGGACCCAATTGTAAATTTGGAGATTGGTTTGTATTTGAAGATTACTCTGAGATAAGGCTGTATGGAGTTAGTATTGAGCCCTATAGGCTCCCAACCTTTGTTCCCATGAGACTTTTTGCTTTGGAATTTATAAGGCAGAGTCTTAATGTAGATCAAGTTCATTTTCTGCCCATGAAGAAAGGATTGATGTACAAGTTGCCTATGAGTGTAGGCCCTTTTGTTTTCAACACAAGACAAGCTTTCGAAGAAGTATCAAAAATATTGGAAGGGACACAGTTGTTGTTGGGAGAGAAATGGCCCTATGATCCACATGGAATAATTTCTCAGAAGAGGGTCGAGAATGGGTATGCTGCATTTACTCATGTAAGTAAACCTGATTTGGAGAAACTGGCTAATCCAGGAGGGTCAAGTTCATCAAAGACTAGTATTCAAACACCTGCAATCATGGAAAGAATGAGCAAAAGAGGTAGAGAGGATGTTATTGAAATCGATGATGAGGAACCCCGAGAGGAAAAAAGGACCAAACTAGCAGAAGACCATTCCTCCAATTCACCTGGTTTTACTCTCCAGGTCAATGAGGAACAAGATTGCCCCTCGTCTCCTAATAGACAGGAACTTCATTTGGAGAAGGCTCCTTCCATGAAGCAAGTGTTCACACAGATTGAGGAAAGGAACCAGAGGGTAAAGGCCAATATAGAAGCACAAGCAGAGCACAATATTCCTAATGACCAAACCAGATTATTGACTGTGATGGATTTGGAGAAAGATCAGTTTAAGATGGTTCTGTCGCATCCGACAGGAATGTCCCTTGGACCATCGGGCAGTTTTAAGGAGTTAAACATAGTCATGGATGTTAAAGAGATCCCCTTATGGGACAAAATGAATCTTCACATGCAGACCGGTCAGCTGATTGTAAATTATTTGAGCAAGACCAATGCTACAACAGTCAAGACTGAAAACATGCTAGAAAAAGTCATCAAACAATGCAAAATGGAGAAAGCTAATGCAAGGGCACTAACAATTCAAAATGAGGAGCTGAAGAAGATCATTATGAAAATCGGTGTGGATCCAAATGATAAAGCCGCAATTCAAAAACTAATGAAAAGTGCAGAAGCAGAAATATCTTCATTACAAAAGAAATTACTGCACATGAAGAGAGACTTATATGTCAAGTGTTTCAGGTTCTAAGAGAAATTAAAGGGAAATATTTCCCTTATCAAAGCTAAGGATATCATCTGGAACGAGATCATTTCAGAAATGCAGTCAAAATGGGATTCCATGAATATAATTGCCAAAGAGAAAAACATTGTTTCAGAGCATGAAAAGGAGTTATTATCGAAGAAGCAGGCCGCTATTAAAAGAGCGAATTGGGCTAGAAAATTCATAAATTTTATTAATGCCAAGGCAGATGAAGAGTTAGGAGATATGGGGATACAGGATAGGTACTTCTATGCTGAAGAGGTAAATAAAATGATCATAAAAAATGACCTTCTAAAGGCCTCAGAGAAGCGGTTACAAGGAATTAAAGAGATAATTAAGAAATTTGATATTTCATTTGACAAGTTGACGAGAACAGGTTTGCCCTCGTGCTGGACGGAGAGAGGGTAGATTATGTCCTATAAATTCTATGAAGATCAGTTGATATTTGCAAAAAGAAGAGCAGATGGCCGACATGAGAAGACACAGATTTTGAAGGGAGAAACGATATTTAATTTCTTACAAAGGCATTTCCTTCTGCTATGGATGGTGAAGACATTGTTTACAGGTAATCTTACTCACAGTCAGGTTGTTATGTTTACACTGGAATATCATCGTTATAAGAACGCCCCGACGACTCAGGATAAGCTCTGGAAAGAATGCAAAAGATTTTCTATGGACACAGACAAAGGAACTCCAGCCACTCAGCCACAAGTAGTCGTTCAGCCACCAATAGTCATTGAGACAGCCAATATTTCAGGAGCATCAACTCCCTTATATTAGGGATTGTCACATTTTATTATGTTTTAAAGGCAGTCATGTAAATGTAATATAACTTTACGAGGCATGTACCTCCACTAGGTGAGCAGTTAAGAAATTAGAGTTAGTTAGAATCGGTTTCATTACTGGAAACCATTTTGATCATATTGTATTTAAAGACAATGGAAAGAAGGAAGAAGGTTCCGAGGTTTTGGACCTTGAAGGCTAATTTTGTACTGAACAATATTGAATGAATGAAAAGTTTTGCAAGTTTCCGTTATTCTATCTGTGTTGAAGAGTTTTCTTGGTTTTCATTTCATTTCCATATCTGTGAATAAAGTAGAGTGATTTGAGCAGTAGGTCTCTTGATATTTATGTATCTAAGAGTTAAACATCCTTAATGAGCGCTCCTCTATTTTAGCTTATTTGTTACTCACTTCTTCAGGATTTTATAATGTTAGTTTATGTTTTAAGCAGCATGTCAAATTAAAATCCTTTTCTTTCTTCGTCTTCCATTCGCTTACTTCAATATAAAGGGAACATGGCATTGCAGAACTTGCAAAGATTTGATATTTGGGAGATACATTATTAATATTTGAAGGTTTAATAAATAGAGACAGACATACACTTTGTGACATAATCTTTAATGTCTTGAGCACGGATTCCTGTTCACAGCAAGGAATTGTTTCTCAAGGAACAACATTAATTGGTGCCGTTGCTGGGGAATGAAGAGTCGAAGATCTTCCCTGGGTTTTGTTTTACATTTCCTCTGGTTGTTCAGAGAGGAGGAAATAGTACACTGTGATTGTTTGAAAATAGCTCTGGCTCCTAAGAAACCTCACACGAGGTCAGATACCTCTCAGCAAACAGTTCCCGTTTTGTCAAACCCTGAGAATCTTGTTTCAAAAAAGGGCCAGAAACCAAAAATATTAGAGACACCTGAAACTACACTGCTTGCACCTGGCAGCAGTTCTCGCATTTTATCATCCAAGAAAGCTTCCAAGAAACTCATTTTCTCGGAAGAAGAATCATCACCATCACCCATTCATTTTCAAGAACGCACGTTAGAAGAGCAATCTTTGGAGTTTGTGTCTTTTCCTTTTATAGAAACTCAACCCCATACAACTGCCAGCTCTTCTGCGATCGTTCATGGTCCAATTCCTATATCAGTTGTTTCACCTCATTCATCTTTTCCCACAACTGGTATTCATTTTACCCCCGCTCAAGGAGCAGTTAACCAAGGCGTAAATATGGCATTTCCTGCAGCCCCTGCTTTCTTGATGAACAGATATGCACCATTAAATCTAACAAAACCACTTCATGATATGCCTCAGGAGTATCTCAAGTTACTCCCTAGATTTACTAGTGAAGATGAAATAACCGCAGAACAGCACTTGCCCCTGTTTTTCACTTTTGCAGAGAATTTCAACGTTGAACATTTGGATGTTGTTATGAGACTCTTTGTTCAATCTCTAAGTGGAGAGGCAAGGAAATGGTTCAAAGGATTACCGAATGGTTCCATTAATGATTGGGATGCCCTGGAAAGACGTTTTATTGAGAGATGGGGCGAAAAAAGGGACCACAGCTATTCTTTGACAGAATTTAATGCAATCAAGAAGAAATTTGATGAAAATATGAATGATTTTGTTAAGAGATTTAACAAACTGTATAATAGTTTGCCTGTTGAAATGAAACCCCCTCCTATTGGAGCAAGGGTTGTTTTTGCTGGTGCTTTTGAACCAGAATTCAGTTTCACACTGAGGGAAAGAAGGTCTCCTATGTTGGAACAGATTCAAACAGATGCTTTGGAGATTGAAGCTAATATGTCCGCTGCTGGTAAAGTTTCAGATAAAGGAAAGGCTAAAGAAGAAGCCTCAGCTCAAGATCAAAGAATTGAAGACATGACTAAGGTCATAAAAAATCTTTCAAATAAATTGGTAAAGTTGGAAATAGATAGTAAGCCTGCAAGATAGAATAGAGGTGTTTTTAATCCCCAATTTAAAAAACAGCCCCTGCAAATTCTACAAAGAGAAAGAAAATGCTCGGATATCTGCTGTGTATATGGAAGATGATGAAACAGAAGAAGAAGTTGACGAAGAAGGGGAGAAGGAAGAAGAAGAAGCTGATCTCTCATTTGATCAAGAAGAGATGGATGATTACTGCAGACAATTCACAGAATTTATGCAATCTGAGTTGCATAAAAAGTATGATTTGAGGTCAAAAAAGAGGTTGAGGACGCAAGATAATGAAGAAAAGGAATCAGAAGTAGCACCTACTCCAATGGTGACTCCATTACAGAAAGGAAAGCAGCAAGCAGAAAATTCCCAGATGAAAGTTAAAGATTCTAACATTTTGGAGAAAGTGGTTACGGTTTCTAATCAGAACATAAATTCCAAAAAAGATCAAGAAGAACCTGAAAAGTTGACAAAATCAAATCAAACTTTCAGCTTGTCGAAAGAGTTAGAAAAAGTGAAAATACAAGTACCTCTTCTTGAACTAATAAAAACACCGGGTTATAAGAAAGAGATCGTTGAATTTATCAATCTGTCTCAACCTAACGAAGTGAGCGATACAGTGAATCTGGAGGAAGAAAAGCCAGTGGTGACATTTGGACCTCATGTGGAAGAGGTAGATTCGTCTGTTCCTCCTTTTTATATATCTCTTATCTTGCATGATTTCGTTTTGCACAATTGTATGCTAGATTCTGGCGCATCACACAATCTGATGCCATTGAGTGTGATGAAGGAGTTAAATTTACAAATCACCAAGCCATACAGAGATATTTACTCTTTTGACTCGAAGAGGGTTAAGTGTGTAGGTCTTATTAAATATATGGTTGTTTCATTGGCTCAAATCCCAGCCAAAAGTATTATGATGGATGTTGTAGTGGCAGATATTGCAGCCAGGTTTGGTATGTTATTATCTAGATCATGGGGGGAAAAGCTTGGAGGATTTTTGAAATTGGACTTTACATATGCTATTATTCCCGTTTTCAATGGTGAAGAAAGAAGGTTGTATAGAGAAACTAGATTTCAAAAAACTGCTACCAAGAAAGATGCAAGTAATTCACTAATTTATGGCCAAGAGAAGGACAACCTGTCTTGTTTCATGCTGCATGAGGATGCAGAATTTGCTGAAGAATCTCAAGGGAAAATTGATTCAGCAATTGTACATAAGGAACTACATTCAGATAAGCCATGGAAGTGTTATTTTGATGGCGCGTTTTCTAAAGAAGGCATGGGAGTTGGTTTCATCTTTGTTTCTCCGGAAGGTAATCTTGTACCTTTTTCTTTCAAATTGGAGTTCGAATCCACTAATAATGTTGCAGAATATGAGGCATTAATTATTAGTTTGCAGACAGCTAAGCAGATGGGAATTGAATCTATGACTGTGTTTGGAGATTCAGAATTAATTATAAGATAGATCAAGAATTTATGCCAAACCAAACATCCCAGGTTACGAGCATACCAGAATGAAGTATGGGATCTGATTGAAAATTATTTCGAATCATTCAATTTACAGTTTGTTCCAAGAGAAGAGAATAGACTGGCTGATTCTTTGGCTGTCGCAGTAAGTACATTCAAGCCTCCTATCAGCTTGAAACTAAGGTATGAAATAGAGATGAGACATAGACCTTCGATTCCTAATAATATTAAACATTGGTAGGTCTTTGAAGATGATGAGCAGATTAAACAGTTCCTGTTGATGACTGAAGATTTTGAAGATCATCAGATTGATTTAGAAAGTGATGAAGACGAACTGGCTGGTGAGACCCTAGAAAAGAAGATTGGTGGTCAAGAAATTATTCAATTGAAAGATAATATCTTGCCAAGAGGCCTTGTACCTCTTGAAAGACTGTTCGGGGCTAATGATGTTGCCATAAATCAAAAGAAAATGAACCAAGATGAGCAGGTGGAAGATTGCAACCTCGGTACTCAACAAGAGCCTAAAATGGTCAAGTTGTTCAAAGGGATCCCGAAGGAATATAAAGAAAGGTACGTAGAGTTGTTCAAACAATTTAAAGATGTATTTTCTTGGTCGTATGATGATTTGAAAACATATGATAAGAGCATCATACAGCACAAAATTCCACTCAAGGATGGAGTCAAGTCACATAAATAGAAGCTTAGGCAGATTAATCCTTTGCTGTTGGCTCCGATCGAAAAGGAAATAAAGAAATTGCTGCAAGCCAAGATAATCGTTCCACTCAGGTATTCAGATTGGGTTTCTAATCTTGTACCAGTCCGAAAGAAAAACAGAGAGATAAGGCTATGCATAGATTTCAAGAATTTGAACAGGGCTTCATTAAAAGATAATTATCCTTTGCCGAAAATGGATTTTGTCTTACAGAAAGTGAACGACGCTTATAGATTGTCTATGGTGGATGGGTTTTCAGGGTATAACCAGGTAGATGTAGAGAAGGAAGATCAGAAGAAAACCGCTTTCACTACGCCTTGGGGAACATTCATGTACGCCAGAATGCCATTTGGCCTGATGAATGCAGGGGCCACATTCCAGAGGGTGATGGATATCACGTTTGCGGGAGATGAGTTTGTGGTGGTTTATTTAGATGATGTCACAATTTTTTCGAAATAGGATGAGGAGCATTTACAGCATTTCCAGAAAGCCTTCATGAAGTGCAGAAAGTTTGGATTATCACTGAATCCTAAAAAGTCTTTGTTTGCCCTGGAGGAGGGTAAATTACTTGGCCACATTGTTTCAAAGGAAGGAGTAAATATTGATTCAGCGAGGGTCGAAGCAATTCAGTCGATTCCTTTGCCACGAAGTAAGAAAGATATTCAGCGATTTCTCGGAAAAATTAATTTTCTAAGGCGGTTTTTCCCTAATTATGCCGAGATCGTTAAAAAGTTAACAGACATGTTAAAAAAGAATGCTGAGGTGAAGTGGGACAAGGAAGCGAGGGAATATTTTCAGAGAATCAAAGAGGCTTTAAAGGAAGCACCTGTTCTAATCAGTCCAGACTATTTGAAGCCGTTTCAAATCTTTTCATTTTCTTCTTCCTCAACTATTGCAGTCGTGTTATTGCAGAGAAATGAAGAAAAGCAGGAACATCCAGTTGCATATTTCAGTAAAGTTCTCCAAGATGCAGAATTGAAGTATAATATACTGGAGAAATAGGTGTACGCTCTGGTAAAAGCACTAAAAGCTTTCAGAACTTATGTCCTTCATTCTCAGATCTTAGCATACATTCCTAATTCGGTTGTAAAAGATGTGCTAGTACAAAGCGATGTGGAAGGTAAGAGGGGAAAATGGATTGCCAAAATTCAAGAGTATGATAAACCAACCAAGCTGGTTAAAGGATTGGGATTGGCCAAATTATTGACAGAATCCAACTTCCAAGCATTGGGAATCAATTTGCTGGCCCCTGTAGAAGAAGTCGATGGAGAAACGCGTGATAATCAATCAAAGACAACAATTAAGTATAAGGATATTGTACATTATTTATGCTTTCTTTCATGTCCCCCTTCAATTAATAGAGCTAAATACAGGGCTTTGAAACTTAAGGCTCAGCCTTATGTCATAGTCGAAGCAAAGTTATATTGGAAGGATCCAGCTGGTATGTTGTTTTTATGTCTAACAGAGGAAGAAATTTCAGAAGTGATGAAAGAATATCATGAATGCTTGTGTGGAGGGCATTACAGCTGGAAGGTAACTGCTCATAAAATATTCAAATCAGGTTTCTATTAGCCGACTGTATTTTCTGATGTTTACAAAACAGTCAAAAGTTGTCAAAAATGCCAATTATTTGCAGAGAAGAAAAAGCTATCTCCATTACCTCTTCTCCCAGTTTTTATTGAAGAACCTTTTAGACAATGGGGGTTGGATTTCATTGGAGAAATCAATCCACCATCCAGTGGACAGTTTAAGTGGATCCTTACTGCTATGGATTATTTTACAAAGTGGGTGGAGGCAATTCCCACCAGGAAGGCAAATGATTTGGTTGTTATGAAGTTTTTGTAGGAGAATATTTTTAGCAGGTTTGGATGCCCAGTGAAGATTGTGACAGATAATGCCCAGGTTTTTAGTTCACTCAGGTTTATTAATTTTTGTCAAACTTACAATGTAATATTGTCTCATTCTACAGCTTATCATCCGCAGGGAAATGGATTAGCAGAATCCTCCAATAAAACATTGGTAAGAATTTTGAAGAAAACAATCAGTGAGAATCAAAAGAATTGGGATACGAAGCTAGTTTTTGCCTTGTGGGCAACAAGGATGACTACTAGGAGGTCTATCGGCAAGTCTCCTTATGAGCTCGTATACGACACTCAAGCTTTATTCCCCACACAATTCGTAAAACCTGTGATTTCTTTTCTCCAAGATGCCCAAGCAGAACCAAATGCCATGATAAGAAGAATGAACAATGTGATGGAACTAAGTGAAAACAGAAATCAAGTTCGGGACAACTTGCTCACTTATCAGTAGAAGATGAAGGTAATATTTGATAGAAAAGCAAAGGAAGTTTTGTTTCAGAAAGGAGATTCAGTATTGAGATGGGATACACGAAGGGAAGATAAAGGAAAACACGGTAAATTTGATCCCTTATGGTATGGCCCATTCAAAATTAATGAAGTCAGAGGAAATAATACTTTTATGTTGGAAAATCTGGAAGGAGAAGTGCTGGATATGCCTGTGAATGGGAAATATCTCAAGCATTATTTCCGACATTAAGCAGTTGCTAGCTCATCATTGTATATATCTGGTGTGGTCATCGTACATTTTCATCAAGCAATATGTGACTCCATGCCCGAGGTGAAGGCACTAATCTACATGTTCTTAGTGTTTCGTGATAAAAACACTATCCCCAGGTGGAGCCAGATGTTGTGGATCATTATCTACATATCCTTTTTATATTTCATTTTGAAATTTTAAAAGAAAACAATAAAAAATAAGAATTCAAAAATATGCTATAGTATGAAGTTTTTAATACTTTAGCATAAAAAAGAGAGGAATGCAATGTATTTCCATTTTTATTTATATACATGAAGCGGTCGTCAACCTTAGGTTGATATATATATATATATATATATATTAAGGTTAAGACCCGAGCAAATTCCCGAGCGGAAGTCGCAATCATACAGAGAAGCTTACGGGTATGCAATTGCGGGGGGTGAATTAGCTCGACGGTTATCAAATCCCGACCCCCCACAGTTGACCGGTCAGATCATAGAAATGTTGTGATAAACGGTTCAGATTAATTACAGGGGGTATGGATCGAATTTCTTCGCCGTACTCACAGACCCCCCGCATGACGTCATCAGCTGAGATGGAAGACAGCTGTCATCCATTGTCAACTATTTCTCCGCGTCACTCCTGCATTTATTATGGTTTCCGTAGCCTATAAAAGGGATTCTTCCGTCCCATTTTGATTTATTTGTGACTGTTTTCCCTGTTTAACCGCGTCCCGCCACCTTTGCATTACCCATTGCCTCACGAATTGCTTTCAAATTCCTGTGAGCCATGGCCAAGCGAACATCGTTGTCTGGTTCATCAAGTCTCAATCCCCTCCTAGATAGTGAGAAGGATGTTCATGATACCGCGTCATCCGTCAACCACCCTCTATTGCATTACCAAGTAACCCTGAACACTAACAAGTCCCCTGTGTTCTCTGCTATGAAAAGTTCGGGTGTGTTGTCTACTTGTGTTCCGAAAACTCATTTCTTCCCCGAATTCATTTCTTGGTTAGTTTCTTCTATGTACCCTGGCAAGTGTTTCGTTATGAATTCTCAGGGGGAAAATATCCTGCAGGTTTCAACACAATTAATGCATCAAGCATTATGTTTTCTAGAAGATGAGTCTTCATTGCAGTTCTCCGAAGATTCGTTGGTTCAGTATTTCGAGGAGCTTTCAAATGAAGAGTTTAATCGTTGCATGTCATTTTTGATACCAAGTCCAGAGAAAGCTCAATTTGAAGCAGGAAAGTTCAGTTTGGAGGCGTTCAATGTTCAGTATAGGCCAGTTCTTAGCTGCATTACGAAAATTTTGGGAAGAGATGATGATCACGAAATTGATAAAGCAGTCTTGGGAATGTTCACTCTTATGATGAAACCAGGTGTGGTGCTAGACATTCCGTCTTTTTGGCAAGAAGTAGTAAACTCCCAATTGATTGCCTTCCCTCTAACAGGTTTTTTCAGATTTCCATCATTGGTAGTCTACTTATTTTTATATCAAAATGTTGAAGAGTTCATGAGTCTGGGTTTAAATATAATGGATAGTAATAAAATAAGCAGTCAGTTTTTCTTTTGACCGATATGGTTAGAAAAGAAGAGAACAAAGTCGGGCTGTTTGAATTTGCTGACCATTTCATGTCTACTGCTTATAAAATTCTGAATGGAACTCTTCCTCCATGCTTTCTGCCAAAGCCCCAGGAGTTCTTACAGTTAGGACCCAATTGTAAATTTGGATATTGGTTTATATTTGAAGATTACTTTGAGATAAGGCTGTATGAAGTTAGTATTGAGCCCTATAGGCTCCCAACCTTTGTTCCCATGAGACTTTTTGCTTTGGAATTTATAAGGAAAAGTCTTAATGTAGATCAAGTTCATTTTCTGCCCATGAAGAAAGGATTGATGTACAAGTTGCCTATGAGTGTAGGTCCTTTTGTTGTCAACACAAGACAAACTTTCGAAGAGGTATCAAAAATATTGGAAGGGACGAAGTTTTTGTTGGGAGAGAAATGGCCCTATGATCCACATGGAATAATTTCTCAGAAAAGGGTCGAGAATGGGTATGCTACATTTACTCATGTAAGTAAACCGGATTTGGAGAAACTGGCTAATCCAGGAGGGTCAAGTTCAACAAAGACTAGTATTCAAACACCTGCAATTTTGGAAAGAATGAGCAAAAGAGGTAGAGAGGATGTTATTGAAATCGATGATGAGGAGCCCCGAGAGGAAAAAAGGACCAAAATAGCAGAAGACCATTCCTCCAATTCACCTGGTTTTACTCTCCAGGTTAATGAAGAACAAGATTGCCCCTCATGTCCTAATAGACAGGAACTTCATTTGGAGAAGGCTCCTTCCATGAAGCAAGTGTTCACACATATTGAGGAAAGGAACCAAAGAATAAAGGCCAATATAGAAGCACAAGCAGAGCACAATATACCTGCTGACCAAACCAGATTATTGACTGTGATGGATCTGGAGAAAGATCAGTTTAAAATGGCTCTGTCACATCTGACAGGAATGTCCCTTGGACCTTCGGGCAGCTTTAAGGAGTTAAATATAGTCATGGATGTTAAAAAAATCCCCTTATGGGACAAAATGAATCTTCACATGCAGACCGGTCAGCTGATTGTAAATGATTTGAGCAAGACCAATGCTACAGCAGTCAAGACTGAAAACATGCTTGCTAAGATCATCAAACAATGCAAAATGGATAAGGATAATGCAAGCGCATTAACAACTCAAAATGAAGAGCTAAAGAAGATCATTATGAAAATCGGCATGGATCCAAATGATAAAGATGCAATTCAAAAACTTATGAAAAGTGCAGAAGTAGAAATATCTTCATTAAGGAAAAAGTTGAAATTACCAGCTACAGAGCACTCATTAGCGGCCGAAGTAGCTGAGGTTGAAAAGGAGAAATTAAAGGGAAATATTTCCCTTATCAAAGCTAAGGATATCATCTGGAACGAGATCATTTCAGAAATGCAGTCAAAATGGGATTCCATGAATATAATTTCCAGAGAGAAAAACAATGTTTTAGAGCATGAAAAGGAGCTATTATCGGAAAAGCAGGCCGCCATTAAAAGAGCGAATTGGGCCAGAAAATTCATAAATTTTATTAATGCCAAGACAGATGAAGAGTTAGGAGATATGGGGATACAGGATAGGTACTTCTATGCTGAAGAGGTAAACAAAATGATCATAAAAAATGACCTTCTAAAGGCCTCAGAGAAGCGGTTACAGGGAATTAAAGAGATAATTAAGAAATTTGATATTTCATTTGACAAGTTGACGAGAACAGGTTTGCCCTCGTGCTGGACGGAGAGAGGGGAGATTATGTCCTGGAAATTCTATGAAGATCAGTTGATATTTGCAAAAAGCAGAGCAGATGGCCGGCATGAGAAGACACAGATTTTGAAGGGAGAAACGGTATTTAATTTCTTACAAAGGCATTTCCTTCTGCTATGGATGGTGAAGACATTGTTTAAAGGTAATCTTACTCACAGTCAGGTTGTTGTATTTACACTGGAATATCATTGTTTTAAGAATGCCCCGACGACTCAGGATAAGCTCTGGAAAGAATGCAAAAGATTTTCTATGGACACAGACAAAGGAACTCCAGCCACTCAGCCACCAATAGTCATTGAGACAGCCAATATTTCAGGAGCATCAGTTCCCTTAGATTAGGGATTGTCACATTTTATTATGTTTTAAAGGCAGTCATGTAAATGTAATAGAACTTTACGAGGCATGTACCTCCACTAGGTGAGCAGTTAAGCAGTTAGAGTTAGTTAGAATCGGTTTCATTACTGGAAACCATTTTGATCATATTGTATTTAAAGACAATGGAAAGAAGGAAGAAGGTTCCGAGGTTTTGGACCTTGAAGGCTAATTTTGTACTGAACAATATTGAATGAATGAAAAGTTTTGCAAGTTTTCATTATTCTATCTGTGTTGAAGAGTTTTCTTGGTTTTCATTTCATTTCCATATCTGTGAATAAAGTAGAGTGATTTGAGCAGCATGTCTCTTGATATTTATGTATCTAAGAGTTAAACATCCTTAATGAGCGCTCCTCTATTTTAGCTTATTTGTTACTCACTTCTTCAGGATTTTATAATGTTAGTTTATGTTTTAAGCAGCATGGCAAATTAAAATCCTTTTCTTTCTTCGTATTCCATTCGCTTACTTCAATATAAAGGGAACATGGCATTGCAGAACTTGTAAAGATTTGATATTTGGGAGATACATTATTAATATTTGAAGGTTTAATAAACAGAGACAGACATACATTTTGTGACATAATCTTTAATGTCTTGAGCACAGATTCCTGTTCACAGCAAGGAATTGTTTCTCAAGGAACAACACCAACCAAGCATATCAATAATAAAAACAAGGAAACAACCTCTATCATACCTCATGGAAATCATTATATCACCATTAACCATAGAAGATGCCCTCGATTTTAAAGACCAAAAAGAGGATGACATTATTAACAGTTTCATCAATAAACCAAAAAACAAATCCCATTTGTAATGTCACATGATCAAGGCAGCATTTGATAATAAAGAAGAAGAAGATCCCCTGAAAGACATTCATGATCAATCAATACCCACCACTTCTGTGTACAATAGCAAAATTACAGAAATTGAGCCAGGAAAAACCCTAAACATTAACAAAAACCTGATTGCTGAACAAGAAAAGAAGATGGTCCAACTACTAAAAAACATATAAGGGAGATTTTGCATGGGATTATCCAGACATGAAGGGAATTGAACCCTAGTTATGTACGCACCACATTTATACAGAAAAATATGCTACACCCATTCGCCCAACCCCAACAAATATTAAACCCTCATCTTAAAGATATTGTGAAAGTTGAATTGCAAAAACTGTTGGATGTCAACTTTATTTATCCAATATTTGATAGCAAGTGGGTCTCTCCATTAGTAGTGGTGCCAAATAAGAATAGAAAGTGGAGAATATGTGTAGACTACAGAGAACTAAACAAAGAAACCCAGAAATACCACTTTCCCCTTCCTTTCATTGACCATGTATTAGATACATTAGCAGGAAAGAAATTATTTTCTTTCCTAGATGGCTTCAGTGGATACAAACAAATTCAGATTGCCCCTGAAGAACAAGACAAAACTACTTTTACCTGTCCTTGGGGGACATTTTCTTACATAGTTTTACCCTTTGGCCTATGCAATGCCCCTGCTACATTTCATAGGGCCATTCTCAACATCTTTTCAGATTTAATAAATGAAGGGCTCGAAGCATATATGGATGATTTCACACCTTACAGAGATGATTTTAAGCCAGCATTAGAAACTTTGGAAAAGGTGTTACAAAGATGTATTAACACCAAGCTCTGCCTAAGCCATGAAAATTGTCACATGATGATGACCGAGGGACTCATCTTAGGTCATTATATCTCAGCAGCTGGAATACAGGTAGATCCAGCTAAAATTCAGATAATTTTGTTAATACCTACTCCTACCACACAAATAGAGGTACGTAGCTTTCTCGGATTTTCTGGTTATTATAGAAGATTTATAGAGCATTATTATTGAGTAGCTACACCTTTATATGAATTAACAGGGAATGTTGATTTTATTTGGACAGATAAATGCAACCATGCTTTTAAGGATCTGAAAAAGCTTGTATCAACAACCCGAGTGCTAAGGGGCCCAAATTGGGATTTTCCATTTCAAATTTTATCTAATGCTCAGACAAAGCTATTGGAGTAGTCCTTGGGTAGGAAGAGGATAAAAAACCATATGCAATTTATTATATTATAAAAAACCTATCTCTTGCTGAATTAAACTATACTATGACTGAGAAATAATTTTAGCCGTAATACATGCTGTAAATAAATTTAGACATTATATAACTGGCTATCCTGTAGTTTTATATACAGATCACTCTGCCATAAATTTTTTAGCAAATAAACCTGTTACAAATGGTAGAGTAACAATATGGTTGATTCTATTGCAGGAGTTCGATATCACAATAAAGGATCGACCTGGAAAGGACAACCTTGTAGCTGATTTTCTTTCACGAATGCCAAAACCAACAGATGCAGCGGCAGTCAAGGATCACTTCCCAGATGAACATTTGTTTGTTGTTACTACTAGAACCCCATGGTATGCGGATGTTGCAAATTATTTAACAGTAGGTAAATTACCTAAGCATCTAATGCCCAATGAACGAAAACAGATAGTACAATGTAGTACCCGATTCTCTTGGATTGGGGGCTACCTATTTCACACAGGAGCAGATATGTACATCAAGAGATGCGTCTGAGAGGATGAAATATTTGATATTTTGAAAGCATGCCATGACGAGCTGTGTGGTGGACTTTTTGCAGATCGCAGGACTAGTCACAAGGTTTTATAAATAGGCTATTACTGGCCTACAATTTTTAAAGATGCTAAAAAGTTTGTACAAGCTTGTGATAGTTGCCAAAGGGCGGGTCGCCCTGGACAGTCTGACGAAATGCCTTTGAATCCACAGCTATTAATCGATCCATTTGAACATTGGGCACTTGATTTTGTTGGTCTTATTAACCCACCATCAAATCAGAAAACATACATACTAGTTGCAACAGAGTATGTTACGAAATGGGTGGAAGCAGAGGCACTTTCAAGAGCTATAGAGGACTCTGTAATACAGTTCCTTTTCCAAATATTTTTGTGATACAACCTCCCAAGGGACGTAATTATAGATGGAGGACCACAATTTGTAGGTAACAAAATCACTGCAACATTAGAAAAATACCACATCTAGCACAAAATCACAACTCCATATCACCCACAAGCAAATGGCTAGGTAGAGAGCACGAATAAAGTGATATAATCTATACTTACAAAAATAGTTGCATCACACAGACGTTACTAGGCTTATAGATTGTCGGAAGCCTTGTGGGAGTACCGAACAACATGGAGAAATACCACTGGGTATTCACCATATCAATTGGTATTTGGAAAAGAACCCATATTTCCAATAGAATTTGAAATTCAGACATTAAGAACAACCCAAAAGGTGGGTTTAGACTTAAATGAAGCCTAGGTCATAAGATTACAGCAAATCAATGAGTTATATGAAATTAGGCTCTCCGCTCTTCAACACACTTCATTAATTCAATATCAAAGAGAAAAATGGCACGACGCCCTCATTAAAGAGAAAATCTTCCATGAAGGAGATTGGGCACTCCTATATTACGCCAAGTTTCAGGATTTCCTAGGAAAACTCCAGACATGATGGCTTGGACCCTATAAGATACAAAAAGTGCACGATAATGGCACCATCACATTAACTACCATTTATGGATCTGAACATTCGTTCAAAGAAAACGGTCATCGAGTATGACTTTACCATAAACCGCTTAATTGGGAATCCTTTTACCAGAAATTACGAGAAGATTCTACCATGCAGATTCTTGCTGAGTGAGATAACTCCTCCTCAACACCCATTCATTGAATAATTCCTTTATTTTGAAACCTGTACATAAGCTTTTCTTTTTACTTTGCTTGTTTTTTGTACGCACTTTATTTCTCTAGTTGTTCCTTTTAAGGAACAGTTGATGTTCCATTTAAAGAACAACAGTAGTTCCTCTTAAGAAACAGCGTGTTCGTTTGTTTATTTTTGTTGTTCCTTTAAAAAGGAACAACAGTTTTTTCTGTTCCTTTAAAAAAAAACAACAGTTTTTGTTGTTCCTTTAAAAAGGAACAATAGTTTATTCCGTGTGTTTTTGTTGTTCCTTTCCAAAGGAACAACAATTTTTCCACCTGTTTTTGTTGTTCCTTTCCAAAGGAACAACATTTTTCAAAGATTGTTTATGTTGTTCCTTCCAAAAGGAACAACATTTTCGTAGATTGTTTTTGTTGTTCCTTTCCAAAGGAACATCAGTTTTGCCGTGTGTTTTTGTTGTTCCTTTCCAAAAGAACAACAGTTTTTACTATTTCTTTCTAAAGGAGTAGTGGTTTTTCCACCTGTTTTTGCCGTTCCTTTCCAAAGAAACAACATTTTTCCCACTTGTTTTTGTTGTTCCTTTCCAAATGAACAACAATTTTCACAGATTGTTTTTGTTGTTCCTTTCAAAAGGAACAACATTTTTGTAGATTGTTTTTTTTGTTCCTTTCAAAAGAAACATCATTTTCGCAGATTGTTTTTGTTGTTCCATTTAAGGAACAACATTTTTTTCGTGTATTTTTCTTGTTGTAGAACAACATTTTGAGGATTTTTGTGAACTCTTCATGACTCTTTTAAAGGAAAACATACAATTTATGCAAAGAAACACAAATTAGAGGTTACTAGAATCAACAAATCAAGAGAAATTGTCATTTTTAAGAAATTGTTTTGTAGTGATAAGAAAAAAGGAAATGACACAATTATCTATATCACTTTGTTGTCTTTACTTTCACTAAAAACAGTGTTACCGATGAAATAGGTAACCGCACTGTTACCTACTTTTTTTTGGTAGCATAAAAAGCACTCGATTTTGAAAAGTGGTGATGTAGAATCACCTTTTTTTTTTGGAGCACATTTTCGACACTCTAATATTTTTATTTATGAAGTATGAATATTTGTTTTAAAATGTTAGTGATTTTCATGCTAATTTTGAAACGTATTGATGCAGCATCAATTTTTTTTTTTTTAAAGCAGTAATTTTCATGCTAATTTTGAAACGTATTGATGCAGCATCAACCTTTTTTTTTAGAGTGGTGATTTTCATGTTGGTAATAAAACACAAAACTTATATATATATATATATATATATATATATATATATATATATATATATATATATATATATATATATATAAACAATAAAAAAAATCAATAAAAATTTAAAAAAAAAAACAAAATTAACTTGTAAAAATAAAAAATTTAAACAAAAATAAATAAAAAAAACAAAAAAAAACAAAAATATTCGAAAATTATATCGAAAGAAATGACAAAATTTGAAAAAAAAACACATAATTTAAAGAAAAATTAACCAAAAAAAAAAAAAAAAAAAAATCAAAAACATTTTTTTCTAAGTTATTAAAAAAAACCATATAATTAAAAAAAAAAAAAATTAAAAATAATTTAAACTACAAAATTAAAATTTAGATAAAAATAATAAAATACAAAAAAGAAAAAAATAAATTTTAAATTTTAAATTAAAATAATAATAAGAAGAAGAAGAAGAAAATACAAATTTTAAAATTAACAAAAAAAAAAACAAAATTTAAAATTGAAAAAGAAAATTAAAATAAAAGAGTTAAAATAAAAAAAACTATAATTTAAAAACAAAAAAAATGAAAAAAACCACGTGCAAATAATTAAAAAACAAATATCCATCAATTTACTGCTTTTTTTTTTTAAATGAAACAATTTATAAATTTTAAAAATGAAAAACTAAATAAACTAAAAGATTAAAAAAAAAAATTAAATTAAATTAAAATTTAATAAATTTAATAAATAAATTTTAAATTTAAAAAAATAATTAATCTAAAATATTAAATTTAAAAACAAAATTTAAAAAAAAAACAAAAAAAACAAAAAAATTAAAACAATTTAAATTTAAAATAAAAAACAAATAACTTTGAATTTTTTGAATGAAAAGAAAAATCAAATTAAAAAAAATATTAAAAAAAAAATTGATCGTAGTGGCACCGTGAATCGGCCTCCCGCCTAGGTGGCAGTGAAGGCCGGCCACTGGGTGGGAGGCCGATTCCGAGAATTGCCCTCCCGTGGTGGGAGGCCAATTCTAGGAATCGCCCTGCCGCTGCGCGAGAGCCCGATTCCGGGAATCGCCCTGCCGCGGCGGGAGGCCGATTCAGGGAATCGCCCTCCCGCCTGCCGCGGCGCGAGAGCCCGATTCCGGGAATCGCCCTGCCGCGGCGGGAGGGCGATTCCCGGAATCGGCTTCCCGTCGCTGGAGGGCGATTCCCGGAATCGGCTTTAGCCCAGTCGGGACCTGAGGAGGGCGACTACGGAATCGACCTCCGCAGCGGCGGCCCTCTGCCCGCCCCCGGGGCGGGGCCCAGGTTAGGCGTATTACCACGATAAAATATATATATATATATATATATATATATATATATATATATATATATATATATATATATATATATATTTTAATATATATATTTTTTTAATTTGATTTTTTTTTTTTTCAAAAAATTTAATTTTTATATTTGAAATTTAATTTGTTTTAATATGTTTTGTTTTTTTTTATTTTTTTTAAATTTTATTCATTTTTCTAAATTTTGTATTTTTTATTTAATTGATTTTTTTTTTAAATTTCTTCATATTTTTTTTTATTTATTATTAAATTTTATGTTAGGAATTTGGCTTCTGTGATCCATAAAATTGGTATAAAATATTTCGGCAAAAATTTTATGTTTAGTTTTTTCATTTAATTTTTCAAAATTTAGTAAATTTTGTATTTTTTTTTTAAATTTATTTGAATTTAATAAATTTTTTTTATTTTTTAATTTATTATTATTATTTTTTTAATTACATAAAATTTTTATATATTTTTTTTTCAATTAAAAAAAATAAATAAATATATATATATATATATATATATATATATATATATATATATATATATATATATATATATATATAAACTTAATATTTTCAAATTAATTTATTTTTTATTTAATATATTCTTTTTAATTTTTCAATTTTAATTTATTTTTAAAGTTTTTTAACTTTTTATTTTAACAATGTTTTTTTTTTAATATTTAAAATTTATTTTTTATTTCAAAATTTATTTGTTTATTCATTTATTTATTAAAATTTAATATTTGTTTTTTTTAATTTAATTTGTTATTTTAATATTAACATTTTTTTTTAAATTTAATAAAATCTAATATATATATATTTTTAATTTAAGTTTATATATATATATTATTTTTTATAACTTAAATTTAATTTATTTTTTAAAATCTATTTGTTTTTTTAATATATATTTTTTAAATTTAATATTTTTATTGTATTTCATTTTTCATTTTTTATTTTTAATTAATTTTTAATTTTTTTACTTTTAATTTCAATAATGTTTTTTTTTTTTTTAATTTTTATTTAAAGTTTTAAATTTATTAAAATTTAATATATTTCTTTAAATTTAATTTTTTTATTTTAAAATTTAATTTCTTTTTCTAATTTAATAAACATTTTCTTTTTCTTTTTTAAATTTAATTTCTATATTTTATTTTTTATAGTTTCTTTCCATTTTTAACTTGTTTTTTTTTCTAATTTAATATTTTTTTTTTTATTTCCATATATTTTGAAATTTTAATCTTTAATTTTTTTTTTTCTTAAATTTTACGTTTTTTTAATGTTTGAATTAAAATTTTTATTTTGTTTTTATTTTTATTTTTTTATTCCTATATATTTTTAAATTTTAACCTTTAAAATGTTTTTATTTTTTAAATTTATTTTTTTTCTTAAATTTTAGTTTTTTTTAATGTTTGAATTTAAAAAATTAAAAAATGTTATTTCTATTTTTAAAAATGTCAAAAATATGACACAAATTTATTTTTTTGTTATTCCAACATCAACTGATTTTGTTTTGAGGGTATTTTTTCAATCCTTTTTCCAAGAAACAATTTTGTTTTTAGCATAATTTTATAAAATGTTGAAATTTGACCTTCAAAAAAAACCAAGTGCGTTCTCGAATACACTTTTTTTTGTTTTTGGGGTGTTTTTTCATGTTTTTTGAGTCTTTTTGGGTTAGAGTTCTCGTTTTGAGGTCAGGTTACCTATTTCATCGGTAACAGTGTTTAAAATTAATATGATTGATTATCTTTATCATGTTGGTTCTTCCTTGAATCTTCATAACTCTCTTTGATTTTTATTTATTGAATAAGAATAAGAGCATATTTTCTCTATTGAGATGTTCAGACTTCTTCCACCATCCCTACTCTTAAGGAGTGTTGAGCCATCCTCTATATATAAGTAGGGAAGTGCTATAAGAGAAGAAAGAAAAGAAAAATCTCTATATATGATTACTCACAATACTATCATATGGAAAATGGAGGATAGGGGGTCTCATCAAGAGCCAACCTACCATGATCATAAAGAAGCAGTGAAGTGGCATTCCCACTATGGCCACCACACCAGGGATATGATCCAATGGACAGCTCAGAAAAAATAAAAATTCCTTGGAACAGGAGGTCTCATCACAGGCCGGCCTACCCAATTTTCACTCCTTCCTGACGAATGGAATTGTGATTCATCCGGTTCCCAAGCCAGCACAGTGGCCTCTATCATGACATCACACAACACTTCCCTAAGCATAAATAAAGGATAATGGTTCCAAGGGTGAAAAAGCAACTTTGTCAAGGTTATAGACACCTATGGCCAATAGAGCTCTGCTGACGGCATTGGAGTCATATTTTTCACAAATCAATAGTAATGTTAAACCCTTTTCTTATATCTTTATCTAATATCAAATGAAATTATGATCATAAACCCTTTGTTCGGAACATATTATGCATGAAATTTATTTATAAATCGATCATAATAGTTTATGTGGATAATGACTGCATAAGTACTTTTTACATCAATTGTCCTTTTTCCCTTATGTTCGAAATCATTACATAACGTTTCCATATCAATTCACAATTTAATAATATGCATTGATTTCAGTAATGTGATAAATTGTTGATCATATCATAAGTATGTATGCCTTTCAATGTTGTACAATTGTTGTGCAGTACGCTACTCTTCTATTTGATGATCAAGGACATCCTATTATCTTTCAGGGGGGGCACGAATGCCTTTTAATGCCTACATGTGAGTCGAATCCCTATGTTCATCAAATTCTTGGAAACAACAAGAGTTTAACGGTATTGTATTGATATACACAAGGTGTTGTTCCATTACATTTTTGTTTATTTGCGAAGAATTAATAGGTTGCAAATAGAATGGGAGGACGAACAATACGTAGTGAGCCACAGGTGCTAGCAGTTTCCAACGCTGCACGAGAAATTCTGGAGAGAGTAGGATGGATTACCTACCTCACACAACTGCAGCAACCGCATGAAACGGTAGCCATTGAATTTTTGCAGAACTTGCAGGAAGGCTATTCCATTGTTAGAGGTAGGCAAATAGCAGTAACAAACGCAATAATTGCTGAGGTATCTAGTCTGCCAGTGGAAGGACCCATATGGACCCATAAAAAAGTGAAACTTCAAGAAGCCATGAATCTTTTTCGGGATGAAGGGAAGACCTTGGTCATCAAAGGGAAAGCAGTTCAGTCGGCAACTTTGGTAGAACCATGGACAAAACTGGCAAAAGTAGTACAAAGCTACATCACATGCGATGGATGAAAGGACGTGGTAAGACCACGCCACCTTAAGTTATTAGCAGTAGTAAAACAAAAATGTGCTGTAAAATTGCCCGCATACTTAAATCTCTTATTGCATGATGCTGCCCGGAGCATAAGAAAATCCTGTCATATAGTGATAGTGGTAAGCCACCATTTTTTAATCAGATTGATAGTCACTTACAGTCTTGCCCAACTGCAGACTAGTTGGGAAGAATTGATATTCTCAATTGATGAAGGAATAGCTCTACCTGCCCCAAAACGTAAAAGAGTTACTAGCACAACAAAAAAACCTTTAAAGCGTAGACAGTCCTCCAGGATTAGGAGAAGTAGGGGAATGATAGGAAGTCTTTAGGGTAGCAGAAGCCAACCCTTAGAATTACCCAGTTCAGAAGATGAACAACCCTTGCAACTCGAAGAAGGAAGTCATCACAGTAGTGAAGAAGAAGGAAATCAGGAAGAAGAAAAAGTCACCACACCAGTGGAGAAGAAGAAAGTCACCACACCAGTGGAGAAGAAGGAAGTCATCACACTGGTGAAGAAGAAGGAATTCACCATACCAGTGAAAAAGAAAGAAGTCACCACACCGGTGAAGAGGAAGAAAGTAATCACACTAGTGAAGATGAAGGAGAGGAAGCAGAACCACCCGAAACCGCCATTGCAAGTCCACCACAGAGCCCATTACAGGAAGACCAACTGGCCCAAATTTTGGCCAATACGAGTGAACATATACAACCTCACAGTTTTCTTAACCTTAACATTGAGATAGACCAATTACAGGAACAAGTTGTTATCAACAAAGATACCGCTGAGGAAATGCTTGATGAAGAAAACCCTTAGAGAACAGCAGAACCAACTAGGGTTATTTCCCCCAGGGAATGTAGCCAGGAGAATGCAAACACTGAAGAAGGGTTCTAAACAGCAAGCGAAGGCACGGCCGCTGAAGAACAAACCTTGGCTGAGAAATTAAGTACAAAGAAGGGAACATTCGTTCCTCCCAGGAGGAAAAAGAAAATAAATGAACTTGAGAAGCTGCGGAGGGAATGGCAAAGGATCCGAAAACTAGTGGAATGGCTCAGACAGAGGATTAGGGTTCTAAAAATGGAGAAAGCCCCTAAACGAACCCCAAAAATGAGGAAAGTAGCCATGAAAGCAAAGCCCCAAAATGCAGAGACCATGGAGACCCAAGTCAAGCCCAATCAAGAAGACAAGGAACAGCAGGCAGTTGTTCCAGATGCAGATCCTCCAATCGAAAGTGCAGAGGGTTGCAGTAAAAACATTTTGTTAATAGACCCTACTATAGAAAAAATCCAAGAGGAGCTAACACAGGCTCAATAGGCTAGAGAAAAGATTTAAGAGGATATCGTTCCTGAAAGAAAATACCAAGAGTTACAGCAGCAATTAAGGAACATCCATGCATCAGAGGTTGAAGCTTACGATAAGTGTCGGAAGGCAGAAGAGAAAGTTGAAGAGGTAATGAATAGATTAAAAATGGTCCGGAATCAAATGGATACTCTATGCTCCTTATACACAGATGTTCTAGCATGTAGGTACCCTGCCAAAAATTATGCTTTGTTTTTGTTAGAAAGATATTTGCAGTTAAAAATTAAGGCTATTAAGGCAGGAAAACTTATAGAATTAAACACTGTAGATTATTTTATAAGTTGCTGCAAACTATATGGAGCAAAAGTCCAGCATCTGCTTTGTGAGTTCTATTTGCACAATTTTATATTAGCTAGGGAAATGGAGACACATCCCAACCCTTTTGTGGGTGATATCCAATTTCAAGCATTTATTTCATTCATTGTCAACTAGTTGAAATGGCTCAAGGCCTATAATACTTTTCAGAGGTAAGAAAATGGGTTAGACCTTTGGGTTAGGAGTGAACTGAGACACCCATTACAAGTATGGGCTAGGCAAAAGAGTCTAATGACAAAGGAGGGTGTGATCCAGATATTGGGACCCGTCCACAAAGCAATTGTCTTGGATGGGATAGAATATTTTCTATCTATCAGAGACCAGGCTTATGTAGCAGCTAAAGTCTGATGGAATATTTCCAATCAGAATATTCAAGACAGAGAGCCATTTAATTATAGAAATTTTGGATTAGCTACTGACCGGCTAGTTATATATAGTAAACTCATCTTGAGGGAAGGCCCATACTGGCTAGGTTGTAGGTTTCGAAGTCCCATTATATGGTATCCTGCAACAGACTATAAAGACAAATATGAATTACCTGAAGGACAGATAGGGCACATCTTTGAAGCTTTAGCTGCAAATCATGGTTTTAGACCTCTTAATGAAAAACCCTCTCCAGCCTATTCTCTAACTTCTTTACATATAAAATATGGTTTTCATGAGGACATGAATAAGGCTAAGCAGGGGGGTGTGTTGAGCATTTGCAAAGGTATGAATTCACCATGCATTTCTTTAACTTTTTCCTTTGAATATAACTCTTTATATTCTAGAAAGATGATATACTAAAGGATTATGTTAGAATTGCAAAGATTAATGTTTATTGTGAAAATTGGCTAAAAATTGTCTTTTATTCTCAACAAGAAACAAATGAAGGGGGAAACCAACATTCGAAAGGAAAAGCTAATGTAGGATTAACTATTGTTCCTCCAACAAAGGGCCATATCCAGACAAGAAGGATGAAATCAGAAAGCACAGCTAAAGTAAGGCAGGGAATAGCATGGCTATAGCCTAAGAAGACCAAGCATTAGCTAAAAGAAGAAAAAGGAGCGAATCACTCAGGATCTTTCGATCCTGAGGGATCGATGTTCAAAGTCTATCATTGTTTCTTGTATTGTTATAAAAGGCAATGCCTATAGAAATCGAAAAGGGGATTATTATTGAAACTCCTTTTGTAACTCTGTAATTTTCTTATTAACTCTTATGATCAAAGATCGGCTGTTGTAAATGCTATTATTCCTGATTAATACATGATCTAGTTTCTGTTCCATTTCTTGACTCTAGAGTAGCCCAGCGATGTTTCACTGGTGGCCAAGGGCCCGGCCCTAGTGGATCCATATGTTGTTTGTATTATTATCTTTCAATTATTGTTGTGTGACGGTTTGCATTTGTTTTCATTACAGCTTTCAAGTTTAATAGTTTACTGCTTAATTTCTTCATAATATTGGTGTGTTACATTGGTGAATTGCATTGTCGTTCCTTTCGAATTTAACAAAAATCTTAATCCTCGTATTACTTATCTTGTTATGTTTTAACAAAGCTTCGCTATTCAACAGTTGTTGTTCTATTCCATTTTCTATTCTGTTCCGATTGCTGATTGCTATTCAATAGATTTACTGTTCAATTTTCTTAGATAAATTTTTCTGTTCATTTCTATTGCTATTCAATTCCAGATTTACTGTTCATTTCAGTTAATTAGTTCACAGTCTATTTCATTCTTGTAAAGAGTTGGTTTTGCTTTTGAGAACTTGCCTAGTTTACTTTCATTAGCACCATTAGTGATTTAGTTCAATTTCCATTTCCATTTAATTGTTTTAATGTGAGATCATCAACTGTAGAGGACATCTAGTTATTGCTTCCTTCGTTCTCAGATTGATTATCTTGTTTTCATTTGATTTCAATTACATCAGTTGCTAAAGGAAAGATTTATCATTACTGCATCCTTGAATAATGATTGTTGGGTGAATGATTGGATTTTAGAGCGTTCAAGTTCATGTCATAGTAGTTAGATTACATTTCCAAACATCCGTTTACTCTTGTATTTACAACACTGTACTACATATTGCAAAGCATTACTCTTAGATTGAATTGCAGCCTCATACTGAGTACACTCTTGAAACAAAAAGTTGTACCTGGATTGATGATTAATGTAGGATAAATAGGCGTTAAAAAGACACATTTTATACCTCAACACCTCCTATGAAGGTTATTCTTATGAATATATAAAATGCACCATATGGGCTTGATTATGATTGTTATATGCCTAGTGAAGGATAAAAAAAGACATTAGACAATATAGGAATTTTTGAATAATTCCTTTTTTAGGCAAGAAAAAACTCCATACAATTTTTTTTGTAACCTTTTTCAAGGGCTTCCTCCCTTGTGGGAGCATGTAAAAGAAATGCAACTCAAATATGTTACACAACTTGAGGAAAATGCCTTCTGTAGAGAAAGAAGCAGTATAATAGGATGAATATAAGCATGAGGTAAGCACATGGAATTTTGACATTGAGTATTTGAAAGCTCAAAAAATATTGATTCAAGACGATGATGAGTTTTCAAGGGGAAAAGAAGGAGATATGAATTTTGGGCAAAGTGAGAGGTAGAATCAAGTCACACCTCTTCAAACTATAATCTAGAGTTATTCTGAAAATATTCAGTCTGAATAGAGACCTCGATTGCTAAAATCAAGTTCAATAAATTGATTGGTAAACATTTTGATTTCATGAATTTAGAAATAAGAGAATCAAAGAAAAATTCTAATATAAATAATCTGGAAAGAAAGGAACCAAAGAAAATAAAACTTTCTGATGCGTTGAATGAGTATGTAGCATATATTAATGGTTTCAATTCACCTAGATATTTGAAATTTTTGGATCTATCCAAGGTATGTGAGAGAGAACAAACAAATTTTAACAAGGATGGACAAAACAATGGTGGAAAAAATATAGGGAAAATAAATGATGTGGAACAGATTAGTGAAAAAATTCATGGCCATCAAATTCGTCGTGCTTATAGTGGGCCCTTAATTCCTGATTTTGTTCTTTCCCTTGACAATGGAAGGGATAGGATATGATTCCTAGAGGAGCCATATAAAGCGGATGTCTAAAAGGATCTCTTTTCAATGAGAAAATTTCTCTTACCTACTCGTGCACTAAAGAATCATCTGAAAGTTTTAAGGACTACAAGGAGGAGAAATATAAGGCCTGCATGGTACTAAAGAAGGGTCATTTTTTAGTTACAACGGAGGATGTGGAGAATGTTAATTTGTATTCTATTTGTCGAATATCTTCTCACAGCACATAATATCTACATTTATGTGATTTCAACTTCACTTGTTTGCGATGTTTCTCATCAACCCTGATATGTCTGTTGGGAAGACTTCCACAAGACTAATCCAAAGCAACTATAAGTAGTGTGTACTCTAGCCAAGAGAATAATTTAGTGGAACTATGAACCTAGTCATTAGAAACATTATTTAAATCAATAGTAGGTTGGCCCACATCACATTTGATGGTTGCGATAACATTAGGGAAGAGGGACCAAAGATCAAGGCTCAAGTTGACAACATTAACATTGACTGAATTCACTTACAGGCTTCCAGTGTGGTGATTCAATATGCCATCATAAGAACAAGAGATAATTATGTTTCCATTAGGGGAGGTTATTTAAGCATTTCCATTAAAAGGCTTAAGTGTGGACCTGGACATGGAATCAATGTCAGAAGTCTTGGAAAATTTGATGGTTTTGACGATGTTAGAAATGCCACTATAAATGGAACTATGATCAAAGGCAGTCAAAATGTATATAGAAATTATAAGAATAACAAAATTTATTAGATGGTTCCATTCACATCTACACATTTTTGTGCAAACACGAGGATTGTATCAGTTGCAAACACATCTACTTATTGGTGTAATTTTAGCACAAGTGACCATAGTTTTTGTAGGATTCAAGTATTAGATTTTTTAATCCCTTCACTAAGCATAAAAACTTACCACAATTTCCTGTTGAAGTAGTTCAATTGAATGTTGTTGATGGCTCAAAAGCAGAGTTGACAAGAATAACACTATCATAAGAAAGCTAATAATTCACTATCTATGACAACTTCTAGAATGAGAAGAGTTGGAGCACCTCAGAGGGATGCAGCTAACCTTTCACTTTTATGTATCCTTGTCACTCCAAAGAGGAAAATAATAGGTCATTTAAAAGTTATGAAAAATTCCTTGCAGTGTTATGTTGAATTTGTGATAGTGAGAACGGGAAAATCATGTGTTTTTAATGGTTAAAGTGGTTTGAATTATCCTAATAATACCAAAACATGCCATATAGAAAAGAAACAAAACCAAATACTTGTAAAATCATATTCAAGACTAATATGGATGATGAGGAGGGAGAAACCTTAGAGAGAGTTTTTGTTTTGAAGACAAAAATATCAGATGCATTAAAGTAAAATGGCAGAAAGAAAAGAAAGTTAGTTTATGAAAACCCATGTTCACCAGATTCCTCTTGGAAAAGGCTTTGATTACATCATGGCCACCTTTTAATGTTGAATAGAAATTCATGATGTTGAGGGTTCTAAAACTTAGCTCTCAAAAGGGATCAATGGTGATGTGCCTTGTTTGCATGAGGAGATGTGAAAGGGTATGTTGACCATACTAAAATATTCCAATGTCCAAAGAGAAAAGGTAATTGAAAATTAAAAAAAATCATTTATTTTATATTAAAAATAAATGTATAGTTAATTCAAGTTTTAATATACAATTAATAAAATTATGGTTTGTTATTTAAAATAAATAATTAAAAAATTCAATGTGGATTATAAATAAAATAATTCAATTCTCATGTTAGTTAAGATATTTTATTTTTAAAAAATTATATATTATTAATGGTTATAAAATATCTCTGTGTGTAGATGCAATGTGAGAAATGTAATTGCTTGGAGAGGCACTCTACAGGCAAGTATAGGTACATGTGTAGATTAATGTGAGAAATGTAATGTAGACATTTGACGTGAAGACATGTAATGTAAATAAACATTTGAAATGCCAGAGTATATTTATGAACACTCAAAAAAGAAAGTCAAATAAATATAAATATAAATAAAATAGAGGTACGGTAAATAATAAAAAAAACCTATTTTTATACTTATCAAGAGGTATGGTAAATAAATAAAAATATAAATAAATTGGATGTATGGTAAATAAATAAAAATATAAATAAATTGGAGGTATAGTAAATGAATAAAACCTCTTTTTATAGTTACTCTAGAGGTATGGTAAATAGATAAAACATCTTTTTACATTTACTCTATAAACCTTTTTATATTTACGAAAACTAAAAAATGAGGTTTTATTTAGGTGAAGCATATGGGCCAAATACCATGGTAAATAAAAGATGTATGGTAAATAAATATAAATGTAAATAAACTAGAGGTATGGTAAAAAAATAAAACCTTTTTCTATCTTTACTTCATACTCTTCTTTATATTTAGGAACACTCACAAAAGATGTTTTATTTAGGTGAAGCCTAAGAGACAAATACCCTAATATTAATATTAAAATATTAATACTAATATTATTATTAACTATAATATTCATATTAATATTTTTAAATTTAATAAATTTGGATCCAGTGAGTTTTGTATTTGAGTACACTACTTACATTGATTGTCTCAGGTAAACACGTAAATGTAAATGTAAACGTAATGTTTAACATTTAATACTAAAATTTAATCTAATTAATCTAATGTGGGCCTTAATGAAAAATCACTTCTCTCTCTAAATATATAAATTTAACACAAATAAAGTATGGAATTGTATTTGTGAGGAAGCATCTCTGTGACAGTGGGAAGAGTGAAATAATATTTGTGAGAAAGTATTTGGGGAGCTGTGCAGAGGGGAAAATAATATTTTTGGGAAAGGATTTCGCATTATGAACTGCGATATATTTTTAGGTTTGATTTCATTTACTCCTGCATTTTAATTTTTCTACCTTTTTATTTTTACCTTTTCATCTATTTTGGCTCAATGGATGCGATCATGTGTAATGACTCTTACCACCAAATTAGAATGATTTAATTTCTGCCTTGAGGTAAAGACTACCAAATTAGAACGATTTAATTTTTACTTTTTCATCTACTTCCACTCCCTGGATGCGATCATGTGTAATTAATCACTCTTACCATAAAATTAGAATGATTTAATTCTGCCTTGAGCGAAAGACCACCAAATTAGAACGATTTTAACTGCAAATCTATCAAGTCCCAGTAGGTATCAAAATATTCATAGGTGCAAAATTAATGTATTTTTCTATTATACTAACTCCATAAATCCAAATTAAACATGAATAACTAATTCATTAACATCTCGGATGTTGCCTACTGAGGAAGTAAATTTCTAGGCCCTTTTTTTTTTAAAACTATGTGATGGTAAGAGTTCTTGAATCATGTTTTTGATGGTGGAAATGGATTCAACATCATAAAAAACCTTAGAAGCACCCAAAATCTTGAATCTTTCTCAAAGATATGATGGTAGGAGTGCTTGAATCTTGTTTTTGATGGTTGAAATGGATTCAAAATCATAAAAAACCCTAAGGGCACCCAAAATCTTGAAAATTGACAACTATATCTCGGCTTTCCAAAAAAAATTGTCAGATTTTACCAAAATCTTGCCAAAAAAATGAGAAAATTTAAATCTTTAAACTATGTTAACACCAGTACTATAAACCCCTTAATACCTATCTCATTACCCCTTAAATCAATAATTCAAAATAATCCCAACCAATGATTTACTTACACACTCACTATTAACCCACTAACCAACACAACATCTAATCATGAATCCACTAATTCACAATCCTCTTAATTATTGATTAACCAATTAACTAATGTGTCATTATCACTAGCGAGTTAAATCTATAACTGCTATGAATAAATATAGTAAAATGGAGTAAACTATAGTTAAATATAATTATCCATGACTGATTTTATTGATCACTAATATGTAAACGAGTAAGTTATAAATACTATTAGCATTATTCAACTAACTTCCGTTCCAAGAAACTTTGTTACATTGCAATTCATTAAATATGTTCTTACACTTAATTTCATTATAAACTACAAACATACCAAAACTGAAAACCACATCCAAAATTATGTTACACATTTTTAGATATGTGATAAACATAAATGCAATATCACAAAAGTTCTATTATTTTTTCAATTCAACTTCCTTACAACATATAAATTAATTTGAGAATAATCTTTACTAGTAAAATTTAAAGAACTTAAACCTCCTACTCTTTTACACTTCTATTAACCCTATCTATTTAACTAAACTTCAAAGTTAATTTTGGATCATGGTTATCTAAGTAAAATTCAAAGTTAATTTTGAATTTATGATTATTTCGTTTAGTAATCTAGATGCACTACAACCTATTCAATGAAATTCAAGCAATATCATAAGAACAATGAGTAGTTTCAACGAGAATGCAATAGTTTATTTTCATTGAATGGTCAAATACCAACAATATTGAGCTATTATCCCCACATGTACTTAACAATACATCAATTAAATTAAAAGGACATTGGACATTTGTTCCCAATTTATGGATGATACACTTAAGGGATTCAATGTGTATTATTCTTCTCTATTTATTAGTATTATAAGCATCTCGCAGTATCTAATTTTGGCTTTCTACATACTTTTATCAGTGCTGAACATATGGAGAATTACGCACTTAAAAAAAAAGCTATCTTTGACAGATCCTTATGGTTTGTCACGTGAATCAATTTCTTCCATAATAACACTCGTTCTTTATCTAGATTGTAATCATACTTCTATTTTTTGTTTATCCAATATTTTCTCATCAAAACTACTTCGTGTTTTCCACTACTATTCGTTTATCCGAGAGGGCTTCAATATGTAAGATCAACTTATCAAACTTATTAGTAGTTGCATCTTATCAAATAGGTCATCTTCTTTAGATACCGACGAGACACTTCATTATCATAGATATGAGTTGAGATATTTGTTAATGAAGGTCCAAATTATTATTTAACACTAAGTTGTCTTTGTTTACTAACCTACATGCTTTTCTTATCCAAATTTTGTTATACTATGATAGTAGAAAGGTGTAAATATTATTATAAGTTATTAATTATTCATAATATTTATGGTTTATCATTCTAATACTCAAAATATATTTTAAATTTATTAATCATATAATTTTTTATTTGTTAATCATATAATAAATACGCACGGCAATGAAGACAAACGCAGCAATAAAAAGAACAGTCTAAATACGTTGTGCAGCAGTGAAAAATCGGATTCCAACGATGCAGTATGCGTAGACATTAATACGCATAGCAATAAAGTTTCAAATAAGAAGGAAGGACCGGAACGGTCAATGGAGGTCTGCGGCTACGATGAACAGTGGCCAGGTTTGGACAGCAACGTGTATCAAATAAACAACAGTGAAAAATCAGAGTCCGGACGTCAAAACGATGCAATGTGCGCAGACATAAATACACGCAGCAATGAAGACAAACACAGCAATAAAAAGAACAGTCTAAATACGTTGTACAGCAATGTAAAATCGGATTCCAACGATGCAGTATGCGTAGACATTAATACGCATAGCAATAAAGTTTCAAATAAGAAGGAAGGACCGGAACGGTCAATCGAGGTCTGCGGCTACGATGAACAGCGGCCAGGTTTGGACAGTAACGTGTATCAAATGACAAACGATACCGTGAGCAGTATAAGGGACCGACCGGAACGGTCAATCGAGGTCTGCGGCTACGATGAATAGCGGCCAGGTTTGGACAGTAACGTGTATCAAATGACAAACGATACCGTGAGCAGTATAAGGGATGGGCCCCACAGTCAATCAGGAACAAGATCAAGGTTTAAGAAACACTTCAATAGATATCATTCACAATACAAGACAACAGGAAAGCCCTAATAGCATAAGGTGTATAAGTAAAAAAGTGGTGAATATCTCTTCATATGAGTTAAACAATATAGAAATAAAGGTTTTGAATAAAGGGCTCAATTTCGTTGTAGCCCCCAACCAGATTCCTAAAGAAGAAATTATCTGCGATATTGAAGACAGCATCAAATCTTTGAATGATGAAGACAAAGACCTCGTGAGGCAAGAATGTGCATTCATTTTAAATAAAGCCAAACCATCTAAAAGAAATTTAAGTAAAGAACAATTAAATGCCTTAAAAAACTTGAGAGGTAATGAGAACATTGTCATCTTAAAAGAGGAATATGTCAATAAAATGAAGGAGCATCTTCATAATAGTGGTGGTTATAAGAAACTCAAAGAAACTCCTATCTCCAAGGTCATAAAGAAGGTCAAAAAAGCTATTAAACAGTCGAATTTGGATGATAAAATAAAAAAGCGCCTATACCTGAAGGGTGAGATCATGCCACGCATTTATGGTGCACCCCAAGATCCACAAAGCTAGCGTGCCTCTGAGACCCATTGTCAATACCATAGGAGCCCCTACTTATGAATTAGCCAAATTCGTGGCCAACACCCTCGCCCCTCTGGTCGGAAAAACTAGTTCATTTATCAAGGACTCCAACCATTTCATCAATTTCATTAAAAAAGCCAAATTGGATCCCAAAGATAAAATTGTGAGCTTCGACTTTGTTCAACTCTTCACTAAAATCCCTCTAGATGAAGCTGTTCAGGTGGTAAAAGAAGTTGCAGACCCCCAGACTGCGAGGCTAGCTGAAATTTGTCTCTGCTCCACCTTCTTCACCTTCCAAGGTGAAATATTTGAACAAACGTCAGGGGTAGCTATGGGTTCTCCATTGTCACCCAGTGGCAAACCTCTTTATGGAAAAATTTGAGAAGAAGGCTATTGACTCTTACCCTTTGAAACCAAAATTCTGGATCAAGTTCGTGGATGACACTAATGTCAATTGGCCACATGGAGATGAAGAATTAGATAAATTCTTGAACCACCTCAATAGCATTTCCAAAGATATACAATTCACTATGGAAGGCGAAGTTAACAATTAGATCCCTTTCCTCGACATTATTCTCTTGAGAAATGAGGACGGAACCCTTGGACATAAAGTGTTTAGGAAGAAATCCCACACAAACAATTACCTACATGGTGATTCACATCACTTCCCAGCCCAAAAGATGGGTTTTTTTTTTACTCTTTTTACAAGAGCTTTTAGAATATCTGATGATACGCATATTGAGGAAGAAATAGAACAGCTTAAAAGATCGTTCATGAACCTTGGATATAGTAAGAGAGACATCAACAGAGCTATCCAAAAAGCAAGATCCAATAATAATAATAATACAACTTCAACTGAATATTCTGCAACGTTGAAAGCGTACCTCCCCTACATCCAAGGGGTCGCTGACAAGATGGCCAAAGTCCTAGCTAATAAAAACATTAAAACATCCTTCAAACCTCCAATGACCATCAAACAGAGGATGAAATCTGTCAAAGATGACCCTGACCACCTCCAAGAGAAAGGGGTTTACAAAATTAATTGTTCTTGCGGAGAGTGCTATATTGGGGAAACTGTTAGGACCTTCAACATTAGTTTTAAAGAAAATGGGGCAGACATTAGGTTAGGAAGAACTAAAACCTCAGCATTAGCATAACACTCCAATAAAACTCGTCACCACATATGCCTTGAAAATTCCGTAGTCATTGCCAATGAGAAACATCATTTTAAACGCAAAGTCCGTGAAGCCCTGGAAATCATTAAACACCCCCACAACCTTAATAGAGATGGAGGCCTTGATATTAGCAGAAATTGGATCCATAGCCTTTCCCGCAAATAAGCTCCCCCTCCCTGTTGAAGTATGACGTCACCTTCCCCCTTTACCCTCTTGCTGGTATCCCCCTTCCATGTTTACCTAAGTCTCGCACCCTCCAACCTCTTTGTCCACCTTGGACCCTTCATCATCTCCTGTCGCCCCTATCGTGTCAACTTCTTTTCCTTAACTCTCCTTGTCCTCCCTTTACCCTCCCTCCTCTTTTCTTTTTCTTCCTCCCTTATTTCTAACCCTGAATTCAAACCGCTGCATTAAAAATCTTTAATTCTAGTTTAATTTAAACCCCTCTTATAGTGCTAATCAAATTAACCTTCTATTCCCTCTCTTATATATATATTTTTGCTTCCCTCTTAATCTTATTCAATAATTTTAACCTTTTAGTTACCTCCTAAATTTAAACCCTTCCTCCCCTTTTTAATATTATTAGGTAATATAATTTTAATTTAGGCACTTTAATAAATTAATGAGGTAGTTCCCCCTTTAATCAATTAACTTATATAGAAAATATTGTTTAAGAACTTAAAGGAGCCATGGTATTTAATAATATAATTATTAAATATCGTTGCTCACTATATTATCATAATTTAGAATTTTAGATATCATTAAAATAAATTTTTAGATTATTTATTCCTCATATTATTAATTTAGTCAACCCTTTCCTTTTTATTATAAAGTACCTTTTTAGATAGGATAAATAATTAATAATTCAATAAACCATTTAAATAATTAAATGAATGAATATAAAATAAGAAATACTACATTAATTGGTTTACAATTATTAATGAGTTGGTCGGCCTTTTTTTCTCCTTTTTCTTTTCCATCCTTATTTATTAACCTTGATCTTCTCTCTTCTTAGCATATTTCCCTGATGATGAGTCTAGATTAGACTAGAAACGTAGACTGGAAAAATGACTACTATGAATATTCCAAGTCCTACACCTGAAAAACTACACCACAGAAACCTCCAATCCAACATATAATTCTTATTTTATGTTTATAATATATTGTTACCTTTATAAAAATAAAAGAGTAATAATATTTTGTGTGATAAAAATAATTATATTGACTAGATTATTAATTGTTTATAGTTAGAATTATGTTAATTTTAATTTTTTTAGTTTATTAGTTTATGGGAGTTTTGAGATGTTTGGAATAATTAATTTATTGCTTGTAGTTGATCTAGGGATATCCAAGTCATCAAAATCACTTGGGGATAACAGCTAGGGTGAGCCACACCACCAAAAACATAGCTGGAATTTTTACCCAATAAATTTGGAACCAATAACCTTTATACAAAATATTGAACTATGTGATTTGAAATATATTAATTAAATATAATAACTATATACTACTATACATTTAATAATAGTAATAATATTTTTTATGATTTTTAAAATTTTTGCAATATGATATACATCATGAAATAAGCATTTTTATTTTTATTATGGATTGATGTTTATCAACACTTACTAGCCATTTAATTTATATTATTGTGCTAGGTTATTTAATATTATCTACATACATTTGTTTGTTTTGGAATAAAGTTTCAAGTATTCTTATTTAATTATGACTGATTATTAGGTAGATGACACAAATTTAACCTTCATATAATATTTTATTCTTAATAGTTGTCACAAATTAAAGGTTGAGACTTATCTCAAAAGTAGTTATGTTATTTTTGGCATTTTAAATAAATTGATTAATTAAAAAAAAATGTTATAAGAAGTTATAAAAAATCTTGTTAAATGTTTCTTAAATTTATAAATGTCTAACTTACCTATTAATTAACCACTATGCTTTTTTCTTAAATCTTAGTAAGGCAAGATAAGTGTATTAATGTTTATCAACATTTACCATTTAATTTATGTGACTACTATAATTTTATTTCTTTTATATAATATACATATATTTATTTTTTTCTCTTAAAATATTAATTTTATCACCACCTTTTCAGATTAGGTGAATATTTACATTCAGCTTTATGCGATAGTCATTCCTTGAAATAGTGAACTAGATAAAGAAGGCATAGTTTAACTTATAGGCCAAATAGAGTTTTCAAGCTTAAACTCAACGATTTTGATTAAAGTTTAATTAGAAAACATGTTAGGAAAATGGTCATTTTGTCTATAAGTTTGACTAAGCCCATAAAACATATATAGAATATGAATTTTTTTTATTTAATTTTTATAATATATTATGAAAAAGTAATTAGTATTAGACCATGGTATGTGGAACATGTATGAACTCATCAATATTTATACTTATGAGCATTTATTAACAATTTAATTTATATAAAGCTACTAGTCCTACCTGTGTTTAGTTCCTATCATCTTATCTTGGTTGTTTACAAATAATTATTATATTTTTGTGAATTCAATAATTAAAAAAGATCATAAAGAATGATTTATGAGTTTTGAGCATATGGTATTGATAAACCATGGTATTGGCTCATGTATTGTAACGGTTTATAATTTTTTAATTTCAATAACACTGACGTGTTATGTTTATCTTTAATTAATATTTATCTACATTTACTAACCATTTAATTATAAAGTAGCAACCCTACCTATATTTATTTCTTATCATCTTAACCTCCTTGGTTGTTTGCAGGTTTAGGCAGGTTGTTTGGAAGCTGAGGCAGGTATGTGATCATTCTCTTAATTTTTTGTTTTAATGCAATGGTGTTTTCCAATTTTTTTTTTTAATTATAAAGTAGCAATCATACCTGTATTTAGTTCTTATCATCTTAACTTCCTTGGTTATTTGGAGGTTAGGCAGGTTGTATTTATTTCTTATCCTATTAACTTCACTGGTTGTTTGCAGGTTCAGGCAGGTTGTTTGGGTGCTGAGGCAGGTATGTGATCATTCCCTCGATTTTTTGTTTTAATGTAATGGTGTTTTTCTTTTTTCATATCAATGTAATTAGTTTTACTTTCTTTTTCATTGTGACAAATAAATGAGGATGTAGCATGTTTAAATAATTTTTTATTTTTAAATTGAAAGTGCACTTACTCTGAAAAACTTATACCCTAATATTTTATCGGCTTTCTTTTCATTGTGACAAATAAATGATGAAGTAGCATGTTTAAATAATTTTTTATTTTTATTTTTAAATTGAAATTGCACTTACTCTGAAAAACTTATACCCTAATATTTTATCGCTGATTCTGTACTTACTAGGTTCTCGATCTACTTCACATATAGAGAAACTTGTATCAAGCTTCTATGTGTTTTTAGTGCAGGAATTTAAAATAAAAGAAGGGAACTAGGCTTCGTAAATCACGTCCTTTATTTTAGATCTTGGCGAGAAGTCTTTTGATCTGCGAACAATGGCAAGACGCGGGGAAATTCCTACAAGCTCGTCATTTTCTGACAACTCTCTGATTGGCCAAACAGTTGAGGGTGTTGTCGAGGGCTCATTTGGTAGTGGGTACTTCGTAACATTGAAAGTGCAAGACACTGATGGAGTCTTGCGTGGTTTTATTTTTAATCCAGGAATTCCACTGCCCTTTTCTAACATTGCACGTCGACAAGCAGGGACTAGCGCCTCAGATCCACCAAATAGGGGATCCCCAAACTCTGAAACAGGTCGCCATCTTGGCCACATTAATGAAGACCATGCTTTCTCTCAGCAACAAATAGCCAATCCTATTGAATAGGAACCATACATACTCGAACCACTACCTTATATAGATATTAATGAAGAACATGCTTTCTCTTAGCAACAAATAACCAATCCCACTGAACAGGAACCATACACAACCGAACCACTACGTCCTTACATAGATCTCAATGAACCTGTCTTTTCTCCACTGCATCCAATTCCCACACCCTCTGGCACTGTGTTAAACGATGAAGAACCAATCCCCAACTCTGGAGATCATCATAAGTCAGAGGTGAACAACGCTCAAAATGTTAAGGAGGCATAGAGAGCTGTTGAGGCACAGCACTTGTTCTCTTCATTGGGAAGGGAGATGGTTAGATCTAGTTTTTGTGGGAGGCATAATGGTCTCCATGGTTGTGTGCACTTTTTCAATGGCAACCAGCCATAAGTTTAGATGTCACAGGGAAACTAAAAGTGGGATGAATTTTATTATTTAAAAGTTGGGTGAATTCTAGCTCTGCAATGTTGTTTCACGAAGTGCTGCCATATATTATATTTACTGATGTGTGCCATTTATGTTTATCCAATTCTACTCAGTATTTTATTATTTTGTGCAATTCTACTCAGTATTTTATTATTTAAAAGTTGGGTGATCTTGTGGCTCTGCTATGTTGTTCCATGAAGTGTTATGTATTCCATTTACCTATGTTCGGCTTGCAGCTAATAGCTTTTTATGTTGTTCCATGATGTACCGTAATTGATCGTCTGTTTGGGAGTTGTGTGATCTTCTCGGTCGGCCATGTTGTTCTCGAAATGTTGTCATTGTCTGCGGATTCCATATGTATGTTTTTTTTATAAGAGCATTGTGTAGGTTATTTTATGAAGCGATGTTATTATTTGTGATTAACGATGTTTTATGACGCGTTTTTTATTTATAAATGGGTTGATGGTTTCATTCATAGAAGATTATTTGGTATATTATAATTTCCAAGTTTTTAAATATTTCAAATGAAAACTATTACAGAAGGTGTTTAAAAGCTTATATGAAAAATTTATTTCGAACTTTAAAAAATAGTATTTTGTCTATTTTATGAAGGCATAATAAAATCTACAATAACATCAAAAGTTTAAGTATTATCGATTATCTTAGATATTCATTTTAATTAATTCTAACTTAAAAATATTGCTTTAGTATATATGAAGTATTATTTGGGGTGTCCTTGGGTTTGGCAATATGTTTCTAATTTGGGAATAGAATGCTATAACAATTGGATGTTGGTTAGGAAAGGTATTTACTTTTCAATATCAATGAAGTCATGAATAGGCCATGGATGTTGCGAAAAATATTGGGAAACATGAATGGTAGTTAAAGACACTACTAGAGAATATTAGGAGCTATGATGAGGCTTTGTGGTATATCATGAGCCTTGAATCAATTCAAGCTCTAACTATGGTTAAGGAATCTAATTCTTGCTAAGAGTCCATCTCACACTTTTTTTTGTTAAGGATTATGTTGCATGGAATTTTGAGCACGAGTTTACACATATTGAAGTAGCTCAAGAAGCTAATGAGAGTTATAGGAGGAGACTACAATTATGCTGAGAGACTTACAATAACTTTGTACAAATGCAAATATGAGAAAATGTATTGCATGTACCTTTACTCTTGATCTTCCAGTAGTCCATTTTATTCACATGCATTCATTCCACCAATGTTGTGTTGATAACAATGAGAAGAAATACCTTGTTTGTGCTCCTCATAACAAAGTATTGGTTGAAATAAAGAGTGATTTGGAACAAAATTCCAAGGAACATGACATATTTTTCTAGAATTCCATGTGCTAGTGCGAGGAAAACCAATTGATTCGATTGTGGAACTATAAGAGATGGACTGGAAGTACCTACTATTATGGAATAGTAGCACCGGGTCGAAATCTAAACAGAATACATGAATTTTACAAAGATCTTGGTTTGGGTTCAAAAACTTATCTTCAAAGTTTGGATAGCATTTCTTGGAAGTAAATTGATTTTACAAAGAATTCTTTTGGGTTTAAAGAATATTTTTGGAAAAAATTTCTTGGACGTACATTCAAAGGACATTTCTTGGAGGTATGTACATGTTTTGAGTTCAAGTAAATCTTTTGAGCTTCATTTCATTTTTATAAGACATTTTTCTCTCGAATTTTTGTTGAAATAAATCTTTTGAGCTTCGTTCCATTTTTATAAGACATTTTTCTCTCAAATTTTTTAAAATAAGTGTTTTAGATTGGAGTATGTATTTTTTGCAAAAAATTTACACTGAATTTTTTTAAATTAAATCTTTTATGATATTTTTTGTAATTGAGTTAGTCTAATTTTTTGAAGGAAATTTTTTGAACTTTATACCCTATTATCATGGGAAATCGAAGAACTTGTGCGAGAAAATATGATCGAAAAAGAGACCCTGAAGAACGTAGAGAAGAGACAAGACAATCTCGCAAAAGAAAGTTAGAAGCCCTCTCAAATATTGAAGAGGAAAATCAACCTCAAGCAGAAATTGAAGCAGATATGTGAATGTAAATATTATGATCTATTGATATATTTAAAATTTTCCTAATGTAAAATGTGAAGCTTAATTTTTATTTGATGAATTAATTTGAAAAATATTTTGTTTAATGTAAATAGACAAAGATATTCCTCAAAATATTGAAGAAGAAAATCAACCTCAAGCAGAAATTGAAGCAGGTATGTAAATGTAAATATTATGATCTATTGATATATTTAAAATTTTCCTAATGTAAAATGTGAAGCTTAATTTTTTATTTGATGAACTAGTTTAAAAAATATTTTTTTTAATGTAAACAGACAACGATATTCCTCAAAATACTAAAGAAGAAAATCAACCTCAAGCAGAAATTGAAGCAGGTATGTAAATGTAAATATTATGATCTATTGATATATTTAAAATTTTCTTAATGTAAAATGTGAAGCTTAATTTTTATTTGATGAACTAATTTGAAAAATATTTGAAATTTTAGATATATTTATTAATTTAGTTATTTATTGAATATGTACTATTTTTTCGAATATGTACAGATGAAATCACTATCAATAATGAGATGTTAGAAAATGTTGACACTCACACATATGGAGATAAAAAACCTGACCATGTTATACGATATCGTGTTAACTTCATTTTTGACAAGTATTTCTTAAATGAGTGGGTGACAGTTCAAGCTCAAATGTTGAAAGGTCTCCTATCATTAAAGAAATTAAAAGAAGCTACGACACTATTGGGTATTTGAAAATCAACCAAAGATATAAAAATGAAGAAAGAGGTGATAAAAAATATGAGTAGTGCTATAAAGTCAATTAAGAGATCTAGAGAAAAATATGTTTCAATTGTATGTAAAGGAATACAGATGGCAATGGTTTCCTCAAGTACTGAAGAGAATCGTTTGGTGACATCTATGGCACGAGCACTGGGAACCTCATGAAAAACTTTGCACAAACATCGAAAATTTCGGTTGCAAATAGAAGTAAATGATGAACCCGCTTGTTGGAGAGCTATTTGTAGGCAACCATACAAATATAGACTTGGAGAAAATGTTAAAAAATTAATATATGAATGTTGGAAGAACAATTCGCGTGTTTCACCAACTGGAAGGCATGTGATGCGAAGAAGAATAACACGAAATCAGTATGAAGAACATGAAAAACATTTCTTGGAAACCACTCAGATAGAGTTATTCAACAAGTTCAAAGAAGATAATCGTCAAATTCATGTTTCACTCAGTGCTTTTGTTCAACAAAAACCATGGTATGTAAAACCTATCACCGTACGCGACACTTGTTGTTGCCGTTATCATGTGGAATTTGAGTTATATTATGACACATTCCTTGATTTCGGTAGAACATTATGGAAGGATTCACCTCCTTCCACTATCCGTGAATTCATATCTCAAATTCTATGTGAAAGAGAAAGCGATGAACTATTTTACAAAAAGAAATGTGTTGGTGGTAAAAAATGCGATGATTGTGGAAATTTGACTAAATTTCAAAACAAATATTGTATTGATATAAATGATCAATCATTTTCCAACATGAAAGTGAAATGGAAGAGATATGAATATATCGATACATCGATTCAAGGTGCAAATAGTGTTAAAAGAATTGAATTACTAGAAAACAAAATTTTTCTGATAGACTTTTTGAGAAAGTTTGAGGCAAAAATTTACAAATATACCAAGCATTCCCATAGAGCTCAATGGCAAGACTTGAAATTCAAAAAATCTCGTGAATTTTTTCCACCAGGGACCATTTTGTCAGTGATTGATTTTGCAGAAAACTACACATTTGTTCCACAAAAAGAAATTCAGAGTGAATACTATCATTCTGACCAAGTCTCCATGCTCGTCCATATTCTATATAGACATGCTGAAAAAAATGTCGATCATATAGAAAGCACGAGTGAAAATCGACATATCATTAAAGAATATCATTTTTATATTAGTGACGATCGTACACATGATACATGTTTTGTACAACATTGTTTTGGAAGAATTTATGATTCATTGAAAAATCGTGGAATAACATTCAATGAAAATTGGATATGGTCAGACGGATGCACAGGTCAATTCAAATCTACACGATCATTCTTTTGGTTGTGTTGTCTTCATAAGAAAACCTACATTAAACATTGTTGGAATTTCTTTGAGACTAGCCATGGAAAAGGAGAACATGACGGTGCAGGAGCATGCATAAAACGAGTACTTCGAAGATATCAAATGAACCACTCTGCAAGCCGACTTGTGAACGCTCAAGAAGTTGTTCAATGGTGCATCGCTGCTCTAAGCCATGAGAGAAACCCATCAAGAGAAGTGCAAAGGTACATTCAATTTAATTTATATTGGAAATCTAATTTTAAACATTGTACATTTATCATGCAATGATTATCTTTGATTGTATTTTGATATCATATTTACAAATTCTTCTTCTAATTTTCCATATAAAGGTTTTTTTGGCATATTGGAATCGAAGACGTAGATAGATCAATTGGAAGTGACGTTGAAACAATAAAAGGGACTCGAAAATTGCATTCAATTCAAACAAAGTCGTCCAGAAATGTGTTTGCATTGGATAAAAGAAAATATTCTTGTTTTTGTGATGTTTGCATAGAAAACACAAAATCTAATGACGTTTGTGAAAACAAAATGTATGTGAATGATTGGAAACATACAGAGCTAAATACAAAGGGCAAGATGTATGTTGCAATGTTTGAAGAAATGCAATCAAAGGAAACCACAATATCATCTGATGGTGATCGAGTTTATGATCTTGTTAGAGAAGGTAACATTTGAATTACTTTCTAATGATTTAAAGATCTAGAAATAAATTTAAATATGCATAATTTTGTTAAATTCATTTTATTGTGCAGGAGATGTTTTTGCTGTAATTGCACCTATTGACAACGATGAAAATGTGAAGTATTATTTGATGCGTTGCACTGAATGAAAAATGAAAATTATTACAAAACTATGATGATCACGGATTTCAGTATGACAGAGGGTCTATTATACTGAAAAGTTATTTTTTCAAACAAACTCATCAAAGTGGAAACTTTGTTTACTTTGAAAACTATGAACCTGATTCCATAAGTTGTCAATATAGTCACTTGGTGTGTGCAGCGCGCGTAAAGTTGATAGAAGTTCAATCAAAGAAAAAATCAAAAATTAAGAGATGGAAAATGTCAAAATCTGATCATGAACGGATTATTGAGGATGGAATTCCATTAGAATTTTTTTGAGTGAATTGTCCAACAATTTATTATCTTTGGATTAAATATGTTTTATAACTTCCAATACTCAACTAAAAATTGAGCTTCTTATGTTATTTGTGCAAGTGTTTTCACATGTACAAATTGTTTGGGTACAAGCACGTGCTCTAGTATCAACTGAAAGTAGTTTTTATATACATGTGCATTGATGAAAAATGTTATATGTATTGGATATATATATATATATATATGTTCTAGAATGAAATTAATTGTTCTAGTTTTACTATGTGCATTGATGAAAAATTATTTACGTACTCAATATATATGTTCTAGAATGCAATTAACTGGAACTAGTTTTTCTATGTGCATTAATGAAAAACTAGCTGGATTTTCTGGTAAAAAGTATGGACACAATGTAAATAAATCATCTGCAGTATAGTTTTGTACGAAAATTCCTTTCAAACAAGAGACTCGAAGCACTTCTCCGACTTTTGGTGGGATTTGACCCACATCTCTAATCTTGATTGAAAATCTAGTACAAAATCTGCTTGTCCAATGGTCGGATATGTTCAATGTGCATTGATGAAAAATGTTACTTGTCTTGGATAGATATGTTCTAGAATGCACAATTAATTGTTCCAAGTAGTTTTTCTATGTGCATTGATGAAAAACTAATTGGATTTTTTGGTAAAAATTTTCAACAATGTAAATAAATCGACAAGGCCACCTATTTGAGTGCATTAACGACATTGACCCAAATTCAACAAACATATATATGTACTAGAGACTTATATTTCCAATCAAAATTAAAGGGATAATTTGTACATATATCTACTTCTTTAAACTCTATTTTCAATTGAAACCATCCAAAACTTATAAACTACTTTAAACTCTATACCACATGTGCCAAATGTAGATTGAAACCATCCAAAACTTTAAAATTTTAAAAAAAATTGATAATATATCGTGCAACATTAAAACATTAAACATCACATGTGAAATGTAGATTGAAACCGTTCAAAACTTGAGTTTAAAAAACTTTAAATTATATAAAGATCGTTACTTCACATGCCATGCCAATTATAGTTCAACTAGATCCAATAGAAACATTTAACATTATATACCACATGTGCAAATGTAGATTGAAACCATCCAAAACTTTAAGTTTTAAAAACATTTTGATTATATATTGTGCAACATTAAAACATTAAACATTTAAAGTTCATTAAATATCACATGCAAAATGTAGATTGAAACCATCCAAAACTTGAGTTTTAAAAACTTCACATGCCATGCCAATTATAATTCAACTATTCAACAAAAACATTTAACATTGTCACTAACACTATCCAAAAATTAAATAAAACAAATTATATAATAACAATGTAATAAAATATGTCCAAAAATTGTAAATCTCACAAGTATCAAACTGTATCAAGTTTAACAAATTTAAAAACCATCTAAATTTTGAAATCAAATCTACTGTAAATCATGTCCATCAAATGGAGATAGATCTAGCGTCTTCCCTACTAGGGTCTCAGTCCGCACCCTATCCTGTGAATGAGAAACCTACATACGCAATGCACATGTACTTGAACATTAAAATTTGATGTTTTAAAAATGAATGAGAATATATATATCGAGAACTTCATGTAAAAAACAAAATATAACAAAAAAAATCATGCAATACCTCGTAAGATTCCCTCTCCATTTGATGAACAGGTTCTCCCATAGGAACATCTGCAGTGGTAAACTGTACAATATACATGTATAGTTATATATATATATATAAATTAAAAACTTTCAAATGAAAATGCACGTGTACATATATAAACTTATTTTCAATAATATTAAAAAAAGGAACTAAAGACAACTTGTTCAAATGCTGTGGATGTTCCTATCTCCGTCGCTAGAGTCCGCGGATTAAAAAAATCTTCTATAGGAACCTAAATTCAAAATTTTTTAAATAACTTAAAATATAGATCTCTCTCTCTCTCTCTCTCTCTCTCTCTCTCTCTACACACACACACACACACACACACACATATATATATATATATATATATCAATTTTTAATGGAACTTTTTGAGGTAGAATATATATATATATATATATATATATATATATATATATATATATATATATATATATATATATATATATATATATATATATATATATATATATCTTTTAAACATAAATTTTAAACTTGTGAAAAATTGTCCATACTTGTGGCTCATCTCCCAAGGAAGTGGAAGGTACATCTCCAAAGGAAGAAGAAGGTACCGCCATCCCAAAAACATCAGACGGAATCGGTACCTATTAAAACATTTTATCAAATTATATATATACATACATGTACATGTGTGGCAACAATTATTTATTTTAGAGTCACTTAAAAAACACTAACATTTGCCAACATATCATGATGGTCAAACCCATCTGCATCGTTTGAACCGGAGGTCCCTAACATGATATTAACATTTTCGTCACGCATCATGCCTGAGAACTGGAAATGGTGTTTTTAACATATAATCATACATTTTTGTTAGATTAATGTACACATTCAAATAAATGTATACATGTACATACACATGTATTTATTACAAATTGTACACATGTATATGTAAAAATAATTTCAAACCCTAAGGTCACTAACACAAACCGTTCCAGTGCCCTCTTCCTCATGAAAAATTAGCTCTTGCAAACCATTGCGACAATTTATTGCATATGTTCGGAGATCTTCAACATTCATGTTGTAAATCTCCTCATCTGTACAATAAACAAAATTGGCACGTGCATTTTCACGTGCTCTTTGTTGATTTAAACAAAGATCGACTCCACTCAATCTGTTATGAACATTGTCGATAATAACATCCCTTTCTTCTCGACTTATTTGAGAAGTCGCATCCATCTTTGATCACAGAGTTTAGACTCGAAACGGTCGACTCACCAATGGCGGCTCTGGGCGAGGTAACTCCACATCTCGCTTAGTGCCCTTACGGTCATATAATTGACCTTTCCCCGAGCCAAAAAATTCTGAAGGAAGGTCATTGTAGTTGGGTTTCATACCCAAAAAAAATTATTCATAAAACATTTGTGCAAAATAAAGAGGAACCTCATCGTTCCATGGAAGCCTTCCAAAGGCCGCAAGATGCCGATCATACAAATAACCAGCTATGTCTGGGTGCTTGAAATATTGCACCTTCAACAATTTTCTTTTTGGCCCTTCCTTATAATTAAACATTGACTTGGCCACTTCTCTTGTAACTTTTTGTTTAATGTCCTCCCATTTATCGGGACCCATCACTGTTTCTTTTCTCTTTCTCATCAGTTCTACAAATGAATCAGTCGTTGGCCCAAGATTGCTGTACACATTTACCATTTCACCCAATGAATGTGTAACTATTTCAAGGCTTTGTCGACTCTCAGCAGGTAGAGACAAAGCCACGAGATCTCTTTGCAATTTTGCATGAAGGCTTTCACACCTTTGTAAGGTGCATTCCGCCATGTTGGTTTTCCACGGTATATCAGTAATCTCGGCCGGATAAGTTGTGTTAGGTTGACAGCCTTCTTCTTGAATGTAGCGAGCTGCCCTGTGTCTATTTTGACCACTAGCTCGAACATTTTCGGCCTCTGCATCAACATATATAAAATTTTGTATATTAGAAAAAATACGTGTAAAAAAAGTTGTACAAATTTAATGAAAAAATATTGAAATTGATGGCAACCTTGATGTTGTTGGTCAACATCTTCTCCAACATGACCCTACTGAGAACCAGACCCAGAATGACACTGCTGAGAACCAGCAGCCGTTGATTGGCCTTGAGGGGAATAAATATCACCCCCTTCCTGCAACCTGCTACCACTCATACCTCGACTGGATGAACCCTGGCCATGCTCCATGGATGAAGTAGAAACCCTTCTCCTCTTACCTCCTAAGAATTAAAATATGAAACTTATTAACAGCTAATTTAACTCACAAAGTTAATAAAAAATCAATTCCATATGTACACACATGTATGGAGATTTAAGATTATATTTAAATACCATGAACATCCCCCGATCCCTGAACCTCCATATGGGATTCGGCTGATCTTCATCGTTCATCCTCCATGATATATATCTATTGGTCGACATTTACACAAAATAGATTTCAAAAATTCAATTTGTAATTTAGTGTACACAAATTATGTAGAACACAACTTTCAAAGCAATAATTGATCATGTGTGAAACTAAATTTAATCGAAAAAGAAATTATAAAAATGATAAGTTCACCAAATTGCGCTTTACATGGTGGGAGCACACTTGGTATAAAATTGACCACTTATACACTTTAGTTTGTGGGAGAAATAACACATGTACATAGTTTACCTTAAAGTTGTCATGTTTTATGGATATTAAAATGAAGAACTTCTATTTAGATCCATTCTAGAGATTGACTGTAGGGGCTTTTACTAGATATGTCACCTTTCATAAAAGACGAGATCCAGAGGCTACCTGGCCCTTTATAGAATTTGCCTATAGAACTTGTAGAAGTAAACACTAGAGGCATTAACAATATCAAAGAACATTTTCATGCTCAGACATGGGAGTGTGTCTCTTTCCCTACACAAAAAAATAGTTCAAGGTAGTTAATCTTCATAGAAATGTCATCAAGCAGGTCAATGTGATCATCCCCAGCTTAATTTTCATGAAATTAGGCTTGGAATCCCCTACAACCTGGTGGGTGGAGTTGAATGGAAACTAGGTCAAGGCCTTTACAAAATATATGCTAGTGAATAACACTTACTAGGTTATGCCAACAAATAAAGTGGGAGAAATGTTTTCTCCTCGAGGTTGTCCAATTGGGTGTGTAATACCAACTTCACCCATTTCCTCACAGGTTTCTCTCTTAGGTTACAAATGTCTTCCACCTTATTCTAATTATATATTTTTCAATTTCCCATGGATTCCTTGAATTTTTTCTCCTACCATCTCCCTCTCTCACTCCCCAAATTATTGTCATCAAACATGCCCCATTGAGGATCTGGAGCAATGTTTGCACCATACTTAGAGAACTGTCATTGCTGCTAATTGAAATTGGAGTCATGTATACTAGATTTCTTGCTTAAGTGGCTCTTACTTGGACAATATCCCGAGATGAGTTTGACATGATGGTCATATGAATTTGGAAGCTACTTGGTGTAATTTTCCTTAAATCTTCAAAAAACTAGAGCAAAAATTTGTCATTTTCGATCATTTTTTATTAGCTTCTGCATACAGTAGATGTTATCACAATTGCAACACAATCATGTTCCATGACCATGAATTATGAATGATGAAATTTAATTCAATGTCTCTTAGAGTTGCAAGGTGGAATTGATAGAACTATTTGATTTCTTTACAATAAATGGATATCTCCTTTCATCTATACCTTTCTCTACCATATTATTTCCAAGTGAAATGGGAATTTTCACATTTTGAATGCCATTACCATGTAATTTGGTAGCCTTCTAGCTAGACCTATCACAAGTAAGGTTGTCATACCAAACTATTTCTCTTGCTCAACTCAATGACCATGACTCTCTTCTCACACTGCTTACCATATAAGATCTTCAATTGTACATGTCACGCAAAGTTGGGGGTTCTAGGTCTACACCTATTAGGTAAAGTTACATATTTTATGTCATTGTGGTCCTTAAATTTGGAGGTGTTCCACCTGAAAAAGTAGGCATTAAATATGGATGAAAAGGATTTGTATTAACTTTGATAGAATTTCCTCGTGGAATTACTGAATTTCTCGACGACATCATGCTAGCTTTTCTTAGAGAAGAAGGTTTTGGAGAAATTGAATTATTTCGACTTATTTTTGGCATTGAAGTTTGAGATAGTAGTTTTGATGACTCCATTGATGACCTTGCTGAGGAATTTGATTCACACCATATTGACTTTGAAGATGGTTTAGAAGATGTTGAAGAAGTTGTAGATTTTGGTGTTGTCACTGAATGTTTCTTTGTTGTTGGACTTGATCAAGACATGTAATTTAACTTTACGAACAGATTGAAGACCTTGAAGAGGTTTTAGATTTTGTTGTTCTCACTGAAGTTTTTTGTCTAGTTTTGTTTCTTAAACCATCATTTCCATATAACATTTTTGGTGAATAGATTCTTGACCTTGATGAGAGGATATGATACCTTGAAGAGGCTACATCTTTTGGTGACGTCACTAATTGTTTCTCTATTATCATGTTTTTTAAACATCTCACTTAGGGCGAGGCAACTCCACATATATTGTACAGTTTATGGGACAGAAAACAATATGTAGAAATATTCACTTGGTTTTTATAATTGGATAGAAGAATGACTTAAAATGACCTTGTATGTCTTCTCATTTTAGAGCTCAAATTTTTAGGAAGGATTTAAGTATCCACCTTTCAAGAATCACTAGAAGAGGTTGATAAAGAATATAGGAAGACAAAAAACTAACCAATGGTGTACTGAATGGATTTCTTGGGAGGTAGATTGGCATATGGACTTTAGATAGCTAGAACTTTTCCAAATAAGTGAATGTATTTGAAAATGTATTTGAAAACCAAACCTCTAGTTTATTTTGGTTTAGACAAGGTCTAGAATTTGAAAAGTGAATTTCATCTTTCTTCCTCTTACATGTCCAATGATCGAAATATGGATTGAGGGAAAAAAATTTCCTAAATAAAAATTGTGCATTTTATTTGTACACATGAGTTTTTAAAAGCTAATTAACTCATAAATTTCTCACAAAATACACTTAAAGCTTGACACAAACCCCTTCCAAATTGGCTAACTTTAGACGATCCTAAACACATTTTTATTTAACTAATGAGGGAGATAGCCCAATAAAACTAGTTTGTCCATTTTCAAATAAAGTTGGTATCAAAGTACAATTTAGCTCATTTTAGTCAAGGTTAGTTAGAAGAATTAGCTATTGGTTTCTGTCTTCAATTTCCTCTCAAAATGAATGTGTACGTGCTTTTGAGATACACACTAGAGGAATAAGGTCCAAATTTTGATGAAAATGTGCTATGAAAGTAAAGGGTTAAAGGCAAACATGTACAGGGCATAGTTGAGCCAAATGTTGTTGAGGAAGGGCCTAATTATTTGGGTCTTGGTTATGGAAAACATGATGGAGAATGCTCCAAAGCCAAGGAGGCACATGAAGCTATTCCAAGAAGGAATTTTATTTCGTGTTCATTACCTCAAGCTTCTGAAGTTTGTGTTCATGATGAATGGAAAAGTTTGACACCCACTTTGCAAGAAGATGTTAATAAACATGCAGCTAATGAGAATGTAAAAGAAGAGGATGTTGAAAGCTCTATCTAGTCATTTAATTCATTGCTAGTATTTAGAGGAGAGCCACTACCTCATCAAATTCACCTCCTCAAGAAGGCGAAAATGGTGAATGTTCAAGGTATAAATTTGCCTTTAATCAAATTGCTTTTGATTATGATAAACATGGTAAATATTCACATAAGATATATAAAACAACTTGCACATGTTCCTTTTGTGGTTTTAATAATCATAATGTTTATAGATGTTGGAAGAATATATCCATGCACATTGAAACTTTCTAAATAAATGAGGCAAAAAGTCAAAGGCCCATTGGACAAGGAAAATGATGTTCAAAATAAGATGCAATTGTTTATTACTCATTTCCATAAGAAAGGTCACCTTGTGGACAAGTGTTGGACTTTGTATCCAACAAGTCATCCACAACATTTGAAGAAGGTGGAAAGAGATAACGAAAAGAATGGAAAAGAGGATTCCATAATCGATGAGGGTCAAGATGATTCACATGATGAAGTGTAGCTAAAAGATGCGCCATTGAAATGGTTTGCTAACAGATGGTTAGATTTCTTATCCAATTAAGGCCTTGCATGCATTTTGATGTTTCATGAATTTCTTTGCAAATTCAAAGTATGGTGCATGTTGCATGAAGCAATATGTTGAAAGTAGAGTTATGTTGACACACTTAAATGCAAAAAATATGGAAATTTGTACATGAGCTCTATTATTTGACTTGAGAGTCAATTGTTTGAAGAGGCATGTTTTGTCGACTTGTGTTTGGTTGATGGTTTTGTACACCAATATGTAAGAGTACATGGAGATATTCACATGATGTGAATTTTTTTCTTTGAAGGAGAAAAATGATATGTCAGCGAGCTATGTTTCTTGCATGATGTGTTTTCAGTTTGATGGTTTTGTTTGTGACAAGACGTCACAAGATTTTGGCAAGGTCCACTCTTGAGCGAGAGCCTCATGATTACAACCTAATCATGAGAATCAAATGGGAGTGCATCCTTATTTTGAAAACAAATAGGATTCTGAGCTACCTAGGACTCAAACCATTATTTTTAAATTTGAAATATCATGGTGTGTTGTTTCAATGCCTGAATCCACAACCCTAACATAAATTGTTTTATTCCTTTTTTGCAGGATTTAGTTGGTTATAGTGAAAGTCAGTTGAATTTAAAATTTTTGGCTTAGTGGCATGAACCAAACATATTATACATATTAAATGAGGAATTTTGCTCTCCCAATCATTTCTAAATCACCCATCTCACCAAGAAAACATGTTTTAAAAGAACATACTTTGGTATGGGAAAGACCTTAGGTTTTAAATATTATAAGAAGGTTTTTGATATGGTTCAGAGAATGTGGAAAATAGAATCCATAAACAAATTATTTTTCAAAACGTATTACTTTCAAAGTATCAACAAGGAACATGTACAAGGGTGTTCAATGAATTAACGCTATTTATTTAAATTCCATGATCTATATCTTACTCATAATTTTAACAAATTATTAAATAATGATCTAGATTGGATAATTATATTATTTTTCATATATTTTGATGCTTATAGAGTGAAAAAACTGTAAGAATCAACTTGTAGGGTCATTTTAATGGTGGGTGGAGAATTGGGTTCTAAAACCTTTTGGAATTATTTTGAGTCATTAAATGACATTTCTAGGGGTCAAACGATTATCCCTTGTGCCGAAATCTTGACCATTATTCTACACTTAAAGACATATCCAATGGTGCAAGAAAAACATCAAACGAATTTCATTCATAATTTATGCCTTTAGTAAGTTGACCTATCATGTTGACCACCATGGTACGAGATAATGACATTTTAGCCCCATTACTCATGCATGGCAAGCTAGCTACATGAGGAATTTTAAGAAGACTCTAAAAGTTCTACAATCACAAACCTCGTTAATGGTTGACAGAGTCAAATCTTACACCTAGTTGGCTATCACGCTATGTTAAATACTTGGCCACTAAGAGGAATAAGAGTTCCATTTTGTGTTATTGTATTTTGTTCCAAAGTTGAAAATACAACTAGGAGTGTGAAGTTAGAGAGAAAAATGTACGAAGTTAAGTTTTTATAGCAACCTTACACACTAAAAGTCTTAGCTAACTCTAGAGATATTACCTCTTTCTTTGTACTCACATATTTTCCATACCAGAAAAGAGAGAGTAGAGCATGTTTACATTTTAGCGTTGTTTTTCTCCCATAAGGATTTCCTAGGGAAAAAGGAGTCTAGAGCATCATTACTTTTTAGGGTTGCTTCTCTCCCATATAAGGATTTCCTAGGAAAATAATTGTGTTGATTGTCTAGAGATATGTATGTGTGTGTTTCATTATGTTCTCTATTTCTTATGTTGTGTTTCATTATGTTTTATATTTCTTACATTTCTGCCCTCCTATTTTTCTTTCCAATCAAGGTTTATAAAATAACATGAGAAGCAACATGAGACTTGGAACAATCATTTTCATTATCTATATGGAAGACAAGAAGGATTATATCCCCTTAAGCTTAAGCTTATGTAGTTTGTCAATTTTTATCATATATTTTTTGGTAAGGGTAAATGTTTTTTTATCTATAGTACAAGTCATGAGTTCCCCAATTTTACCTTATGTAAATCATGATTCTAGGATTACTACAATTTGTACTTGGTTTTTTATTGTGATGATGCCCTGTCTCAATCACTTGGCCATCTCTTGATGGGTAGTTAAATCTTTATAACAATACTTCAAGTAAAATTTATCTATTTGTATTATGTGAAATTATGTAAAAAATGGTATACTATTTTCCATAAAATTGGGTTGAGTTTATCATATATTTCAATGAAAGTTGATTAAATATGTTTTCTTTAAAAGGATCTAACAATTTTGTTAAGGTGTGAATTTGCAATTTTGTGTGGCTCTCTATCAACCTTCACTTCCTCATTTCTAGAAAAAATATACTTGCTCATTCGTATACCCACTTTCTATTCAAATGCATGAGTTTTGAACTCTTAGTAACTATGTTTTTCCATGCAGGAAAATTATGTCACATTTTATACTAACTCTAAATATTAATTTGAAGTTTGGATTACTGTTATTCTTTTATATAATTTAACATTAGATATAAGTTTAAATTGAAAGCTACTTAGATGAAATATAGCTTAGATATGGCATTTGAAAATTATTATCTATTTATTGAACTAAAGGACATAATTATTACACATGTTTAATTTACATTCAAATGCTTCTTTGATTTATCTCCTATAGCTTCATGTAATGCTAGATATATAATTTAAGTTGAAGGCCCATGAGATAAATATGACTAATATGTGACATTTGTATTGAATCATCTATTTGTTTTGTTATATGAACATAATTGGTACGCATATCTAATTTGCATTACTAATATGTCATGCTTCTTTACTTTATCTTTTATAAATGATCGGAGCATCCCTTTTTAATCTATCCCTTTTGACTTCGAATATGTGGGCAACACTCATCCGAATATTTTTCTATCATAAAGCAGTGAGTAAAATTGTATTCCATTTGTGTCAATGTTAAGGTTAAGCACATGGATTAAAGTTTTATATAAGATACATTGCCACAGTGTACATTTATATCTAAAGAGTCCAAAACCTCATTCAAGACCATATGTTTTGTTGATGTAGTTTGATTGGTTATATGGCATTGCTTTTGCAGTTGTTGTTGTGGGCCTCACCATCTAGTGATTTTAGGTAAAAAATTATTTACATGGAATTTTGAAGTATCCTAGAATGTTTATTATTTATCACTACTAGCCTTGGTGATTTAGTTGTTTGTTTTGATGCTGCTTGGTTACCCATATTTAATATTTGTTCATGTTTAATTGATTGTTAAGGCTTTTTATTGGCCTATCAGGATGTATTTTTCTCAAATCCATAATGGCTAAAAGAATGAAATTTATCTATGAAAAGGAGAGGTCATATGGAAAACAAATTGTTTGCAAGTGTTCTTTTGAACCCATAGAACTTGCAACCCCAATATGGATACAATACTAAGTAATACATAGCCTCCTCATCTAACTTAGCCAGGGATTTGCAATACTATATTTTAGTTGGCTAGCTCCATTTCAAGATATTATAATGTTAGATTATTATTTCTATAGATTTTGATTATGGTAGTAAAATGTTACAAAAAATTGGAAACTAAAAATAATATTATTCTAGATATATGTAAAAAGGACATGGTAGAGAAAATCAAACAATATTAAACTTTTCATAAATAGTTTAGATATAAATACATTTTCTAATTTTGATTGTAAATTCCAAGTCTTAAAGAAATAATTTTTCTAATAATTTTTTTTTTAATTAATAAATAAAAAAGAAGCATTTTCAATCAAAATCACATCCAACATATAATAAAAATAATAAAAACAATTTAAAACTTCATACACTATGACATTACTATGGCAAAGAGCATAAAAATGTACAAGCAAAAAATCCTTTTATATAATAATGGAGAGCTTCAAATATACAAGAAAAAAAATCTTTCAGCCTTCTTGTATCCCAGAGAAAGAGCTGCTCAAACAATCATATTTTAAACAATTTTAAAACTTGGAGAAAATCATCTGTTTTTGAATTTCAATTATAGAAAAAATTAGTCAAATATTTCAAATCTGTTTTTTGGCTAGTTGCAGAGTGTAGGTGCAGTTCTAGCTAAAGAGAGACTCCGAGAAGAGGTTTCAAGACAGAACAGGTTTCCAACATTCCAGTCAAGAAGAGAGGCAAATATTTCCAACAAAAGAGGCAAGAACATGGTAGATAAACTTCATACACTATGACATTACTATATGGCAAAGAGCATAAAAATATACAAGAAAAAAATCATTTTATATAATAATGGAGAGCTTCAAATATACAAGAAAAAAAATCTTTCAGTTTTAAAAAATCATATTTTAAACAATTAAAACTTGTAGAAAATCATCTATTTTTGAATTTCAATTATATAAAAAATTAGTCAGATATTTCAAATCTGTTTTTTGGCTAGTTGCAGAGTGTAGGTGCAGTTCTAGCTAGAGAGAGACTCCAAGAAGGGGTTTCAAGACAGAGCAGGTTTCCAACATTCCAGTCAAGAAGGGAGGCAAATATTTCCAGCAAAAGATGTTGTCTGTGTTTTCTTTAGTAATCAATCGAGCCTGTATTAACCTGTAAGTAAGTCTGATGTTTCTTATATAATCACAAGGATTATTAAAAATATTGCTGCAATTTCCTCAACGGTCTTGACAGTCCTCAATATAAATGGTATCCACATTCTCTGTTTTTGGACGTGGTAGTTAGTAATGGTTTTCAAACGAGCCTAATGTCTTTTCAAGCGAGCCTATACTCACTTGTATGTTGTTCCATAGGGGTTCGTTTTTTTTACTAGACTATTACCCACACAACAAGCCTGTCAATTGCATACTACTCATTGTTGCTGATCAAAAGATTCTCTCCAGTACTCAATATGAATGGTACCCACAAGGCTCTGTTTTTTTTGGACGTAGTAGATTGTTACGGCCAGCAGGCAAGCCTAATATATCTAAAACAGTGATACTGGGTAGACTGTTTAGGCCAACAGGCGAGCCTAATATTTGGTAGACTGTTTCGCATCCTCTACACTTGTCGTTGCCTAAAAGGCTTGCAAAAGTGGTGTATTTTCAAGGCCTCATGTACAGAGAAACATCATACCATTTGGGCTAAGGTGGGGTATTTTCTCTACTTTTGTTGGACGATAAAAAGCCAAAAACCTGAGCTGCAAATATTAAAACACTGTTAAATGGTTCAGTGATTACCAATGAGTTTAATAAGAATGAACTGTAATCCCCAGGAAAAAAACAGATTTCATAGTAAATGTCTTTTTTAACATGTTCTAAATTTTCAAGGTTTTATTAACAAGGTAGGATTCATATGCTCTCTCTCAAGAAATCATTTTCTGATAATCTTGCAGGCAGGGATAATTTTAAGGATGGAAAATTATCTTGAAGTTTAAAAAATTGGCGAATCTTACTAGTCCCTAATATGCAAACTATAAAATTTGTATTGATGTATTTGTAAAATTATTCAAATTTATAATGATATTATATATAGTGTCTATATAATTTTGGCGATTTTTAACGTAAAATAATTTTATATTGTAAAATTTGGGTGAATCATTTTTATAAAAAAAATGTAAATTGGCGAATCTTTTTTTTGGAAAAACCATGGAAAATTAGCCCACCTGCGAATATTAGCCCCTAAAATTTTCCATGCTTGCAGGATCTTCAATAAATTTAAAAATTTACATTTTCATATTGTGTCATAGAAAAATATTTTTTATTCTTACCAAAGTTTAAAGTTGTGTCTAAAATTCTAAATGTCTCCATATAATCTATTTTACTCCAATACAAATTGTCGTAGTGGTCTTTTATACATTATTTGCTGGGAACTACCCTTCTCCCTCGAGAAAAGAAGGTCAAATGTTTAGAATTCGTATAACCAAAATTTAAATACAGCACAAAATTTTTAATACACAGACATTTTTCTAAAATACAGAGACATTTCATACACATACATTTTCATACACAGACATTTTAATACACAGAAATTTAATAAAATACAGCGACATTTTTTAATTCAACGCACAAGAAAATTTCGACGGCGTATGGAGACTTACCCAACGGAGTCGACGAGCGCGGACGGCAGGAGCACCAGTGCGGCGACAGCAACAATAGCGCGTACAGAGCGAAAATGATAAACCGCAATAACAACGCACGAACAATGAAACAGTAAACCATAAACATTCGTGGGTGATTTATTTATAAAAAATAGTTTGGCCGAACTATTTTAAAAGTAAAATTTCGGCCGAACTCACAGTTCAGCCGAACGTTTTTAGAAGTTCAGCCGAAATTTTGTTGCCAGTTTTCCAATCTCCAGCAAAAATTCAGTTTGCCCGCGCCGTTAGTGTGCCTTCAATATAAACGGAAACACGAGTTCAGCCGAACTTTATAAGAAATTTCGGCTGAACTCTTACAAAGTTCGGCCAAACTTTGAAAAATGTTCGGCTGAACTATTGTTGACAAAAATTTTCGGCCCTCGATTCTCACAAAAGTGTAACCCAGCTTCACGTTTCCGACCATAGAGAAGATAACATTGATACTATTTGTAGGAAGGGAAGTTGAAGTGGTTTATCACTTTAGGATACTGTTACAAGTAGCTTAATTTTAACAACTAATGACAATAATGAAGTACACCACTTAGTAAGCAATCTAGAACTTTCAAGTTTGAGTGCTTAGTTTTGGTTTTTTTCACGATGCACTTTCAAACAAAGAGGGAGTAGTAAAACCTTTGATATCAATTTTGATTATTTATGCAATTGTACTTAAATTATAAGGTTGCAAGTGCTAATCCCTTCACTCCATTATTTTACAAGGTATGATGATGGTCATATTAGATGGAGTGATTGTAAATATGGAACAAGAAAAGGATTTTTAGGTCTTGGTAATGAAGCATAATGGATAGTAGGATTGATGTGTTCCATGGTAGAGCCATCAATGCCTAAATATGCTAGGCAAAAATAGTACTTGTAACTATTGATCATTTTGAGTAAAATTATATCTAAATACACTAAGGATAATGCATAAATAAGGGGGAGGGGAATTTTGAACCCCAAATTGTAAATATAATTGTACATATGATGCTTAGAGTGGTGAGACATGATATTTTAATTAAGATGGTGAGTTAGGTTTTATCAGGGTCCGGTACCTTTTCATGTACATATATGCTTTAAGGTCGATGTGCATCTGTAATTGGGTTATACAACCTATATTATTAGGTTAGTGAGCCGAGTTCCATTGAGGCTTGTGTCCATGTGTATGTATAATGTCTTAGATAAGTGAGCCAAAGTACTTATGATTTTTAAGGCCCAAGTACCTATGGGATCTAGATAGATATATTGTGTGGTAAAAGGCAAGTGGGCCTAGAAAACCTATTATTTAGTGTAGACCAAGGGACAAAAAGAGTATGGGGGGTTGAGACTCCACTATAAGAAAATTATCCTGATATGAAAGTATATTTTAATCTTATGATATACTACATACTATATTATTATAATAAATTAAGGGCACAACATGCTTATAAAAATGTGGTTCCATTATTCAATTAAACATCAATTAGTAAGGGATAGACATCCCTAGGTGAGGAAAATAGGAACTTCTGGAGTTGCGGGACTTTAGATATCTTTAGTCAGCTGGGATAGGGGATGATGGGGGATGTGAGATTGTCGGTTAGAGGCTACTAAGTTTGGTTCCTTACTTGTGTGAGGAGCTAGAGGGCATCTAGACACCTTTGAGGGAAAAAAACCCTTGGAGCCATAGGAATTTGGACATCATTGATCGATTGAGATAGGGGTTCATGGGGGATGTGATCTTGTTTGGGGAATTTCAGGTTTGGCACCTTGGCACTTTTATGTTAGATACAAGATATGTAGATAACTTGATAAGATAATTCCAAGTAGAGTTATGCCCCTAGCTTTGGGGTGATCCACGTGGTCTATGATAGTGGCATGTCCAAGTTTCACAACCAATTGACAAGTTCATCAAATAAGTGCTCAAAATATATTATATGCATGTTTTATGGATTATTTGGAATTTAATTTTTCTTTTTCATTATGTTTCTTATGTTGTTATTGTCCTCCTACATGTTCGTGCCTTTATGGTTAAGTTGAGAGTGACATCACCCCAATTGAGTAGTTGAGAGATGTACAATTTTGTTCCATATATGAGCAAATTGGTCAATATTAGTGTCCACCCACCTATTCCACTTGCACACCCACCATTGTTTCTTTCAAATTTTCAATTTCCTTAATTGTAGAATAATTTACTATTTTTGGCAGTTTTTCAGGTCCTAAATTTTGTGAGCTTTTTTTGAGGCCCTAAACGATGGTTTTTGGGAAAAACATGGCCAAAATGAGTCTATGACAAATGTTAGCCTCTCAAAATTTGTAGTCGGATAAATATTTATAATGAGGTATTGTGCACGTCAAATGAAGATCGTATGCCAAAGTTACATCCCTCAGAAGTTGATGTACCAATTTACCCAAACAGGGCCAATAATTTTGGTGCTTCATCTCCTAGGGTTAGATTTTTTGATGTTTAGGATTTTACATTATTTCTCAATAATAAATAGGCCTTTGAGCCACATTGTAGCACATTTCATATGGATGTAGCTGCCACATCTCTTCTTAGAGATAATCTACCATCGCTCGAGCTAGTTTATTTCCATTTTGTATGCAAGCATATTCCAGTCTTTGATATTAATGAAATGAAGTTATCTTTTTGTTGCATATATGTGTCCATGTTTATATTTATATTATTTTGTGTTGTTGCATAAATTTAGATTGGTGGTATCAATGGAGGTGTTAATCCTGTACATAAATTATCTGCAAAATCATTCTTAAAAAACAAAAAATAAACAATAGCGAGAGTATAAAACATAAATTAGATATACACATATATTTTCCCTTAGATCCCAAACCAGGACTACAAAATTTATTTTTCATTATATTCCTTTTAGTGGTACAACACATATATATACATGACAAAGCATTCATAAACCCTAATCCATTAACCCTCGATTAGAACATAACCTTAGTTCCCTTGAATGGATCTACAAAATACTAGGAGAAGAAAACCATCATGCCCAAAAACATGTGCAAACACATGCACAAAACCATAAGTGGGTCTTCCCACCTAATATATTTTCCAAAAAAAAACTCCCAGGGCATTGCTTCACGTCTGCTTATAATCGTGGAAATAATATAACACACACCCAAAATTCTCCCACTTGTTTTATTTCCACAGGGAGCGAGAGGAGAGCTTACTGATTGGTCCAAACTTGCAACATCCTTTGTTTCTCTACACCAGGATAACTTCTCAATGCTCACATAATTCTTCAATGCATCTGCAACATTCTTCAAACTATCCACCTTTACCAACAACACATTTTTATCCTCAACCATATCTCTCACAAATTGATATTGAACATCAATTTGCTTTGTCTTTGAATGATAATCAAGGTTCTTAGCCAATAAAATTGCACTTTGTCTATAACAGTCTATCCTTATAGCTTGCTACACCAACCCCATACTTGAACACAATCTCTACAACCAAAATGCTTCCTTGCTTTCATGAGTGGCTCCGATGTATTCTTACTTTGTAGTTGAAAGGGCCACCGCATATTGTCTTTTACGCATCCAACTGGTTGTACCTGCAAATAGGCTAAACACATACCCACTTGTAGATACTCTTTGATCCAGATCTTTAGCCTTGTCTGCATCGACAAACCCACGGATGTCCAAAAATATGTGCAATCCTAGTCTTCCTTGGTAGCACAAACCATAACCACTAGTTCCACTAAAATATATGAAAACTCACTTCACTACTATCTAATACTCCTTCCCTGGTTTTGACATAAACCTACTCAATACTCCCACTGCATGTGTAATGTCTGGTCTAGTACATATCATTTCATACATCAGGCTACTTGTTGCACTTGCATATGGAACACAGGATATATCCTCCTCTTATTCTTGTGTCTCGGGACACTGTTCAGTAGATAGATTTACACCTACAAGAATAGGAACCTTAACAAGTTTACTATCCTATGTATTGAACCTATGTAATATTGTCTCGATATACTTCCTCTGGTTTAACCAAATATTCCTCTTTTCCTGATGTCTCTTAATTTTCATGCCCAAAATATAGTTTGCAACACCAATATCCTTCATGTCAAATTTGGAGAATGATTGGGTCTTCAAATCCTGGATAATTTCTTTGTCATTTCCAGCCAATAACATATCATACACATGCAAGACTAAATAAATAACTTGGTCACCAATTAATTTAAAATAAACACAGTGATCCTGTTTTCTTCTGGTGAAGCCAAGTCCCCATATATAGGTATCAAATTTCTTATACCACATCCTTGGTGACTGTTACAAAGTATTTTTTTAACCTGCATACCATTTATTTCTTACCCTTCACCATAAAAACTTCAGGTTGCTTCATTTAGATCTCCTCTTCCAAATCCCCATGAAGAAACGTTGTCTTCATATCCATCTATTCTACCTCAAAATCAAATGCAACAACAACATATAAAAGTAATCTAATAGAATTAACCTTGGAAATAGGAAAAAAAATATCACCAAAATCTATTCTCATCACCCGGGAATAACCTTTTGCTACCAACCAAGCTTTGTATTTCTCCACCTTGCCTTCTTCATTATTTTTCCTCTTAAACACCCATTTTCTCCCAATGGGCTTCCTTCCATCCGACAACTCCACCAAATCCCATGTGTCATTTTTGTGCAAGGATGCCATTTCATCAACCATGGTATCCTACCATAGTTTTCCATCCTCTGAATCCACTACCTCCCTAACAAGTATGGGATCATCATGAGTGATAGTTAAAGAAACATTTGAACATAAAGCAAATGGATTGTACCTTCCTGGTTTCCTTCTATCTCAAACATATCTTCTCATAGCTGGAGTTTGTAGCTATTCCTCTTTTGAATCTTGCTCTGTTGTAGAGTCTGATTCTTCCTTCTTTAGCTCAAACTCTATCTTATTAGGCTCCTTTGGTAGGAATTTATGTTTAACACCATCTTTCACCTCTCTCAAAAAAAAATTCTCAATTGTACACAACCTTCCTTGTTTCTGGGTTCCAAAGCTTGTAACCTTTTAAACCACCCTTATACCCAATAAAGATGCATCTTTCAGATTTATTAACCAACTTGGTCCTTTTCTCATTTGGAACATGTACATATGCATCACATACAAATACCATCAGATGTGAAAGAGAGGGCTTCTTACCGGTCCATACCTCATGCAGAGTCTTATCCTCCAACGCTGATGAAGGTGATTCATTAACCAGGTAACATGTCGTCTCCACTATCTCTACCCAGAATTCTTGTGCTAACCTAGTACCACTGAGCATGCTTCTTTCCTATTCCATTAGTGTTCCGTTCATTCTTTCTACAACTCCATTTTTTTGAGGTGTGTATAGAGTAGTCTTATGCCGTGCTATACTACACTTCTTACATAACTGTTCAAATTCCTTCTTGCATAACTCTCCACCATTATCTGTCCTCAACACCTTTATCTTATTCTCTGTCTGGTTTTCCACCAAAGCCTTAAATTCTTTAAATATGTCAAGACATCAAATTGTTTTCTCAAGAAATATATCCACGTATTCCTTGAGAAGTCATATATAAATGAAACATAGTACACAGACTTACCCAGTGATGGAACCACACAGGTCTAAACACATCACTGTGCACAAGCTCTAATATCTTGTTCACCCTCTTAGCACTAGAAATAAAACTCACTCGATTCTTCTTCCCATATACAAAATGTACACAGAAATCAAAATCTAGAGAGAAAGTAGACATACCTTCAACCATACCATTACCATGCAGTATATAAAGGCCCTTCTCTCTAATATGTCTGGGCATTTGATGCAATATCATGGTATTTTCTCCAGAGACCATTAGGATTTCCACTTCACTTTAAGGAACCACAGAACTATTGAACCTATCAATAAAAGTGCTACCCAGAAGCTTATACAGAGTTCCAATCCGAACTCCCCACATCAATATTAGTGCTCCCTGAACCATATTGCAGGTATATTTCTGGAACATTATTTTTACACCTGCATCATCCATGTTGCTTACAAAAAACAAATTTATGGCCAATGCAGGAATATAGAGAACACCGGGAAGTGTTCTAGTCCTTCCACCTTGCAGCTTCAGCTTGAATTTTCCGCGTCTAATGATTCTGACCTTCCTATCATCCCCTAAGAAGACATCACCACCATCATACTTCTCATACTCATAGAACAACTCCCTATGGGGAGTGAAGGGAAATGATGCACATGATTCAATCAACCATGTCTCATCATCTACATTTGTATTTGAAGAAGAAGCCAAATACACATCCCCACCTTCATCTAAGGTGGTTTTCTCTTCTGGAGAAGGAGCATAATCATATCCCTTTCCTTTCTCAGGAGATTTAGATATGCAATCCTTTTTGAAGTGCCCTTCCTTTCTGCATTTCTAGCACACCTTTACAGGCTTTCTTGGAGATTTAGATATGCATATAGATTTAGATATCTCACTCGAATTTTTTTGTTTTGTTTATGTTCTAGGACCTTCCTCATATAGATAAGGCATCTCCATTCTTGCCCTCCATAATTTTCCATCTCATTTCCTCTGACAAAAAGTCTGAGACAATATCATCAAAATGTAAGGTTGTTGTATTGCTACCTATCATAATAACTAGACCATCCCACGAATTTGGTAGAGAAGACAATAAATTGATGCACTTATCTTCATCTGATACTTTTATATCAAAAAAAGACAACTAAATTACCACAGTATTGAAGGAGTTTAGATGCTTTGTCACTGAGTCTCCATCCTTCATCCTCAAGTTATACAATTTTTTTTTCATGAACAATTTATTCACCGGAGACTTAGATTGGTATAATGTCCCTAACTTGACCCACAAATTCTTCACCGTAGCTTCCCCAGATACATTCAGCAGTATTGAATCTAATATACACAACCATATTGCTCACTTTTCATTCTAATTCAATTTTTCCCAATATTCATCTGATTTTTTTTTTGGTTTAGTACCAAGATCTACAATGATCCACTCATCTTTATCCACTAGTAGATCCTCCATATCGAGCTTCCACAACTAAAAAATATAACCATTAAATTTCTCGATCTTTATATTTCCACTGCTCGCCATATTATTTCACTGCAATAATCAATCCCGCAGATCTTCCATTGAATAGGGTATACCACAGACCCGAGAAAAAAACCCCTTAGCAGCAAAGGCATCCTATCGAAGCCAAAATAACTTTGATACGAAATGTAGGTTTTAACCCTATACATAAATTATCTGCAAATGAATTCTTAAAAAGAAAAAAATAAATAATAGCGAAAGCATAAAACATAAAACAAATATACATAGATATTTTCCCCTAGATCCCAAACCAGGACTACCAACTTGATTTTTCATTCTATTCCTTTTAATGTTACAACACATATATATACATGCCAAAGAATTCATAACCTTAATCCATTAACCATGAATTAAAATATAACCATAGTTCCCTTAACCAGATCTACAAAATACCAGGAGTAGAAAACCATCTTGCCCAAAACCATGTGCAAACCCATGCACAAAACCATAGGCGGGTCTGCCCATCTAATATAGGGTCCAAAAAAAATTTCACAGGGCGTTGCGTTGGGCCTTGTGTAGGGGGGCTACCGCCCCCCTACTTTGCTTGGCACAACTGAAGGGGGTCTTCCACCCCCCTCACACCCCTGCTTTGCGTCTACTTCTAACCATGGAAAGAATATAACACACACCCAACAATCAAAGTAGTTTGCTCCTTCTCTGTTTTTCTTTGCATGTCCCCAACAAGGTCAAGGTATAAGGAGTTAGGGCTTAATTTGGTTGAACCCTTGCAAGAGCAACCTCGTAAAACCCAACAACCTTCCATGGTATATGGAAAGAAAGATGAAGGAGTAGGATATTCTATCAAAATATTGCTCGAGGAGGCCCTTGCGAAATAGAGGAACATGATGATGGATAAATTTTCCCGGATCCTTCGGCAGATGCCCACAGGTGACACATCTTCATCTGGTAGCCACTCTAGAGGCACCACTCCTTTTAAGGTTCAAGTTAACTTTGACATTTCCACATTTGAAGGCCAGATAAATGCATATGTCATAGCTAAATGGTTAAATCTATTGGAAGGATATTTTTCTGTTCATGATTTTTCTAATAGGGAAAATATTACTTTTTCACTCTTGAAAGTCGCCCCCCACATCAAGGACTAGTGGAAAACCTATTGTGAGCAGAAGGATGAGAGGGAAACCTCACTATTATCGGCTACAACCACTTGGAATTCTTTCTGAGACACCATCAAGGAATAGTACTACCCTATCAGGAGCTATGAAGACAGGTACATAAAATGGAGTATGTTGCGGCAATAGACGGATCAAGTTGTGCATTATCTGAAAAATATTTTCCATACACTACGAACAAAGCTGGGTATCAAAGATTCTGAGAAACATCTAGTTCTCAAGTACCGTAGTTGTTTGCACAAATACATTCAAGAGGAAATGGATTTCCTAGACATATCCTCGCTTGATGCAGCATATCGATATGTTGCCATAATTTAGCATAAATTCAAGAAAAAGAAGTGAGACTTTAGATCTATGAACCCAAAGTAGAATAAATTCACCCCCAAGCCATAGAGCAAAGGAAAGATCCTGATCGGTACCCCCCAGGGAAATTCCTTGAAGTCGTAGGAAAAGGGTGTCAAGAAGGAAAAGAAGGACACTGTAAGGTGGTGTGAGTTCCATAAAATCCCCACTCACAACACACATGACTATCATGTAAATAAAACACTCGTGGTCAAGCTGAGAGACTTAGAGATAGACGCATGTTATGATTCCAAGATGGAACCTGATAAGGGAACTAAAAAGGGTAAGTAGGTCATTAATGTGGAACCCATTGTGATAGTATCCAACACCAAGCTCCAAAAGGTGGAACCTGAATATCTAGAGGAGGGGGATCACCTCTTTCCCTCATAGATGTTGGTGAAGGGCTCAACACTATAATTCATTATCGACAAAGGGAACGAAAAGAACCTCATTTCATAAGAGTTCGTGAAGTGGTTGGGCTTAATGACCACACCACACCCACAGTCGTATATCATTGGGTGGCTTCACCAAGGGCGAGATCTCCATGTCAGGTAGTAGTTCCACCTTGCCTATAACATCAAGCCCTTCATGGATGAGTTATTGTGTGATATAGCTCCTCTTGAAGTTTCTGATGTATTATTAGGCCAACCATGCTTGTGGAAGTGTCATTCCATGTATGAGTCTAGGCCTTGCACTATTATTATTTCTTTTGGTAATAAGTTATACAAGATACTAGAGGTAGCCCGCCTACCGACATCTCTTTAATATATTCGAAGCAATGTAGTAAGATCATCTCCTAGACCAGGAATTTTGTTTTCTTTCTAATTCGATCTCAAAGTAAGGGGAATATTGTAGCCACGTCCATGGCAACCGAGAAGGCTTCCTCCACATAGCAGAAGCAGGTGTATATAGTCGTGGAAAAATACAGGGACATATTCTCCTCAACCGTAGGGGTACCCTTGCACTATCAGGTCAAGCATTATATTGATCTCACTCCTAGAGTACCTCTACCCAACATGCCGATATATCACTGCTCCATTCTAGAAAATGAAGAGATCAAGCAGAAAAGCCAGAATTTGTTACAAAAAAGGGCACATTTGACCAATTTCCTCACCTTGAAGGAACCCCATTGTACTTGTATAGAGGAAGGATGGGACCTATAGGCTCTGCATTCATTACCAGGAACTAAAAAAAATCACTTTCAAGAACAGGTATACAATCCCATAGATTGATGACATTTTGGACCAACTCAAGGGGGCCAAGTATTTCAGCAAGATCGATCTGAAGTCTGGCTATCACCAGGTTCCAATAGATCCCACATATGTATGGAATACCTCGTTCAAATCCAAGAAAGGCATTTTTAAATGGTTTTTTATGCCCTTGAGGTTGAAAAATGCCCCTATAAATTTTATGAAGCTAATCGATGACATCTTGCGGCCCTTCACCAACTCGTTCATGGTTGTTTATTTGGATGACATCCTCATCTTCAACAAGAGTTGAGAAAAACATTTGCAACACATTCGCCAAGTCCTTCAAACCCTTCAGCAGCACAAACTGTGTGCCAACTTGGAGAAATGAACCTTTGGCATGAGCTAGGTCCAATATATAGGTTACATCATAGATGAGTGTGGCATGCATGTGGATCCGACTAAGATCTAAGTCATTCAGGATTGCCCAGCCTCGACCACTCTAATAGAGCTTCGCAACTTTTTGGGCCTTGAAAATTTTTGTAGAAGGTTCACATTGGGATTCTCCCTTATCACTTGGCCTTTGAGTCAGATTAGTAAGAGCAAGGCGAAAACAAAGTTTTCTTGGTCTGAATCCCAATAGAATGCATTCGTTGAGTTGAAGCACTACCTCTACTCTGCATCGATACTCACATGGCTAGAATTTCAACAATCATTTCAAATTGAGATAGACACCTCCAACTATGCTATTGGTGCAGTCCTGACCCAATGTGAGCATCGAGTGCCTATCATAGTCAGACAGTTTCTGATACAATTCGGAAGTACCCCATCTATGATAAAGATATGTATTGCATCATGCATGCTTGCCAGAAATGGAAGCATTTGTTGAAAAGTTTAACTAGGATTGGTCTTCATATTGACTATGTAATTATGTATTTATATAAAGAAGAAGAAAAAGATAATAAAATGTATTTTTGTTATATTTTCTTCATATGTTTCATGAGAAAATTTGTATTATATGTCAATAGACTTATTCTTTATGTCTATTATGATTTGTCTTCTGATTAGAAATGTATTCAAGAGTCATGTATATGAGGTTTCTAGTCAAAAGGATATGCTCCAAGGCCTTGTCACAAATCTACAAAGGAATGGCTCAAGAAAATATCATTAACATTGGAATATTAGCCTTTCAAAGTCGACCTATAAGCCATCATAAAGTTGGCCTACAAGCATGTTTTAGGGTTGTCCTAAAAAAAAAGAAGTGCACAATATATAAAGGGCGCTACTATTCATTTAAGGACAAGTAGTGCATAGGTATTTGAGACATTTTAGCACATGATGAAGTTTGGAATAAATGCAAAGTTAAAGCAACGTTCAAGTGTGTTAAATTTCCGAGTTAAGGTGTGGATCTGTTTGGAGAAGTATATGGACCAGTTTGAAGTAGAAAGCATGGACACGTATGTAATAGGAAGCGTAAATAAGTCTCAGATCTTCAGACTATACCTCAAGAAGGATTCGGTTGAAATATAGTCATGAGATGTGAGGAAAACAAAATGATTCCTTGATGCAGAGTATATAATATTGATTTAGGTGAAGTCTGTGGTTAAATTTTATGGTAAGTTTTTGGACTATCTCTAGATTACTATGCAAGAAAATAATGAAGGTAAATATGTGATTTATCTTCCTAATCTAAAGTATGTATAAGGGAGGTAGTAAATATCAAGTGAAGAAGCTTCAAAGACATGCTACTAGAGCATACATTAAAATTAAGAGTGCAAATACGTACTAGACCAATAAGAAATATATTTTTTTAGGGTTCTAAGGACAAAGAAGAATAAGCATAGAATAAGTGTTTTGAGTAATCGAGAAAGATATACCTAGAGACCGAGCTCTCTATTGTTGGTTCAGGACAGTGCAGGTTGGTGCATAAAATACGGATCAACTTTGAAGGGCAAGATAGAAGCATTGAAAAGGTCTTGGAGGCATACATAAGTCAAGGGTCTGAGTCTTGGTCATGGTACTTGTCATTTTAAATTCTCGTGGGTTTTTCTCTCCAAGAGGGAGAGGTTTTTCCCTGGCGAAGAGCCTAAATTTATATCTCTTGTGTTTTGGAAATTGAATTGATGAAATACTAAATAAGCTAAGAATAGAAGGCATTAGTAAAAAATTAAGCTCACAAGTAATTATCAAGGAGATAATTTGAATTAATCACCATGCTACCAAATTCTCAACATGGTATCAGAGCTAAGGTGCTAAAGGAAGGGCTACTTAGAAAAGAGGCACTCAAGGAAGCAAGAATAAAAGTAAATGTGAAAATTTTTCATTGAAAAGTCAACTCAGTTTCAATAATACCTTCCATCCCATTCAAAGGATCCACTCTTCAAGAAAATAATCTTTGCCATAAAATATTTATATTCAAGACATTTTTGGAAGAGACATCGCCTTTTTGGAGACATATTTTGTTATCAAGGATTCAATATATTCTACATTGTAAAATTCAATATAAGAAGAAGTTCTTGTCCACATCTTCATCATCAAGGTAGCTGCTGGAAGGATAAAGTCACTTTACTCTGGTAAGTATCTATGACCTTATCTAAAATGTCAAAAAGACTTATTGTATAGAGAGCAACAAGTTGGTTGGGTCATCAAACTTTAATGCATGGAAGAAAAGGACATATTTGAATATAATTGAAAATGATGTTCTAGGCTTCATCGAAGAAACTAAAATTCAACCTCCAAAAGAAGACATCCTAGCATATATCAAATACATGAATGGAGACATAAGAGCCCGAAGGATTCTTATAGAATCCATAAAGGACTCTCTCATTCCCTATGTATAAAAGCTAGAATCCTCAAAAGAAATATATGATAAATTGGTAGAACTGTACTCGAAAGGTTCTACAAAGGAAATGATGTCCCTAAGACAAAAACTATACAAATTGATAATGCAAAAAAAAGGAAGGAGTAATTCCATATCTGATGGATATTTTCGCAATAAGATATCAACTAATAAAATAGGGAGAAAAAATGTCTAATGGAGAAATACTCTCTATGGTACAAAATGATTTACCGAAAGAATGGAGAGGATTCACTTCTAACAGAGATGGGAGAGAAGAAGCCATGTCATTCCAAAGTCTAGGTAAGATAGAATAATCAAGACTGAAAGCATGATAAAATATAATGAATCAAGCCTTTGCCATAATGTACAGGAAGAAAGGAAGATTTGGTAAATTTGGTCCTCAGAATAAAAGTATAAATATGGAAAAATCACGATGCTTTGGATGTAATGATTTTGGGCATTATAAGAGAGATTGTCTTAAATTTAGAAAGGAAAATAGGAAAAAGGAAGAATCCCATGTCACATATGAAAGGGAAGAACGTGATGAAAAAAATATCTAAGAAAGAAGAAGCGAAATATCTCTATTGTGATTGAGATCATCTTTCTCTTTAAGTGATTTCTGATGGTTGTAAGATAGTATGATAGGAAGAAATGTATATTAGAAGCATCATGATAGAAGCATGGGAGGAGAACTAGAATAAGGAGCTCTTGTAAACCTCACTGATAAATAAGATTGATGAAAGGTAGTCATAAAGATCAAGGGTCATCTTTCAATAATCAATATGGAAACAGGTGTTGACATTTTCTAATGGAGTTCTCTATGGATTCATTCGATAGAAATAAATTAGAAAGGTTTCATGGAGAATTCTGTGCAATATAATTATGGGATTATGATATAACGACATATTTATGAAGAATGTCAAGGGAATGAAGTTATTTATTCTAGTAGAAATTCTACAGGATGACTCAAAGGGAAAAGGTATGATATATATATATATATATATATATATTTATATATCTATATATATATATATATATATATATATATATATATATATATATATATATATATATATATATATATATATATATATATATATTTATATGTTGACATTCGATGATGTGAAGTGATGTAATATGGTTTCAGGTAATGGACTTCTATCTTGAGAAGTATGATATATGGAGGAGGATATCTTATGGTGCACAGGTTGTTACTAACAGACGAAATTAAAATATATCCTCATATGAAATATGAGGTAGTTGTATACAAATAAGGAACTAGATACTGGAAGTTCCTAGGTATGAAGCTTTGCATAGAAAGAATTGAAGAGATCATGAAGCGCAACCATGTAAAGAGGCAGTTATCATCTGGAAGCGAAAAATATTTGACTAGGAAATCTCATAGGAAGATATGTGGACTCCGATAGAAATATGGTAAAGAATAAGACCCTTGAAAAGACATATCTTTAGGAGATGTATCAATCTTTATAAAGGATTTTTATGCCTATAGGAATATTTCATGGTGAAAGATCATCTCTAAGGTAACTTTTGATTTCAAATTTCATATGTATATGTTTATATGGATTAGTTTATGCAGGGATGCAAATCATGTAGGAAGGATGTAAGATCCTTGGGAGATGGTTTGAAGGAAAGCAGCATGACATAAAGATGGAACGGATAAGGAAGTATAATGAATCAATTTATAATAGTTGACATGACTCATGGATGAAAATGATGGATGATATGTGCCCTATGAAGCCAAAGGTTGAAGGCTCCTCAATATCAAAATCCATGACATCAAGACGAGGAATTCTTCATGAGTAGCTGGGTGTCTCACCATTGCTGTTGTAGGTCCCTGGTTGAGAGGGAGCCTGGTGATAAGTTTCTTGACTGAAAGAAACTTGAAGTATTTCCTTCCTAAGTTAAGAGGGAGTGACGTATATGATTATCTAATGCATGTGTCATGCACTAGACCGGGACTAACATTCGTAAGTATTAGTGAAGGACATGTGGAGACAATGGATAGACACATCATTCTAGTCTTCACCTAGAATATATAATCGAGGATTCTTCGAGGGTTGTTTACCCAAGAGAAGAATAGTCCAAGAAGTTCATACTCTTGGAACACCTCGGTGGAACATGTACCTTGGAGAGATAATCACTATGGTGTCTATAAGTCATGTGTCTCGCCATAATTGTAACCCATTATCTCATTGAGAGATGGGGCTGCTAGTCAAGGCCTTGCACTAGGACAATGTTGGTTGATATGATGTTATACAGATGTGATTTCCAATCTGATTCTTCTTATGAGATTCTTCAATTTGAAAGTGACCATGTACCTGTATGAATACCCCCCTAGTTAAGAGGGAGTGTTGAAAAGTGTAACTAGGATCGGTCTTCATATTGACTATGTAATTATGTGTTTATGTAAAGAAGAATAATAAGATAATAAAATTTATTTTCGTTATATTTGATTCATTGGTTTCATGAGAAATTTTTTATTATAGGTAAATAGACTTCTTCTTGACGTATATTAGGATTTTTATTTTGATTATAAATGTATTTAAGAGTCATGTATATGAACTGTATAGTCAAAAGGATATGCTCCAAGACCTTGTTGCATATCTACAAAGGAATGGCTCAAGACAATCTCATTAATGCTAGAATACTAGCCTTTCAAAGTCGGCCTATAAGCAATGATAAAGTTGACCTACAAGCATGTTGTAGGGTCGGCCTAAAAATAGAAGTGCACTATATATAAAGGGAGTTACAGTTTATTTAAGGGCAAGCAGCGTGGATGTCTCTGAGACATTTCAGCATCATGAAGTATGGAATAAATGCAAAGTCAAAGCAAGATTCAAGTGTGTTAAAGGGATTATTTAAGGCATGGATATGTTTGGAGAAGTATGCAAACCAATCTGAAGTAGAAAGCATGGACAAGTCTGTAATAGAAAGCATAGATAAGTCTGAGATCTTGAGACTTTACCTCAAGAAGGATTCAATTGAAATACAGTGATGAGATGCGAGGATAACAAGGTAAAGCTCTAGATTACATTGTTAGAAAATAATGAAGGTAAATCTATGATGTACCTTTCTGATCTATAGTGCATATAAGGAAGGTAGTAAATCTCAAGTGAAGAAGCTTAAAAAACATGCTACTAGAGCAGACATTACAATGAAGAGTCCAAAGACATACTAGAGCATTAAGAAAGATATTTGTTTAGGGTTCTAAGGACAAAGAAGAATAACCAGAGAAGAAGTGTTTGAGTAATAGAGAAAGATATACCTAGAGACTGAGCTCTATAGTGTTGGTGCAGGATAGTGAAGGTTGGTGTAAAAAAGAAGGATTAGCTTTGGAAGGTAATAAAGAAGCAATGAAAAGGTCTTGGAGGCATACATAGGTGAAGGTTCTAAGTCTTGGTCATGGTAATTGTCATTTGAAAGTTTGTAAGAATAATTTCTCGTGGGTTTTCCTATCCAAGAGGGAGAGGCTTTTCCCTGGCTCGAAGAGCCTAAATTTCTGTCTCATGTGTTTTGGTAATTGACATGATGAAAGACTAAATAAGCTATGAAGAGAAGACATAAGTAAAACTAGTAATCTCACAAGAAATTATCAAGGAGATAATTTGAATTAATCACCACCCTACCAAATTATCAACAACATTACATTTTGGGGAAGGAGACGGTCATCCACACCTATCACCGACCTATTCAGTTTATACAAGAACAAGGGAAGTTTCAGAAAAATGACCATCAGAAGTGGTCTACATATTTGCAACAATTCCACTTGAAAATTGAATACAAGAATGGCAGCACCAATCATAGTGCAAAATCCCTCAGTCGACCCCTAGTTGCAACACTAACTAGTGTTCTCAACTTTTATAGCCGCGAGACATCTGGATGGATGCAATTATAAAAAAATGATCTAGAGTTCACCTCCACATACCAGATGCTAGTATATGTAAAGAAAGTTCTTGATTTCCACCTCCATGATGTATTATTATGATACATGGGCCACCTCTATGTTTCGTTAAATCAACATGAAAATTTGATTTGGGAGGTGCACTAGAGTTGGGTTGCAGGACACTTTGGTGTGGATAAAACTGTGGTTGTGCTACCAAAGTACTTTTATTGGCAAAAACTCTGAGTGGATGTTGGAAAACATATCATACCTTTTATTTCCTACACCATCGCCAAGCTAACCATTAATAAGCAAGGTCTATACACTCCTCTTCCTACTCCCAACCAACCATGGGAATCCATCTCCATGGACTATATGTATGGCCTCCCTTCTACCAAGCATGGTAATGAACGTGTATTTGTGGTTGTGGACATACTTTCTAAGGTTGCTATATTGTTGGCTTGCAAGAAGAGTATCACAGCAGAGGACACTCCCAAACCCTTCTTTGAATGAGTGTGGGTACATTTTGGGTCCCTCAGACCATTATATCAGATAGTGATAGCAAGCTCCCGAGCACATTCTGGTCAAGCCTCTAGACATTATTTCACACCAAGCTAACCAAGTAGATTGCATTCCATTCCCAGACTGATGGCTAGACATAGGTCATTAACAAGATGATAGTGAACATACTATAAATGTACAACTCTAAGAATCCACGAACTTGGGATGAGAGCATCCCTTATGTGAAACACAATTATAACAGAGCTCTTTATAGCTCGACGAGTCATAGTCCCTTTCAAGTGGGTCTAGGATTTCAACCATTGTGTCTGATCAATGTTTCCATACCTCATGCGACTACATAAAAAAAATCCACACATATGATATATGAGGGTGATAAAGAAACCATATTTATTAAACTTATCCAAAACATCCACCATCAGGTTCATGACATCCTAGAGAAGTCCAATTCCAAGTACAAGAAGCAACATGATCAACATCAGGTTGCACACAAGTTTTAGGTGGGCGACAAAGTTTGGTTGCATTTGTAGAAAGAACAAATAATCAGAACTCATTAGAAGCTTAGACCACTCCAATATGGGTCTTACACCATTATCAAGGTTTTGGGAATCAATGATTTTGAGATCAAAATTCCCCCATTCCTTGTCCTACACCGAGTGTTCAATGTGGACCGCCTTTGGCCATAATTTCCACCATTACTAGACACATCAGGAAATGCATAAAAACTCACACCAACAGAGATAAAACCTGATTGCATTGATTATTCCACAACTGATTATATCATTGACACACAGATCAAGAAGAATCACCAACAAAAGATCCAGTTGTATCTGGTTGTTGTCAAGATAAATCCCCTCTGCGGACATATGCAATCTCTCTAGCCCTAAAGTGGGCCTAGAAACATGAGATTATTTCTAACATAATATTTCTTAACTAATGATTACAATACAAATAGGAAAGAGACATAAACACCTTTTACAATTGCTATCCTTGGATCCGTTGATGGTGACCACGATCCATGATCCTTGTAGGCCTGCTTCCTGCTATTGATGGCGTGCGAATGCCTGTGGATGATCAGGAGACGGAACAAAACATGATACAATATATAATAAATGTAAACACTAGCTATCTAGAAGATCAAGGAGTACCATAATATTTGCATAATCATGTAGACAAATATAGAAAGAAAACATCAGATGTTATTATTGATAAATTACAAAAGGAGAGCTTACAACCAGGCCTTGATATTGGAGGCATCCTTAGGTGAAAATCTAAGTCCTTCACCTATCTCAAATGAATTCCTTCTCCCATTCACTTAGGCTTAATCACGATGCTAGCATGCAAAGGGATTATATTTCAGATGATTATGACAATGATCAACCAAGATCTAAACTTGGGGGAATGAGGGATGTGAATTTATAGCAATAAGAATGAGGTTGGGAGCCCATGAAGGATGAGGAAGGCCCACTTTCTAAGGGATGATCCCCCATAGATGAGATCAAGGCTCTAAAATGAGAGAGCTTGACCTTATCATCTCTGTTTAAAAACCAACTCGTCACCCTTGAGCTTCTAGAGGTCGAATCTTCTCCTCCATTTAAGGATGCACTTCCAGAAAGGAGATCAATGTGATTTTACAAGAAATTAGGGCACTGAAAACACTAGGATAGAACTGGGAAAATGACATTAGTGCGGTCATGGCATGAGGAAGGGTGTTGACCTAAGAAACTAGGAATTTGACCAAGTTTCTTTAGTAATATTTCAAGGAAGTATTCTTTGGATCTTCAATGGGATATTTTAGCATATTTATTGATGATGGAAACATTTCACATGATTCTTCATGGGAAATTTCAAGATCAGGGACAAGAAAATGAGCATGGTGAGAAATTACTATGTAATAGATGCCCCCTAATTCATGAAGGAAGAACAGGGAGTGATGGCTGAAATTCTTTATGAACCAAGGTAAATGATGTAGACCACCTTCGTAGAAACTTCCAAATAAAACATTTAAAATATATGACATCTTTGGAATAAACATGACTAACGACATAATGTTGCACTAGGCATCAAATGACACACGAGCCCATCGTATGGTCACAACCATCCATCTAAGAGAGATAATAGAAATGGATATATGGCATGGACGAAACCATATGTATAGATAGGATCATGTATACAATCATGAATACTCAATAACTCCTCACGGCTTGGACCAAAAAACAGAAGTGACCCAGGGTCTCCACCACGATATGTATCAACCCAATGTACGAATCTAACCATGTGAATAAATGTCTTGGTGTTGAAAATGGTAGAAACCACCTGGTTACCGGCCAATGATGAAAATCATTAACAGACATGAGAGAGACCACCAATAATGGTAATGGAACTCAAGGTATAACGACACAATCTACAAGTGTGAATAGATGTGTTGAATTCAAACACTTGCAGAATCATTTTATCAAAGGCCAATGATGTGAACCTGTCATCGAACACAAAGAACTTTCCATTGAGGCATGCAAGCTCCAAGGTACTGAAAGAAGTTTCTAAATCACCTTCCCGGATAATGAGTTGAATTCGATAGGAAGAGATTCGTCGAAGGAGGGCCATAATGATTCCCACATCATTGAAATGAAACAACATATATCTTAAGATGATAGGAGTGATTCAAGATTGTAACATAGGTGGTCAGATATGTAGAAGGTGTTTGAAAAAAATGACTTCTCTGGAACATATTGGCGACACGATACTGGAGTGTGGTACCATTCAGCTCAAACAGGATTAGAGGTCATGTTGAAAAAATTGGTAATAAGATAAGAGGAAAATGGATTTCCCAAACCCATGGAGGAAAAGTGACGAATGTAGGATGTCCCCAACCCAACAGAAATCGCAGATGAGTTTCATTTTCAATAGTGACAAACTACCCATAATACACATAGGACATTCACTTTCAATTATCCCCCATTATTGCTAACGAGTACCTCTTTATTTTTTATATCCAACATGAAGAAGATATCATACGCTGAGCATGTAAGTTCATTCTTCAAATGAATCCATCCTAGTAAGTTTAACGAGCCCTAGGAAGGAAGAACTTGGTCTCATCATGGTGATAATTTTTTCTTCGTTTAATCTTTAACGAGTCAAACGAAAGGTAAACTTGGTAACTTTTCATTTTTAGGGAGTTTTAAAAGAAAAAAAATTAAAACTCCATCATGTCCCTTTTCATAAGTCATCTCTCGAATCTGAAAAAGTAGTAAACTATGTTCGAGAGAACCTCTTGACCATGTTTGATCAAGGTATTTCTTTTTCGTAAAGAGTAAACCTTAGCTCAAAAAAGGTGTAACGTATTTTGAGATCACACCAATTCATTCACTTTAACAAGTTTGAAATGCCAAGTACTCGACAGTATTTTTATTTTCGAGAGTCAAAAAAGAGTTAAAATTTGACTCTAGGGGGGTCCCTTTTTCATAAAAATTTAACAAGCCCAAAAAAGAGATAAAATTCAAATTTTTTGCATTAGAAATGATCATCAATTGTGTGAAAGTCCTATACTACACATAAACAACCAACATCATGGATATTGAGGAAAAATAATAAAATATTGACGAAAAGTTTTCAAAAATCGAGAAATATACCAAAAAACAAAATCATTTTCACCTTTCCATATTGATAAGTGATCTAGGTGGATATTGGTGGCCACCCACCTATTCCATTTGGAGCCCCACCATAATTTCTTTTATTTTTTCAGTTTTGTCACAACTTACTAATTTTAGCATTTTTTTGGGTCTTGAACTTCCGAAGCCGTTTTGAGGCCCTAAATGACATTTTTTGGGAAAACCACAAGCAACATGGGTCCATGGACGGATGTTGCTCACATAAAAATTTGTAGTCCTTGGATAGATCTTTCTGACGAGGTATGGTATGCATCAAAAAAAGATTGTATGAAAATGTTACGTCCCCAGGAAGTTGAAACACCCATTTCCCAAATGGGGCCCATAGTTTTGGCACTCAATATCCTACGATTAGGTTTTTGGATGTTTATGGTTCTATATTGTTTCTCAATAATAAATAGGCCTTCGAGCCTCATTGTAACAAAGTTCAGAGGATTGTAGCTACCACATCTCTTCTCAGAGATAAGCTACCATCATCCTAGCTATTTTATTTCCATTATGTCTGTAAACATATTTCAGTTATTTGATATTAATGAAATGAAGTATTATTTCCATTGCATATCTATGTTTATGTCTATTTTTGTATTTTATTTCGTTCCTCCATAAATTTGGATCAATAAGAGAATTTATTCTAGTTTCTCTCCTGATTTCGAATCAGTGGTGCGATCGATCTAGGACACCATTCGTCAATCTGTCAGTGCCAGGTAAGAGCTCTAAACCTCCTATGCATATTAATTCTATTCATTTGGAATTTATTTTATAGAATTATGGAGTTTAATGGAAGGATTTCAAAATTTAAAATCACATGCGACCAACACGATTTCGAGCTATCGGAGTCACGTTGGTCGCACTCGGCCCATTAGGGCAGCGCGCCACCAACGTCGAATCATTTTAGACAGATGTGTTGGCCCTGGGAAAGATTTCAAATTGAGAAAATATCCCAAATCCAATAATAATTTCTAAAAATTCCTCCATGAATGTTCCTAAAATACCAATTAGAAATGTTTTGTAGGTGCTTTCAGTGAAGATCCCAGTTGAATGGAAATAACGAGACCACAAGGTGGAAGACCACCAAGCCTTTCAGGACCAATATTTCATAAATTATTTGCACAATTGCGGATTGTTTAAATTATTTCAAACATCTGGCCTAAGAGTTCAACTGGAGCTTCTCCAGTATTTGATCAGTATCTGTGATTTGGACCGACAGTTGTTCATCATGAGGAACTAATAATTAGATCTAGATGTCATCGAAATCTATTTTATCCCCGAACTATCCAGGCAGGGGAAGAGAATCCAACTCTCTAAAGCTCGCCCAGGGGGTGAGAGCACAATCATGCTCATACAGAGATATTATTCTGAGGCATAAAAGATAGAGAGTGGGAAGGTATACATATCTTCCATCAGAGTTCTTGCCTTGTGCATGATACTGCATTGTATCACCAGAGTGGTAGGAGGCCAGTCATTGCATGAGGAAAAAAAATCAAAGTTCCAGTATGCGGTGGATTGCTTGGAACCAATGATGTTCAACTGGTGTGGGGTTGTTGGCTAACATGAAGAGCTAGCTAACCAAGTGCAAGATGAGGAGACTAAAATAGTTTGGGTACAGGTCAATTCTGGTGAATTTCATTCTAGAGAGAGTAACCCTATTCCAGTATCCATGGTTAGAGATCCATGAACCAGCACTGAGGGATTTGAGGTTGATGCGATGGTGCAACATCATGCCTCGACAGGGAGGGGGGCTAATAGATGTATTTCACCACAGACTTCTTCAGTTGGTTGTGGTGTTAGTTTATTGTACTTAATAAGGACTATGCCTTTTCTGACATCGACGTTAGAGAAGATCTAGATCTTCCAATCCCACCAGGAACACAGTGGATTGATGTAGGTAAATTTTTTTTTTTAACATTTTTTACTTTTTAGATTTTTTTGTTGTGTGTTATGACACGTAAAATTATGATTTGTTTATAGATATGGTTCCTTAGAGGCCTCCTAGAATGTCATTGATTGCACAGAGGGTAGCCCATCCAGCAAAGGATGTTCCTTATGAGGAGGGAGAAGACATATTAGCTAAGCTAGATCATAACCTGGTCGGCCTCATGCAAGGAATTCTAGAGTATCCCATATTTTATGAGATCAGACTGCGCTTTCAAAGACACGCTGTAGGAGTTCCAGGAAGACTGTGTCGATTACTCTGGCGAGTAATTCGAGCAGTCAGTCACCTGCTACCATGAGCACCATGTGGGTGGATATTAGCCCTATTTATACATTTTTTAGTGATGTAGGCTCGAAGAGCCATTTTTGTAACATAACACATATTTTTTGAGCTTTTGGATGTAACACACTTACAAAATGATATATATATATATATATATTATTCATCGGTATTTTTACCTGTTTTGATGACTAGATTCCTCAGTTGAGTTTTATAGAAGCTAATCTGTATTCGTAAATTTGTCATCTAGAAAACACCTCAAACAATTTTTTGTCTTCCTACCCCTCTCCTTTAGCCTTAATGAGAAAAAACCTTCAGTTTCCCTACCTATCAAAATTCAGCAAAGCCTCCCTGTCTATAGCTATTATAAGTTTGCCTCTCTACCATCAAAATCCTTTGTTTTTCATGAAACTCACTGTCCAACATTAAAAAAGTGTTTGCCCCTCTCTCACCGATCACTTTTTCATGTGATAACCTACTCATGCCCAAGAAGCCATTCAAACTCCATGACAAAGTATGTAGGTATAGGTGGTGGTGTTTTAGGGAAAATTCCTTGGCGAGACTATTTTAAGCCAAAAACTTTGTCTTCAATATCAATCAGCCATCATGTCTTGTTATTTTCCAAAGCCAAAACCCTTGTCTATCCCTAGGTCACACACCATCAAAGAGGTCACTTTGTTTTGTTTCTAGCAAGGCTCAAGAATGTTCAAATCAGGAAGAGAAGGGTTTTTCCTATCTGAAGAAATATGATTAGATCGGGCACGATCCCCATGAAACATCAAAGAAGCCCTCCAAACTTCAAAAGCATCTATTTTTACATCTTTGCAGGGATGTACTCATTGATGATACCAAGCAGAGTCTGAGCAAAAATAGCACCTCAGGAAAAAGTTTCATGTTGTGTCAGTGTACTATGGAAGTCAGAAGAAGTGCAGATTGTGGCCAGCCCTACAAATTAGCCTTATACAACCAACAGTGGTAGTCTTCTGACAAAAAGAGTTTTAAAGTAAATTAGGCATCATGGTGAGGGTATAATGAAGAACAGCTTCTCGTTATACCTTATCATTAACTAAGCTTTGAAGGACTATCACAATCAATTTCACTACACCTTATGAAAACACAGTCAAGGGAAAAGAGTTGTTTCAGAGATGCATAACAGTGAGCGCTCCCCATGTGCCAATCGCATGGTTTACTCCCTAAAGGAGAAAATTTCATAGTGATATAGTACAAAGAAAAGACATATATTACACAACAAGGAACAATGTTAAGATGGATGAAGTTTCTATGTTTAAGAGGACCTCCTTCAAATAAGCAGAGGGTCAAAATTCATCAAATATTGACAATGTTTGAAAACATTTGTCAGTAATGGGAAGTATGAGATTTAGTGTGTTTGAAAGAGTGCATTCACTAACAAACCAAGGCTAGAATTTGATTAAAGAAACCTCATCTAAATGGTAAAAAAGGTACACCAAGCTCTGTTTAAAGGTTACTTCTGCAATTGATAGAAAGAGAAATTCACACAGGTGATTTAAGTAAAAGAGGCATCTTTCATTTAGACAAGCCTATTATAGTTTTGAAATGCCTTCCACCAAATGATGAGAGAAAGTTTTAAATGTTGAAATCAACCTTTTTCAAATAAATAGATAGAGCTTTAAAGGGGTTGAAACATTGGGCATAGGACAAGCACCGAGAAGAGTATGTTGAGGCCTCCTTCACAAATAAGCAGAGGCCCACATTTGTTTGAGGATATTAAAGAGTGACAAGTGGAAAGATCACATTTTATCCCTAATTGGTCTATTTTAAAAGAAAAAGAGAAAACAAGCAATTTTGTGCTTAGTACCTCCATCAGATGACAATTACAAGGTTCAAAGATTGAAGAGAAACTTCTTCAATTGATAAAAAAGGTTGGGCAAGGTTCTGTTTAAAGGGAAATTTTGCAAATGATAAACAAAAGAAGTTACAAAGCTAGTTTGTTTAAAAAAAAAACATTCCTCATTTAAAAAATAGAGACAGAAACTTAGAAAACTATAAGAGGTTGAAAGCCTAATGTATACATAAAGCGCCCATGTAGTTTGTCAAACAAGGCCTCCTTCATAACAAGCATAGGGCCCACTTCCCACAGTTGTAGATGACCTCCTTCAAAATGAGCAGATGGTTAGGTTGCCCAGTGTTAATTCTGTGGTTAAGAACAAGTGTCATTAATACACAGTGAGAGCCTTTTTTCATGTCAAATGGAGTTTTCAAAAATAATGTTGTTTGAAAAGGGCAAGGTTATTTTATTTCAATACAAAGGCAAAGGCACAATGTCAAAATCACCACAAGGAGGGAAAGGGCGTTTAGAAACATTTTAAAAGGAGCTATAAGAGCTCTCAAAATTAAAGATCATTTTCTATTTTGCAAGGGGACAAAAGAAAACATTTTTTCAAACCTTGGGTGAGTGGTTTGCAGAAAATTGAAGACGTGACGCACCTGTAAGCGCCTTTGAAAAGGTTTCTACATGCGGCACGACGTGCCTGTAGCATTGCGCGATGTGCCTATGCGTGTTGACCAACCGGCCCGCCCGATGTTTAGAAGGCGCCCATTGCCTGACCCGACAACACCGCAGCACGTGCAGGTACTACGCATCTATGCAAAGGAGCATAGCACCGCTCAAAGAACCTCCATTTCACCTCAAATCAGATTTTTGCATGGTTAAATTGTCTCCAAAAGTAGCAAATGCATTTTCCAAGAGGTATTTACTATTTTCATCACCTAATTTTTTAAGTTTGAGGGGTTTTAAGAATCAATTTTGTTCAGCAAAAGGCATAGTCCAATGAAGGCAAAAAACACAGTTTGTTCTAAAATCACCATGTTTACAAAGAGGAAACAAAACAGTGATTGAGGAGGAAGGGTTTATTGTCTGGTTGCAAAAGGCCTATTTATTGAGTAAAGAGCAAAAACCCAGTTTTTGAGAAAGAGATTGATATTAGTTGAAAGGCATGTTTTGATTAAGAAGCCAAACATAGTTTTAAAGGAGAAAAGAAGTGCTTAAAGAAGATTTCTATTTTTTTTCATTTGAAAGACCTGTGTTGGTAAGAGAGTAAAGGAAATCCTAAACAAAACTATGCCTCCAAAGAAGGCCAGCAAGGGTGGATTTCACAAAAGGTTTGAGCCTGTTACAACTCAAGAAATTAATGACTCCCCTTCGGTTCTTTTCAACTTCCATGAGGTAGGTTGCCTTGATTTTTGCCAAAAATTCTAGGAGGTCACCAATTACCCTCCCTTAACATAGTTGTTTTCCCTAAGGCTACAAGGAAAACATGTCTACCTAGCAGGTCTGGACTTTAAACTCACTCCTAGGGTTGTCTCCAAAGCAACTAATATCCCCTATATAGGAGAAAAGTGGTTCAAACAAGCATACCTAGATCTAAATCACTATAAACCCTTTCTAAAACTAGACCATCAGGATGCTTGCCAAGCTATATTCCCTTTTTCTCACTTATTGAGCAGCTATGCCCCCCTCATGAGAGTCATCATGAAGTATTTCACATGTGAAGGGAGGTATTCCCAGATTTATTCCTATCACATTAGGCTTCTCATGCATTTCACAAGGAATCAATTACTAAATCTCCCTTTCTTCCTCTGTAAAAGCATAGACAATATGTTCTCCCTTGTCCAAAAGAGACCTCCTACTCAGAAAAAAGCTAGTCTTTTCCATCATTCTCTCATAACAATCATCATCCTTCACCAGCTTGAAAAGAAATGAGTGTCTTTGGAGACTTTCATTTCACATCTGGATTTTGCCACTACCTCTTCATCTCATGGCCCATCTCACATATCTTCCTCACCCTCCACTCACTATGTCTCTCCTCCATCAATTCAAAATACTCCTCAAAGGAAAACATCACCCATGATTGATAGTGAAAAAGAGCAGTCTTATGAAAGTAGGCATGAGGTTAGTGGGGATAAGGAAGTCAGTGGCACTCAACAAATTAGTGAGGATTAAGAGAAAAGCAGCCCTAAACAGAGCAGTTAAAATGAGCAAGGGAACAGTGAATATTCCAAATAGGGTAGTGATGATGAAGAGAAGCAAGCTAGTGGTGATGAAGAGCAAAAGGAAAATGTTCAAAACAGTGATGAGGAACAAAGGGAAGAGGTTAAAAGCAGTGATGAAAGACAAAGTGACAATCAGCAGAGCAGTAGGGATAGTGAAAAAAGTGCCTCCCAACAAATTAGTGATCATGATGGCAACCCATACATAGAGTCTAAGGAGAATAGTGAGGGAGGTGACAGCATGCAAAATGACAATGAAGACAATCCCAATGAAGACAGTCCTAATGAAGGCATCCCTAAACAAATTCAAGACAGTAATGAGGGTAAACAAGGCAATCTATAGGCAGACAGTAAAGATAATCAAGCAGCAGAAAAGGATGATGAAGCTAACAGCCCTAAAGAACATTTTCTAAACAACACTGATGAGGTTGAAGGCGACATATGTCAAGAGGTTCAAAACAGTGATAAAGGTGAAGCTGGCAGCCCTAAACAAACTTAAAACGATGAAGAAAATAGTAAACACGGCAGCAAAGCATATGATGATGAAGGAAGTGATGTAAAAGATCAATTTGAACAAGTGTTATTAATAAAACCTTGTCTCTCTTCTCCTCAACACAGTCAAGAGCATGTGCTAGCTACCTCTCCTAGGCAAGGGACCATGACTCTTCCTCCAAAAGTGGTGAAGCCTAAAAATACCAAATTACAAAGAAGAAAATCACTCCAATAGTGACTAGTAATGTCACTAGGGCACTAAGGAGTAGAGGCAAACTGCCTAAGAAGAGTATTGTTGAATTTCCAAAGAGAAAAAGAGAAAATAAGTCTATCCAAAGCAAGGGCAAAGAAAAAATTGAACAACGAGAGAGTAGTCATGAAAAAGAAAGGGAGTTTGACATCATACAAATAGACAGTGATGTTGGAGATGATGAAGCTAGAATTCTTGAATCTCTTTTTCAAAACAGAGAAGCCCAAATCCATGACTTAGAAACTGATCTAGAAAGTTCAAAGGACCTCATACATGTTCTACAAAAGAAAAATAAACAAATGAGTGGGCAAATGGAAATTTATGAGGCCCCAGCGTTCAAATACCAAAGGGAAGCATACAAAGCACAAGTCAAGCTTGAAGATTATATGGGCGAATTTGATGATACCGAGGAAGAAGAGCAGCCAGTAAGAAAAAATCCTAGGAATATGGGTCTTAGGAAAGCTTTGGAGAAAAATAAGGAAGAAGAAGCAGCCCTTGTTCAATCTTATCCTCTCACACAATTGCTTGCCCAAGAAATAGAAAATGATAAAGAATCATGGCTTGAGAGAGCCAACAAGAATTTGGAGGATAAATTAGAAAATAAAACAGAGACTTGGGTCTGCAAAGGATGATGACTGGGCACTACAAGAAATTGGACCAATTTGCGTGAAGAAAGCTCAAACTTACTCAAGAAAGGCTCAAAACTGCCCGAAAGAGGTGCCCAATGGAAAAAGTGTAAAAAGACATATCTAGGCTTGAAATCTTGGCCTCAGCTTCCTTTCATGCTTCTAAGAACCCATAAGGGGATTTCTCACCAAAATTGAGAAAATTTTGACATGATCTTGTTTTTTGTGTTTTTTGGCCCTAATTGCAAATTTTTCTAGGTGCTGCCATGGGTGCTAGGAGCATCCTCAGCTCATGAAAGTCATTATTTTGGATGCATTAATTTTTGGGGTAGCTACTCACAAGTTTTCAGATCAAAAGGAGGTGTTTTGGTCCCCCAAATATGTAAAAATCAGTCAAAATTCACCTTTTTGCCTGACATATCAGCAGAGGAGACCCTCTTGGGTTTTTTCACTTAGTCCACTTTTTGATAGACTTCCAAAGATAATTTTGAGAAAAATAAAGTAGTTCCAGAAACTATACATCTATGGCTTTCCAACGAGCTATCACAGGCCTCATTTCGACATCGGGAAGCCCCTCAAAAGACATCTGCAAAACATGCTTCTTTCTACTGCTACACTCCTGTAGCATTTTGTCTAAAAAGAAGTTTTTTGAATATGATCATCCAAGTATTTAGCTATTTTTAACTCCATTTTAGAGATTAAAATTCAATGTTCTTACCATTTTTAGCTTTTTAAGATATTTTGTGCCTTAGGCTTTGCAAAGCCTCAAAGACAAAATAAGATATTTGTATTAGACTAATGAGTTTCTAGTTGGTTTTGTGAAGCTTATCCTCTTATTCCTCCTATTTAACTAATGGAGAGTCATTGTAATATTGTTGGAGAGTTGAATAGCAAGTTGGATTTTTTAGGAACATAAGAACTTGACTGAGCTTTGAGCAATATATGTTATGAGTTTTGATGATCAAACTTGTTTTATGGAGTGGATAGCTTGACTTGCTTGCGTAGATGATGGAGAGGATCTATGTGCAAGATTCCATGGCTTGGTAAATGGTATTGTGCTTATTTTCAGTTATTTTTTATTATTTTTTCACATATGTATCCATGTTTCTTGCTTTTTGTAGGTCAATAAAGAATAAGTTTGAGGCATTCCCATGGAGGCACATCAAATTTCCTGATTCATTGCAGCTTCTATGTTTTCATCTTTCTTGGTCATGTCAAAGGATTCTTAACTGTCCTTTGGTCCAATAAGAACTTTTTATTTATTTCCTTAATGATTATCATGACATGCTATCTTTTTTGATTCATGGTATGCCCTGCTTACTCATAGTTGTTTAAACCTCATTAATGAAATCTCCTTTGAGGTATTGACTGTCTAGTTTAAATCAGAGAGGTCTTGTTTTGATCTTTTCCTCTACCTACACTTGTAGACTTATTTCAAAGTTTTCATTAGTTTGAATGCATTTTTTAGGAGTTTCCTTTCCACATTTTGAGCTATCGGTTTGTCTTACATGTGTTCTCAACCACTGAAGGTGATTTTCCCAAAGTTAGAGGGTATTATACTTCTATGCGTCACCTGATTGTTTATTTTCTGCATTTATTAGTATTGAGTTTCATTCATAGTGATTAATGGTTAGCCCTACCACATGAATGTTTTTCTTTAAAACTATTTATGCTTAAAACCTCTTTGTCTTGCACAACTTTATGTTCATTTCAATTCATAAACCACCCGAAATATCCATTCAATATACTAAATCGGCCGTGCAGTACACCCTACCCATTGTCTTGACATCCTTGGCTTTCTTTTGACCCCATAGCCTAGTTGATCTCATTTTCTTGTTCTATTTTGATCCACTTGATCAATTTTACCTCCAAAAAACTGAAAAACAAACAAACAAACACACTTAACAACTAGCCTAAAATCTAAACAAACTAAGCGAACAAGCTCACATCCTTCACTTCGTAGAGAGAGCCCTCTCTGAGTCCACGAAGGCTAGGTCCTAGTGATCCAAATATTGGTTTGATATTACTCCATCATTTGGTCCGCCAATCTGCCAAATTACGAGACCCCAACATAATGGCGATCACGGTGGGACTTTTTTGAGTTCATATAAATTTGAATATCTTTCAAGACTCATGGAAAGCCCCTCTTGAACTAAACACACTATACTATTGAGCCACCTCATCACCACACTAACATAATGGCGATCACGGTGGGACTTTTCTGAGTTAGTGAAAAACTAAGTATACCTTATAACTTTAGAAATCCCTTGACTCAAGAATATCCAGTGATTATTAGCCACCTCATCACTACACTAAATTAATGGTGATTATGGTGAGACCCTTTGAGTTTATGACTGTTTAGCAATTTGTCGTTGACTCATTATTCCTTTATACTAAATTAGAAAATCAGCTGATAAAGCCATTAGAGTAAACTCTCTTTGTTTCATCACCTTAGCTAATTTTTGAAAACAAATTTAGGACACTCTTACAAATCAGACTGCACATTAAAAACTCAAAAAATAACCCCAAAAAATAAATTTTTTTTTAGATTGGCTGTTCATATCAGTTTGGTGGTGGATAATAGATCATATATTTTCTAAAAACCAAACCAAAATCCACCTGGCGACTCCACTAGCCTCCAGTAGTCCTTTTTGAAAACTTTTCTAAGCCTCCATAAACTATTATAAGACCACTTTACAAACAACCTTGAAAAGTCCAAGAAGTCTTAATCATACACTGAGCTAGTTTGATAGAACTTAGAGAAGACAAGTTGTTGAAAACAATCATGACTTTTAGCCTCTCTCAAGTTTGAATCTGAAATTTGGCTTCACGAAGAATTCATACCAGATCTCATCCAGACCCGAATCCTCCTACCATATTTGATGACCCAGAAAAGATTTTGTGGCAAAATTCTAAAACTAGTAATTTAACCACCGATAGGAGCCTTCATAGAGCAAGCTTTGTACCTGAAAATTCTACATCCTTGCCAGACCAAAATTTTGACTTGCACCATACAAGAAATATTTTTAGAACCAAGTCACAACCTAGCTTTGACCATTCCGATCTTGAGCCCTTAGACTTGTAGCAGAGTTCTAGCGAAGAAGCATCTCCTACTACCCCACCTGATTTTCAGCTCCTCCATCACTTTAGCTCTTTCCATCCCAAGTCTACTCAAAATCAGTTTGCCGGTCCAAGCACCTCTAGCACTCCCGCTCACTACACCACTATGCAAATCACTTCATCTCACGTACCAAATCCTCCACCTGTAAATTTACCAGTACTACCCATCATGGCATCATGATATGCACATCTAGTGTTACCTCAGCCTTTGGCACCTTTGCTAAATTACTATCAGTCTAGGATCCCACACTTCACTGGGGCCGAATCCACTACTACCCAACAACATGTAGATAGAATGAATGATGCTTTTGATTACATGGAATTAGATGAAGAAACCATACAGATGAGAATGTTTGCCCAAATCCTAGGAGGCGAGGCTAAAAAATGGTTTAAAGGCTTAACTCCTCATAGCATACATGATCTCCCGTCATTGTACCAAACTTTCATAAACAAATGGGAAATCAAGAAAAACCCACTTCAAGTCCTCTCTGAATATAATAATATTAAGAGAAACACAGGATAAAGTGTTCAAGATTATTGTACTAGATTCAATAGTGTCTATAACACTCTCCCACCTAACATGAAACCTCCACCCGGCTTAGCTCTAGTGAAATTTCTAGAAGGTTTTGATCTGGATATGACATATCAGCTAAGAGAAAGAGAACCTACAACTCTAGAAGAAATGCAAAAGGGGGCTATTAGTGCGAAAGAAAACCTTGTTGAAAAGAGGGCTAGGCTGAGATCAGAAAAGAAGGTCACTTACCGAGATGAAACCTTTCCCTCCACATCCTCTTCCAATGTCAAAATAGACAACCTAGAAAGAAAAATGGAAAGAATGATAGAAATAATGATGGAAAGAATAAGCCTTAGTGATAGAACACCTCCTAGGGACAACCAGCGAAACCCACAAATCAGAAACTGAAATCAAAACTTTAGAAGGGACCCCCCCAAATCAAACCGAGAGACAATGATCAGCAAATCAGGCCTCCTTTCCAAGATAATTATCTTGATGAAGGAGAAAGAGACAATGAACATATTGAGGAAAATCATCTAAACCTGATAGGCTCTGATAGTGAGGGTGAGGTTTATCTCATAGAAGAAGAACAAGGTTTCTTCTCCTCATACCAAGATGAAACTGACCGTGAAGATTCTGAAGATCTTGAAATTGGCTTAAAAAATGACATAATGTAAGTCCATAGGCAATATGATCTCAGAAGTAAGAAGAACCAAGAAAACTCGTAGAAAAACCAGGAAAACTTAAAAATGAACAATTCAGATTCTGTTGTCAAGAAAAATCCTGAAGCTATTCTTAAAAAACAGGCAGACAACGTTAATATTATGGCTAAGAAAACTTATCTAAACAAAGACAAAACTAGCCAATCAAACATTAACCCAAACTGTGCCAGCACTTCCACTAAAATTCCTGAAAATATTGTCTTGAACAAAACTACAAATCAAAATCAGCAAATAAAAAGTATATAAAAATTTATGGCTGACAAAAACGAAGAAAATACACCCAAAACTCAAGTACCTTTCAGTTTTGAAGGGGAAATCGCCAAAATCAAGATAATGATGCCCCTCACTAAATTGATAACCATGGATGTTTATATATCTCAAGTCTTGAAACTGTTAAACCTTGGAAATGATACGGATACTTTAAATTTGATAGATGATAAACTTGAGTTATTATTTGGTCTAGAAGTAGAGGGAAAATACCAAGAAGGAGTTGTTTCTCCTTTTTATGTAAGTCTGAATATACACAACAAAATATTGCACAATGCCATGCTAGACTACAGTGCTTCACATAACCTTATGCCCAAAGTGGTCATGGAAAGTTTAGCCCTAGAAGTAACCAAACCATACAAATACTTATACTCATTTGATTCGAGTAGAGTCAAGTGTCTAGGCTTGATCAAAAATCTTTGTATTACTTTAGCACAAATACCCACTAAAAGTCTAGTCATGGATGTAGTGGTAGAAAATATTCCCCCGAAATACGGTATGTTGTTGTCTAGGTCTTGGGGAGCCAAATTACGAGGTAGTCTCCAAATGGATATGTCATACGCCACTATCTTGGTCTTCAATCAAACTAAGAAATTACACCGGGAAAATCATATGAAATACATGGTGAGCAATCAAAACAAACCAAACAATACCCTAGTTTATTCCATTCACTCAAATCTTGATTCTTTTATCTTGTACAATGATAGCGATATTAATGAACAAATAAAAGAAAATGGTGAAGAAGTCAATATTTCCACATTCAGATCTTTCCTCAAAAAAAGAAAATCATGATCCACACTCTGACAAACCTAAAAAACAACCTAGTGACAAATATGAAGTAGAAACTCTTTGGAACATAAGCTTTGATGGATTGTGTAGCAAAACCAGTGCAGGAGCTGGCATCTAGATACACAACACAAATCAGGGTCATGCTTTCAAATTAGAATTCCAATGTACTAATAATATTGTGGAATATGAAGCCCTCCTTCTTGTCTTGCATCTACTCAAAGACTTAGGTGCTAAGAAAGTTTCAGCCCAAGGAGATTCAGAACTTGTCATTAAACAAATCAAGGGTGAATATTCCACCAAGAAGCCTAGATTAAGGGAATAAAGAAATTCAGCCCTTGACATTCTCAAAACTTTCGAAAAATATGAGCTCATTTATATTCCTAGGGCCCAAAATAACCTTGCAAATGAACTTGCCTTTGCTGCAAGTAATTTCCAGATACCATCTATGAATGAACCATATTGCATCAAAGTCAAACACTGGCCTAAAATACTTGATAACATTACACATTGGCAGGTTTTTGAAGATGACCAACAAATTAATGACTTTTTGAAATCTGAAAATGAGTTCAAGGTCTCTCCATCATGCGTAGATTATAAGGAAGAAAACCATGATAAAAATGAAGATTACGAAACAGATTTGCCTACATTTGTGGGTATAAATCTAATCACTCATCCTCATAAAGCTCAAACAAATGAAGACTTGAACCAAAGAGATCTTGAGGTTTTACATTGTGACAATTACACTATACCAAGAGGCCTTGCTCCATTAGAAGAACTCTTTGATTTTAATGACGTAGCCAAGAAAGAAAAGATGGAATCTACTGCGACAGACATAGAAGAATACAACATAGGGAGCATAAAAGAGCCAGAACTGATCAAGCTCTCAAAAACTCTACCCCCTAACATAAAATAGAAATACATCAAAATGTTTGTAGAATTCAAAGATGTTTTTGCATGGGGTTATCAAGATCTGAAATCATACGATACAAGCATCACTCAACATAAAATACCTCTCAAAGAAAATCAGAAACCATTCAAACAAAAGCTAAGAAGGATAAACCCCATCTTGTTACCTTTAGTTGAGAAAGAAATCAAAAAAATGTATGATGCTGGAATCATAGTTTCCCTTAGATACTCTGAATGGGTTTCAAACCTTGTTTCTATGAGAAAGAAAATTAGAGAAATCAGACTTTACATTGATTTTAGGAATTTGAACAGATCCTCCTTAAAGGATAACTGCCCCTTGTCTAAGATAGACCACATACTTTAGAAGGTAGTAGGTTCTAAGAGAATCTCGTTGCTTGATGGTTTCTCTGGATACAACCAAGTGCTAGTTTTTTGTAGTGACCAACACAAAACCACTTTCACCACACCTTGGGGCACATTCATGTATTTTGAAATGCCTTTCGGGTTAATGAATGCGGGAACCAAAGAGCCATGGACATAGCTTTTTCAGAAGACATTGGCTATTTTATATTCATTTACCTTGATGACATCACTGTATATTCCAAAACCGATGAAGAGCATTTGATTCATTTAAGGAAATTCTTTGAAAAATGTAGGAGATATGGCTTATCTCTAAATCCCAAGAAAACACTGTTTGGTCTTGAAGAAGGAAAAATTTTGGGCCACATCATCTCTGAAAATGGAATAAAAATAGACCCCAAGAGGATTGAAGGAATATTACAAATAAGTCACCCCAGAAACATTAAAGAGTTACAATCTTTCATTGGTAAGATAAATTTTTTGAGAAGATTTATCCCAAATCTTGTGGAGCTCTTAAGAAAAGTCACAAACATGTTGAAAAAAGAGGTATGAGTTAAGTGGGATCTAGATTCTAGGAAATATTTTGAACTAGTTAAAAAGGCACTCACCCAATCACCTGTTCTGATAAGTCTTGATTTCACCAAGGACTTTTACATTTTCTCATTCACATCTGAACACACCATAGCTGCAGTACTGCTGCAAAAGAATGAAATAGGACAAGAAAAACCTATTTCTTTATTTAGTAAAGCCCTTAGAGATTCCCCTTTAAAATATAATATCATGGAAAAGTAGGCATTTGCATTAGTAAAGGCATTGAAATATTTCAGATTTTATATATTACATTCTCATGTCATTGCTTTTGTTCCACACACAGTTGTCAAAGAAATTTTAAATCAAGATCCCGATGGTAAAAGAGGAAAATGGATTGCAGTAATCTTATAATATGATTTATAAATCAGACCCACTAAGCTAATTAAGGGGCAAGGGCTTGCAAAACTCATGGTTGAAACAAATCTCCAAGCATTAGACATAAACCTTGTTGACACTCTGGAAGAATAAGAAGAATGTACAACACCTTATGTTGACGAGGCATTTTTAATTTCACCTTGGTATGCTGATATTCTTTATGTACATTTTTATCTTAATGCTCCTCCTAATTTATCAAAGACAAAAGAAAGGTTTCTTAAACAAAAATCTTTGAATTTCTACATTATTGATGGAGTTTTGTATTGGAAAAATGCTATTGGTGTATTACTCAAATTTTTGCTTGAGGATGATGCAGGAAAAATTATGCATGAAATGCACGAAGGAGAATGTGGGGACCATCTTTACTGGAAAACTACAGCCAATAATATTCTTAAAGCCGGATACTATTGGCCTACCTTGTTCCCTGATACACATAAATTTGTCACAACTTGCCATAAATGCCAATTTTTTTACGGAAAGAGAAAACTTTTACCTTTTCCTTTGCATCCAATCATTGTTGAATCTCCTTTTCAACAATGGGGTTTATAATTTATTGGAGAGATACACCCTTCTTCATCCAATTAGCACAAATGGATCATCACAGCTACCAATCATTTTACCAAGTGGATAGAAGCCATCCCCTCCAGAAATGATATTGATTCAGTTATCATCAATTTCCTAGAAACGAATATCTTGTCTAGATTCAGTTGTCCTAGAAAAATTATCATTGATAATGCAACTGCCTTTTCATCCAAAAAGATGGTTGATTTTTGTTACAAATATCATATCACATTAGGACATTCTACAACTTATTATCCTCAAGGCAATGGGTTGGCTGAATCTTCAAATAAGAGTCTTGTCAATATAATAAAGAAGCTTCTGGAGCAAAATCAAAAGGCATGGCACAGAAAACTGGTACATGCTTTATGGGCTGATAGATTAACTACCAAGAAATAAATTGGTATGTCCCCTTATCAGTTAGTGTATGGCATGGATGGTGTGCTTCCAACATCTTTAGGAGTTCTGGTGATGAAGCTGTTACAAGAAAAAAAAATAGAAGAAAATGATATGCAAAGGAGACTAAATCAAAACATCCATTTGCAACAAACAAGGGAAGAGGTCTACAACATAACACAACTGGTGCAAGAAAGTGTGAAGAAGATTTTTGACAGAAGGACCTAGGAAAATGATTTTCAGATTGGAGATAAAGTGCTGAAATGGGACTCAAGGAGAGAAGACAAAGGAAAGCATGGTGAGTTTGAAAACTTATGGAAAGGACCATTTATTATCAATTCAATTAGATGAAACAATGCTTTCTTTTTACAAGAGCTCGATGGAAATGAAGTTTTTGGAGGTCCTGTCAATGGCAGGACACTAAAGCATTACTTCTGTCAAGAGTTCTAGTTTCATATTTTTCAACCATTGTACATACCATTACTTGGAAAAATAAATCAAAAAATAGAAAATACAAAAACAATAGAAAAGTAGAAAAAGAGGGCAGTTTTAAAACACCATGAAAAGCCCCATGTTTAAAAAAATAGTCATGCTAAAAGTGTGCAAATCTAAATGCCACTACTAGTGCTCAAAAGATATCTTGTTCAGCTATCTAGCCTAATCATAACTGAGCATGTTTTAAATTGATTGCTGATAAGTTAGTGAGAGAGATGATAGTCAAATTGTGTAAGCTTGAATTATAAATGAAAGTAGATTAGGAAAAGAATGCTGGTTCCACATGCTCAAAACATAACCAAAGAGAAAAACAGGGATGAAAAACAAATTGTATATCTTGGCCCTGATTTTTTTGAGTTTCATCTTGTGCATAAATAATGTTTGTGTGAAGATTGTTTTTATGCCACAAACGCATGAAAAATTAGACCGTCTAATCCTGATTTGGTCATTTTTCAATTTCATGTTTTAGTTTGGAGAATGAAATCCTATCAGATAGTTTAATCTTGATATTCGATCTAGCATAGGTAGAGAATCAAAGGATTTCATTAGTTTAATCTGAACTCCCAGAAGATATAAGTGTAGAATTAGATAGTTTTCCTTTTTTCAAAAATATCATGTCAAAGGGTTGCTAGTCCAAGTGCACCTAAAGAAGAAAAAATGTTAGGAGATATAGTTGGGTAGGTAGAGATGAGGTTGTTGCTAATCATGTTGTATATTTTTAGAAATAGCATCAAGAAAGAGAGAAATTTGCACTAATGAAGGAACTGGTCTTCACAAGCCAAAGATCTGCAATTCTGGACACCTCCTGAAAGGGAGCTACCCTCTCCAAATGGAGCCACTGTTAGTCATCAATATTTTTACTTGTTTTGATGACTAGATTCCTTGGCTGAGTTTTCTAGAAGCTAATCTGTATCTATCAATTTTTCATCTAGAAAACACCTAAAACAAATTTTTGTCTTCCTACCCCTCTCCTTCAGCCTATAATGAGAAAAACCCTTTAGTTTCCCTACCTATCACAATTCAGCAAAGCCTCCCTGTCTATAGCTATTATAAGTTTGCCTCTCTACCATAAAAATACTTTGTTTTTCATGCAACTCACTGTCCAACATTAACAAAGTGTCTACCCCTCTCTCACTGATCACTTTTTCATGTGATAACCTATTCATGCCCAAGAAGCCATTCAAACTCCATGACAAAGTATGTAGGTCTAGCTGGTGGTGTTTTAGGGAAAATTCCTTGGCGAGACTGTTTTAAGCCAAAAACTATGTCTTCAATATCAGTCAGCCATCATGTATTTTTATTTGCCAAATCCAAAACCCTTTTCTATCCCTAGGTCATGCACCGTCAAAGAGGTCACTTTGTTTTGTTTCTAGCAAAGCTCAGGAATGTTCAAATCAGGAAGAGAAGGGTTTTCCCTGTCTGAAGAAATATGATTAGATCGGGAACGATCCCCATGAAACATCAAAGAAGCCCTCCAAACTTCAAAAGCATCTATTTTTACATATCTGCAGGGATGTACTCATTGATGATACCAAGCAGAGTGTGAGAAAAAAGAGCACCTCTGGAAAAAAATTCATGCTGTGTCAATGTACTATGGAAGTCAGAAGAAGTGGAGATTGTGGCCAACCCTACAAATCAGCCTTATACAACCAACAGTGGTAGTATTCTAGCAAAAAGATTTTCAAAGTAAATTAGACATCATGGTGAGGTTATAATGAAGAACAGTTGTTCCTTATACCTTATCATGAACTAAGCTTTGAAGGACTATCACAAACAATTTCACTGCACCCTATGAAAACATAGTTAAGTGAAAATAGTTGTTTCAGAGATGCATAACAGTGAGTGCTCCCCATGTGCCAATCGCATGGTTTACTCCCTAAAGGAAAAAGCTTCACAGTGATATAGTACAAAGCAAAGACATATATTACACAACAAGGCAGAGTGTTGAGATGGATGAATTTTCTATGTTTTATAGGACCTCCTTCAAATAAGCAGAGGGTCAAAATTCATCAAATATTGACAGTGTTTGGAAACATTTTTTAGTAATGAGTAGTTTAGAGATAGTGTGTTTGAAAGAGTGCATTCACTGACAAACCAAGGCTAGAATTTGACTAAATCAACCTCATCTAAATGGTAAAAAAGGTACACCAAGCTCTGTTTAAGGGTGACTTCTGCAACTGATATAAAGAGAAATTCACACAGGTGATTTATGTAAAAGAGGCATCTTTCATTTAGGCAAGCCTATTATATTTTTGGAATGCCTTCCACCAAATTATGAGAGCAAGTTTTAAATGTTGAAAACAAAATTTTTCAAATAAATAGACAGAGATTTAAAGGGGTTGAAACATTGGGCATAGGACAAGCACCTGGAAGAGAATTTTGAGGCCTCCTTCACAAATAAGCAGAGGCCCACAGTTGTTTGAGGATATTCAAGAGTGACAAGTGGAAAGATCACATTTTATCCCTAGTTGGTCTATTTGAAAAGCAACAAAGAAAACAAATAGTTTTGTGCTTAGTACCTCCATCAGATGACAATTACAAGGTTCGAAGATTGAAGAGAAACTTCTTCAATTGATAAAAAAGGTTGGGCAAGGTTTTGTTTAAAGGGAAATTTTGCAAATGATAGACAAGAGAAGTTACAAAGCTAGTTTGTTTAAAAAAAAAACATTCCTCATTTACAAAATAGAGACAGGCCCTTAGAAAACTATAAGAGGTTGAAAGCCTAATGTATACATAAAGCGCCCATGCAGTTTGTCAAACAAGGCCTCCTTCATAACAAGCAGAGGGCCCACTGCCCACTGTTGCAGATGACCTCCTTAAAAATGAGCAGATGGTCAAGTTTCCTAGTGTTAATTCTGTGGTTGAGAAAAAGTATCATTAATACATAGTGAAAGCCTTTTTTCATGTCAGATGGAGTTTTCAAAAACAATGTTGTTTGAAAAGGGCAAGGTTATTTTATTTCAATACAAAGGCAAAAGCACAATGTCAAAATCACCACAAGGGGGGAAAGGGTGTTTTAAAATGTTTTAAAAAGAGCTATAAGAGCTCTCAAAATTAAAGATCATTTTCTATTGTGCAAGGTAAAAAAAGAAAACATTTTTCCGAACTTTGGGTGAGTGGTTTGCAAAAAATTGAAGACGTGACGCACCTATAATTTAGCATGATGCACCTGTAAGCACCTTTGCAAAGGTTTATACACGCGGCGCGACATGCCTATAGCATCGCGTGATGTTCCTGTGCGTGTTGACCAACCGGCCCGCCCAGCGTTCAGAGGGCACCCATTGCCGACCCAACAACACCGTAGTGCATGCAGGTGCTACGTGCCTATGCACAGGAGCGTAGCACTACTCAAACAACCTTCATTTCACCTCAAATTAGATTTTTGCATGGTTAAATTATCTCCAAAAGCAGACAACGCATTTTCCAAGACATATTTATTGTTTTCATCACCTAAGTTTTTGAGTTTGAGGGGTTTTAAGAATCAATTTTGTTCAGCAAAAGGCACAGTCTAATGAAGGCAAAAAACACAGTTTGTTCTAAAACCACCATGTCTACAAAGAGGAAACAAAATAGTGATTGAGGAGGAAGGGTTTATTTTCTGGTTACAAAAGGCCTATTTATTGAGTAAAGAGAAAAAACCCAATTTTTGAGAAAGAGATTGATATTAGTTGAAAGGCTTGTTTTGATTAAGAAGCCAAACATAGTTTTACAGGAGAAAAACAGTGCTTAGAGAAGATTTCTATTTTTTTTCATTTGAAAGACCTGTGTTGGTAAGAGAGTAAAGGAAAGCCTAAACAAAACTATGCCTCCAAAGAAGGCCAGCAAGGGTGAATTTCACAAATGGTTTGAGCTTGTTACAACTCAGGAAATTAATGACTCCCCTTCGGTTCTTTTCAACTTCCATGAAGCATGCTACCTTGATTTTTCCAAAAAGTCCAGGAGGTCACCAATTACCCTCCCTTAAAATAGTTGTTCTCCCTGAGGCTGCAAGGAAAACATGTCCACCTAGCAGGTTTGGACTTTAAACTCACTCCTAGGGTTGTCTCCATAGCAAATAAGATCCCCGATATAGGAGAAAAGTGGTTCAAACAAGCATACCTAGATCTAAATCACTATAAACCCTTTCTAAAACTAGACCATCAAGATGCTTTCCAAGCTATATTCCCTTTTTCTTACTTATTGAGCATCTATGCCCCCCTCATGAGAGTCATCATGAAGTATTTCACATGTGAAGGGAGGTATTCCTGGATTTATTCCTATCACATCAGGCTTCTCATGCATTTCACAAGGACTCAGTTACTAAATCTCCCTTTCTTCCTCTACAAAATCATAGACAATATGTCCTCCCTTATCCAAAAGAGACCCCCTACCCAGCAAAAAGCTAGTCTTTTCCATCATTCTCTCATCAAAATCATCATCCTTCACCAGCTTGAAAAGAAAGGAGTGTCTTGGGAGAATTTCGTTTCTCATCTAGATTTTGCCACTACCTCTTCATCTCATGGCCCATCTCACATATCCTCCTCACCCTCTACTCACTATATCTCTCCTCCTTAAAGTCAAAATACTCCTCAAATGCAAACATCACCCATGATTGATAGTGAAAAAGAGCAGTCTTATGAAAGCAAGCATGAGGTTAGTGGGGATAAAGAAGTCAGTGGCACTCAACAAATTAGTGAGGATGAAGAGCAAAGAAACCCTAATCAGAGCAGTGAAAATGAGCAAGGGAACAGTGAAGATTCCAAACAGGGTAGTGATGATGAAGAGTAGCAAGCTAGCAGTGATGAAGAGCAAAAGGAAAATTTTTAAAACAGTGATGAGGGACAAAGGGAAGAGGTTCAAAGTAGTGATGAAAGACAAAGTCACAATCAACAGAGCAGTAGGGATAGTGAAAAAGGCACCTCGCAGAAAAGTATTGATCATGATGGTAGCCCATACATAGAGTCTAAGGAGAATAGTGAGGGAGGTGACATCATGAAAAATGAAAATGAAGATAGTCCCAATGAAGACATTCCTAATGAAGGCAACCCTCAAAAAATTCATGATAGTAATGAGGGTAAACAAGTTAGTCTACAGGAAGATAGTAAATATGGTCAAGCAGTAGAAAAGGATGATGAAGCTAACAGCCCTAAAGAACATTTTCTAAACAACACTGATGAGGTTGAAGGAAACATATGTCAAGAGGTTCAAAACAGTGATAAAGGTGAAGCTGGCAGCCCTAAAAAAACTCAAAACAGTGAGGAAAATAACAAAAAGGGCAGCAAAGCAGATGATGATGAAGGCGGTGATGTAAAATATCAAGTTGAACAAGTGCTAGTAATAAAAAATTCTCTCTCTTCTCCTCAACACAGCTAAGAGCATGTGCTTGCTACCTCTCCTAGGCAAGGGGCCATGACTCTTCCTCCAAAAGTGGTGAAACCTAAAAACACCAAATCTACAAAGAAGAAAATCACTCCAGCAGTGGCTAGTAATGTCACTAGGGCGCTAAGGAGTAGAGGAAAACTGCCTAAGAAGAGTATTGTTGAATTGCCAAAGAGAAAAACAGAAAAGAAGTCTATTCAAAGCACGGGCAAAGAAAAAATTGAACAAAAGGAGAGTAGTCATGAAAAAGAAAGGGATTTTGACATCATACAAATAAACAGTGATGCTAGAGATGATGAAGCTAGAATTCTTGAGTCTCTTTTGGAAAATAGAGAATCCCAAATCCATGAATTAGAAACTGATCTAGAAAGGTCAAAGGACCTCATACATGTTCTACAAATGCAAAATAAACAAATGAGTGGGAAAATGGAAATTTATGAGGTCCAGGCGTTCAAATACCAAAGGGAAGCATACAAAACACAAGTCAAGCTTGAATAGTATATGGAAAAATTTGATGATACCGAGGAAGAAGAGTAGCCAATAAGAAAAAGGCCTAGGACTATGGGTCTTAGGAAAGCTTTGGAGAAAAATAAGGAAGAAGAAGCAGCACTTATTCAATCTTATCCTCTCACACAATTGCTTGCCCAAGAAATAGAAAATGATAAAGAATCATGGCTTGAAAGAGCCAACAAGAATTTGGAGGATAAATTAGAGAAAGCAAATAGAGACTTGGGTCTGCAAAGGAAGATGATTGGGCACTACAAGAAATTGAACCAATTTGCCTGAAGAAAGCTCAAACTTTCTCAAGAAAGGCTCAAAACTGCCTGAAAGAGGCGCCCAGTGGAAAAAGGGGAAAAGGGCACATCTAGGCTTGAAATCTTGGCCTCAACTTCCTTGCATGCTTCTAAGAACCCATAAGGGTCTTTCTCACCAAAATTAAGCAAATTTTGACATGATCTTGTTTTTTGTGTTTTGTGGCCCTAATTGCACATTTCTCTAGGCGCTGCCATGGGTGCTAGGAGCATCCTCATCCCATGAAAGTCATTTTTTTGGATGCATTAATTTTGGGGGCAGCTACTCACAAGTTTTCAGATCAAAAGGAGGTGTTTTTGTCCCCCAAAGAGGCAAAAATCAATCAAAATTCACCTTTCTGCCTAACATATCAGCAGATGAGACCCTCCTGGGTTTTTTCACTTAGTCCACTTTTTGATAGACTTCCAAGGATACGTTTGAGAAACAATCAAGTAGTTCCATAAACTAGAGATCCAAGGCTTTCCAATGAGCTATCACGGGCCTCATTTCAACATCGGGAAGCCCCTAAAAAGTCATCTACAATACAAGCTTCTTTCTGCTGCTACGCTCCTGTAGCATTTTGGCTAAAAAGAAGTTTTCTGAATATGATTATCCAAATGTGAGTTTAGCTATTTTTAACTCCATGTTAGAGATTAAAAGTCAATTTTCTTACCATTTTTAGCTGTTTAAGATATTTTTGAAGATATTTTGTGCCTTGGGCTTTGCAAAGCCTCAAGGACAAAATCAGATATTTGTATTAGGCCAAATGAGTTTCTAGTTAGTTTTGTGAAGCTTATCCTCTTATTCCTCCAATTTAACTCATAGAGAGTCATTGTAACATTGTTGGAGAGTTGAATAGCAAGTTGTATTTTTGAAGAACTTAAGAAATTGACTGAGCTTTGAGAAATATATGTTATGAGTTTTGATGATCAGACTTGTTTTATGGAGTGGATAGCTTGACTTGCTTGCCTAGATGATGGAGAGGATCCATGTGCGGGATCCATGGCTTGGTAAATGGTATTGTGCTTCTTTTCAGTAATGTTTTCTTATCTTTTCACATATGTATCCATGTTTCTTGCTTTCTATAGGTTAGTAAATAATAAGTTTGAGGTATGCCCATGGAGGCACATCAAATTTTATGATTCATTGCAGCTTCTATGTTTTCATTTTTCTTGGTCATGTTAAAGGATTATTAACTGCCCTTTGGTCCCTAAGAACTTGTTATTTATTTCCTTAATGATTATTATGACATGCTATCTTGTTTGATTCATGGTATGCCCTGATTACTCATAGATGTTTAAACCTCATTAATGAAATCTCCTTTGAAGTATTGATTGTCTAGTTTAAATCGGAGAGGTCTTGTTTCAATCTTGCCCTCTTCCTACACTTGCAGAATTATTTCAAAGTTCTCATCAGTTCGAATGTGTTGTTTAGGAGTTTCCTTTCCACATTTTGAGCTATTGGTTTGTCTTGCATGTGTTCTAAACCACTGAAGGTTATTTTCCCAAGGTTAGAGGGTCTTATACTTCTATGCATCACTTGATTGTTTATTTTCTGCATTTATTAGTATTGAGTTTCATTCATAGTGATTAATGGTTAGCCCTACCACATGAATGCTTTTCTTTAAAACTATTTATGCTTAAAATCTCTTTGTCTTGCACAACTTGATGTCATTTCACTTCATAAACCACCCGAAATATCCATTCACTATACTAAATCAGCCCTGCAGTACACCCTACCCATTGTCTTGATATCCTTGGCTTGATTTTGACCCCATAGCCCAGTTGATCTCATTTTCTTGTTTTATTTTGATCCACTTGATCAGTTTTACCTCCAAACAACTGAAAAACAAACAAACAAACACACTTAACAACTAGCTTAAAATCTAAATAAACTAAGCGAACAAGCTCACATCCTTCACTTCATAGAGAGAGCCCTCTCTGAGTCCAGGAAGGCTAGGTCCTAGGGCTTCAAAGATTGGTTTGATGTTACTCTATCATTTCGTCCACCAATCTACCAAATTACGGGACCCCAACAATATATATATATATATATATATATATATATATATATATATGCATGCATGTTTCTACGGCTACTTGTGTATCATAATGGTGTCTTTATTTATATATTGCACAAATTTCTATCTAATACATGGTTTTCTAATGAATTTGTTAACGTATTTAAATTCCTTGGAATGTGTTGATATGTGATAAAATCAAAATTCCTTTCCAATAATCTAACACGTAAATACATACGTAAAATCTAAGGATTGCGCACAGAATAATGCCCATTCAATTGTAACACAACAAGCTGTGAGTCCAAATTAACAACCAAATCTCTAATCCCAAGATCAATGACATCTAATAATAGTTCAATCACTGCAGTATATACCGAAATTACTTTTAGGTGTGTGCACTAAAATTTATTGTTGATTTTCCTCAAATGCAGGGAGAAAATATCATAATTATATCGAATGGAAAATTATTCAAAATCTAGCTCGTTCCATAATATTTCTCAAATTCCATCGCATATTTCTCCCTATCTAGCTCGAGACGTAATATTTACTTCATATTTTATTTATATTTTCAATATCTAATTGAATTTATGTTTTTTATCCATGTAAATCATCTTAATAAAATTTATAATTTATACAAATTTGCAGGTTGATGCATATTGAGAATTTAGTTCAGATGCACAAAATAATCAAACAACTCCAAAATCTCGGAAGCTCTTACCAGGAGCAGCATACCGCAAGGCGCATTTGGTAGATGATAATGGACAACCGCTTCACCCTGCCAGTTGTAACAGTATTGCATCTTCTAGCCACAATCCTGGGACAATGGTGGTAATAATAATTTTTTGGTATATTAATGTAATTGTTTCAACGTCAAACAAATTAATCATGCATTTTCAATGTTCTTACTAATTGATATCATAGATTTTGTACTAATCATGTTCAAATATTTTTTTTTAAATTATTAGGATTCTAGTGATGATGAGCGACCTACCTATCGTCTTCCGTTGCACCCCACGACAATGTCAAATCGAGAGAAGGTTGAATTAAGAGAAAAAATCAAAGAGTAACGATACCAATAATGTTTGAATCAACCACTGATTCAATTCCTATTATGTCCAGATTCATCAATTAGGAATGACTACAGCAATAGTAGTTCTTCACAAGCTGGCAATGGAGGCAATCAAATAGAGATTGGTATGGATGATTACTTAGGGGATACGACTGCCATGGAGAAAATGTTGTTAGATGCATTCCAAAATGATCATCAGCTAGGGGATGATGGTCATATCACTGGCATCTTTTATGAAAGCCTTAAATTTTCTTCCACCGCCCCTCTCTTTGGACCTGGAAGTCAGTCAAAGTCTACCCAGTTGGGGACAATGATGTTACTGTATAACTTGAAAGAAAATTTTGGCTTTTCAAATTCATGTTTCTTAGAAATTTTGAGCTAAGTTACCATAAATTCCTCCCTTATATAAAATTGAGAAATATAATCACACAATGAGCATTACAAATGGTCAATTTTATGAACGTTAATAATTATATCGGCATTAATTTACATTTAATATTTTCTCATAGTCCCTGGTAGAAGATAAGTGAAGAATATGGATGTCTACTTACAACCACTGGTGGATGAATTGAAGGAATTATGGGATGGGATAAATGTATACGATGTATCAAGAACCATGACAGAAGAGAGGAGTTTTATGTTTTATGGCATATGTTCTTACATGACACATGATTATCCACACTTAGGAGTTTGCTGTGGTAAATTACATGTTTATTGATTTGTTTATATATGTAATAATATTCTTTCTCATATTATTTATTTAATTCATTGTAATTTTTATGATCTTCATGATATTCTTTAACATGCCATGCATATAAATTGTATACAATAATCTCGCAGGACTTGTAGCAAAGGGTATTTTGGATGTAAATGTTGTCGACCTTATCTGAAAGCTAGATGGTCCAAGGACCTATGAAATCCAATGTATTTTTGATCCAGGGTATTCCTCCTAGAAGAACACCCTTACAGAAGAGCAGCATCCACTTTCAATGGTAATTAATGAGAGAGAACCCAAAGGCATCCAATAACAAATTTAGTTCAATGGCTTAGAGAATATGAGTGAGAGAAGGAGAAGGAGTTCACAGAAATTTTCGATTCAAATGGGGAGCCTATGTTCGATGATCCATAATTCTTTGACACCTATGTTGAGAAATTTCCCATTGGGATGAAAAGGAAATCTATCTTTTATAACCTCCCATATTGGGAGCATCTTAATATTACCCTTTTATTAGATCCCATGCATATATTTAAAAATGTTTCGTATTCTTTATGGAGGCACATATCATCGAAACAAAGTGACACATTGGTTGTTAGTAAAGATCTTGTTACTTAAAAAACTAAAAAAAAACATTGGCCAAGATGATTAGAAAGTACAAGATCAGAGGCAGGCATTTGTCCCTCTAATTCATGGTATTTCAAAGAAGGTGATGTGCCATGGATTTTTTAAAAATATGATATTTCTTTGGAAAATGAAGTTATAATGGGTGTGAGGGTTCCATCTTCATATGGGTATTCACTATGGTGCTTATTCACCATGGATGACCATTTTTTGAGGTTGAAATCGCATGACCATTTGAATCTTCTAAGAGTACGTATAATGTGAAAAGCATGATTTTATTATTTATTATATTAAGAATTTTATCCCATGCAGGAATCTTAAAACGTAACTAATTTTGTATAGTATTGCATGTGTTTATAAATTTGTATTGTCATTATCTTTTGTTCGTATTATGTGTGTAAAAGATTTAATCTCTTCACATCTAGCATAAGGGTTTTACATCTAAATTATTTTCATTTACATTGATCACGCTCAATTTATATTTTGATGTCTAACAGAACTCATGGCAGCACACATTATAGCTGAGATTTATTTTATGGTTGATAAGGAATCACTTTGCATTGCTTCAGTGTGACCTGCAGTGTTCACCTCTAATCCACCAGGAGATGAGGTTGAACGTATTTAAAGGTTTTGTCATATTGTTCTTCTTAGGAGACAGGAAGAATTAGCAATGTCTGCAAAGGGAAAAACTAAGGTCCATCTGTGGTGTAGGCAGAAGGATTTGATGTGAGTCTTTCTATTATGTTAGTGAGTACATCAATAATATTTAAAAGAGACAAGGTGCGGTGATTTGGGACTATGAAAGGGTGAAGACAAAAGAGAAGGGGAGTTTCTCCAAACGAATGGAAAAAATCACTTAACAAAGAGTAAGAAATTTATAATTTTTCAAATTTACACAAAGTAAATATTCATGTTGAAATTCGATATAATGTATATTTTGATCTCTATGTACCATATAATGTCAGTTTGATTTCATTAGTGAATGCAGAAATTGAAGCAATCAACAAATGCATTCTTTACAATTCCGAAGTGACACAACTGTGGGTCGCATTGTACAAACAAAAGATTATGAAATGGGATAGTGACATGAAACAATTCAAACAGTTGAATGGTAGAAGTGTGCCTTATCCCGATCATTTAAAATAAAATATTCCAAAAATATGCCCCAACAGTTGGGTTTCTGACCAAGTCAGAGAGAATACGGTGCAACCGGTCATTAACCATGTGCTGAAGAGGATGTGCTAAACGTAGGGATTGGGTGCAGAAACTTGGTAATAATATATTTAATTTAGATGTACATTTGAAACTTAATAATGCACCTTTCAAATGTAATTACATATATATTTCATATTTTAACTATTGGGTTATTATAAGACACATGACACTATGATGTTTTAACTTTTTTATAGGTGCATATGTTCTCGTATATGTGGGAATATGGACACCATTTTCGCACGAAAAATACCGATGATGGACACATGACACAAGACTTTGGAGTGGAAGCCGAGTTCGATCAATCTAGTCGATCTAACCACCGTGATCAAAACCTAGTATGAGGGACGTTAGGTTACGTCAGAAAGATAAAAGAGATCATTGAAGTGGATTTCTCTTCTTTCCAATGTGTTATTTTTAGGTGCAAGTGGTGGGACACCTTTGATCATAATAATGTAAAGAAAGATTGCGATAGTAGGGTGATATGTATCAACTCTAGAAAGATGTGGGATGAAGCTAAGGAGCCCTATGTTTTCGCCAAACGCTACAACTAGGAGTTATTTTACCCAGATGTGTTAGATAGGGATTGGTTGTTCATATTGAGATATGACCCTAGATCAAAACATATTTTTGAGAACAATAGTGTTATCATGCCATGTGAGCTGGAAGATAATTAGGGTGATCATGAGAATCGAGAGTGATATGGTACATGTGTTATTTCATCAATATTTATACTTTTTAAGATGGATTTTTATAAAGAAGATGACTTAGCTACCTTATAACTTATAATACTTTTTTTCGAAACATTATAATATGTATTTTGAATTAATTGGTAATTTGCATTGTTAATGTTAAAATAAATATTTCACTTGATAATATGCAATTATGTTGATCTCAAAAACAATGACGTACTGTATAAAGTTTTTTTTTTTTGTAATATCATAATAAAATAATGATAATTCTAAAGTACATGAATTTATTTGCATTATTTTCTAAACTTTATCATGTTACAAAATTCATATTATTCTAGATTTATTATTTTACAATTTTACAAATTTACAAATTTAAAAATTTTAATAAAATCATTTCACATTAATACTATTAAAATTTTCACATTAATACAATTAAAATTTTACAAATATTTTACATATAATTACAATGTCAATTACAATTTTACAATTTCACATACAATTACAATTAAATTTTTACAATTACAATCATTTCACAGTAATACAATTAAAATCTTACAAATATTTTACATACAATTAGAATTAGAATTACAATTACAACTTTACAATTTCAATTGAAATTAAAATTACAATTACAATTACAATTTCAGAATTTTACATACAATTACAATTTTACAATTTGACATATATACAATTACAATTAAAATAACAATTACAATCATTTTACAATAAATTAAATATTATAAATACAATTAAAATTTTACAAATATTTTAAATAAAATTACAAATACAATTACAACTTTAGAATTTTACATACAATTAGAATTACAATTACAATTTTACAATTTTTCATATATACAATTACAATTAAAATTACAATTACAATCATTTCACAATAAATTAAATATTACAATTACAATTGAAATTTTACAAATATTTTACATACAATTATAATTACAATTACAATTACAAATACAATTACAATTTTAGAATTTTACATACAATTAGAGTTAAAATTACAATTTTACAATTTTACATATATACAGCTACAATTACAATTACAAATACAAATACAATTTGACAATTTTACATACAATTCAAATTAAAATTTCAATTACAATCACGACATAATATTTAATAAATATCATGATCATTTAATATTAAATTAAATAAACATCACGATCATGATAACCATCTTACAAACATCATATTCGATTAAAAAACACATTCAAATTCGCTAACATCATCTAATCATCATGATCATGATCATCTAACAAAACACAATTAGCATTGTATAACACCATCACAACACAAACATCAAATACACATCTCATTTCAAATAACTGCTATCACAAACACATCTATCTACAAGTTGCACATTAAATGAATATATCTAACATGACCTAACAATATACACATCATGATGATCACCAACTTGTAAATTAAGTACAAATACAACATGAACATAAAATACATGGACCATATATATATATACAAAAAAAAAATCTTTATTTTATTAAATAACAGACTGGCCCCTAAGAGTTTTACACTTTCTCCTTGAGCTTAATAGTCTATCATGTCTACATATTTACCGATTCTTGAAAATCGTCATCATAAAAGGCCCTTCTATAATAATTTCTGAATCATCTTCAACCTAAAAATTTTTTTCCTAGTTTCATCATATAAGAATTTTTCATGGAATGTATACTTTACAAAAAAAAATTCTTTTTTTACAGACTCATCCTGGATCAAAAAATCGTGTCTTTGACTTCGTGATCTACTCAGACATGAAAAACTTCCTCTACTATAGAGGATACATCTGCGATCATCAGCTGACCTGGGGGAAGTATCAAAGCTTGTTTTGATAATGCGTCCACCTCAGAGTTCAGTTCTCTGTAAACGTGATTGAAGGAAATCTCATGAAACTTTGGAAAGAGGGTAAGAATAGAACGTAGGACAACCTACAAGTGGGGAGCCAATATCTATGAGCGCTAACGAGCCCAGTCCACTACCTCTTTCGAATCGTCAAAACACTGAAGATGTGTTAATCCTTTGTCACTTGCCACTTTCAAAACTTCCCATGGCGCCACCAATTTGGCCTTATTGTTTGAACCATGACCGGGCGCAAACTTTATCATAAATATTTTGTCTAGACTGACATGAAGGGTGGCTCCAGTGCCTGCAAGTGGAGGATTCCCTTGGCTAGCTCCATAGAAGAAGGCCCATGGCCAGTCATAATTAATTTCCGGAGGCAGAATGTTTCGAAACTTATGCTCTTTTGGTGGAAGTTTGTGTTCATTTGTCCACTGTACAATTAAATCTGAGGTCAATTCCTTCAGAATGGCTTTCCCGTGAAATAAGGCCATATTTCTAGCCCACCAAATTCCATATGTGAAGAAGGAAGTGAAATTTGCATAAGTTCTTACCCCAGGGTCATTCCACCATCGTTTCATTCGAGAGAGAACATTGATTTCTGCTCAGAGGTGGGCTCATGAGAAAGATATAGCTGATGCATTCCATACAACTCTGCATAAGAACACAGAAGGGAAAGGTGAGGTCTATATTTTGCATCTAAACTAGAAAGTGAAAATCGACTCGGACCTTCCCATCCTCAGCGTTGAAGGTTTTCCCCAGTGAGGAGCCTATCATAAAGAACCATCCATAACACAATTTTTTCCTTAATTGGGCTTAGGGCTTTCCATAGTTGTATCCACCATTCCTCCTTTTCCGCTATTAATGATTCCTCCATTTTGTACTTATATCCTTTCCCCGTTGTGTAAGCACTAGATGCCAGATTTTTTGTCCAAACCAAAGTGTCATCTACCTCCTGATCCAGCTGAATGAATTTTTTTCCAAGTAGGAGAACAAAGGATGACCATTCCTAAGCCTCTGGATCATTTAGCCCTAGAGACAGTTTTTTTCCAGCCCGAGGTTCCCCACACATGTGGCTAGGAATTTGTTGCATTCGAAATTGTGTGAATATTTTTTTATCTGAGTTTATTCCTTAGCCCCTCAGAAAGCTTGCAATTTTCTCCTGCCCCAACCCAAGGATCCAGGCCTATCCTTACTTGTGTCGCACTTCCAATACTCCAAGCAGTACAATTTCCAATCAACAAGAATGCTTGAACGAGAGCCTTCCAACCGATTGAATCATTTTGATGTGATTTTTTTGTGATGGGAACCATGTCGTGACTATGGATCCTGGTAGGTATTTTGCAAATATTCTGTCTCCACAAAGAGCCTGGGTTTTCAGCTAGCCTCCAGAAGGACTTTGCAGCTAAGGATAAATAGAAGATAGGGAGATTTTTTATTCCCCAACCTCCCAGCTCCTTTGGAAGGGCTAGGGTATACCACTTTTTTGGAGGAATCCCTTCTAACTTTTTATTGGCTGTCCAAAGAAAAGAAAAGATTTTTTTCCGTATTTTGGGTAAAATTTCTTTTGGAATAGCAGCAATAGTGGCCCAATACACTGGAATAATTTGAAGAACATATTTAAGCAACACCATTCATCTCCCTCTTGAGAGTAAACAAATTTTCCAATTAATTACTCGTTTTTCTACCTTTTGGTAGAGCCAGAGCCAATCTTTGAAACAATATGAGTTGGTTTTAATATAAAGCTGAGGTATTTGAAACCAGATACCCAATATAAGGAAGGTAAGCGAAGGGGTGTTTGGATATTTGACAACATTCCTTTCGAAGTGATGTTATGGAAAAGGCATGATTTGTCAACATTTATATGTATTCCTATAGCCTTCTGGTAAATATCTACAATCCTTTGTAAGTTCCTAGCATTTTATTTTGTAGCTTCACCAAACATGAGAATTTCATCCATAAAAATAATATGAATGAGGTATTCGTTGCCTTCAATGTGGATTCCTTTTATATTCCTTGATTCTCATGTGTGTTTGCATAAACTGCTCAAAGCTTCTGCTACTAGCAAGAACACGAAAGGAGACAAGGGGCAACACTGGCGTAATCCCCTTGTAGGATGAAAAAAATTAGAGAGTGAGCCATTGATATTGATGGGAAAGGATGTTGATTGGATACATCCCATGATCCATTCCACTACCTCTACTTCCACCCCTATTTGATTTAATAAAAGCCTCAAGAAATTCCAGCTTACCCTATCATATGGCCTAGATAAATCTAGTCTAAGGGCATAGGACATTTTTTTATTACGATGCACTATGTGAAGGGATTCTTTTGCCAAAGAGACTGCATCATGAATCTGTCTATTGTGTAGAAAAACAAATTGTTCTTCTAATACTATTTTTCTTAAGATGGGTTTCAATCGTTGAGCAATGATCTTAAAGATCTTCTTGTAAATCAGGTTATAACATGAAATAGGGCGAAAGTCCCCAAAGACACTGGGGTTTTGGCACCTCAGAATTAATACAATAAAATTCAAATTTATGAAGCCTAGGACTTTTCCTGATCTTTGTGACTCCCTGATCACTTTTAGCATATCATTTTTCAAAAGATCATAAAAACCCAAAAAAAATTATATAGTCAATCCATCAGGACCATGGCTCTTACCTTTCTGGAAAGATCGTAGGATTCGCTCTTGTTCATCAGCATCCAGTTATATTTGTATTGTTTCATTCATCTCTTAAGTGATAATTCAGGGGAAATTTTGTAATACTTGTAGGATTTCCTGAATCGGGCATCCCTTTGGAGCCGAGAAAACAGAATTGAAGTGTTCCACCCCTGCTTTGGATTTTTCTTTAAAAGAGCCTACTTTCTCACCATTTGAATTTTCGATCTCCTAGATAGTATTTTGATTGCGCATGTGGGATGCAAACATATGAAATAACTTTGTATTGTTATCTCCCTCCTCAATCCAGATTACTCGGCTCTTTAGAAGACATAATTATTCCTCCTTTTGGAGGATCTCATGTCGTGTTATCTCCAGGGACTTCAGAGAATCTAGATCAACCTCAAAGAGGATTCCAGTGAAATTTATTTTATAGAGGTTGGTGATTTTTTCTTCAGTCGATTTTAGCATCTCCTATTGACGGGCCCGAAAATTTCAGTCCCATTCCTTGGCCACGTTCTTTATGTTAGTAATGTTTGCTGCCCATTGTTTCATATAGGATTTTGACTGAGTGGAGGTTAGAGGGGTCCAGGAATTGGAAACCAGGGCCTTATAATCCTCCTCCATTAACCATGCCAGATTGAATTTCAAAGGGGGAGGTGGTTTTAGTTCAAGAGATTCCAGTGACAGAGAAATTGGGAGGTGGTCTGATAAACCAGCTAACTCTACCCAAGTCTGGATTTTGAAATGTCTAACCAAAATTCCTTCTGAAAAAAAAAATATATTCGACCTCTTCACGATGACCTCCTCAATTTTTCGATTGTTCCTCCAAGTGGGGAAAATTTTTAGCAGTTGAATGTCCACCATCCCGTGAGCTTCCAAGAGAGACTGAAAAAATGGGGCCAGGGGATTATATCGAGCTGAGACCCCCCAAACCTCCTGTTGTGACAAGGTGAAATTTAGGTCACCCCCCATAATTAGGTTTTGTGTGTTTGCAACTTCAGAGGAGAACAAATACGTCCAGAAAGGTCTCTTTTCTGTAAAGGGGTCATATATATTTAGCAAAGATAAGGTAACACCCATTTTTGGGTCAATACAAGAGGACCTAATATAGGCCAGGTGGCTGTCAAAAGAGAGGACCGAGATTGATAGGCTCCAAGATGTAACAAGACCCCCCACCAAGCCCAAAGCATCACTAGTAGCAAAAGACTAGTCATTTAACCATTTCGTTAAAATATCTACTACACGGGTTCTAACTAACTTAGTTTCTTGTGAAAGTAGGACATCAGGGGAAATGGTTTGGACTAACCGTTTGAGGGCTAGCTGAGAGGGGGGTGTCTCTAAGACCCCACACATTCAGGGAAATGAAAATCATCAAGGATCCTTATTTTGGCCTTTCTCTGCTCCAAGGGCCCTTAGAATTCTTTTTCTATTTTCCAACATGGATTTCCAGCGAAGCCTGATTCTGTGCTTTAGACAGGTGGGTCTTATGACCTAGAATTATTTTAGTCGGTGGCTCAACAAGGAACCCTCCTTTTATAGCATGATCTGAAATGTTTCTCTAAGATGGAAGAGGTATTAGATTCAAAACATAAGATGAAGAGGGAAAGATTGGATGCCCGAGGATAACAGCTAGAGGAGATGCCACCTTTGGGGAGGATAGGGGAGAAGGTAGGAGAGGAGAAGGACTTCAAAGCTCAGGGGAGGGCAAGGGGGGAGTAGTGGAGGGGCATAAAGATAGACAAGTAGCACCCTCTACATCATTAAGTGGAGCAACATTATCTGAAATCAAAGGAGGGGGAAAGCCATGAGTCTATATATATATAATGTCAAAAATATACAACTGTAATATAAATGTCAAATATCAGCTGGTGTTACATCATCAATAGTAGTACTAATTGAGGTCTGCTTAGTCAATGGTGCAGCCTTGACAAGCTTAGATACATGTCGATCATCACGTGCCTCCTGATCTAGTGGCACCTCATGTTGATCAAGATCAACTTTTGCCTTCTCATCATGATGACTCGACATGGTCAATGGTCTAGCCTTCTCATGATCATAAGTACTGCTAGATGCTACAAGCTACTGACTTGACGTGGCTGATGGTCCAGCCTACTCTCCATCATGGCTATTGATCGATGTTGCAAGATGCTCATCTGTGGCACGAGGTGAACGATTATCACTCCCCTGATCATTATCATCAGATGATGTGTCGCTACTCACAGACTATCGACGTATTGCGTCTCTACCACGCCTATGTTGAAGGGCCCTCCTCAACCCCATAACTAAGCTTGTAGCTCCTATGACATGCCGCATCAGGGTGAACATGTCACGCGACATGCCTCTCCACATCTATACCAACCTAGCATCGACCTATATCTCTCTCATAGTGGTGGGTCTGACTCCCACCTCCACAAACAGTGCACAGAGTTGGTCACCCAACTCCATCCTCAATCTAAAGTCAGGCCTATGCCTAGGAAAAAGGCGATACCAGTGCACCATGAGGATCAGGTCTGTCTACAATGGCTTGATCCTCGACATCTGCCATATCCTGATCATCATCAGGATCTACACCTGGATCATTTTATGGCATTGGAATCTCATTGCCATCAAATGGCCCAATGTCTGAAAAATATATATAAGTACAAAACAATGATTAGAAAATTTCATTAAATATTTTAATAAAAACAAGTTAAAGAACATGTTATAATAAATTTAAATAAAAAAGTAATATTACCTCTATCATCAAGCGACTCATCATCTGTTAAGAGGATGTTGGCACACCCTCACTAATCCAAATGAGCATACGAATAAGGGACCAAAACAAAGGGATGCTCATCAACACTAGCTAGTAACTCCAGTGCGTCATGCGATATCCTTGCGTAAAACTTAGACTCGCCCCTCTTGGGCATCTTCTATCCCCACATCTACATTCGTATATGCAGCATTGGCCTATGAGGCTGCCGAGAAAAACTAGGCCTCATCTTTGGAAACCTCTCAAAAAATAAACAAAATATATCTGAAGCAAAAGGGAATTTCACCCTCCCTTGTGCATGAGCACAACATCTATCTAAAGCTGTATAGAACTGCTGCAAAAAAATGGCAGACAACCTCACAATTTATGGCTCCTGTACTAAAGAATCAACATAAAATAAAAGCAGGAAACCAATGGGTTTCCCTTCACTGGTGTTGTGTGAAATGGTCAAAATTAGTAGTGCAAGGCACCTCACCTCCTCTCTATCAAATGAAGAAATACGTAACTGACCTCAAAAGACCTAAAAATCTGAAGTAGACAGTATATCTACGCTAATGTATCTCTAGGAGTAAACCAACTGACTCCCTGTTGCATAGCCAACTGGGACCTCTAGGAACGAGGGAAAATCCACCCCTCTCCTCGATAGGCCAGTAATGAAATAGATTTCCTCCTCAGTGGGCATGTACCACTCGTTAGGGCCAACCCGAAAAGCATGTAGGTGGGCATTCCACTTCCAGATAAGATGTCGCAAAAACACACCATGGCCCTTTAGGGATTTAGCCTCCTCATAGAACTTGAGGAGGCCTACCTGCCTTAGGAGCCCCTGGGTAGCTGCAGTAATAGGGTGACGGTACACATCTCTCTCCCTCTCTCGTGCCTCCCACAGGTGAACCATGTTATATTTGTCTGCTTGTTATTGTTGTTGTTCCCTCTCTTCTCTCCTTTAACATCACTAAATGATTGATGTATTAAATACAACCTTTTTATTAAATGATACATGTATTTAAGAATATATATATATATATATATATATATATATATATATATATATATATATATATATTGAAAAAAGAAACAGTCGGTGCACCACAAAAAACAGGCATGCACGGGTAATGGTGCATCTTTTTTTTGTCGTACACCTGAGGCGGTGCATCAAAAAAATTTCAACGCACCGAAGGCAATGCACCTGCAAATTTTCAGCACACCGCCCTCATGGAATTTTTACAAGTTCAACGGTGCAGTGGTATAACAGACTGCACCATTGACTATTTACCAGTGTCGGGAGGGTGGTGTGCTAACCAAACTATAATCCCTTGGGCATATAGTTTAGGAAGCATATCACCCTCCTGATATCACTACATAGTCAACGGTGCGGTCGTTTACCCAACCACACCATTTACCATGTCAAACTGCCGGAGTGCGGCATGCTGACAAAATTACCTGCCTCGGGGTGGATATTTCTGTCAACACACCGCATTCCCACAATTTGACATGGTCAACGGTGTGGCCGAGTAACTGATTGCACAACACTTTTTTTTTAATTTTAAAAAATCACAGTGTTCCATTTTAGTACTACCCTAAAACTGGTACGAATACTGTTAGCACTGGTCATGGTGCAACCTGTAAATTTACAGGCAGCACAAAAAATCGGTGCGTGTTGAAGAACTTGAGCGCACCGCGCAGGAAAATTTTTTTTAAATAAGGTGAATTTTAAACTATTTTACAAAACTAATCTTCTAAAAGGTTTAATTATGGAAAAACAAGGAAAATACTTGTACATTTGGCCGTCTAGGAGGCATATTGACTGTAGAATTTGTAAAACTAAATTTTTCCACCGTTTTGCAAAATTCAAAATGGAGATGGTGGGGAATGGATAAAAATAGTGCATGCAATGGGAGCACTGATGGAAGAGCACCTCAGACATGGTAAAATTGCATTGGTGCTTGAGAGCTCTAGAGCGCTAAAAAGTGAGAAATGCGGATTTTTGCTGTATTTTTTTTTATTTAACCCTGTTCCGGTGTGTGGGTTTTATAAACACACCGCTATGGTTTCTTAAAACTAGACCGAGCTATTTTAGCTTTGGCATGGGGTTTTAGGGCACACAGGTGCAGAATCTTTGTAAATCACCAGTGCACTACAGTAATAAGACGTACCGTGCAGGTTTATACTAAGCACATAGTGTCTCGATGTGCCAATGTTTTGTGTGCACCAATGATTTCTCTATTTGAACGCACAGGTGCGGTTTAGGATGATAAATGCACCGGAAGAAAAACATCTACAAAAACCCCCACCTGCCAACCTCCTCTAGTAACCTCCATTACAAATGGATGTCTGGGGTATTTTTATAAGAGGTTCCTCAAAAACATCTACCAGAGTGTCTTTTCCTTGTAGTGTCTATCACATCGTAATATCTTAGGAGAAGGCCTCATTTTACTTTTGCGATGCGATGGAAAAGTTGCAATATGAGCATGTGCAATGAGAAAATACTGTGGAGCGGATGAAATATCGGAGAATATTCATATAGAAGATAAAATTTATGAATGAAATGAAATGTTGATAGTATTCTAGCAATAGAGGAAATGCGACAATTGACGTGGCACTTTGGTGGGATCGGTTTTGGACTTTATAAGAGATCGACGATCAACATATTTGAGCATGGGATGTAACGATATTGATATGCCAATGTGCAATGAAACATGGACCCGATAATTTTATTATATTGATTTCATTTCATATCGGATCTGGACATTAGAACTTTTAAACATAAGCTCGTACAAGATTTTTGATTTATGAACAGACATGATATCTTTCAGAACTAAACTTAAATGTCATATCAGGTCCAGGTTTATGTGGACATCACAATTTTTAGTGAAGTCATTTTATCATAGAATGAGCGAGAAAAAATATTGGAAGACTTGCATCAGAGGTTTCTTATCGGGAAATGGTAAGAATTGCCCCTGATAAAATATTGCAATATATATGTGAGGTTGATGATTTCTTAAAGTATTCAATTAAAAAATAAAGAGATTGATTTAACTTTGCTTTAATATAAATAATCCCTTAATAATTTAATTAATTGTAAGAATATCTGATAGGAAATTAATTTTATCAAAACTTTCTTATGAAGAGAGTCGTGAAATATAATGATCTGATATGATTCCTTGGACAATTTATAAAGACTTATCAGGATTTCAATGAATATAAGAAAAATTAGATAACCTTCAAATTTTAGATGAAATAATAAATACTTCCCTGAACAGTGTGCAGATTTGAAAAGATCTTGCTGCTTGCTTATCTTGAGTTGTCATAATCAAGTCAATGAAGACCTGGAAACAAAACAAAATAAAGATAAGAAACAAATTTTGAAAAATAAAACAAACAATAGATGATGGTGAACATGTAAACACATACCTGGAAGAAATTTACTGTAACTTTTACCTTATGAATCTTCAAGTTATCCCATATTTTCTCAAAATTTGCATATGTTCAAAATCACATACTTATTTTAATCCAAAATGATAAGTAATGAGTTTTCAAATTACATCTACCTAAAATTTATATGAGAGGAAAACAGTGGTTAAAACGAGCTCTTCAGAATTATTTGTGAATAAAAAATTGTCAAGTTGTAGAAAATTCTTTGAATTTCTTCATGTATGATTAATTTGATGAATTTTTACATAACAAGAAAATCACAGAGTTCACAAATATGTATTATCTGATTCTTCAAGAGTTACTAAAATACTCTATGCTACTTTTCCACAATTGAAAGGGGATGCCCAAAAGAAATCATATTCATTACTTTCTTTATTGAAAATATGAAATAATGAAATAAATGCAAACATGAAAAGAAAATTAATATATTCCTATTTCTAACTAAGTGAAGGAAACATGACTAGCTATAGTCATACTTCCAATGTAACTACTCCCTCATTTTAATTCCTAGATGTATGTATAGGCCAAACATTAGTAACAAAAATACAAATATAACTAAACTAAGGAAATGAAATCTAAAAGTAGAATATATATTTATTATTACCAGTTTATTTACAATCACCTTCTTTTGAAATGCCCTTTCCAACTGAATTTCGATTAGATCATACAAACCTGGATGGATTTCCATTATTGAATGGGAGAGGTTTAAAAGAGAATATGACAGACTAGGTTATAGAAATTATCTTTCAGAAACAATGGCCTGTATGATTTTGTTAGTGTTATGTTTGAGTGTTAAATTATTAAAAAATTTCCATGAATGAAAACTTTCCAAATATCTTCCAAATGGATCAATAAAAAACGAATGGAAGTCCGATAGATCCAATGGAAGATTATTAATTGAATTAGATTATTGGTCATATAGTAAAAATACACCCTTTTGTTGACTCTACTCTCGAGAAGTAAGAATTAATTGATAAGGAATGAAAATCAATTGAAATTGAAAGTTTAATAACTCTTGATATTCACAATTATAATTTGAATATTCATTTTCCATTGAAGTAATGCATCAATTGAGTGTTCAATATTGAGCTTCTCAATATGCCAGCGTGAAGTATCTAAAAATCTAAGACTAAAAACAAAAAATAAATATGAAAATGACGGAATAATAACTCAATTGAATCATAGTTTACACTAGTTTTACAATTATTGTTACAACACAATTGGGATTGATTTAAAGCAATTTCCTCTTCACAATAATTGGGTATAATAAGTCAATTAGAATGATTGTTTATACCACTTGTGAATTCGAGAAAGGGTTATGACTATGAATAGGAATTCTAGTTTGATCATCATATAAATCATAGTTTGGAATGGTTTCTTGAGTGTTGAAATGACGATTATGATTAATTGTTTGAAAATGAGAACTATTTAAAAAGTTCTAAATTAAATTGTTCTTCATTTTCACACGTGATTATATTTTGATCATGAGGATTCAGTTGTGAATAATATAGATCAATATCCTGAATGTCAAAGTAACTATCATAAAGGAACTCAATCCATTCATTAGAATTCCCTTCGATCTCAATCAATGTATCAAAACAAGAAGTAATATTAAGCTCATGTTCATTAATTCCAGGAGAATGATCAATAATTAATTATCTATATTGATAAAAACTAATCGGAAATTCATTTATATCAGCCTCTCTATTTTCTATAATATATTTAACATGAGGAGATGATAAATTGCTATTAGAAAAAATTATCAGGTTAAAGGGAAAAATATGAATCCAAAACAACTTATTTGAAAATGTATCTATCTGAGAACTCTTGTGTATCTTCTTCATTGGAAATTTTAGATTTAAGATGATTTACTTGGATACTTATTCTTTCTTGAAGAATGTTTCTTTGTTGTCCTGAATTTGGCATTTCTTCATCGTAAAAGAATTCAGAAATTTGTACAGCAGATTGTGTATTATTGGAAACTTTAATCATTGTGTGTACTTGCCAGATTATGCTCTGATATTCTTATTCCAATTCATACTGATTTTCAGATTTTAAAGCGGTATCTTCTTCAATATTGCTGCTAATATCTTCTTGCGGTTGATTAGTGAAATTTTTCAAGTTTTGTGATTGAGATTCATTAAAATGTGAAGGTGCACCTTCATCATTATCAATATTGTAGGAAGTTTGCACTAAATGAAGGAATTGATCATACATAATAAATACCACTTGATTATCATTTCTTCGCACCTCCATATTGGAATTATCAATTATGTTAATGAAATTGGAAGGGGATTGAGCAACGCTTGAAATAATTTCACATGGATTATAAATGGAAGGAAGACAGAAAATATGTTCAAACCAATCTAATAATTCTTCTTTCAAAGGTTTATCTTCAATTTTAAATTTTAAACAATTTAAATGAAACTTGATGGTAAAATCAATGGAAGACTCACCTTCAAACCTTCGTAGATCTTCAAAATCGTCACATACCTGTTCGTAGATATATCCATCAAATTTACAAAGGAAGATTGTAATAAATTGTTCCCAAATGTGGATTGAGGCAACTTGAAGTGATTAACACCAGCTTTTTGCTTTTTCCAAAAATGTAAGAGTAAAAATCCTACGTAAAATACCTTCATGAATTCCTTGAAAAATAGAATTTGAAAAATTTTGAATAAATTGAAAGACCTGATTAAATGCAGAAGTATTCCTCTTACCTTTAAATTTTACCTGAGACAAGAGCCTTACTATTTCTGGTGGATTATTGGAATATGCACATCCATATATACAACTCCAAATTGGAATTTTTAGAGGAGCCATTGTAATAAAAATAAAATGTTAGAATATAAGGACTCCAATAGAAAACAAGTCGCAGGCCCTTGTTCTAGCACCAAAATGTTGAAGCCTCGAAATTCGCTGCAACGACATGCGGTATGACCACTTGATCTGGACCTTGAAACAACTCCTTTTCCGTTTGAGATGGTGGTTCCAACTAGTTTAACTAGGTCCAGTTACCTTCTCTCGATCTCTAACGGCTAAAAATATAACTTTTGTCTACCAATGGGAAAGAGGCATTAGATCATTTCTCTTGCTAATCAGGCAAGAGAGCGATCCTTAAGCTAATTTGGGGCTCATCTAAACCACAAATAAAATCTTGTCTCTTTGAGAAGAGGACTTCTAGTAATGTAGAATTAAATCTAAAATGCAAAATTATTCTAAAACGCAAGCAAAAAACATTTATCCTAATCCTATCTCAATTAGGGAGATATGGATCTAACCCAATCGAGAGCAAGATATTTTAAATGATTAAGATTTAAATATGTATGGATTATAATGAATATAAAGTTGATGAAGTAGTTCAGTTAACTAACATTATGAATACTGAAACACGTCCTATTCAGAGACCTCTTAACTAAGATAACCAACCAGCGACATTTATGAAGTAGTTCAAAAAAATAATATTGGTTGTTAAATCAGTAATTAAAAGACATATTTATGAGCAATTAGTTAATCAGAAATCATAACTCAACCTATAAGAGCAATGATAAATAATAACATATAATTGTCACAAATTACTCATATCGAAAATAGTGCACAATATGAATAAAATGACACATTCTTGCTATCATAAAATGAATCAGTATTTCAAATAATAGTATTATAAATACAAATTTATTGAAACCATTTCTGTAACTCTGGTCTCTAACAGTCCTTTACAATGCTTGAGCTTCTGCTTTTAAAACTAGAGATGTAATAGTACAAACTATGCTTCTCATACATGATTCAAAATGCAAAGGAAAAATCCTCAATAATCCCCAGATCTGAGTTTTCTCTCCTCTACCCTACAATTCTAAATCCTTTATACAATAGTGACTTCAAGAATTCCTGAATTACAGAGAAGAGGAGCCTTTATTACATTCTACAATCTGTTATTTATGATATTTACAAAAGTATTTCTTCATAGGAAAGTTTGCTAAAGAGTGATTCTATTCATTCAATTTTCATTGGTTAAAAATCATATTCTTCAATTGTTGGAGCCTTCTCATTGATTGAGATCCTCTTTTCCACATTTCTTCAACTATTTTCCTACAAAAACAAATCAAAAGAAAATTAAAATGTAAAAATAAAATTAAAGTGCCAAATCTGGAATTTAAAAGAAATCTAATTAAAACTTAATTACAAAATTGAAATAAAAGAAATATAAGCTTTCAATTGATCCATGTGATGATCTAATTGAAAAATGAGAACATAGATGAATGGATTTGCACTTAGAAGAAGTTGTGGGCAAATGAAAAAGTAGAAAATTAAACACATAAATTAGTTTTGTTAAAAAAAATAGAAGCTTGATCTTCTGCTGCATTTTAGACCTAATAAATGAGAAAATCTAGAAATGAAACAGCTTCAAGAATAATCTCCATGATTTTATCTATCCCATGAGCCATCTAGAGCCTCATTTGGCCAAGTAAAACTCAATCTATGAGCTGTCAAAGTTTGTATATAAAAATGAACATATTTCTGGAATTTTTATTGCATGGGCTAAAAATCAGCAATCTTAAATTAAATTTTAATTCTAAATTAGATTATAATATTTAATTAACTAATACTAATTAATTTAAATTATATTCTTAATCTAATTTAGTTACAATCTAATTCTAAATTAAGTTATAATTATATATTAATTAATACTAATCTAATTATAATTATGTTGTTAATCTTGATTTATTATACACAAAAATTAATTAATAAAAATAAACGATTTAAAAGTTATTTAAAATATAAATATATTATATTAATATTATAATTTTATTATATTAAAATTATAATAAAATATTATAATTATAATATATTAATTATAATAAAAAATAATATTAATTATATTTTAAAAACTTAAAATTTTTGAAACAAAATAGGTGTTATGGAACAGGGAGGAGTATTAATGGAGGTGAGGAGTGATAAGTAGGGTGACTGGAATAGTTAGGTGGAGGGAGAAGGATGATGAGGTAAGGATGACGGAGAGTGAAGTCACAGAGAGATAAGGTGTTTCAACCAAACTTTATGTTAAAAAAAATTAATGCTTGACATCAACCAAATCGCAAATAGCAATCACAATTATTTAAGTGAGGTGCTTAAGGAGCTTTGAGTGAAATTGCAATATGCGATATGCAATATGCGATATGCAATATTGCAATTTCGCAATCACAATTTTTTTTTGGCCTTTTTAAATCGTGATTTTTGGAAGAGTGGATGTGTTGTGAAGTGGGTCTCATCAGAGTGGATGTGTTGTGAAGTGGGTCCCACATGGGATTAACCATCCTACAAATTGGACATCAACTATTTTCCAATTTTGGGGTTTTGGGTTTGGAAATTTGTTTTCAAATAACAAGTTGGAGTAAATTCCCAAGATCCTGAAACGTGTTTTCGTCCATTGTGCAATTTAGCTGGGTCATTTTGTAGGACCATTAGTGAAAATGAAAGTAATAGTAAAAATGAACTAAGAGTTAATATTTACAATGAATGACTATTTTAATTACAAGAATCAAAATATTGGTACATTTTATACATTTTCTAACCTAGACGACACAAATTATAAAACTTCAAAAGAGTGTCATTTACGAACCGGTTGACCAAATAAAGTGAAACAAGTATCGTTGGAAAAATTGTGAAAAATCAGATTCAATGAAACAATCAAAATAGAGATTTCATAAAAATGGAAAAATGAAAAAATTGCATGACAATTAACTTAAATGAAAATTATAAAAAAAATTTAGCCAATAATTAATGGAAAGGGTCCTCATTACTGAAGTAAATAATTCAAAAATGGGGGTGTTGGGTTTTCCCTACAACAAGTTGCAACATTACACAAACAATTTTCCCATACAATCATTTCCCTCAGGCTAAGCCTCTATATTTATAAAATAAAAATCATGTCATTTACAATGATTAAAATATTATTTTGTGAAGTGGTGCTTGCCCTTTTATTTCTACAATTGGTGGTGACTCTTCAATGTTGGATACGACAAGGCAGCTAGACGGTGCAGGGGGTGTCCGTTGAGGTGACGACGGTGGAAGACAGCTTGAAATAATTATTATTACACATTCGTTTCTCCATTTCTGCAAATTCATGTTGGTGGTGAGTACCGGAAGCCAATCAGACTCTATGGGGGATCTTGAACGAATTTCTAGAAAACCTTATTATGAGTCTGTGTCGTCATTTTCTCACTGCAAATCCAAACATTGAATACTAGATTCTAAAGGGAACCAACGTGGGGCAGTTGGATAGAGGTTGGATTGAGTTGAAATCGTTCTCCAGCATGGCCGATAAGATCCAAGTGAACATGGAAAAATTCTCTGGAACGCTCTACCTTTCGGCAATCGTTGTATCAGACTCAAGCACTAAAGTGTTCCTGAGAAACACGGTTGTGTTGGAGTTCAAAGATCACCTTTGTCGAAAGTTTGTGACACGTTACATTACATTGATGGGCTACCTCATCCAGTCGCATGATGACATTCCCCTACAGAAGGATTAGGGTATCATTTACTGAGAATATAGCCCTTTCACGGATGAGAGCATCCTCACTATGTGTACTAGTTCTAGCCAACCCTCCTTCACAGGTGCCCTCATCAATATTTCAGATGTCAAGCTCACTGGGGCACTTGAGGAAGTGCTTGCAAAGAACTATAGGAAACTATATTACAAAAATGAAATCAAAAGAATGATTTGGGGATTCAAGACAATATGGGGATTATTGACTATTTTTCCAGCTGGAAGTTTATCGCTCTGCTCTGTGTGTTACTTGTTCTGGCCATGACCACCATACAAACTTACTGTACATACACTGCTTGGTTATTTTCTTCTAGTCATAACTTCAAACAATAGGTGCTTATGGTTTTAAATCATTTAGTTTCAGTTTTTATGTTCAATACTTTCCCTAGTATGATATCTGGAGGTTCATCTATATGTTTTCCTTTTTGCCTGTGTTTGTTTCTTAGAAGGGATATGGGTTATTTAAATTTATATAAATCTGGGTTTCTTCCCATACAAACATATTGTACCTATATTTCTTGGTTATTTTCTTGGTTTTAAATCGTTAGCTTCACTTGTTATGTTCAATAAATTCCTTGATATGATATCTGGTGGTTCTTCCATATTACTGCCTTTCAGCCTATCTTTGTTACTTGGAAGGGAAATGAGCTATTTAAATTTATGTAGAATGAGTTAAATTTTGATATATCCATTATTTTTTAATAGGAAATGGGTTATTTAAGTTTATGTAGAATGGGTTAAATTTTGATATACCATATAGCACATAGGATATTTGGATTTAAATGGATCCATTGAGTCAACTTTTATTTTAAAAAGTTTAACATTTGAGTCAACTTTTATTTTAAAAAGTTTAAATTCTAATAAGTAAAACAAAGGTTCACAATTTATTTTATTTTATCAATATTTTTATTAAATGTATCCATTATATGTGCATGTGTATTCATGGTTAACAAAAAATGGTTTAGTTGGCTAATTAATATGAAAATATTTTGTTCAACACATGAATTATCTAGTTTAATTCAGATTACATATTCAACCCATCTAATTAATATGAAAATATTTTGTTCAACAGGTGAATTATCACGTTTAAGTCACTTTACATATTCAACCCTTCCAATTACTTTGCATTGACATTTTCATTCTGGCTCACTGATTTTTAGTTTTTCCTAGTCATTTTGATTCTCTTCAAACCTAATATCTTTACCATGATGTGGCATTCTTAACAAATGGGAATCATTACTATTTTTTTTCCTATTATTTTGCATTAGATTTACTCTTTTTTTCCTTATTTCATCATATTGATTAATGATTACATGGAATTTTAATAAAGTGTAAACTCATTTGAATTCTAGGTTTTTGAGTGTTAATAGTGAATAGAATTGTTAGATCTAAGAATTTTTTTAGATTATAAATTCTTTTTAAAAGTGAAAAATTGGAAACAATGCTTTTACTTCAAAAAAGACCTACCCAATACTTTTAATAAATCTAGGTTAATTTATCTATACAGACGAACACACAAATCATGTATTAGCTCCATAATTTTTAGGGAGGGAATTACATATCTCCTACATTTTGAATAATGCACACACACACACACACAAGCATATATATATGATTTATATTCAAATATTTTATTTAAGATAGATATATTGATACATTTTTAAAAAAATTTAGAATTACTTAATTTTTTCCCACTTAATTGCAATACCACACTACTGGGCTATAAAATGAACCCCTGGATTCAACAAAAACATAAAATATATTTTATCACTTTCTAAAATGGTACTCACCAAAGGGAAAAAAGGAACACTCTATATATAACTCCTAGTTGATTGTTGGGTGAAAATGATCATCGTCAAAAGTAAATTTCTTTACCAAGAAGAATATGAGAGAAAAAGGTTAAGCTTGATCTTTATGAGAAGAGAGGCTAGGCTTGAAATTTAGGCATAAGAGTTCAAGTTGATTTAGCTACCATTACCCAACTTCCTTCTTACTCTTAGGAGCTTGATTAAGGCTAAAACAACACAACCACATAAGTAAATTTGGGTGATATATGTTAATTGACATCATTTTCATACACTAATTCACGTATAAAAGGTGGAAAATTCCATCGATAAACTTATATCAACGACATTCACTAATGTGGTTGTGCTAATTAACATTCGATGTGTGTGGGGTGGATTTTTTGACCATAGGTAACCATTGATGAAGAGGTTTGATGAGGTTGACCATGGTTGAAGAGGTTAACCATAGTTGAAGAGGGTTGATCATTTTGATCATGGGTGACAACATTGAGCTATGTTAAAGAGGTTTAACTGAGTTTTACAGAGATTTGATTGAGGTTGACTATGGTCAACCATTAATATAACAATGTATTAATGTTACATCACTTTAACAATGTTACACTAACTTGACCATTCTTAGATTGTTACATTAATATTGACCATGCTTGAGAGTGGTTGATGTTACACTAATTCTAATATTAACGTTACATTAATGTTACAAACATGTTGCATTAATGGTTGAAGTGGTTTAACAGGGTTGACCATGGTTGAAGAGGGTCGACCATTGTTGGCTAAGCCTAGACCATACTTGAGTTGAGTTGACCATGATTGATAATTATTAATATGATTAACTAGGGATTAAGAGGAATGATTATGGGTAACTGTAAGATCCCAAATGACCAAGTAATCAACAAATTTGAAATATTTTAGTGTTATAAATGAAACACAAACAAGCCAAACATAGAACATAAGGGATCTAAAATAAATGTAGCCTTTATTTATATTGTTAACAAAAGAAAATAGTACATTCTCATAAAAAAATATCGAAGACCTTGCAATGGCATGCACGACTGCTCATAAAAAGATAAAACAAAGGACTAAAGCGCAATCATGTACCCTGAATGGATCCACCATACAATCACACCCACATGTTTTTCATCCTTGGGATCAAACTAGAACTAGCTACACCAAGTACTCAAGAAAACATATCAAGACAGATAAATTTGGGATGATCTAATGGCCTAGCTCCTATCTCATCTTATAGGTTTTATGGAATCTCTAGAAATCTTATTCTATTATTTTCCCTCAAAAAACGAAGGCAAATACCATGGTAAACACCATCGATAAATTTCATCCATTTTGACAATATAAAAAAAAGGAATATTACAAATCCTACCACCCAAAGATTTCTTTCCCTCAAGCAATACACTTCAATCCAAAACAAAAGCATATATATATTGATACCAAGATCCCATACAACCCAGTGTGTTATTCCAAGCATCCATGCTAAATTATCTTGAATGGTTCCTTTGACACCTAGATCTTAAACAAGCTTCCATCCAATCCTACCCTTAAAATATTCACTTGGATCCCAATGCCACCTAAGTCCTGGGACCTGTGGGTTATGATACCATATCATCCCTCCATCATTTCCCATGCATAAGGGCCCATTTTGTGATATTCCCTTGTCTGAAACCATCCTCTTAAGAATAATCCCATCAATAGAGTACCAAATCATAATCTCTCGCTAATCCATGCCCTCGGAAGGATGAATAATTTCACATGGAACAAATATACTATGTTGATGTTGCTCGATGCCCCACTCTTGCTGCTCCATCCAGTCACTCAACATGATGCATTTGGAGAACTCTTTCGTGCTCTCCCAAATGTATAAAGGTGGGTTAATGGTGTTGCAAGCCTTATTTATGTACGCTTAGAGAGGGTTGTTCTGGATCTCCCAACTGTACTCTTCGTATTTCCTTTTGAGGGACATCAGTCGTTTATAAACACTAAATAATTTAGTTCTTGAATCATCACATACCCCTATGAGCTCATCAAATTTTCTATTCTCCTGTAAGATAGTGTCTCGGGTTGTTTTGGCTCTCTGCTTCAACATCATAAGGTATGTCTTAAAATGTGCAATCCTCCCCCGAAATTCCTCTTTGGGTGATTCTGGTGTCCTCTTGAATGTCTTTTTACGTGTTCTCACTAGATGCCCCATGACAATAACTTCAACTTGTGCCTTTAACTGACTCTTTGGGAATGGATCATCTTTCACATTATGTCCATCATGCTCCTTCTCATGATCATGTTCATCATTTCAGTTCACTACTATTAGTTCCTCACTCAAGTTTTCCTAGCCTCCCACATATGTGAAAATATTATGTTGTTCATCTTCTCTAGTTGTTGAACATAGATTCACTAGTGGACTTTTATATACACTTGATTTCTCATAATTTTCATGTATGTCCTCCTGGAGATCTATGGACTTAGTTGTACAAGAGTCTACCTCCTTCCTCCCCCCATGTACTTTGTCAAGTTGGTTGATTATCATCGGGATGTCCTGCAAGTCTCTATGAAAAACATTGTGTTGTTGCTCACCATTTGTACTTTACTACAGGGATCCTTCATGGGTGCTTTCTTGAAAACTGATGATCCCAACTATAGAAAAGTTCCCATGTTTTGAAGGAGTTTCGAAATATTCTTCTCATGTTTCCTCCTTCCTATCACCTGGGCGTGAATAGTTAGGTGCGCAAGGTCCCTTGCAAATAAATTATAGTCCTCTCCTCCTTAGTGCATTCTTGTTACAATTTTTTTTCTTGCTTCCTCCATCAATCCTTCTCAAATCCTTCCTTGTAAGCACCCTTCTAAGTAATTTTATGTTTTTCCTTACTAGTTTCTCAAATAAATCATAGGGGTCTGGTGATACCATTGGTTTCTTCCTCCAAATGGTCAATAATTTGGATCTCAGTATCTTGCACATGTCAACATCTCCTTGTAATAATAGGGATACAATATTTTTCATGCATGTCTTGACACAATCTAGATGAGTTGATATAGTGCTAGTGTAAAATCTTTGGAGTAACTAAAATATTAAGTCAACACATTTAAAAATTAACATAATGGTTCCAAAGCTAAACTATGTCATGAGTTTTAAAATTGTCCCTTGCTTTTGAAAGGTAGGAAGCATGATGTTGTTCAACCCTTGAAGGGCTTCTACTATCAGCCGCAATATCTCTCTCATGATATCATTACTGTAAGGAATTAGTGGCGATGTTAAAGTTATGATCCTGCTGAGACAAGTAGCAACTATGATCTTGACCTCTTCAAAAGGATGCTCCCATAGTTTAGGTCATATTAATGCAAGCATCGTTGGCTTTAAATTCCAAATGAGTTTATTCCATTCTCGTTGTCCCGCCTTGGAAAAAGCATGTTTAATCCCTCCATATTATGAATGTCTATGGATGACTTTTTTTGTTGCAATTCAAATCCAAGTTAAATGAGACACTTGAATTTTACATCTTCCTTCTGGATGTCCTTTGACTGTTGAAGGATAACATGGACCATTTGAGATAAAGGAATTTTGTTATTCTCTTACTTTGGATCTATAAATTGTTGCCATCTTTCATCCACATAATTATTTTACCCCAGAGAATCAATAGACGTATTTCTATACTGATTTGTGAGGTGTTTCCAAAGGTAAAATGATGACATTATGTCTTGGCATCAATGGATCTCAATGACAATTTAAGCCTTGAATGTAGGCCACTTAGCTATGTTAGGAAACAATACACTTAATACTCTTAAGATAGTTGGTCATACATTATAGTAACAAAACAAAGTAGCTAAAATAGTTCCAGTTCCAAGTTTCTCGAAGAAGAAAATTAGGTGTTTGTTTGCTTCAGCCATAAGGGAATTTTGTCAAATTTGTCAATATTAGATAACCTCATATAGTCCCAAGTATTAATCTAGCATAATATTCATTGGAAAAGTCTAGTGACTGTAAATATACTCAAATAGGCACAATACATAGAAAGTAAATGTGGAAATTCTAGAAATAGCTCAAGAACCTGACACTGCCTTCATGCAACTAGTACTTTGACCCCGACCTCTAACAAGATATGCTTTCAGATCAATCTCCTAAATCTAAAAGATTCGAATTATGGAAACAAAAAATGGATTTGTCCCTAATGAAAATATATATTTGGCCCTTCCTTAAGACAAGGAATTGTCCTTTATCGTACAAAGGTCCAACCTCAAAAAATTTCTCAAATGCAACTTCTGAAAAATATAGGGACAAACATGCTTCAGACCTGGATCCTTTCTTTTGGGGAATATTTCTAACTTCTGCAGTATAATTCAACACTTCTTTTGGTCACAAACTCAACTCCCAAGTGACAAGAAGTTATTAAGATAAATTATCATTTGGTTGTAGCTATAGTATTAAAAATTAAAATTTGACCCTCCAAATTATGGGAGATAATTGAACTTCAAATTATGTTAATCGGCCATTCAATACTCAGCAGAATTCTACCCTAAATCTATGGTGTAACAGTCCTCCACGATGCACAACAGACATACATCATCCCTTCTTCTACGTGAGGAGTAACCCTAGAGCTTCAATTTTTTCCAAGAGTGGGTTAGTGATATGGTATATATGGTATTTCTTTCAGCTTGAATATCATTTATTACACTAATACAACCTTTGATCTAATCATTACACCATTCATGAACAAATTTTTCCTCTATGGCGATGCTTTTTTTTTTTGCTTCACGGTAGAAAAATTATGTTGGAAATTGTAAATACAAAACATAGAGGGATGTGTTCCCCAATAACACAGAGAATGAAAAATATTGCAGAAAATAACAATAAAAAACACAAACAGACAAAATTTTTCATAGGAGAGGGACTCTTTCAAATTTATTCAAATCTTCTCTAAAATTAGATTAATTCCTTCTCTAAAACAAGATGAAATTACATAGGTTTATACAAAATTGGTTGGAGCCTGAGCATTCAAATCAATTGAATGCAGAATCAGACGTTCAACAACCAAATTTTCCCTCGGCTTTGTTTGGTTGCTTATACGTGAAAATGCGTTCAGAAACACACAATGGAAAAATTAATATTTTATTCTTTTTGGCTCTAAAAACACATCACATCCGTCACCCCATCGAAAATTGCTCATCAATGATTTTAAATTTTATCCTAAGCGCTTACAGTAAAACATTAAACTTTGCGATGTGAGATTTTGACGTGGCACATATCGCATCACAATGTAAACAACTTAACTTGCGGGTGCTTTATCCGTTAACTCCTGAGCTTTGCGATGTGTTCATTGCACTACCCTCCAGAGCTTGCCAGGTGCCCCTTTTTCAGTCACATCGCAAATAATAGAAAACAACTTGCGAGTGGCTTTAAAGTTAAAACTTAATATTTTCGAAGTGCGGGTTGTGGACGGTAAGCTGTGGGAATTTCGAAATATAAAAAGGTAAGGTATAAATTTAAATACAAAGGTTTTTGGTGGTTTGTAATATGTGATAAAGGTAAGGTGGGCTCCACCAGATCATATCGACATAAAATTAAGTTTCGATGTGGGTTTAAAAATTAAACCATAAAGTTTGTTAAGTGTGGGTGGCAACGACAAAAGGCGTGGTAAGTGCGAAGTGCAAAAGGTAAGGGATAAGATGAAATATGAAGGTTTTTCATGGTTTGGTTAATGCGGTGGAGATAAGTGGTGGGTCCCGCCGATATTGCATCGGTGGGAAACTAAATTTTGGTGGAAGGATTAAGGGGTAAACAACAAAATTTGTGAGCGCAAAGTTAGGGGAAAATGGTAAGTCAATGCAGCAAGTAAGAAATAAACGTAGAGTATGGCTCCCGATACTCTGCTTTGATTTTTTGTATGAACGCCTCTAGATTTGAAAATTGAGGCTTGTCCTTCCCTGCACAGAAAATTCAATGAAGTGAGGGTTGTTAACACATTTATTCATGGCGGTGGTTGGGAGTAATTCCAAAACTCCCCATTAATCACAACTATTGCCATCAATCATTCCCCAACACTATATGAGATAAACAAAACTCTTCTGTCCCAATGGCTTTGTGAGGATATCAACCGATTGTTCCTCTGACCTGCAATGCTGCAAAACAATTTCACCATTGTTAACTAATTCCCTTATAAAATGATATATGGCATCTATATTCTTTGTTATTTTGTGGAAAACAAAATTCTTTGACAAGTCAATTGGGTAAAAATGTGAAGTTGGGTTACACTTTTATGAGAATCGGGGGCGGAAAACTTTTTTTCTCAATAATTCAGCCGAAATTTTATAAACGTTCGATCAAAATATTCGAGATTTTGGTCAAAATTTCGAAATTAGTTTGGCCAAATGCATTATGTCATTTACATTGACAACGTACTGACAGCATGGGAAAACTTATTTTTGGCTGGAGATGGGAAAACCGGAAACCAAAGTTCGGCCAAACTTGTTCGTATAAATATATCGGCCCACAAATCTTAACAGGCTTCTTATGCACATGTGTCTTGCGGTTTTCTATCTCACATCTGTGAAGTGCTTCTCTTTTGTGGTGTTGCTCTATTGTGAGGTGTTTCTCTGTTGCTCTATGATGAGGTGTTGCATCTATGAGGCGTTGCTCTGTTGCACCGTGATGAGGAGGTGAGGTGTTGTCTATTTTTTTGTCTCGCGTTTGTCCATCTCGCGTCTATCTCTCTCACGTGTATGAGGTGTTGCTCTATTGCAGTGTTTCTCTGTTGCTCTGTGACGAGGTGGGGTGTTGCAATTGCGTCGCGATGACGAGGTGAGGTGCTGCTCTGTTTTTTTTGTAATTGTTTTTATTTTTATTTTTTTCATTTGATTTTAATTTTTAATTTTTTTTGTTTGCAGGGAATTTGGTCTGTGTCCTCCATGACATCTTCATCGATCTCTCATCTTCCTCCTTGTTATGGCTTCATCTATTAATTTCTATGAATTTCCAGATATGAAATCCTTTTTCATTGAAATCCTCTGTTAAACAATAAATGGTTAAACATTTAACAATAAATTAGATTTATAGTACATAGTAAACTCTAATTTCAAATTTTCATTTCAGATATGTTAGAATGATCACTAAAATTTTACATCATAAATTTGTGAGCTATATTCATAATCATATAAAGTAGTATTGATTGGGCTTGTCCTCACTGGGATATGATACCATACTAATTTTTAATAATGGTATGTTCTATTCTTGCAAAAATTACTTCAATTTCCTTTTATTATCCCAATTACAATTCTACTTTAAATTGCAATCACATTAACCATTAGATCAATCTTGACAGTAATTGTATATAGAACACAAAAATAAAATGCAGAAGACAAAACAGATAGGGGAAAACCCAACAGATCTTCTTCTTCTTAATAGATATAAATGTTTAGAGAGAGAGATAATCCAATATTTTACAATGATAATGAAGTCAAATTCAAGGCTTTGACTTTAAAACTGTCCTCCAAAATCCAAACGACAATTGACCGAAAGATGCTTAGAAAACCAATCGAAACAACCAAGTGTCACCTCTGAAATCTCTTAGGAAACCCAAATTTAAGCCTCTGCAATTTTGGTCAAGGAGTGCATAGTTGAATTTCCTTCAATGTAGATCAATAGAGGGCCTAAAATTGCAATTAATTATCCCAGAGCTTGGTTCTTTCAGCCTTCAAGAACTCGGTCAAGATTCCTCTCACAATATCCTTGTAGAAAAAAGATAATATTTCTTATGCATGCACAATTATAGTAGTGTTAAAGGGAAAATAAATTTCTTTATATGTATTTGAGGTATGTTACACTCTTACCTATCATATCAGATAGTTTGGATTCTTGAACTTCCTTCATGATATCTATGGTTGCTCACCTTCATTCAATATTGGGTAAAAGGTCATGTTCTTACCTTAATTTCTATTCTAATTCCCTTTCCTAACTTTGATTTTCCTTTTGAACTTGGAGATAAACCCAATCATTAAATATGATATTCATCCCGGGAACTTAGTATGGGTTGCTTAGTGGTTTCCAACCCTTATGATGAAGTGGGGTGGTGTTTCAAACATGGGAGTAACTTTTGTTTGCATGTGATACTCACGGGCCATGGTTTCTTTTGTGGGTTATAGACGGTTTAGTTCTACCTCCTAAGATAAACTTTCTAAAAAACATGAAATATTCCTTACATTCAAAATAGATCTATACTAAGGATTAATCTTTATACGTATTTCTACCATATAAATTCTAACAATAATTAATCACATATATGTTAAAGTATAATATGAAATAAGCCCTTTTTACACTTGGCTTGGCTCTTAGGTACATAGATGGGTGGGTTTGGGAATGTGGTTCACATGAAAAGTATTAGGGAATGGATTTAGTGGAAACCTTTTATAAGATCAAGACTCAAAAAATGGGAGAGAAAAAAACTTTTATATTCCATGTAAAACACATGCATGAACATATAATAGTGATATTTTCCCATCTTTCCAAATTATTCCATACTTCTAAAAAAATACATTTTAATGAAGTAGATATATCCATAGTGATCCACTGATATTTGTTCATCAACAACTATTCCATTTTGGACTTATATATCTCAAAACTATGCTCATTGAATTTATGCATCTATATCTTTAAACTACTCAACTATTTTATTACACGATAGGAATCATTTCAATATATCTCCCATATTAATGGGGTCTATCACATTTCGAGAAAAATACATTAGCCATAAAATTTTCCCATTGAAACCAAAATTAATTTGATACAAAACATAGGTTTTAACCTTATATATCTAATTGTTTCAAATAGATTCTTAATAAAATGAAAAATATTCAATGTAAAACACATGCACATTAACATATAATTGTGATATTTTCCCTTCTTTCCAACTTAGTCCATCCTTCTAGAAAAATCCCTTTTAATGAAGCAGATATATCCATAGTGATCCATTGAAATTTGTTCACCAAGAACTATTCCATTTTGGACTTATATATCTCAAAACTATGCTCATTGAATTTATGCATCTATATCTTTAAACTACTCAACTGTTTTATTACACCATAGGAATCATTTCGATATATCTCCCATTTTAATGGGGTCTATCACATTTCGAGAAAAACACATTAGCCATAAAATTTTTGTTAAGATATTCCGACACATAGGAAATATTTAAGAATAACTTAGTCTAGTGTAGAGTTAGGTAAAGTGTGTTTCTTTACCATGTACATTTCTAACTTATAATCCGACGGTCACGATTTGTAGTGATATAAAGGTTATCTCTCTCCTCAGTATTAACGACACTTGATCCGTGGCTTAACATCCAATTGGTACATGATCTCTATTTAAATAGCATGGAGGGTCATTTTTCCGGTAACTGTTTATGAGAGAAACATATGTAACTTTAATTTTTATATTAATAAATTGCATGACATGGCCGCGTTGGCTCAGGCTGTGGATTGTTTCCCTCTTCGAGGGTTTTAACCACATGATTATCCTGGTGTACTGATTTTTGATCTATTTGTGATTGGTGACCTTTGGTTCTTGATCTAAGGAACTTACCCTAAAAATTCCTACATGGAACTAGAGCTATTTTGAGGGCCGCATCCATTGTTGATCAAAATCCAAAGTCGGTTTGACTACATGTGAATGTCATTTTGTAGATCTATTATTTCTAATCATTTTTGAGCTTAGAGAACTACTCTTTTGTGTCCAAAGCATTTGTTACAGTTAGGAACGCCTTTCATTTCATGTGAAAAGGTTTTCAGCTGCCCAAGTTATGACAGTTTAGATTTGGAGGTATAAAGCATCTGTTTTACAGTTATATTTGTTAATAGTTCTACTTATTTCGGTTCCCTCTGTTTATTTTGGGTTTTTAGTCTTATTTCTTTTTCGGATATCTACCCTCTTCTCTATGTATGGTATTTTTTGTGCGCTACATGGGATCTTGGAAAATCAGAAACAGGAAAAGGGATTTTTTTGCTATGTATGCTCTTTCCCCGCATCTTTGTGCAATCTCAGGAAATCAAAAATAGTGAAAATTTTGATAGTTTCCAGTAAGGCTAACCAAAAATCTAACATTCTGCCGTAAGGCTTGCAATTCATTTTTTTTTCTTTCTTTTTGTGTTTTTTTGTGCATGAAAAAGCACGCACACTAAAGAGTAAAAAAAAAAAAAAACCCTTCCTCCTTTCAAACAATAACAGAATCCTTTTACTATCTCACTTGGTGAGGGGTTAGTTTATGAGAATAGAGGTCTTGGGTTCAAATCTCTTTCTCAAGCTTCTTTTGTAAAAGTTTTGTTGAAAGGGGCGGATTTTTTTTTTAAAGTCGCACTTCATCCCATTCCTGTAACTATTCGACATCTTCAACTCATTTTTTCAAAAAGGGATAACTTCTTCATCTAGAAGTCGTTTTTCAAGCTGTTTTTTTTTTAAACGACCTAAAGTTTTGAGATCTTTCCATTGGAGTAGTTATTTTCAGATTTTCTCAACTTTAGTTTTTTTTAAATGGAAAGTGCATGCCCGATTATTCTTAACAACACCAATTATTTCCAATGGCTACCTCACATGGTAGATATACTTAGAAGTAAAGGGATTTATAGAATAGCCACCAGAGTAGAAACTAAACCTTTTGATAATGATAAAGTCGCTAAATGGGAAAATAAAAAAGATCAAGCATGAGGGTTGATAGGAATTTCCATTGCTCAAGATCTTCGATTTCATATCCTTGACATTGACACCCCTCATGAAGCCTTGGACAAGCTAAATACTATCTTTGGAATTCAAAATCAAATCAGGGCCCATCAGCTTGAAAATGAGTTGCTTACTTTGGACCCCAATAATTTCTCCTCTATTGAGGATTTTTTGTCCAAATTCAAGACGCTTAGAATTATTTTAGAAGGTTTTAAGGTCAAAAAGGAAGATGGCAGCCTCATTTATTGCATTCTTGCTAAGATTGGCCCTGCATACTTTGTATTTTTTTCCGCCCTCCATTCCACTAGAGAAGCCATCATTTCTTCAGGAACTACATAAAAGAATCCCTCTTTTGATTCATTTTTGCGATTCTTTGATAAGAGAACAAGAAAAACTCTTACACCTTGGTCTTATCACTTCTGGAAATGCTTCTAAGAAAGCCTTAGCAGCCCAACATCAATCATATCAAAATAATCCCAAGAAGAAACATCCTAAAAAGTATTGTCCGAAACCAAACAAAGGTCCTAAGAAATTTCAACCGCAAACTAAAAAAGCAACTCACCAAAAGATAAGGCATATAAAAACAAAGGAAAGAAGATAGATAGACATTTCAACTTTCGCAATCGTGATGGCCATTTAGAGTCTAAATGTTTTAAGAATATGGAAGCCTTAGGAGTAGAAATGAAGAAGCACAACATCAATTTGGATCACCCTTCACCTTCATCTTCAGGAATGGCAGTTTCTGCTTGTGGTTGTCAAGCTTGAAGATCTGGTTATGCATTAAATGTATCTTCTTCTTCTCATTCTCATGAGTGGCTCATTGATTCTGGAGCTTCTTACCACATGGCCAAAAATCGAGCCAGGTTTTCTTCTTTAAACGATTCTAACACCAAACATATTTATGTCGGTGATGATAGATCTCTTAGTGTTGTAGGATCTGGAAGCATTCATCTAGATAATGGTCAGTTTAATGATGCACTATGTGTTCCTACCTTTTCATGCAACCTTCTCTCTGTTTATTAGATAACTCATTCAGGTGAAGGGAAAATAGTAGAATTCTCACCTCATGATGTTGTAATCAAGGACCTCAAAGATCCTCAACATATTTTATCTACTAGCATTGTTGATGATTCCACAAGGTTGTATAAGTTTGAAAACTTTGGGTCATCATGTCTTCCCTCCATTTTTGTTTCTCATAATGATGATGTGATCAAACTTTGGCATGAGCGATTTGGTTACTTAAACTATCTCTCTCTTCAAACTCTATGTAAGGAAAATATGGTGACGAGCCTTCCTATGGTATCTTGCCAAGATGGTGTTTGCTCCAGATGTGTACTCGGAAAACATCATTGCGATAGTTTTGACAAACGTGCCTCTTGGCACACTTCAGCCCCTTTGTAGCTTGTGCATAGTGATTTATGTGGTCCACTTCCTGTTGTTTCTTTCTCTGGTTGCAAGTACTTCTTAAATTTCATTGATGATTTTTCTAGATGCACTTGGGGATACTTCTTAAAACTCAAGAGTGAATTTTTTAACATGTTCTTGGCCTTTAAGGCCTTTGTTGAGAAACAATTTGGACATCAAATTCTTAAGTTAAGATCAAACAATGGAGGATAATATGTTAACAAAAAAATTATCAAGTTCTACACTGAAAATTCCATCCAATTGCAACATATCGTTCCATATACTCCACAACAAAATGGTGTAGCTGAAAGGAAGAATCGCACCTTAAAATAAATGGCTAAATGTATGCTTCAATCTAAAGGACTTGGTCTCAATTTTTGGGCAGAAGCCATTAACTATGCAAATTACATAGTAAATCGCACTCCTACTAAGTTTTTAAAGAATATAACTCCAAAAGAAGCTTGGAGCTCAATCAAACTAGATGTAAGTCACTTTCATGTTTTTCAAAGTGATGCTTGGGCCCATGTTCCAGATGTGAAACATAAAGCCTTAGAACCTAACAGTGAAAAATTCATTTTTGTTGGATATTCTGAAGATGTCAAAGGATATAGACTTCTTCAACCAAAATCCAAAAATATAATCATTAGAAGAGATGTAAAATTTGATGAAAATATATCAGCCTGCGAGCCTAGTTCGGCAAGTGTGTCACCTTTGGCCTGCGTGCCTAATTTGGTAGATGTGCCACCTCTCTATCTCTCTTATATTTTTAATAGCATTCCTTCTAGTTCATATGATGACAGCGAGGATGACAATCCTCCTCCACCTCTTGCAATTGTTCCTTTTACTCCACCGCTTCCAAGATGGCTCCGCACTACTCGAGATGCAGCGGGTTCTCTTGTAGGTGACCCTGCCGATCGACGACGTACACATTCTCAATTCGAAAGAGCTTCTTCGTTATTGGCTCAAGTTCTAGAAAATCCTGATCCATAAACCTTTGAAGAAGACTTCGATCATCTAGCTTGGGATGAAGCTATGAATGAAGAATATTGTTCCTTATTAGCGAATGATACTTGGGATCTCATTCCTCTTCCAAAAGGAAGAGAAATTGTCAGATGTAGATGGGTTTACAAAACAAAATCTGGACCAGATGGAAAAGTGGATAGACATAAAGCTGATCTTGTCACTAAAGGATTTTCACAAATTGAAGGCATTAACTATACTGAAACCTTCTCCCCGATTGCCAAAATGAATTCTATCTGCCTTGTTCTTTCCCTTGTTTCCTCCTTTAAATGGGAAGTCCATCATATGGATGTTAAATCCACCTTCTTACATTGAGATTTACATGAATAAATCTACATGGAACAACCCCCTGGATTTATCGAAAACGAATCTAGCCTTGTATTTCGCCTTAGGAAGTCTCTCTATGGTCTCAAACAAGCTCCTTGGGCTTGGTATGCCAAAATGGATAGATTTCTATTAGATAATGGCCTTTCTAGGTGTCATTCTGACAACACTGTCTACACCAAGAAAGTGGGTAAGTCCTTCACCATCCTTGTTCTTTATGTTGATGATATCATCCTTACTGGTAGTGATCCAAACAATATAAACCATGTGAAGTCTAGCCTCAAAAAGAAGTTTGAAATGACAGACTTAGGACACTTGCATTATTTCCTTGGTCTTCAAGTCTTGCAATCCAAGGAAGGCATTACCCTCTCTCAGTCCAAGTATGCCTGTGATCTTCTACACCACTTTCACATGGAAGACTGTAAGCCAACCCCTTCTCCATTTCAGTCTGGAGTCAAGCTCTCAGTCACTTGTACTACCCCTGAAGTTGATGCTACCTTATATCATCAACTTGTTGGTAAACTTTTGTATCTAGCCCTTAAACGTCCTATTGTTGGTCTTGTCAATCAGTTTATGCACCAACCTCATGAAAGTCACTGGAAAGCAACTAAAAGTATACTTCGATATTGTGATTAAAATCTTTCGGTGAAAATCACTTTAAAATAAATTTGGTCGACATGTTTTGAACCAGCCAGTGTGGTTCATCATCAGGACAAGATGAAAAATCTGATCAAGTAACCCATTTAAATAGGCAGTAAAGCTTCAACTAGCCGTTTGTAAAATAATGGCTAGTTTGACTAAAATAGGAAATAAAATCAAAATAATAATAATTTATTTATTTTTTTAAAGAATAAATTAAATTTTTAATTTTTATAATTTGAATTTAATATATTTATATTTATTTTTAATAAAAATAATAATTATTTAATATATTTTTGAAGATTTTTTTTTAAATGTTTACTATTTATATATATTTTTTTTCTATTTTTATTTTTAGAATAATAATTATTTTATTTGTTTTTATTTTTATTTCTATTTATTTATTTTTATCGAATAAATTAAATGTTAAAAAATAAATAAATAATATTTATAGTTTGAATTTTATATATTTATTCTATTTTTAATAATTATATGTTATGTAATTCAAATCTCATCAAAACAGTTATCTTATTTGATAGGTAATTCTATTTAACTTATTGGAAATATTTACAAAGTTAGAGAAATAAATAAATAAATAAAAATAAAAATAAATAAATAAAATAAATAAAAAATTAAAGTGAAAATTAAAATAAAATGAAAAACAAAAATAAAAATAAATAAATAAAAACTAAAATTTAAATAAATAAATAATAAAAATGAAAAATAAAAAAATAAATTAGGAATGAAGGGCAGGAATCTAGCATCTGCTAACATTCCACCCATCATCCCTGTTGAGGTTAACCAAGCTCTTTTCGATTTCCAGGGCTTCTCTCAACTTGCGGTGGTCGAAATGGTCAATCCTCGTAATAACCTCAACATCTTTAATGCAAATGTGATGATTTGTCTTCTCAGCATGCTCTGCTAGGGCAGAGGAGCATGATCTATTATGCTTAAGGTCAACGACATGTTCATGAATTCTTTTACTAATTTATCGACCAGTTTCACCAATGTAAGGGGTCCCACAAGAGCACAGAATCAAGTAAACACCCTTACCATCCTTAGGGAAAATCGGGTCCTTAACTGATCTAAGCGAACTCTGAATGGTGTAAGAGGGTTATCTGGAGTCCACCTTTCATTTATCCAAGGTACTACGGATAAAATCGCCAGGATCCTAAAGAAACATAATGTTTCCTCAACCTTCAAGCCCTCACGCACCATTCAGAGTTTTCTTAGATTGGCTAAGGACCCAATTTTCCCTAAAGATCGTAAGGGTGTTTACTTGATTCCTGCTTTTGTGGGACCCCTTACATTATTGAAACGGGTCGATCAATTAGTCAAAGAATTCATGAACATGGCGTTGACCTTAAGAATAATAGATCACCCTCCTCTGCCCTAGCAGAGCATGCTGAGAAGACAAATCATCACATTTGCATTGAAGATGCTGAGGTTATTGCGAGGATTGACCATTTCTACCACCGCAAGTTGAGAGAAGCCCTGGAAATCAAAAAGAGGCTGGCTAACCTCAATAGGGATGATGGGTGGATTGTTAGCAAATGTTGGATTCCTGCCCTTCATTCCTAATTTATTTATTTATTTATTTATTTATTATTTATTATTTATGTATATATTTAAATTTTAGTTTTTATTTTTATTTTTATGTTTTATTTTTCTATTTTTATTTTTATTTTTCATTTTATTTTTATTTTTACTTTATTTTTTTATTTTTTATTATTTTTATTTTTATTTATTTATTTATTTAATTATTATTTTTTATTATTTATTTATTTATTTATTTATTTATTTTGCTAACTTTGTAAATATTTCCAATAAGTTAAATAGAATTACCTATCAAATAAGATAACTATTTTGATGAGATTTGAATTACATAACATATAATTATTAAAAATAGAATAAATATATAAAATTCAAACTATAAATATTATTTATTTATTTATTTTTATTTATTTTTTAACATTTAATTTATTCGATAAAAATAAATAAATAGAAATAAAGATTAAAAAAATTTATTCTAGAAATAAAAATAGTAAATAAATATATATAAATAGTAGACATTAAAAAAAAAACTTCAAAAATATATTAAATAATTATTAATTTAAAAATTATATATATAAATATATAAAATTCAAATTATAAACATTAAAAATTTAATTTATTCTTTAAAAAATAAATAAATTATTATTATTTTGATTTTATTTCCTATTTTAGTCAAACTATCTGTTATTTTACAAATGGCTAGTTGGAGCTTTACCATCTATTTAAATGGGTTACCTGATCGGATTTTTCATCTTGTCTTGATGATGAACCACACTGACTGGTTTGAAATGCATCAACCAAATTTACTTTGATGTGATTTTCACCGAACGATTTTAATCACAATTTATGGATCACAAAAGCCAAATTCCTAAAATACTTTGATATATTCAAGGTAAAGTTCAATTCGTGATTCATTACAGTGAAGGAGCATCTCCATTGTTGATTGGTTTCACTGATTCTGATTGGGCTGGTGACCCTGATCATCGAAAGTCTACTGCATGATATTTTTTCACTCTTGGTTCAGGACCTATTACTTGGTCTTGTAAGAAACAAAGTGCCATCTCTCTTTCTTCAGCAGAAGCGGAGTATCATGGTTCAGTTGAAGCCATCAAGGAAGCCATGTGGCTTTGTCAGATCCTGTCTGAATTTGGTCTTCATCAGCAGCATTCAACTACACTTTGGTGTGATAATCAGAGTGCCATTCAACTATGTAAAGATCCAGTTCAGCATCATCGTATGAAAAACATTGAACTCCACATACACTTCATCATAAAGCTCATTCATGATCGTGTTCTTGAAGTGCAATACTATCCAACCAATGATCAAGTAGTCGATATCTTTACAAAGGCTCTCACAGAAGTGAAGTTTACCAAACTTCGATCCATGCTTGGAGTTCAGAAAATTTTCCATTAAGGGGGGATAGGCTCTAATACATCCTTCCTTCTCCTATTGTTTCAATTTTGTAAATCCTTCAATACTATTCCAATTTGTTCTTAACGGGGGGTGTTAGGATATTTTGACACATAGTAAATAGGCTCCTTTTGTGTCACCTTTGTAAATCCTTAAATCCTGTCCCAAGTTGTTCTTAAGGAGGGATGTTAGTATATTCCGACACATAGGAAATAGTTAAGAATAACTTAGTCTAGTGTAGAGTTAGGTAAAGTTTGTTTCTTAACCATGTACATTTGTAACTTATAATTCGACGGTCACGATTTGTAGTGATCTGATGGTTATCTCTCTCCTAGGTATTAATGACACTTGATCAATCCCTTAACACTCGATTGGTCCATGATCTCTATTTAAAGAGCATGGACTGTCATTTTTTCGGTAACCATTTATGAGAGAAACATATGTAACTTTTCTTTTTATATTAATAAATTGTCTAAAGTGGCCGCGTTGGCTCAAATCATGGACTGTTTCCCTCTTTGAGGGTTTTAACCACATGATTATAGTGGTTTACTTATTTGTGATCTATTTGTGAGTGGTGACCTTTGGTTCTTGATCTAAGGAACTTACCTTGTAAATTCCTACAATTTTCCCATTGAAACCAAAAGTGATTTGATACAAAACATAGGTTTTAATCTTATATAGTTAATTTTTTCAAATAGGTTCTTAATAAAATGAAAAATATTCAATGTAAAACACATGCATTAACATATAATTGTGATATTTTCCCTTCTTCCAACTTAGTGGACATCCATATAGAAAAATCCCTTTTAATGAAGTAGATATCTCCATAGTGATCCAGTGATATTTTTTCACCAACAACTATTCTATTTTGGACTTATATATCTCAAAACTATGCTCATTGAATTTATGCATCTATATCTTTAAACTACTCAACTATTTTATTACACCATAGGAATCATTTCAATATATCTTCCATTTTAATGGGGTCTATCACATTTCGAGAAAAACACATTAAGCCATAAAAGTTTCCCATTGAAACCAAAAGTAATTTGATACAGAACATAGGTTTTTACCTTATACAGTTAATTGTTTCAAACAGATTCTTAATAAAATGAAAAAATTTCAATGTAAAACACATGCATTAACATATAATTTACTCGATAAACCCAAAATGATAAGATCGTTTTTTATTAGTATATTAATTTTTAGACCATCATACACACACACATATGTATGTATGTATATATGTATATATACCACAAAAATTATAAACTACCAATCCATTACCTTAGATCAGATAAAAATTTAGTTCTTTAAATGAAACTGTAGAACCATGGGGTAAACTACCATGCACTAGAAAAATGCTAAAAGAAAAAACCATGTGATGAAAACCATCATAAAGTGAGAATTTTTTTTTCACAAAAACGTTTTTTGGGGCACTATTCGTGAACACCTGTGTGGGGAATTTTTCTTCTATATGAAACCCTAAAGTGGGGGTCCTTTCCTCCCATTTTATTCCCACCACTATGCTTAGAAAAATATATAGTGCATGGGGGTGTTCACATAAAAAATATAACACATACCAAACATCCAATAATTCTCCTTATTGTGACCATCAACGTTGCAATGGTTAGAATTATTTCTACTACCCTTGAATGATGTGTAGTGGCTATTTTATTATTATCCTCCTATTTCCAGTTCTTATTCCCTTCCTTCAAAGCTTCTTGGTGCTATTTTTTCTTCAAACCACTTAAGTACCCTTTATTTTGGCCTATGGTTTCTAGATAATGTGTGCATAAACATGGCTCATACATTATAATTAGCTTGGAAAGAATCACTTGTTTTTGTAGATGGTTATATATACCACACATATACTTAAGGAGTACATTTGGTCTCTTGGGAAATATATCCAATAATATGACCATATTTTTTAACTTAGTACACTCTTATACACCCTTATGTCTACGTAAAGTAGTGTGAGTGATTCCAAGGGTCCTCTACACACTTCATAGGGTATAATTGGGATAGGTAGTGTTAACTTATACAAGTTCTATAGGCAGACTCTGTAAAGGACCAGGTAGCCTCTGGATCTCGTTTTTTATGAAAGGTGACATAGCCAATAAATGCCCCTATAGTAGATCTTTGGAATAGATCTAAATAGAAGTTCTTCGTTTTAATATCCATAAACCACAACCACTTTAAGGCAAATTGTGTACATGTGTCATTTCTCCCATAAATTCTTAGGCAAATTTTTTAGAGCATACATGTCATGTTGGCTTTCTCCCATTAAATTTAAAGAATTTTTTTTGTAAGTGCATAAAATAATTTTTTCAAACCATATAAATGTTATTTCTCCCACAAACTAAAGTCTTTCTCTCATTAATTCAAGGAAAACTTTAAAGCCTAAAAATTGATCCTAAATTGGCTGAAATCTCATAGGATTTTGAACTTCCATAGGATTTTAGTCTGTCTGTTGAGTGTTAACTTCTACAAGTTATAAAGGAAGAGTCTGTAAAGGGCTAGGTAGCCTCTGGTTCTCATATTTTCTCAAAGGTGACATATCCAGTAAATGCCCCTACAGTCAATCTCTGGAACAAATCTAAATAGAAGTTCTTCATTTTAATATCCATAAACCACTACCACTCTAAGGAAAACCTTGTACATGTGTCATTTCTCCCTTCTCCCATAAAATTTTAGGAAAACTTTAAGGAATATGTCATTTCTATTTCATTTCTCCCACAAAATCACAAAGTTGTGACTTTTGGCATAACTAGTTGTTTTAGTAAGTGCATAAAATAATTTTGCAAACCGTGTAAATTTCATTTATCCCACAAACTAAAGGCTTCCTCCCATTAATTCAAGGAAAACTTTAAAGCCTAAAAAATGAGCCTATAGTGGTTGAACTCTCATAGGATAGTATCCCCCAAACTCAAGGCTTTCCCCCATTAATTCAAGGCAAACTTTAAGGCCTAGAAACTGAACATTGTTTTAGTAAGTGCATAAAATAAATTTTCAAACCATGTAAATGTCATTTCTCCCACAAACTGAAGGCTTCCTCCCATTAATTCAAGGAAAAATTTAAGGCCTAAAAACTGAACCTAAAGTGGTTGAACTCTCATAGGATAGTATCCCCAAACTCAAGGCTTTCCCCCATTAACTCAAGGAAAAATTTAAGGCCTAAAAATTGAACCTAAAGTGGTTGAACTTCCATAGGATTTTAGTTTTTTGGTTGAGTATTAACTCCTACAAGTTCTAAAGAAATATGTAAAGGGCTAGGTAGCCTCTAGATCTCATCCTTTCTTAAGGCATGTTATTGAACTAGATGTGATTTATGCCATAAATTTTAAGGAAAACTTTCATACAAACCATGCATGAACCATGTATATGTGTCATAAATATCCTTTAAACTCTAGGTAATGCAATATTTAACGCATCTCATTTCTAGATGTGAATTATACCATAAAATTTAAGTCAAAATTTAAGATAAATAATGCACATTTCATTTATATCATGCACATGTGTCATTTCTCCCATGCATTTGCAATAAATGTCAATTTAATATATTTTTATTGAAATATTTTTTTTTTCAGGGATAAAAAAGTCCACTAAATATGGTTGAAAAATGGAAATTATGCATAGATGTTTCTTGCTATCCCAATCCAAGGAAAACAGTGATTACATATGTGCTTTCCAATATTGCGACTAGCCAAGTCGTCCAAAGGAAAATGAATGTATCGGGAAGAACAAAAAACAACGAGGAATATTATATTGCATTGATAGAAGGTTGGGAACAACTATGGAGTATGGATCAAATGGAATTTTAGTTTTCACCAATTCTGAACTTGTGTACAACTAGATGAATTGCGTGTACCAAGTTAAGAAGGAGAGGCTAAAAGAACTGCATGGAATAGCAAACAATATTGTTAGCCAATTTCAATTTTTTAGTATAAGACATTGTACAAATGTAAATAAGATGTCTGATGATCTATTGCATGGGGAAATTCCAATTCAGGATTCATCTATCAAATATGAATTAATAGATGAATTAGAATTATACGGGGCAATGCCAATGCAAGATTCATTTGTCAAAGATGAATCAGTTTTCAGACGCTCTTCTTCAAAAATTCAAGATTCATCTCTCAAAGATGAATTAGTTTTGAGATGCTCTTGTTCAAAAATTCAATATTCATCTCTCAAAGATGAATTAGTGTTGAGACGCTCTCCTTCAAAATTTATTGATGGACATTGTAACATATCTTGGATATGTGTGTGTTTTGTACTTATAAATGTGTATTTTTTAATAACCATGCGTCTTTTTCAATTATATACCAAGTGTGCTCCCACCACACCATGTAAAGTGCAACTTGATGAACTTCATATTTGCAACAAGTGGTGAACTTCACATTTTTATAAAATTAAAATGCGGGGACTTGAAAAAAAAATTGTTTAAATGGAGTTTCATGCTTCTTTTTTAATGACCATGTGTTTTTTTCAATTTTATACCAAGTTTTCTCCCACCATGTAAAGCGCAATTCAGTGAACTTAACATTTTTATAAAAAAAAAATCTTAAATTGAGTTTCACACATCAATTAGTGCTTTGAAAGTTTATGTTTTACATAATTTGTGTACACTAGATTACATTAATTTTCTCAAATTTATTTTGAATTTATTTTAAATAATAATTTAAAAAAATATTTGTAAATTTCCATTGTAGATATATATATCATGGAGGATGAACAACGAAGATTAATAGAATCCCATATCTCTACGAGAGAGGGGGATCAGGGATCGAGGGGTGTTCATGGTATTTAAATATAATCTTAAATCTCCATACATATACATACATGTTTGTACATATGGAATTGATTTTTTATCAATTTTGTGAGTTAAATTAGTTTTTAATAAGTTTCATTTTTTTATTTTTTAAGAGCCAAGAGGAGAAGGGTGTCTACTCCATCAATGGAGCATGCCCATGGTTCACGCAATCATGGTATGGTTCACACAATTTAATCAATGAATATGTACATGTATTTATATGTATGAATGTATTTTTGAATCAATTATAAATTCGTATTTGTTTATGAAGCTTCTCTCTCATCTCGTGAGGTTGGTGGTGGTTCAAATTCCCTTAAAGGGCCATAAATAAGTGTTGGCGGGTTGCATGAAGGTGGTGATATGTATTCCCCTAGAGGCCAATCAATAGATGGTTGTGTTGGTTCGCAACCAATCGATGGTTGTCTTGGTTCTTAGCAGGGTCGTTCTAGTTCTCAACGGTCTCAGGATGGGCAAGATGTTAGGCAACCACATTGAGGTGGTCGTCAATTTGAATATTTTTTTCATTCAATCTATACAAATTTTCTTACCTGTGTTTTTTTAATATACAAAATTTTATATATTGATGTAGAGGCTGAAAATTCTGCTCCAAATGTTTCTCAAAAAAGACGTAGGGTATAACACAACATTCAAGAAGAAGGCTATCCACCAACCATGACTTATCTGGTAGAAATTTCCAATATACCTTGGGAAAAAAACATGCAGCAGTGCACCTTAGAAAGGTGTCAACATCTTCATGCAAAATTGCAGAGAGATCTCGTGGCTTTGACTCTACCTGTTGAGAGTCGACAAAGCTTGGAAATTGTTACACACTCATTAGGTGAACTAGTAGATGTGTACCAAAAGCTTGGTCCAACCACTGGTACTTTTGTAGAAGTCATGAGAAAAAGAAAGGAAACAGTGATGGGTCCTAATAAATGGGAGGTTTTTAAACAAAGAGTTACAACAAAAATGGCCAAGTTTATGTATAATTTCAAAGAAGGGTCGAAAAGAAATATGTTGAAGGTGAAATATTTCAAGCACCCTAATATAGCTCACTATTTGTATGATAGACACCTTGCGGCCTATGGAAGACTCCCATGGAATGATGAGGTTCCGCTTTATTTTGAAAAATTATTTTATGCATAATTATTTTTGCAAATGAAACCCAATTACAATGACCTTCCCTCTGAATTTTTTATTCCTAGGAAAGGTCAATTGTGTGACCATAGGGGCGCTAGGTGTGATGTTGAGTTGCCTCGCCCTGAGCTACCATTGGTTAGTCGACCTTTTCATGTCGAAACTTTGCGGTTAGAGATGGAAGCCACTTTTCAAATTAGTCGCGAAGCAAGGGATGCCATCATTGACAATGTTCACAGTGGATTAGGTGGAGTCGATGTTTGTCTGAATCGACAAAGAGAACATGAGAATGCATGGGCTAATTTTGTGTATTATACAAATGAAGAGATTTACAACATGAGTGTTGAAAATATCAAAACATATGCAAATAATTGTCACAATGGTTGGTAGGACCTAATTGTTCATGAGGAAGAGGGAATGGAAATGGTATGTGTTAATGGTTAGGTCTCAATTATTTTAATACATGTAAAATTTATAATAAATACATATATACATACATTTGTTTGTATACATTAATCTAAAAAAAATGTATCATTTTATGGTAATACCATTTGCAGTTGTCACGCTTGATGAATGAAGAAAATGTTAGTATCACCGTTGGAGCCTCTGGTTCAAGCAATCAAGATGAGTCTCACCATCAATCATACAATCAAGATGGTTCTCACGATCAAGATATGTTGGCAAATGTTAGTGTTTTTTAAGTGAACATGATCATGTATAATTATTTTTTATCTATTATTATATATATCGAAACATGATGAGATATTTTTAAAATAAATAATTGTGCACACATGTACATGTACATTGTTTTTGGGATAGTGGTACCTTCTTCTTCTTTGGGAGATGTACCTTCTACTTCCTTAGGAGATGTGTCAAATCCACCAGCACAAGTATTCAATTTTTCACTTATATATATATATTATGGAGGTTTCTTGGAGCATTGTGTTTAGCAGATAGACTTCTAGGAATCTGGAAAGATTGGGAAGGTGGAATAACCATAACTGATTTATTTTGAAGATCCCTACCCCCCAAAATTGAAGAAGCAGAGTGAGAGGATCGAGATCGTGATAGAGATTGAGTAGTAAACTTGAGTCCTGAGGACCCATCAAGATGTTGGATAATAGATAGCTACTGGGGCTCTTTAGCTGTTTGCAGTTGAGGATATTTTTAAGAGAGTGGAGTATAAGTATTATTCCATTCTTCAGAATACATTCTGCAAAACCAACTTGTAAAGAAGCAGTATTACTAGGGCCAACAATTACTCCTTCTTTAAGTGCTTGATCTTTCAGCCTTGGATTTATTGGAGGCATAGAAGTGGATACAAAGCGCAAGTAGATAGAAGCATGAAGCTGGGCTATTTGTGAATTAAGGGCAACATCGAAACCATAAAACTGAATATAGGCATTCAAAAACTCATTGATGTATGGGTCTGTCAAGGAAACTTGATATCTGGGAATCACAAAAGACCAGACAGGTACATTTTTTAGTGGACTTTGAAAACCTCCTAACAAAGCATCATGAAAATTATTCATCCGTGTATCCAATACACATGTTAGTCAAGAGGTGTTTAAACCAGGTTTGACCAGTGGATTTATCCCAAACTGAACCATTCCAATATGAACATATTTATAACCATTCTCTAGTCCCCATTCAACATCATCTTTCTTAATCAAAGGAATTTGATAAAATGACTAACCAGTAGTAATTGGAATATTAACTGAAACAAATCTAAATAACTGAGTTGCTCTGAACTGAAATACAGGCATTTTATATAACTTATCAACATCTATCTCTGGCAATGTCCGGTTAGGTTGTGGCTCGAATTCTTGAAAAATAACTTTCTCATCATACAGAGTATCATTTTCTTGAGACTTATTCAAATATTTCGAGAGAAAAGACCATCTATTCTTATGGGCTATCTTTCTGTTTTCGGGTTTCTAAAGAAAAAACTCATTCATATAACCAGCCATTAAAATGAGTATGAGTAAGCACCTAAACAGAGGAGAAACAAAGTCTTTGTGCACCAGGAAAGAACACACATCAGTCCTTCGCCTTCAAAGCTCTCAACCAGTGCCTTACCTCCAACTTAGACTCATGGACAGTAGCTCAGACAAATACTCTTTAATGGAAAAACCAGACAAAAGATAACTTTGGAGAAAGAACCAGATGGCTTCGATACCAATTTTTAACAGACACTCAAATTAGCACAAATGCTAAGATAATGCTCAATGCTTAGAGAGGAATCAACTTTCTTTATATTACTTCACAGATCAATATTACAAATTCCCGAATCAAATTTCCATGATGCAAGCAGATCGAGAAAAATTCTCACAGATGCAGAGTAGGGAAAGAAGGCTCAGAGACTCAATATACAGACTCAACACAGACTATAGAGTCAGATTTCCATGATGCAAGCAGATCGAGAAAACTTCTCGCAGATGCAAAGCAGGGAAATAAGGCTCAGAGACTCAATATACAGACTCAACACAGACTATAGAGTCAGATTTTTGTTATGCAAGTAGATCAAGAAAACTTCTCGCAGATGCAGAGCAGGGAAATAAGGCTTAGACCCAGACTCAAGACACACTCAATCTCTCAAACTCCGAATGCCAAATGAACATACAATGCTAGTATTTATAATATCCTAGCAGGTCATCTGGTTGAAACTTTTACCGGCAACTTGGAATCCAAGACCGACTTTCAGCTAGACCATCATGCAAGATGTCTATCACAAAAGGACTGAATATGAAAAGTGAAGAACAGTTCTAAAGATTCGGGCAAGTGAGGAAAACCACTTGTTATCTCGTCCCTTGGAGGCTAGGCCATATGGGGACTGAATCCGACACAATCTAATGAGTACAATGATGGCCGGAATCTAGGACATCGGCTCTTTTATAAAGTAAATACACAGTGGAGATTTTTATTCGGCAAAATCCCATGGAAACCACAAGTTGAATATATGTACAATAAAGCAATATATGCAAGGATTTCATATGAGTGATCCTTACAATCAATCACTGTTGGCTCTTTCTTCATAATCATGCTCTAGAGAATCAATGATCATTAGGATGTCGTCTTCCAACTTGATAAAGATCTTCTTCATCTAGTGCAAGTACTTCGTATGGGATTGATTCATCTAACCAATAAGGTGCCACCTCCCTTGTACAGCAAAATAAAGGGAAGGTATACATGAAAGGAGGTCTATCTTGCTCATCTACTGAAATCAACCCTCTAGATCTGACAGAGAGTTTAAATGACTCATCTTCCTCAATAGCAATAACAACTGTTTGTCGATGGAAAAACTCAAACTCTATGACAAAATAATTTTGAACTGCTACATGCATCTCCCAATGAAAGATTCTAAAAAACTCTGAAAAACTCCTATCAAAAATATGTTTTGCTCTAGGAAAATACCTAAACAAAAACAACTTGAACCATGGACTCCACCAATTATTACCAGGGTCTATGGCGGCTGCATAGAATATAACTTTGATGGAACCATGTATCCTAGCTCTTTGGTGTATAGAAAAATAATCTGCCCAGGTCCAGCCAGTATTCTGGATGCATCCAAAATAAACAGGATCTGGTTCTCTAGACAATGCATAATATACAGGCCATGGTCTAATTCTATAGGGTAATTCTTTGGTATATGACCATCTAGACTCTTCAAAATCAAACCATTTCTGCAGTATGACTTGTCTAAGACATAATGGTAAAACTAAAAACTATTTAGCAAGACACTCTAAACAAAACTCATATTGACAATTACTACAAACTGTTATGGACCTGACTCGATTAGACCTAACAGAACTTGATGAAGAAGCTTCACCCTGATGAAGCGGCCTGAACATTTTTATCTCTTTGATTTCTTGAGCACCTTCTCTTGTAAGTATGTCTGCAAGATAATTCTCAGCACCTGACTTGTAAACTATATCAAAATGAAAACCTTCTAGCCATAATGCCCATCTCAGAACTCTGGTGTTGCCTTGTTCTAACAACTTCTTGTTTGCCAGGATATTGTTCATATGCTTTAAATCTATTCTGACGATGAACCTGACACTTTTCAAGAATAGACGAAACCTTTTGATGCCTCTTTTTACTGCAAGTATCTCCTTATGTGAAGAAGGATACTTTTTTTTTGTATCATCAAAAGTACCTGAAGAGTAGCCACACACAAGTTCTTTTCTTCCATGCTTCTGCAACAATACTGCAGCCCAAGTGTGATCAAAAGCATTTGTTTCAAGAATAAATGGAATATTAGTATTTGGACATTTGAGCTTTGGAAGATCACTAATCTTATTTTTAATACTTCTGACTGCTTGTGTCATTTCTTCTGTCCAGCTGGTAACATTCTTCTTCAATCTATTTAGCAGGATCTTTGTATCTTCAGACTGTTTTTCATAAAAGTTTCATATGTAATTCAAACATCCAAGAAACCTTTGAAGCATCCTTATGTCAGTAATAAAATTAGGAAACTTTAACAAATGAGTTAAGACATGAGGTTGAATTTCTACATGTCCTTGTTCTATATGAAGTCCCAAATAGTCTATCCTGACTTTACCAATCTGGAACTTTTCTTATGAATCTGAAAGAACTAACCCATGCTTATAAACAAACTGATAAAACTGTTCTAGATGCAGTTTGTGACTATTTACATCTTTGCTAAAAACAAGAAAATCGTCTATATATACAATGATATAATCTACCCCTCCAAAAATGTCTTCCATTATTTTTTGAAACTCAGAGGGTGCATTCTTCAAAAAAAAAGGCATCACAGTCCATTGATATTGACCATGAGGGACTGTAAATGTTGTCTTGTATCTGTCAGCAGGAATAATACCAATCTGCCAGAAACCACTCTTAAGATCGAATTTGCTAAAAACATTAGCATTAGCTATTTTTCCAAGCAACAGTTCTTTATTAGGCAGAGGATACCTGATAGGAAAAAGAGCATCATTCAAGGCTTTATAGTTTATCACAAGCCTTTTCTTGCCTCTTTTCTGTTCACTATTCTTATTGACATAGAAGGCCGGACAGGCCCAAGGGCTTTTGCAAGGTTCAATAAGCTTTTGCTGGAGGAGCTGCCTAATTTATTCTCTACACAATTCTTGCTCATTTAGACTCATATGATTAGCACTAGCCTTCTGTGGTTTAGAAATATACCCTTATTTATATGGAAGTGCAACAAAATATTTTTCTCTGGTCCAAAATGCATCTGGTCTATTAGTAGTGCAATCTTTTCTAAGTTTATCAGAAATATTTTGCAGGGTTTTTGGACCATGCAATTTAGCATTTCTAACAATCTTATTGATCTTAGATATAACTTGCAGACTGTGTTGAACCAAATCTTCTTCCTGAGGATGAACATTAACTTTAAAATCATTTGATGCAGGAACTGTAACTAAACCAGCTTTGGTAGTGAAAGTGACAGAATCTTTGCCAAAAGTGACTGGCAAATATTTCTTCAAAAAATCTTGTCCCAATAGGACATCAGTTCCTGTTTCAAAATTGTACAAAGTAACATAAAACTATACATTATTCAACAAAATAGGAAATTCAGGAGCTATGTAATTAATTTCCATCAAATATTTAGTAATAGCTCTGAACTGAAGTTTAGTAGGTTGCCAATAATAAGATGGAATGGCTCCATATTTGCAGCAACTACTCATGGCTCTAGAATCAATCTGTTCATCCAGAGTATAGGATTTGATCTTGGGGACTTTGATCTCAATGGGAATTATCACTCTATCTCCTATCCCGATAACATTGATTAATTCTATATCTGTTTTTGGAGTTTTATCTTCTAGAACATTCTTCATCAACATGCTGACTAATTTAGAATTTCATTCATCATAATCAGAGATAAGTAACTGAAGTTTGGATGATAACTGAATCATCTCTGATCTAACATGATGAATAGAAGATTCTAAATCTGTAATCTGTTTCTTAAGAGTATCAATTGGATTCATACCTGGAGATTCTCTCATCTGCAAAGGTTTGAACAGGGAATTGAACTCTTACTCTATGAACTCATCATCAGAAAAATCTTTCCTTCTTTTTCTTCTTGGATGGCAACTGGCTTTCTAATTTTTCTATTTTTTCTTTCAATCTTCTTCTTGCTGTAAACTGGACAGGGTCAAGCTGAGCCAATTCAGCTTTGACTGTTGCAATCTTCACCTGTAAATCTTCTGAAGAATGAAACATTTTAATGTCAGGAATGAATGTTTCATCTAAGTCAGAAGACTCAGAGTCTAATACTAACTTTCCAATTTTAGGAATTCAATTATCTACAGATTCTGAAGAAGAATTAGAGACTTCAAAATATTCACCATCAGAATGGGAGATGAGATCCCAATCTTGTGGAAAAAATATCTACAATTTTCATTTGCTTTTTGTCTTTCTTTTCTCTGCAAGCATTAGCATAATGTCCTTCTTTTCCACAAATAAAACAAACAACTTTTTTAGAAGGTTTTTCCCTTTTCCTAAATACTATCCTTCTTCCTTTAAATGACCTCTTTGAAGGATAATATTTCTTTCTCTTAGGCACATATTTATCAGGTTTTCAAGAACAAGACTTTTTAGAAACTGCTTTAGTACTTTTCTTATGGCATCCAAAATCATAAGTTTCTTTGAAATTATGCAAAACTTTGTACTAAAGTGCATGTGTTTCTTAAAATTCTTCTTAGCTTTGCTTTCTGCACATTCCTTCTGCAAAATTGCCACTATGAGTTGATGTATAGCTACAAAAGATTGACCTTCCAAATTCACCTTGTCGGTTTCTATATGCTGATTGATCAGATCAGGAATTTTGCCTGGCATAGACTGTATGTAATATCTTAAATATGCAACATTATGGGTATCATTTTCCTGATATAATAACTTCTGCATAACGCAAAAGTAATCATGCAAATGGTCGATATTACATAATTTCTAGGAGAAAAATAGTTGTGCATGATGAGATGAATCTTCTGGAACCATCCCAACAAATTCATGTTCCAAAGCATCAAACAGAGCTTTCAAAGGATCATCATGCTCAACTATTTGATCTTTCTCATCTTCTGACAATTTTTCCCACCATTGTTTCAGTATACCAGTAAAAGACCAAATGATTTGTGTCACTATATCTGACCATTCTGCTTTTGTTTCAACTTTCCTTTGTAAGGCCCAAGCATGAACATTATGCAGCATAGCAATGACTTCGTCATAATCTAGACAATCAATGTTTACCAACAATGAATTCCCATATCCTTGAGTAGTAGGATTGTCTAGTATTACAGGTGTGGAATGGATATTCTCAGTGTATCTACCAAAAGGTCTTGTAGCATATGCTTCATGAGCAGTAGTCCCACTGGAATCTTTCTTTCCTTTATGGGGAAAATTAAAAGGTTCACTCCTATCTCTTTTTGAACTTAGTTCACCCTGTGTAGGTTCACCAGGGGTTCTCTGAGTAGAAGTTACTCTTGACATGGCCAAAATTGTAGGAGCAGATGGTTGGCCATTTTTCTCTATTAAAGAACTAAGGCTAACATAGTTCTTAGGCTAACATAGTTCTTAGGCCTTTAAAAAGAATATGTTTTTGTTCATCAGGACTGGAGGAGAATTTTAACTTAGAACTGGAGGTAGCTACTTCTCTGTAGTGAGGAGGAGAAGTAGGAACAGGAAGTGCATCTCGAAGATGATCCAAAGACTTAGAGATAATACCCATACTTGATTGTAGATTATTCAATTTCTGGGTATGTTCATTTTGTATCCCCAACACTTTATTATAGCTCATATGCATCTTTTTAATATGCTCTTTGATTTCAAGGACATCTTTGGCTATATCATCAATATTCTGCAACATACAAACTATTTGGTAGTTTGTATAATTATGCATCTTTTCAGAATCATTCTGTTCTGGATCTACCACATTTTTCATATTTAACCATTGCATCTCAGCTTTTACAGTTCCATTCTTAAAAATCCTCTTGGCATTTCCTGGTTCTAAATGCCTTTCATTTATTTTGGCAACTATATCTTGCTGAGCTCTTGGTAATGACAGAATTTTTATTTCTGGAATGAATATATCTTGATTAGAAGAATCTGAGGAAGGTTCTGTCTGAAAAGTAGAAGATGAGGATGGAATACAAAACTGACAGTCATCAGTTTTATGTGATGCAGATTTTTTATGGATGTTTCTTGGAGCATTGTGTTTAGTAGATAGACTTCTAGGAATCTGGAAAGATTGGGAAGGTGGAATAACCATAACTGATTTATTTTGAGGATATATATATATATATATATATATATATATATATATATATATATATGTTTTTAAGTTATAAGTTATAAATTGAATTTTAAAAGTTTTATTATAAATTTAGATCTAGAGATTTTGAGTTATTTTATATTTTTTGAATTTTAGGTTTCTATAGAGGGTTTATTTTCCCCACAGACTCTAGCGATGGAGATAGGATCATCCACACCATTTCAACCATTTAAACAAGTTGTCTAAATTTCTTTTTAATATTATTGAAAATAAGTTTATATATATGCATTTTCATTTGAAAATTTTTAATATATATATATATATATATTGTACAGTTTACTGTTGGAGATGTTCCTGTGGGGAAAGTTATAGTGGATGAGCAACAAATGGAGAGGGAACCTCATGAGGTATTTCATGATTTTTTTTACATTTTTTTTTTACATGAAGTTCTATATATTCTCAATCAATTTAAAAAAATCAAATTTTAATGTTTGTACACATTCTGTACAAGTTCCCCATGCTTCACAAGATAGCTTGAGGATTGGGACTTTGTTGGGAAAGACACTACATCCATCTGTATTTGATGGATGATGCACATGCACACGCGCAACATTATATTTTCAATAGATTTAGTCTTAAATTTACTTTTTTATATATAGCCTTATCTAGATGCAGTCATATATAACTTGATTCTTGATACTTGTGAGATATACAAATTTTGGACATATTTTATATGAACTAAATTCCGTACATGTGAATGTGATATATAATGTTTTTAAAACTTAAGTTTTGGATGGTTGAACTACATTTGGCATGTGAAGTAATGTTACAGTGTTATATATAATTTGTTTTGTTTTTAAAACTCAAGTTTTGGATGGTTGAACTACATTTGGCATGTGATGTGAAGTAATGTTGTGTTAAATAATTTGTTTTGTTTTTAAAGTGTTATGGTTGAACTACATTTGGCATGTGAAGTAATGTTACTTGATACTTGATACTATTGATCTATAATGTTTTGTTTTTAAAATTTTTTTATACTTGTGATATATAATGTTTTGTTTTTTTAGCTCAATTTTTGGATGGTTGACCTAAATTTGGCATGTGAAGTAATGTTGTGATCTATATCAATGTTTTTCTTTTGAACTACATTTGGCATGTGAGGTAATGTTGTGTTATAATTTTTTTTGTTTTTAAAACTTAAGTTTTGGATGGTTGAACTACATTTGGCATGTGAAATAATGTTGTGATCTATAATGTTTTGTTAAATTAAAACTTATGTTTTGGATGGTTGATCTACATTTGGCATGTGATATAATGTTAAATGCTTTTATTGGATAGTTGAACTACAATTGGCATGGCATGTGAAATAATGTTGTGATATAATCAAAAAGTTTTTAAAACTCAAGTTTTGGATGCTTGAACTACATTTGGCATGTGATTATGATATTATGTTTTGTTTTTAAAATTCAAGTTGTCGTTTTCAAAACAAACAAAAAAATCACATGAATATATGTACATGTAGAAATGATTTTACACGTTTGAATATATATGTTAAAACAATTGAAGAAAAATACATACATATATATATATATATATATATATATATATATATATATATATAACAATCATAAGATTCTAGGCCTTGTTAGATGTGTCAAACAATCATAAAATTTTAAAAATGCATTCTATAATGTATATATATCTAGTACATGTAACATTTTTCATCAATGCATGTATAGAAAAGCTACTTTTAGTTAATTTCATTCTAGAACATATATATCCAGTACGTGCAACATTTTTCATCAATGCACATAGAAAAACTACTTGAATAGTTAATTGCATTCTAGAACATATATATCGAGTACTTCAACATTGTCATCAATGCCAATAGAATTTAGCTACTTTTAGTTAATTGCATTCTAGAACATATATATTCATTACGTGAGACATTTTTCATCAATGCACATAGTAAAACTACTTGAATGGTTAATTGCATTCTAGAATATATATATATATCCAATACGTGCAACATTTTTCATCAAATCACATAGAAAAGCTACTTTCAATTAATTAACTAGAACATGTAGATATCCACTACGTGAAAAAAATTTCATCAATGCACATAGAAAAACTACTTTTAGTTAATTGCATTCTAGAACATATATATCGAGTACTTGCAACATTTTTCATTAATGCACATAGAAAAGTTACTTTCAGTTTTAATTGCATTCTAGAACATATATATATATATATATATATATATATATATATATATATACTTCTAGAAAAATATATCTAGTACTTGCAACATTTTTCATCAACGCACATAGAAAAGCTACTTTCAGTGAATTGCATTCTAGAACACACACACACACACACACACACACACATATATATATATATCTAATACATGCAACATTTTTCATCAATGCATGTATAGAAAATCTACTTTCAGTTGATACTAGTGTGCATGTACCAAAATAATGTACATGTGCAAACACTTGCATAGATAACATAACAATGCCGCTCAATTTTTAGTTGAGTTCTGGAAGTTCTAAAACATTAATCTAAAGAGAAGAAATTGTTGGGCAGTTCAATCAAAAAAATTCCAATGGAATTTCATCTTCAATGATCCGTTCATGATCAGATTTTGACATTTTCCATTTCCTAATTTTCATTTTTTTTCATTGATTGAACCTCTATCAACTTTGTGTGTGCTACACACACCAACTGACTATATTTACAGCTTATGACATCAAGTTCATAGTCTTTAAAGTAAAAAAAATCCCCACTTTGATTAGTTTTTCTGAAAAAATAACCTTTCAGTATAATAGATCCTCTTTCATATGGAAACCCATGATCATTATAGTTTTCTAATAATTTCATTTTTCGTTCAGTGCAATGAATCAAATAATACTTCACATTTTCATCGTTGTCAATAGGTGCAATACAGTAAAAACATCTCCTGCACAATAACACAAACTTAACAAACTTATGTATTTGAATTTGATTCTAGATCTCTATCATTTGAAAGCAATTCAAATGTTACCTTCTCTAACAAAATCAGAAACTCAATCACCATCAGGTGATATTCTAGTCTCCTCTTATTGCATTTCTTCAAACATTACAATGGACATTTTCCCATTTGTATTTAGCCGTGGATGTTTCCAATCTTTTACATACATTTTGTTTTCACAAACATCATTGGATTATGTGTTGTCTATGCAAACATGACCAAAACAAGAATATTTTCTTTTATCCAATGCAAACACATTTGTGGACAACTTTTTTTTAATTGAATGCAATTTTAGAGTCCCTTTTATTGTTTCAACTTCATTTCCAATTGATCTATCTACATCTTCGATCCCAATATGAAAAAAAAAACTATATATGGAAAATTCAAAGAAGAATGTAAATATGATATAGAAATACCATCAAAGATAATCATTGTGATAAATGTACACTATTTAAAATTAGATATCCAATAAAAATTAAATTGAATGTACCTTTGCACTTCCCTTGATTGGTTAGTCTCATGGCTTAGAGTAGCGATGCACCATTGAACAACTTCTTTAGCATCCAAAAGTCGGTTTGCAGAGGGGTTCATTTGATATCTTTGAAGTGCTCATTTTATGCATGCCCCTGCACCGTCATGTTCTTCTTTTCCATGGCCAGTCTCAAAGAAATTCCAACAATTTTTAACACAAGTTTTCTTATGAAGACAACACAACCAAAAGAATGATCGTGAAGATTTGAATTGACCTACACATCCATCTGACCATATCCAATGTTCATTGAATTTTATTCCACGACTTTTCAAGGAGTCATAAATCTTTCCAAAACAGTGTTGTACAAAATATGTATCATGCATACGATCGTCACTGATATAAAAGTGATATTATTTAATAACATGCTTTTTTCACTAGTGCTTTCTATATAATTGACATTTTGTTCAGCATGTATATATAGAATATGGATGAGCATGGAGATTTGGTCAGAATGATAGTGTTCAATCTGAATTTCTTTTTGTGGAACAAATGTGTAGTTTTTTGCAAAATCAATTAGTGACAAAATGGTCCCTGGTGGAGAAAAATTCACTAGATTTTTTGAATTTCAAGTCATGCCATCGAGCTCTATGGGATTGCTTGGTGTATTTATAAATTTCTGCCTCAAACTTTCTCAAAAAATCTATCACAAAAATTTCTTCTTCTTGTAATTCAATTATTTTAGCACTATTTGAACCTTGAATCGATGTATGGATTTATTCATATCTCTTCCATTTCACTTTCATGTTGGACAATGATTGATCATTTATATCAATACGATATTTGTTTTGAAATTTAGTCAAATTTCCACAATCATCACATTTTCTATCACCAACACATTTCTTTTCGTAAAATAATTCATCGCTTTCTCTTTCACATAGAATTTGAGATATGAAATCACAGATAGTGGAAGGAGGAGGTGAATCTTTCCAAATTTTTCTTCCAAAATTAAGGAATGTATCATAATATAACTCAAATTCCACATGATAACGACAACAATAAGTGTCTCATATGGTGATAGGTTTTACATACCATGGTTTTTGTTGAGTAGAACCACTGATTGAGACATGAATTTCACAATTCTCTTCTTTGAACTTGTTGAACAACTCTATCTGAGTGGTTTCCAAGAAATGTTTTTCATGTTGTTCATACTGATTTCTTGTTATTCTTCTTCGCATCACATCCCTTGCATTTGGCGAAACACGTGAATTTTTCTTACAGTATTCATATATTGTTTTTTTAACATTGTCTCCAAGTATATCTTTGTATGGTTACCTACAAATATCTCTCCAACAAGCAAGTTCATAATTTACATCTATTTGCAACCAAAATTTCTGATGTTTGTGCAAATTTTTTCGTGAGGTTCCTAATGCTTGTGCCATAGATTTTACCAAGTGATTCTCTTTAGTACTTGATGAAATCATTGCCATATGTAATTCTCTATGTACAACTGAAACATTCTTCTATCTAGATCTGCTAATTGAATTTATAGCACTATTTATATTTTGTATCATATTTTTCTTCATTTTTTTATCTTTTGTTGGTTTTCGAATACCCAATAAAGTCGTACCTTCTTTTAATTTCCTTAATGATAGGAGACCTTTCAACATTTGGGCTTCAACTCTCACATTTTCCTTTATGAAGTACGTATCAAAAATGTGTTTAACACAATATCTTATAACATGGTCAGCTCTTTTATCTCCATATGTGTGAGTGTCAACATTTTCTAACATCTCATCACCGACATTGATTTCATCTGTACATATTCGAATGAATAGTACATAATAAGTTCACATATTCAACAAATAACTAAATTAATAAATATGAATAATTTCAATAATACGTGCATGTGTTCAACATATATATATATATATATATATATATATATATATATATATATATATATATATATATATATATATATAACTTGTGATTCAATTTCTTCACTTGAATTTCTTTCAACATTTTCACCATCTTCAATCATTGGTTCAATATCTCTTTCACTTTCTCTTTCAAAATTTTGTATCTCATCATCAATGTATTGAGGAATATCTCTCTTTGTTTACATTGCAAAATATTTTTCAAATTATTTCATCAAATGAAAATTAAGCTTCACATTTTACACTAGGAAAAATTTAAATATCAAATTCATAATATTTACATTTGCATACCTACTTCAACTTCTAGTTAAGGTTGATTTTCCCTTTCAATATTTGAAAGTGTTTCTCTCTTTCTTTTTCAATATTCTCTCATCTCTTCTCTATGTTCCTCAGGGTCTCTTTTTCGATCATATTTTCTCGTGAAATTCCTTCGATTTCCCATGATAATAGAGTATGAAGTTAAAAAACTTTCCTTCAAAAATTTAGACAAAAAATCAATTAAAAAAACCATCACAAAAGATTTAATTTAAAAAAAATATCTCATTTTAAAAAATTTGCAAAAAATACATACTTCAATCCAAAACACTTACTTTAAAAAATCCAAGAAAAAAATGTCTTATAAAAATTAAATGAAGCTCAAAATATTTCCTTGCAAGTCCTTTAAAAAAAATTCATTTAAAAAGTTAGACAAAAACTCATTTTAAAAAATCATTATAAAAGGTTTAGTTCAACCCAAAACACGTACTCTAAAAAAATGTCACTTCAAAAAATACCTCCAAAAAATGTCCATTGAAAATTAATTTCAACTTCTTAAAAAATGCCACTTTAAAAAATAATTCAAAAAAGCCTCTAAAAAAATATCACTTTAAAAAATACCTCCAAAAAATGTCCTTTGAATATTAAGCTTAAAAAGAGTCCTTTTGAAATTAAGCCTAAAAAGAGTCGTTTGAAAATTACGCCCAAATCCTCTAAAACCAAAATACCTTAAAAAAAAAATGAAGCCCAAAAAACATCCAAAAAATGTATCACATACCTTCAAGAAATGTCCTTTGAATGTACCTCCAAGAAAAGTCCTTGAAGTCAAAACAATCCTTTTCAAAAATGTCCTTTGATTGTACCTCCAAGAAAATTCTTTAAACCCAAAACAATCCTTTGCAAAAATGTCCTTTGAATGTACCTCCAAGAAAATCCTTAAACCCAAAACAATTCTTTGCAAAATCAGACCAAGACCTTTACAAAATCAGACCAAATGTGCGAAATTGTGTGAAAATAATGAATGCTTTTACGTCAATTTATATTGCCACGAAATGTTTTTTTGGAGGGGTTTCGTTGTATTTTCCGGCCGAAGGAAATTTAGATAAAATTTCAGCCGAAATTTTATAAACATTTCGGTCGAACTTTTATGTCGTTAGACTTGATGGGCCATCAGCACAAAAAACAATTCGGCCGAACTTTTTTTAAGAGTTTGGCCAAACTAACACATCTGCAATTATGCAGAACCAAGCTCTGAATACATATCTTCAACTTTGGACTGATTAAACTCCATGAAACATTATGAATTAACTGTCGGAACCAAGACAAGAATTTTTAGAATTCAATCTACTTTCAGGAAATATAACTCTTATGGACTTTCATAAATATTTACTAATTTTAATTAATTTTGTAATAAAACAGGTGCAAACAATTTCTGAAGGTCATTATGATTCAGTGAAATCATAATTTTGTATCTTCCAAAATACACTGTAAAAAAATTGAAAAAATTATGGTGCATTACATTGGTCCGTTATCTGTAATGGGTAGTTTTTATATTTTTATTTTATAACTTATATGTTAAGAAATTTTTGCGTCGCAAAACATATTCAAAATATGTAGTTTTTTCATATTGGATCAGTTCAAAAAATTCTAGTAATTATGATTTGCATCAATTTTCTTTGTAAATATAACAAAACCAAAGTAGACTCTGTCTAGATTGTTGTAACACATTTTGTTTCTCAAAAACAAAAAGTTTCAAAGAATAGAGCAGTGCGTATTAACATGAATTCCTATGAATCCTTTGATTGTTAAAAAACACACACTCAAAGAAACACTAAGTTGACATATCAAATGTGTATAAAATTTTTTCAAAAAATAAGTATTAGAAAGAAAATAAAATTTCTAACAACTTTTATTTTTATCGCAAAATTAAATTCTAAACAGAAAATTGTTTTAGCTTGCTGAAAGTTGAAGAACAGAAAAAAATGATTTTTTTTTCTCAAAAAAGGGAAAAAAGTGTAACCAAACTTCACATTTTCACCCAATTCTTTTGAGTGGTTATCACAAAAAATTGTGGTTCCTTTTTCTTGCTCATGACATAAATCTCTCAGCATCCTTCTCATCCAAACTACTTGGCATGTTGATGTTGTTGCTGCCTACATACTTAGCTTCTACTATTGATAATGAAACTATTGGCTACTTCTTGGAAGCCCATGAGATGGCTCCCGGTCCAAAATGAAAAACATACCCCGATGTGCTCTTTTGGTCATCTACACTTCCATCCCAATCACTGTCATTGTAACAAATCAGCTTAAAATTATCAGTTGAGGAGTATATAACACCATACTTCTTTGTTCCGTTCACATACCTTAATATTCTCTTGCATACTTGCCAATGTGTCTCTTTGGGTGTCTCTGGGAATCTGGATATCCGACTTACTTCATACATTATATCAGGCATAGTTGCAGTCAAATACATTAAACTGCCAACCATGCTCTTGTATAATGTTGGATTGAAATTCTTGCTACAATATTCCTTGCTCAATTTCAACCCCATGACAGTTGGAGTTGATGATGGCATGTTGTTCTGCATATTGAACCTCTTTAAAACTTCTTTAACATACTTTTCTTGGGAGATAAAAATCCCCTTTTCTGTTTTCTTCACTTCTATGCCCAAAAATATCTCAGCAAACCCAAGTCTGTCATTTCGAATTCACTTTTCATGACTGCTTTAAAATTAGCAATGAGAGAAACATCATTTCCTGTAAAATTAAATCATCTACATACAAAACAACAATAAGAATTTTACCGTCTTTTTATTTGATGTAGAGTGTGGGTTCACCATCACACTTGTCGAACCCATTTTCCATCAGGTAAGCATTAATCCTGTTGTACCATGCTCTTGGTGCTTGCTTTAGCCCATAAAGATCTTTCTTCAACTTACACACTTTGTGTTCTTGGCCTTCTATCTCATAGCCAGGAGGTTGTTCAACATACACCTCCTCTTTCAACACTCTATTCAAGAATGTTTACTTCACATCCATTTAATAAAATTTCCATTTTTGTTGTGCTACTATGGACAACAATGTCTGTATTGTCTCCATCCTTGCAACTGGTGTAGAGGTTTCCTCATAGTCTCTACCTTACTGCTGCTTGTAGCCTTTGATAACTAGCCTTGCTTTGTGCCTTTCTATCTTGCCTTCAATGTTTCTCTTGGTCTTATAGACCCATTTTACTCCAATAACTTCTTTTCCTTGTGGGAGTTCCACTAACTCTCACGTATCAATATTTTCTATTGCTCCCATCTCTTCATTCATTGCTTCAATCCATTTCTCTTCTTTTACAGCATCTTCAAAATGGATTGGGTCATCCGCATGAAAAAATAAAGAAAATAAAGAATTCAGACCAGCATTATTATTAACTTTTTCTTGCTCATAAATTTCACTTAAATTTTTGAGTTTTGGTCTTCTTGTATTTGATGAAGATGTGCTTGGAGTTTCACTTGAACTCGAGGGAGTTTTTGATCCCTATGGTATGCTTGGAGAAGCACTTCCTTGGTTTTTCACTGTTCTATTTCTTTCTTGCAGTGTGCTCTGTTGAGCTTGTGTAGGTGGAGGAGGAGCCACCTTAAGGAATTATTTTCTGCAATCAATTCCTCCTTATCTTCATGTGAAATCCATGTCTTCACATTTACAGTCTTCTCTAAACTTCCATCCCAAGATTTTTCTTCAATGAACTGGACATCTCTAATGATTATTACTTTCTTGGTTGATGGATTATAGAGCTTGTAAGCCTTGGATTCATCACTGTATCCAACAAATATACACTTATCCCCCTTGTTGTCCAACTTCTTGCTTAACTTATCCGAGACATGTGCATATGCCACACATCCAAACACTCTCATGTGAATGAAAACTTTCTTTTTCCCACTCCATGCTTATTTTGGAACTATGTTCACAACAACTTTGGTTGGATGTCTATTTAAAATGTAAGATGCACAATTTATAGCTTCTGCCCAATACTCATTTGGAAAATTCTTTGCCCTCAACATAATTCTTACCATGTCGATGATGGTCCTATTATTTCTTTCTGCTACACCATTTTGTTGAGGTATATACCTTGGGGTAAACTTCTTGTGAATCCCATGCTCCCTGCAAAAATGTAGGAAGTATTTGGAGATATATTCTCCACCTCTGTCAGTTCTCAACAAGAGCTTTGAAGTGGTAGAATTGTTCAAACAATTCACTTTTCTGTTTTAGAAAATACATCCATGTCTTCCTTGTGTAATCATCTATAAATGTCAACATATAGTGACTTCCATCTAATGATGGAACTTGCATTGGTCCACATAAATTTGAGTGGACAATCTCCAAAGGTGCCTTTGCCCTTATACTTTTTCCTGCTGGAAATTATTCTCTATGTTGTTTTCCCAAGAGGCAGCCTTCACATAGTTTGTTTGGTTTCTCTATGAGTGGTAATCCCTTTACCATGCCTTTTCTATGTAGCAAATTCAAACCTCCAAAATTGAGATGTCCAAATCTCAAATGCCATAACCAGTTCTTATATTTCACTTCTTCTTGAAAGACTTCTTTTGTGATAGCTGCTACAACACCTCATTCCTTCAAGTCTGATATGATCTTGAGAGGAAACATCCTATTTCTTATCATATGCGCATTTGCAATGACCTGTCTACTTGGAGGTATATCCATTATTGTGCACACATCATTCTTAAAAAACACATTGTAGCCCTTATGCAACAGTTTTCCAATGCTTAGAAGGTTACATTTCAAGAAAGGTACATAATAGACATCTGGTACAAACTTCTTCTCTCCCTTATTTGTCAATATGTTCACTCTTCCTTTCCCCATGACAAAGACCTTACTATCAGTCCCCGTTGTCACTTCATATTTTACACTCTCATATAGATTGGGAAACATTGCTATGTTTCCAGTCATGTGGTTACTACACCCTCAATCTAAGAACCATACATCTTCTTATTTTTCTTGTGCTACATTACAAGTTAAAAGCACATTTCCTTGGTTATGATTTTCTTTTGTGAAATTTACACTAGGTTTACTACCAATTTCATTTTTCTTATTTCTACATTCATTTGAATAATGGACATACTTTTTGCAATAATGACATTGGACTTGAGATTTATCATACCTCTGTCCTTGCGCTTTATTTGGGATTGAGCATTGGATTCGATTCTAATTATTTCCCCTTCCACTTGTGCTCGCAGGGCTACTTCTTCCACCTTTGCGTGGGCTTCTTCCTCTTCCTTGGTAGTTTTATCTTCCTCGACCTATACCTTGACCAAAGGAAATTTGTGTCTTGAATGCATGCTCCAATGAGGAGTGTTTTTCTCTGTTCATTCTATGCTCATGAGACATCAGTGATTCATGAAGCTCACACACTGAAAACTGTGATAGATCCTTTATCTCTTCTATGGCCACTACTATGGCATCAAACCTTGATGGTAGTCTTCTTAAGACTTTCTCCACTATTCTCCTTTCTTCAAGTATCTCTCCATGAGACCTGATTTCGGTCACCAACCCAATCACATATGTGAAGAATGATTCTATTTTATCAGACTCTTTCATACACAGAGTTTCAAAATCTCTTCTCGGCATTTGAAGTTTATTGTCTTCACCTTTTCCATGCCTTGATAGGCTATCTAGAGGGTATCCCATGCCTCTTTAGACTTTTTTTCTGCTACAATCCCTGTGAAAATACTCTCATGTACTACTTGGAAAATATAGAAGAGAGATTTGGAGTCCTTCTTCTTATTTTCTCTCAACAAATCTCTTTGTTCTTGTGTCAAAGCATTATATATTGTTGCATTTGTTGGTTCTTGGAAACCATTTTCCACGAGCACCAAAATATCTTGTGAGGAGAACAGGGCTTTGATTTTAATAGCCAATAATCATAATTCATCCCATTGAACTATGGTAGTTGTGGACTTGTCAGGTTTTTTCCTACTGCTACCATCTTGACTGTGTAAACAAAGCCTTCTCACTGTTGGAGAATCAGCTTCTCAAAAAAAGTCTTTCATCTTCTTCAGTAAAGACTCGTTCTTTCAATAAGAGCCTAAACCTTCTCTGATACCATGTTGGAAATCATAAATAAAAAATACAGAGGGATGTGTTCCCCCACAACAAAGAGAATGAAAAATATTGCGGAAAATAATACTCAAACACATAGACAGAGAGTGTTTTTCACAGAAGAGGGACTCTTTCAAATCTATTCAACTCCTCTCTGAAATTTGATTCATTCCATCTCTAAAACAAATTGAAATAACATAGGTTTATACAAAGTTTGCCAGAGCCTGAGAATTCAACGCAATTCAATGCAGAATCGGAAGTTCAACAACCAAATTGTCCCTCTTCTTTGTTCAGCTGCTTATACACGAAAACACATACAAAAACACACAATCGCAGACTTGATATTTACGCTTTCTAGCCCTGAAAACACATCACACCCATCACCCCATCACAAAGCGCTTATTTGAAAATTTTAAATTTTATCCTGGGCGCTTGTGGGAAAACATTAAACTTTGTGATGTGCGATTGTGACGTGGCACATATCGCATCGCAATGTAAACAAATTAACTTGTGGGTGCTTTATCTGTTAACTCTTGAGCTTTGTCATGTGCACTTTGCGCTACCCTCCTGAGCTTGCCATGTGCCCCTTTTTTTATCGCATTGCAAATAACATAAAACAACTTGCAGATGGCTTTAAAGTTAAAACTTAAACTTTGCGAAGTGCGGGCTATGGGCAGTCAGCCGTGGGAATTGAAAAATATAAAAAGGTAAGGCATAAAGTGAAATAAAAAGGTTTACAGTGGTTTGTAATATTTGATAAAGGTAAGGTGGGTCCTGCCATATCGCATCATTGGAAATGTAAGTTTTGGTGCACGATTAAGAGTTAAACCATAAACTTTGTGAAGTGCGGATGGCAACATGGAAAGGCGTGCTAAGTACAAAGTACGGAAGGTAAGGGATAAGACAAAATATGAAGGTTTTTCGTGGTTTGGTTAATGCGCTGGAGGTAAGTGTTGGGTCCCACCGATATCGCATCGGTGGGGAAATAAATTTCGGTGGAAGGCTTAAGGGATAAACAAGAAAATTTGCGGCCGTGAAGCTGTGGGAAAATGGTAAGTCAATGCGACAGGTATGAAATAAATGCAGAATATGGCTCCCAGTACTCTGTTTTTATTTTTTGCATGAACGCATTCAAATTTGAAAACTGGGACTTGTCCTTCCCTGCACAGAGAATTCAATGGAGTGTAGACTACTGCCACATTTATTCATGGCGGTGGTTGGGATTAATTCCAACAAATTAAATGGTTTTCCTTTCAGTCTCTCCAACCTGATTCAATATATGGACAACCCTTGATTCATGCATTGTGACATGATTTGAATATGGTTCCTAAACCCTCCAAACTCCACGCGATAATTTCTCATTTCAGCTATACCCCAAACCTCACAATCTTCCCTTTTCCCAACACAGGAGTAGCGTGATTGAATTATTCATTCCTAGAGGAACGCAATTGGTATGACCTTTACAACTACAGAGAGCAGTGATAGTGCAATGTGGGTGTAGCTTGGCCTGAATTTGGTTTCCAATGCACGTAAATCATGGATAGAAGAAATTTGTGGCTTCTATTTGTTGTGAATATGCAATGATTCTTAGCCAGCTCAACTCATAGTTCTACCATGGTGGATCTGGATCGTGGAATGTGCACAATTTTCGATCCTTACTCCTACAATCATGGATTATTGGCTCTCACACAAGTCACAACGCGATCACTACGACCTTTGCAATGGTATGATCTTGTCATATGGGTGAATGTGTCTTCCCCACCCAATGTGCCTTCAATTAGTGGATCAAAACTATATGATTTAATGCTCTTGCAATTCCTGGTATGGCAGGCGTATGGTCCCGCACTACCTTATGACTTTGTTTTCTTGGTGTCTTAGCCTTCTACTATGTGTTTCTTAATGACTGCAAATGAACTCCTTCGACTTAACCTACGCAATATTCCATACTTGTGTGGTGCTTCTCAAATGAAAATTCAGCCCTACAACAGCATGACTTTTTTCAAATATCAGAAGTTTTGAAAAAAATTAAATTAGTATATAGGCTTCTCATATTAGGATATTTCAGAATCTACATGAATCCTCAGCCTGTGGCAGCTACATATATGTGTTCTTAATTTAAGATTCATGATTTTGGGTCTTTCTTGGACATATCCGGCCTTGAATATCTGGTTTAACGCATTATTTGGATGTTCGCTCGGCCCCTTCCTCAAACCCATGATGTTGTTGTACTAGTGTTTGGCCCTCACAATTCACTGCCCAACCCACGGGCTCTGACTATGGCACTGATAATGGATCTGGATAAAAGAACAATGTATTGTCTCTATATCAATTTTGTCCTCATCAATAAGTATTAATATGCACGAAAAATAGTAAACCTCGAAACACCTCAAAATAATTATCTCAAAAAAGGGCAAGCTAGGGTGATATCACGTACCACCAAAGATATGAAATGTCGAATAGGGTGAAAATAGATCTCATTGTAGTTATGACAAGAATTTTTTAAATCCCTCAAATAAAAATTTGATTTACTATCAAAAAACCCTCAGGTTGGAAGGATGCACAACTATAATACCATTGTAAGATCCCAAATGGCCAAATAATCAACAGATTTAGAATATTTTAGTGTTCTAAATGAAACATTAACAAGCCAAACATAGAACAGAAGGGGTCTAAAAGAATGCATCATTTATTTATATTACTAAATGAATAAAGTAGTACATGCCCATACAGAAATATTGGATCCCATACAATGCCATGCACAAGTGCTCATCAAAATAGAAAACAAAGGACTAAAGCGAAATCTTTGACCCTAAATGGATCCACTAGACAATCACGCCCACAGGGTTTTATCCCTGGCATCAAACTAGAACCAACCACACCATGTTCTTAAGAAAACACAATAATATAGATAAATTCATGATGATTTAAAGGCCTAGCTCCTATCCCATTTTATAGGTTTTATGGACTCTCTAGAAATATGATTTTATTATTTTTCCTCAAAAAACAAAGGAAAATACCATGGGGAAATTTTGTCCATTTTGACCATATCAAAAAATGGAAATATTACATTAACCTTGGTTTACCATTGTTGACCAGGGTTGATGATTATTACATGGTTATAATGATATTACATTAATGTGGAAAACGGTTGCTTTTACATTAACGTTAATTCTAATGTTACAAAAAATTTTACTTTAAAGGTTGAAGTGGGTTAATAAGGTTGACCATGGTTGAAGAGGGTTGATCATTGTTGGTCAAGGTAGACCATGGTTAACCTTTGATGAACATGATTGATAATGATTATCATGATTGACCTCATTTGAACATTATTAACAATGATTACCATGGTTGAACTCATATGGCCATGACTAATAATGATTACCATGGTTGACCTTAGTTGACCAAGATTGATAATGATTACCATGGTTGATGAGGTTGATTGAGAATGAAGAGTGTTCACTATGGATTGACATAGTTGATAAATTTTGACCATGGTCAACCGTAAATATAAAAATATATTTATGTTACTTTAATCTAACAATGTAACATTAATGTTTTCAATTGTTACAACATTACATTAATGTTAACTATGGTTGATGTTACGTTAATATTAACATTAATGTTAAATTAATGTTACAGAAATGGTCTCATTAATGTTGAAGGGAATTAATTAAGTTGACCATGGTTGAAGAGGGTTGACCATTGTTGATCAATGTAGACCATGGTTTATGAAGGTACTATGTCAACCTCGTTAACCCATGGTTGATCAAAGGTCAACCTTGGTTGATTATGGTTGGTTAGATTTTGAAGGATGAAAAAGAATAGAGGAAGGATTATAGTTGACCCTATTTCATTATGTTTGCTTATGGTTGATGTTGGTTTAGCATGGTTGACCCTAGCTATCAATTGCCAATCATGGTTGACAATGACTACGATAGTTACCGAGGATGAACATGATCAACCATAGTAACATGGATTTAAACATTTTACTACAGTTGACCATTTAGTATGATAGATTATGATTGAAAATGGTTGACCATGATTGTACATTTTTTATCATGGTTTATGAATTTTTATGATGGTTGAATATGGTTGGGCATGATGAACGTGATTTTCATATCTTGACAATGGTTGACTATCTTCAACCATAGAGACCTTGGTTGACCATGTTCGACAATTCTAATCATGGTTGGAAATCAAGAGTGGCTAGAGAATTGGTTCTTTTATGATGACCATGGTTGGTCATGGTTTAACAAGTTTGGTTATGGTCATGGTTTAATATGGCTTACAAAGGTTGTGTGTAGTTGATCCAAAAATCCATTGTCCTCTGACACTTTGCAAGTTTTGAAAATTTTGGGTCTTAAAATGGTCACTTAGTTCGTAACTTGTTCAAGTATGAATAGTTAATTTTTAAAATGAAATTAAGATGAAACAAAATCATATGTAATATAACATGGTGAAATGAATAAGTGAAAAACCATGTGATAATGAAGCTCACCCCTCCTGGGCTACGTCTCTAGGCCCTGCTCCAATTACTAGGAAGCTTTATTGATCTTAACAGCAAAAAGAGTGCATTACAAATATTTGACTCACAGATTAAAGCTCCTTCTAGAGTGGCACTTTTTTCTCCTTCACACATCCCAGGCAACGTCTCCAGGCCTTGCTATAATGGCTAGGCCACTTTATTGATCACAGTAAAAAAAAGAGCACATTAAAAAAATTTGACTCATAAAGTAAACCTCCTTCTTGGGTGGCACTTGTTTCTCCTTCAAAGAAATTTTCTCCTTCAGAGAAATCTCACTCACAAGTTGAATCCCTTCAAAAAATAAATGATAGTATCAAAAGTAAAATGACTCTCTCACTAAATGTGGCATCAAGTCCTCATACTCCTTCTAAGATTAAGAAGAGCAAAAAAAACTATTTCATAACGAAGTGTTGAAATAGTTTTTTCCCACCATAAAACTGAAAAATTGGTTTCTCTAATGAAGAAACAAATACTATAAATGCATCAGGAAATATTTAAGACCCTTGTCTAGGCTCTTTTCGTTTTCAAAAAGGTCTTTGTATGGCCTCAAAAAGCCAAAAACAGTCTTTTTCTACAACAAAAAAGGACTTGGCTCTACAAATTGTTGAACATACAATGCTCAAGTCACAAAAATAATATTCCGTTGAGTTCAAAACACCTAGAAACCCTTGTGTAGTCTCTTCTTGGGCTCAAAAAGGCTGAAAAATGACCAAGTTAGGCCTCCTAGAACATTTCTCTATTATTTGTCTTGAAAATTGGCAATATCCACCAATAACCCCTTACCACCAATTTTCCAGCTCCCCTCTCGGTCATGTGGTGCCGTGTGGGAAGGGGTTGGGTCACATGCCTACCCCTTTGTCTTTGTTCCCTTTGCTTCAGTGTTGGTCGTATGGTAATCAATGGGACTTGGGGCCAGGATAACTGCCCTCCCCCTCTGCCTATGCATCGGGTCATGTGGTAATGAAATAGACTGGGGGTTGGGCTAACCTCCTAACCCCTCCGCCTATGCATTTTTTATCGTCTCATGGGTTCTCAATATGGCTTGAACTGAGGACCAACCACCCACACCGTCATACTCTGCTACTGCCATAATCATGTGGTATTCCATATATCAAGGGGCCAGAGTTGGTCAGGCTAGGATATCGGCTCCACCTGCCCCACCAAAACAACAGATATGTAACATATAAAATATATTTGGCACCTAATTCATAATAAGAACTATTGTGGTGGTATGGGCGTAAGTCTTTGCACTGTCTCACTGGAGGTCGAGTGGTCAAACCCCGCTGAGGCTGTTTGACTGCTTATGAAATTTTTGGCCAATAACCGAGGGCCACTTGGTGCCCTCTCAATGGGCCATGTGGCGCCTCCTAATTTGGCCACCCAAACAACCATCAATTAGTCAAATATTGTAAACCCAACCTATATGGTCATACCAGGTGGTAGCACGTGATTGGCCCTTCTTATGTCGTACCCTATGCAGCTACCTACTAACATTAATGCCATGTCACTTGTACGACCTGCCTAGTCAATAACACAATCAACCCTACAAGTTAACCTTTTAGTTGTTTTCCAAAAAATTCAAGACACGACAATTTTCCCATACAGTGTAAGATTAAGAGGATTCGAGCATCGTTAGAATCAGAATGACGAGATATATAATTTGGCACCAGTTTCGGGAAATTCCAAACACTTGATTTTTTAGCTCAATTTTGATCCCTTGGATCATACCTCACCACTAGGAACTTTTGGACCACCAAAATTCTACTTTTATTCAGCAAGCGAGAGTACAATTTCCTCACTTTCCTAATCTCAATCCACCTTTCTTTAGCCGGATTGGTGCCTTTGATCCCCACATGAATATACTCCATGTTGCCTCTGCGTGAAGTCATGATTCTCCTGCCAAGAATTGAGTCTTCCTACAACTCATCTAAATATTTAGGAGCAAAATCTTCAATATATGGAATTTGAACATTCTCTCCATGATCATAAATCATTGGAGGCTCATACAATCTTCACCTTGAAGTTTTTCCTTGTTGATATGCATCCAAACTTGATCTCCCACTTGGAAATCATGATCAAACTTGATGCTTGACATGAATTTCTTTGTACTTGGATTTGTTATCCTCAAGCTACTCTTTTACTCCTTGATGTAATATTTTCATCTGTTCAATGAAATGATTGGATTTTTTCACATCACTATGTCCATCTACGAAAAAATTAATTTACCAAATATAAAATACAAAGGAGACTTGGCATATTTATAGACATGATGGATGTAATGAAAATTCTTATCCCAATTTTTAACATGCTTACCACATTATCCCCAAATGAAATTTATTTTTCACAACATGTAATACATTCAAATCTAAAATTCCCATACAAATTGACTCATTAACAAGCCAAAATTACATAACATATCGAAAGAAAACATTGTTGCATATAAGTGATTTATTCACAGCATCAATTTTAAAAAATACCCAACTGTGGGGACATGCAACATGTCGAATACAAAATAAATATAGTATTTAACTAGAAAAATAGTCCAACCATTTCTTACCCAACCAAGATAGGGAGTTTTCTCTCTACATTTCACTTTCTTTTGGAACTGCTTCGGGAATGGTTATGGTGTGAAACGCACGTTCTTCTGGCTTCTTTTTATCATGTGATTTCATGACCTATTTTTCCTTTTTTGGATGAGGATGTGGATGTAGCTTCCAAAAATTTTCGATCCAATGCCCACTTATGTTACAATGAGTAAAAAAAAAATTCTAATCATTTCTTGGCAAAAATATCTTTGAACTTGGAAGTGGATTTTCTTTCTTGGTCTCACTTTCAATCGACATATTCATTTTCTTGACTAATTATTACCTTTTTGGCACTTGGCTACACAACGGTTAGGTACACACAAAAAAGTTCAGGGAAACACATTCCACAACATTTTATTGAAATCATCATGCAGCCTATAGTCATATAAATCCTTTGAATAATCAAGACATTTATACCTTTTATGATGGTCCTTGGGATTATGAGTTTGGAAATGAGAACTTGATTGAAAAGGAGAACTTGAATTAATTCTTCCTTTAAATTTCTCATCTCTCTTTCGAGGTTTCATGCCAATAATTCTATCTCCATGACATGATTCTCCTTCAACGTGCAGGATTTATTTCTTCACGAATTTCACGCTTGAATAATTCCTTGACTTTCCAATTTTGGAGAATTCTCCAACTTCTTCTTCAACATATCCCAATCCTTCATGCCAAGGTTGTGGTCTCACCTCAATAAGATTCATAATTCCATGACTATGGATTCCATGACCCTTACCATTGTAACCCATTTTGGTCAGCCATTTCATACCAAAACCCTTGTTATATTTCTCAAATGATGCAAAAAATAATTATCATTGTTGAGAGAATGAATTTAACATGAAGTATCTTTTACCTCATTTTTTACTTGTGACTCTTGGTCCTCTTCTTGAATATTATCCATCTCCTCCTTCTATTTTGTAGATGAAGTGGTAGATGAAGATTCAAGAAAACCACTCTTGTGGTTTAACATATAAGCAGTGTTCTTAATTTTACAAAGGGTACAAAATTCAATCATCCCATGACCAAAAAATTATTGAGCCTTGGGGGAAGCTTCGGTAGCTGAACATTCCCCAGTTTTCTCTTTAATGACATTCTATAACATTAGGGATCAGTTCTTCTTTTCATCCTTTTCTGCTTCAAGAAATCTTCTTAGTTCCATGTTATCCACTTAGAGAGAATAATTCATTTCTTCCAGTTCTAAGAGCCTTGCATGCTGCAAAATTTCACCCATGCTTGAAATCTAGTCAGAACCTGCTCTAATACCACCTAATCTGAAAATTGATCGCCCTTTGACACTTTGCAAGTTTTGAAATTTTTGGTTCTTAAAATGGTCACTTAGTTCGTAACTTGTTCAACTCTGAATAGTTAATTTTTAAATGAACTTAAATATTAAGCAAAATCATATGAAATCTAACATGGTAAAAATAAAGAAGAGAACAAACATGTGATAAAAAATTTCACCCCTTCTGGGCTACGTCTCTGAACCTTGCTCCAATGGCTAGGCTACTTTATTGATCTCAGCAAAAAGAAAAGTACATTACAAATCTTTGACTCATAGAGTAAGCCTCATTCTAGAGTGGCACTTGTTTCTCCTTCAAAGAATTCTCACCCACAAGTTGACTCCCTTTAGTAAATAAATGATAGTGTCAAAATAAAAAGGACTCTCTCACTGAATTTCGCATCAGGTCCTCGTACTCATTCTAAGATCAAGAAATGAAAAAATTATTGCTTCATAATGAAGTGTTGAAATGGTCTTTTCCCACCATTAAACTAAAAATAGACTGAAAATTTGGTTTCTCTAATGAAAAAAAAACTTTGTAGATGCATCTGGAGAGCTTGAAAACCCTTGTGTAGGCTCTTTCCATGATAAAAGGTCACCATATGGCCTTAAAAATCAAAAAATAGTCTTTGTGTGAAACACAAAAGGATTTAGCTCTACAAATTATTTAATATATAGTGCTCAAATCACAAAAATAATACTTCAACTGAGCTAATAACAACAAAAAACCATATTTAGACTCTGTGTGGGCTCAAAAAGACTAGAAAATGACCAAGTTAGGCCTCCTAGAACATTTCTCTATTATTTATCCTGAAAGTTGACAAAAATAGCTAATTGAGCAACAAATTCCACCTCTTGGCAGAACGTAGAGCGACAAATTCACTCGAGATCAGCATTGATTCTACCGCGAATAATGTGTTTTTTTCCTCCTTAATCGTGGAAATAACCCCTTAGTGACAATTTTCCAAGTCCCCTCTCGGTCATGTGGTTCCATGGCGCCAGGGGCTAGGCCATGAACCCACTCATTCAGATCCGCACCCTCTGCTGAAGTGTTGGTTGTATGGTAATCAACGGGACCGGTGGCTGGGCTAACCACCCGTCCCCTTTGCCTATGCCTCGGGCCATGTGGTAATGAATGAGACCGAGGGTTAGGATACTCACCCACTGTTGTGGTCTCGTGGGGTCTTGATATGGCCTAAGGCTAGGGCTAACCACCTGCCTCAACTCATTCTGCTACTGCCACAGTCATGTGGTATTTCATGTATCCAGGGGCCAGGGCTAGTCAAGCTAGCCCACCACCTCCTCCCCCCCCCCCCCACCCCGACCCCTCTAAACTGTAAATCTGTCATATATTAAACATATTTTGTGCCCAATACATAATAATAAATTTTGCGGCGGTATGGTGGTAAGTCTTTGCATTGGCTTGTTGGAGGTCTAGGGGTCGAACCCTGTCGAGGCCATTTGGTCCCTTCTAAAATTTTTGGCAAATCACTCAGGACCACATGGAACCCTATCATTGGGCCACGTGGCACCTCTTAGTTGGGCCATGAAAAAAGCCATTAACCAATCAAATCTCTCCAAGCCAACATGTATGGTCATACCATGTGGCAACACATGATTGACTCATCTGACACCCTACCATGCATAGTCACCTCCTCACATCAACAACATGTCACTTGTATAGCTTACCCTGTCAAACCTAAAAGTTTACCCTTTATATGTTTTCCCAAAACTTCAAAACACGATAACCTTCGCATATGGTGTTAAACTGAGGCTAATCAAGTGTTTTTGGAATCATAACAACGAGATCTACGATTTGGAACTAGTTTCGAGCGATTTTGAGCACTTTGATTTGAAGCATATTTTGATCCCTTGGATCAGTGGTTGAACATGGGTGACAATGAATGACAATGTTTGACCATGTATGACCATGTATGACCATGGTTGAGTTTTTTTAACCATGGTTGACCATATTTTAGCTATTTAAACATGGTTTAATATGGTAAACATATGGTTGAATGTGGGTGTACATGGTTAATGTAAATGTGGGTGTACGTGGTCCACAGGTGGGACCTAATCTATATTAATATAGTTAATTTTTACTATAAACGATTGCGGTGAACCATAGATGGCTAGGATTCCCATGTTAACTATGGTTGACCATATTCAATCATGTTTCCCATGGGTGGCCACTATTAACCATGCTAAGCATGGAGATTATTATTGACAATGGCTTGACTATATTTGGCCTTAATTGACCATGGTCCCCTAGTTGTCTTTGGTGTATGATGATTGAATATTGCTAACTAAGGTTGATTGTGGTTAACTATGGTTGACTATGGTTAACTATGGTCAAGATGATCTTCCATGGACATCCATCATTAACCAATTTATCAATCATATTTAATGTGGTTGATATAGACCAATTTTCATATAAAAGGTGGAAATGTCACCTATTGATGTATATCAAATAAATTTACTAATGTGGCTTTTCTAGTTGATAGTAGGTATGTGTGGGGAAGATTAATAGATAATGGTTTACTATAGTTGGATTACTAAATGTATTGAAAATATGCTTGATGAGGGTTTATTATGATCAACATATAGTTACCTATGGATGGGCATGCTTGTACCCATCAATCTATAGTTGAGTAAGACATATTATGATTAGCAATGGTTGCTCATGGCAAACTCTAGTTGAGCATGATGATTGTGGTTTAACCATGGGTGATGATGGTTTCACAAATTTAAATATGGTTGACCATAGTTTTCTATGATATATTACAATTTTCTATGTTGACAATGAATGGCCATGGTTAACCATGGGTGACCATTCTAACCATGATTGACCATGGATGGCTATGATGGTTAGGAAGAGAATGGTTGTTTAAGGTTGACTATGGTTGAACAGAGTTGACCATGGTTGATAATAGTTGACAAAGGTTGGCTATAATTGATCATGGTTGACTATGGCTAACTAAGGTTATGGTAGACCATGGGTGACAATGAGGGACAATGTTTGATAATGTTTTACCATGTATGACCATGCATGATTTTTCTTGACCATTTTTTACCATAATTTAGCTTTGACAAACACTGTTGATTTTGGTCAACATGTGGCTAACATTGGATGCACATGGTCAAGAAAGGTTGTCATTGTTTACATACATATGACTATGGTTGACCATGGTTGACCATAATACCCATGTCGACTATTGTTGGCCATGCTCAACCATGTTTCCCATCGTTGAATACTATTGACCATGTTGATTATGTAGATAATTATTAGAAATATTTTGACCACAATTTGACCTTAGTTGGCCATGGTTTCCCAACTTGTGTATAGTGTACCATGGTTGACTATTGATAATTAAGGATTATTATGGTTTACTATAGTTGACTGCGGTTAACTAATGTCAACTTTGGTCAATATAATGTTGACTAAGGCTCCCCATTGATGAATTTGGTTGACCATGGTTAATGATGGTAAAAAATGGTCAAACATGGATACTAATTAATGATTATAGTTAACCATGGTTGATAAGGTTGATTAGGATTGACCATGTTTGACCAAGGGTAATAAGGATTGACTGTAGGTGACCATGGTAGGCCATTGGTGATCATGATTGACACTGATGTTCAATCATGGAAACCTTGGTTGACCATGGTTGGCCATGGAATGTGGAAGAGAATGGGTTATTAAATTTTGCTATGGTTGATCATGGTTACATGGTTGACCATGGTTATGTATGATTTACCATGGTTAGCTATGGTTAACTCAGGTTGTCTATGTTAGAATATGGGTGATAATGAGTTACAATGTTTGATCATGTGTGACCATGCTAGATATTATTTGACCATGTTTGGACACAATTGAGCTTGGTTAAATGTGGTTGACTATGGTCAACATGTGGTTGACTATAGGTGTATGTGGTTAATTAATTTTTCAGTGTTTACCTATAAATCACTGTCGTTGACCATGTCTAACCATGATGCCCATGTTGACAATGGTTGATCATGTTCAACCATGTTTCCCATGGTTAAACAATATTATTCATCCTATGATCCAAATGGAAAATGGCATTCACCCATGGTGTACATCCACCCATGTTATACATCCACCCATGGTATTGTAAATGGCATCGACCCATGGTATTTATTCGCCTATGGTATTGTAAGTGACATCTATCCATGATATTCATTCACCCATGGTATGTATCTGCCCATGGTATTCATCTACACATGGAATTTACCCATGGTACTATAGGTGGTATTTAACCATGGTATTGACCCATGGTATCCACCTATGTTATCTGCCCATAGTATTGTTACTCAAAAAAATGCTATAAATAACAAACCTCACTTTGTAAAGGGATAGATTGTCCACCACGATGTAGCTTCTAAAGTTATTCTTTGTTTTAATAAAACAAGTTTCTTTGTGGTTTTATTTTCTTTTTGTTCTCTCTTTTTTTTTGGCATTCTAATTTTGCAGATCTTGTCAAATCCATTTCAATTTTCTTAGATCTTGGGGGCCTCTCCCCAAGATCCAGATCACCCTAACATAAAAAATTTATTGGAAATGATTTCACCATGTTTGACCATAATTGAAAATGGTTTCCTAAGTTTAATATTGTGTATGGTCGTTGACTATTCCTAACTAAGGATGACTATGGTTGACTTTGTTTCACCATGGTTTATGATGGTTGAGGAGGGTCAACCATGGTTGAAAATAGTTGATGATGGCCAACCATGGTTGATGATTTTGATGAGGATTGACCATGTTTGACCAAAGGTTAATAAGGATTGACCATAGGTGACCATGGCAGGCCATTGGTGATAAGTATTGATGATCATCAATTACAGTTAAGTATGGTTGACCATAAATGATCATTTTAACCACGGTTTCCCATTATTCAACTATATTGAGCATGGTTTAATATCATTGTAAATCAATACTTTGATGTGATGGATCCATAATGAAATTATATAAATAATTCTACTCACAAAATCCTCCATGTAGATGGTTGAACTTGTTTCCCATGTTTGACCAGGGTGACCTTGCTCAACCGTGGATGCACTTATAAGAATATGTTTGAATATTGTGAAGTGTTATTGAATATCGATGAACATGGTTGACTATGGGTAAACATGGTTGACAATGGTTGGAAATTTTTAGTAATAGATGAATATGGCTAAGCATGTTGACTATGCTTGAAAATTTTGTTGACCATGGATGATCATCGTGGAAATGGTTCACTATGGTCACCCTGGTTAACCATTATTTAGTTTTTCCAGGCATGCTTGAATATGGTCAACTAACTTTGACCAAATTGGTTGTGGTTGATTTTGTTGATAATTTTTTCTATGTTGGATACATTGACTATGGATGATTATATGATGATGTTGACTCTGGTCAACCTTGTTACAATGATGAAAATTGTGACCATGATTGAGCATTCTAACATTAATATTTTGTAGCCATGTTGACAGTAGTTGACCATGTTTGAACATGTTTGACAATTAGTACTATGTTGATGTATATGAACCATGGTTAACTAATAGTATGATACTTACGCTATATGTTGTTAGACACATTATGATGATGTTTATTTTTGGTCACATTGCAATGATGACATTTATTTTTCATCACATTGTGAAGTTATTTATTTTTCCACACATTGCAACTTCATTTTTTATTCCACACATTATGATGATGTTTATTATTTATTACCTTACAACGTTGTGATTTTGTTCATAGTTCATCACATTGCAATGGTATTTGTTGTTCACCGCATTGTGATGACAGATAATATTCTTCACATTGAAATGTATTTTCATGTTTTTTCACATCTTCATTGTGTTTATTTTTTGTCACATTGCAATGGAAAATTTTGTTCATCACATTGTGGCATCACTAGTTTTTCAATACATTATGATGTCATTTGTGACGAATAAAAAATGATGTCAATGTGATGTCAACCATTATCAACAATGTAACAACGTAGCCAACCATAACTAAACATGTTTATGTATGGACACCCATTTTTAAGAATATTTAACTCAAACAAGATGGTTGGCCATGATCAAGAGGTCAACCCTTGACAATTCATCAACCATGGTCAAACATTGTCAAAAGTTGACATACCTAATTCATATTATCATGTTCAACAATATATTCATTTTTCATTGATGTCATTGTGTGGTCATCAATAATGTCAACAATGTGTTCATTTTGATGAATATTGAACATATTTTTTACCATAATTGTTGTTCATCATATTGTGAAATCATTTCTGAAAAACATAAAATGAGGTAAATGTGACAAACAAAAAATTATTTTGCGATGTATTGAAAAAAAAATGTTAGAATGTGATGAACAACATATGATGTTGCAAAGTGGTGAATAATAAACTTCATTTAAATTTAGGGAACAACAAATTCCATTGCAATGTGATGAATAATATTTTTCATTTCAATGTGACAAACAATAAATGTCATTGCAATGTGATGAATAATATCCATCGTCACAATGTGACAAACAATAAATTTCATTGTAATTTGATGAACAATGAACAAATTATTGAACATGATTCTTATGGTTGAATATGGTTGTACATTTACTAATTTGGTTGACGATGGTTGAATATGACTAAAAATTTACTAATGTGGTTGACTATAGTTTATTATTATTTATCAGTGTTCACCTGTAGATGATTGTTGTTGACCATGATTCCCATGGTGACCATGGTTCATCATGGAATCCATGTTTACTATGGTTTGTTTTAAAATACATTGACCATTGAAATTAGGTATGTCAAATTTGACAATGATTGACCATGGTTGATGAATTAGTCATGGTTAAATATGCTTGACCTCCTAATCATGGTTGACCATGTCGTCTAAAGTTAACTATTATTGACAATTTTTGTCCTTACATAACCATATTTGATCATTTTTAGCTCTGTTGTTCAAATATTGAACATGGTTGACCGTCGTCGACTATGGTTGTGTTGACAGATAAAATGTGACTATTGCTAGAATGTTTCCAATGAGGAAAAGAAACCCAATCTCAAGTCCTAATTAGACTCATTGTAATTTGGGAAGGTAACCTCTATTTAGTATGTGGGCCCAATTATTTCTTTGAGGGTAAGCAATTTGTGATTTGTATACTCTATCTAGAGGTAGTGGTGTTTTAGTTATTTCACTTTAATTTTAATAATGATTCATTGAGGATTGGGGAGATTTATTATTAGAAGGAATATAATAAGAATAAATAAAATCTGGTGAAATTGTTTTCTTAAATGATCTAAAAATGGTCTAGATAACTTCTTATGTATTTCAATAACCTCCCACTCAGTTTAACAATTAAATGATCTAGCTTGTACTTGACAATTTTGTGGAATTTATGCTTGAAAATGGTGTATGAGTTTTTAACTGTTTATGTGTCTTATGTTCATTTTTTCTTGCTGAAATTTAACATGTATAACAGAAAAATAATTCAGCAATAAAAAATTTGAACACAACAGAAAAATTAATCTAGGAGTTCACCCGAAATCTCATGGGCTACGTCTCCTTTGAGATTTGTCATCTTGACTCGGCTCTTTGGGATTATGGTAAGGTTTCTTTTACAAGTTCCAACCAAAAACTCCTTTGGCTTGGCGCCACGTGTTGGCTTCCAGGCTTTCCATGTGGCACCCTTTTATTTTCCAAAATCAAATGAAATCAAACAAACTGCAAATTAGATTTTTCCACATGTCCACAAATGATTCGCCCTCCAGGGAATATTCCCAGAATATTCTTTTTAAATTTTTCCCAAATTTTATCAGGTCAAACTTGGTCAACATAATTTGGAGTTTACTAGGATTTTCAAACCTCAATAAATTTTGCATACGACCTTGGTTTTGCAAACTGTTCATGGTGCCAGAATTGCAGTGACGAAACCTTTCTGGTCGTTTAGGTTGCAAACATTTCTGAGCACTTTCATTTTTGATCATTTTTTTAAAATTGGACATGGTCTCCTGATAATTGAATATAAGCATAACTTAAGATGATTGTAGACATTCCAAAATACTTATCTAATCTATAACCAGGGGAAAAAGAAATTAGTATCTATATTGATCAAATAATTTTAAATGAGCCCGAACATTCTAAAAAAAAAATCCAATAGAGAAGAATCATGCAATACACCATTAACAATTTTCCATACAAGAATAACACATAATTCTCGTGGAAAAGCCATTTGTATTGATCAAAAGAACAAGGCCTTCATTACATAATATTTCAAAAGGGCCCTCCAAAAGAGGAATTCAGTCTTATAATAATATCCCCACTCCCTCCTCCTCCTCCCACTCCTTTTCATATGGATGGTATTTATATATATATTTACAATACAATTACAAAAGGGTCTCTGGCTAGTAACACCTTAGGCACAGTCGAAACATTTAGACTTCTCAAAAATAGACCATTGTTAGTGCATCTTCTACGCAGTGTGGATGTTTAGGAATTCAAAAAATCCTGGGGTATTCCATGTTCTCTAACAATAACCTTCCCTTCAGTGCCTCATATTCTAATATCTACACGTCTATCTTTGTATCAATTTTATGGAAACAGAGTTGTGTCACCTATCTAGTGTGAATGAGATGGGAATACCATGTTCCACATGTCCATATATTGGTTGAACCAAATCTCTATTCATCCAATCACCCTCATGCCATATTCCAAGCATGAATGTGGGGCTCATAACCAACCAATCATGAATTCTACCAAAACTCTCCACCTACACGATGAGGAATTTTAGTGCCTCCCATTCCCTCAGGATTTACTATAATCCATAGTCTGATCCATGGATTACTAGGCCCTACACCGAGACCCACTCTCTAGGGTTTACCGTACATCTCATCCCGATACTACTAGACCCAATGGAGAGGAATCCACCTCTTGGATTTACCGTATATCTCGCCATTCACTAAGAAGGACCCCTGGGCCCATCCACGCACACAATCCTGGCTTTACCGCAACTCATAGTCTTGCTCAGGGGTTACTAGGCCATTAGATTTGTAGTGATCCAAAGTCTGGTTTCAGGACAACTAGGCTATGTATTTGTCATTTCAGAGATCCACCTCACTAATCTTTGAATACATCTGACAATTCTGCTCAACCAAAGTATGAGAACCCATCTCATAAAGGCTATCTAGAAATGGAAAGGCTAGGATAAAAACACAGTCACACCTATTAAAACTCATTCCATGACAGAAAAGAACCACGTGCAATACCATGCATTTCAAACCTAGCAAGGAAATCACCCATGAAAATTGATACCTTCAAAGAATCCTCCTGTAGCTACTTGATCTTGCTCTTCCTTTCTTTCTCCTTCCTTCCCCTTGACTTCTTTTCATTTCTTGATCTAATTCCAAAGTGCTCCAAGAAACTCTAAGTGTCCAAGAGTGAGAGAGAGAGAGATAGACATAATAGAAATATAGGCATAAGTGTGAACAAAATCTTAGCAAAATCTTGCCAATTGATCCTCATAAACCTTTTTATCAATGAGGCCTCTATTTTATTCATTTTCAATTATTTTCCTTCATTTTCCTCCTCACATGTAACTTGTAACATCTAACTTCCCTTTTCTCCTAATTTCCATTATTTTCATAAATAAATGTGTCAAAAATGGAATTTTTCCTTTCCAAATGCCTTTTCCATTTCCTTTGCCAATTTCCTTAGCCATTTTAACCGAAATGAACACCCACTATGATGTTTTTTCCCAATATTCATCTTGGAATACGTGTCCAATCAACCGTGGTTATTATTTTTTTTCTTTACTAACTTTTATTACATGGAATTTTCACTAGGGCTATTACAAAAAATATTTACAACACTCTCTTTTGAATCTGGATCTTTGATACATTGAGTATCTATGGAGGTGTCAAGATTTCCCCTACATGGCATCGACATCAGGGAATTAGAAAAATTATCAAATTGAGCATCATCATGCCCTTTTTTTGATATCTTACTATCAACCTCCGAAATAAAGTATCATGAGAAAAGAAGGAGAAAACATTTGATGTGTCATTTTCATTAGGAAAATGGGGAGGATGAGATTTTCAATGGATACAAATGTTTCTAATTTATAATCTATGATACAAAAGGGTATAAGCAAGGAGACGACATCTCCAATGATTTATTTTAAGGCTTAGGGTCCCTAAATAATGTATTATTCATAGAGTTTCCCTCGCTAAAGGTCTTAGATTGGTAGGAAGTTAGCTATGAAGGGGTCCCACATAAAATTTTAATTGTTGGCAGGGGAGGGGGACTAGGCATAACTGATGGACCATCATCGACCAAATTTACCTTGAGATGATTTTGGTTGACCATGGTACCTTGGTGACCATGGTTCACCATAGAAATCAAGTTGACTATGGTTGGTGTTAGAACATGTTCACCATCTAAATTACGTATGTCAACTCTTGACAACATTTAACCATGGTTGATGAATTGACCATGGTTGACCATGTTTTAAGAAGTTAAATATTCTTAACCATAGCTATCTATACATAAAATTGGTTATTAAAAATATTAATATTGATAGTAAAATTGATGTTAATAATAACATTATTATAACAACATTATTTGTTTCATATAATAATATTATTATAATAATGATAATAATAGTGTATTTATGTTTTAATTAATGTATTACATTTGATAATGTAACATTGTTATTAATATTAATGATGTTAGTGATGATGATGATGATGATGGTTAATTTCCACTGAGACCAAACTTTGGTCTATCGAACCTATAATTTTTTTAATTCTTAACTTTCTGGCTTCTTGTCTTTCTTGGCGAGATTGGTGTTGTAGCTTTCTTTTTCTTCTCTATAGTATTCCAACTTCCTTTATCTTGCAACTCCTTCATCTCTTCTAATCCTTGGGACACTGGTGTCTTATCTTCGGGATCTGGGAGATCTGCTTTGCTGCTAAATGAAGATTTCTTTTGCGCGATATTCGAATCCTCATAATTGTTGATGCTTGAGGAGCTCTCGAGTTCATTTTTTTGTTGTTGGGTAGGGATTTCCCCCTGCTTGTCTTGATGGTTGTTTCTTTCTTGCCTGATTTCTTGCGATTCAAAGTTTTTTGGAGAGTATTCTTCCTTGATGACAGTGTAATGTTCCTTTTCTGCTCCTTCCCACCATGTAGATCTATGGTGATTCTTTCTAGCATAATTTTTCTGGGAGACTTTTGGGAAATTCTTGGCTAGATGGCCTGTCTCAAAGCAAGATCGACATCTAAAGAGGACACTTTCATAATCGAGTTTCTGGTTCCATACATAATCTTTTCCTTTTAGGATTATTTCATCTGGGAATCCAGCGCTGAAGTCCATTTCTGCACAGATGCGTGCATAGGTGGTTTTGACATATTCCTCTATTTTTGGGCACCTGCAGTAAAATTTCCCAATTGCATTTCCAATGGCTTTTAGCAAGGACAGATTCCAGAGATGCAAAGGTAGGTTTGGCAATCTGACCCAAACTGGTGCTGAGGTTATGACTGTTGTTGAGGGATTGAATGATGGGTTCCATGGTTTCATGAATAGGCTATATTTTTCCCAAAATCAAGGGCCGGAATCTAAAATGCATTGTTTGATTTTAGAGTTTTCAAAATTATTATAAAGAAACCCTTATCACAGGGGTAGATATTAATTTCATCATAAATGAGAGGCTTCCATACCTTCGAAATCCAACTGTGGAGAGCTGTCAGCCGTGGCCAAAATACATTAATTTAAATATTATGTTTTTGATATTATTTATATTAATTTGATTATTAATTATATTAAAAAAATAATAATAATATTGGTAATTACAGCGAAGGTGTCCCTTTTTCAAGCTAGGAATTTTCTACCATTTTCATCTCCATTTGACATTTGTCTATGTGTTGTTTTGACATGGGTCAACTTTAACTTAATAAAAAAAAAGGAATTACACATCTTATTGTAAAATGGACCATTTTGCTAAACAAAATTTTCTTATATATAAATGAATGTTATAAATAATAATGAGGAACTTATCATGGAGGAACTTATTAGAATTGGAATAATCTCAAATCCCTAGAAAATTAGTGGGTGGGGAGCCAGGCAGCAGGAATCTAATTTTTTAAATTTATTAAAAGTGATGACAAATTTAACAAAATTTTCATGATATTTTTCATTTAAATTTTATAAAGGTATATATATTTTAAACCTCTTTGAATTTGAACATATAACATTTCACCAAAGAAAAACATACTCTTAACCGTTTATATATATATATATATATATATATATATATATATATATATATATATATATATATATATATATATATATATATATATATATATATATATATATATATATATATATATATATATATTAAATTTCTCTCCTTTATATTTATACTTTGTTAGTATGAAATTGAGATTTGTAATTTCTTCATTCCACATACAAAGCAAATATATGTCAAATAAACAATTGAATAATGTGAAAATTATTCAAACAATAAATGCATATCATATACTTAGTAGGTACCCCTTCAAATCAAATGTTTTAAGATAAGTCCCTCACAAAATTTATTTAAATAATTATGATAATGTCACACCTTAAATCGTGCTTAACCTGAGATGTTATTCAGTATTTTTTTTTGTTTAGGAATGGCCATATTTGACATAACTACTTCTCAACTACAATTAAATTACATGGTCACTCATTATTGTGGGATCTACACAAGTTGTGCAAAGGAATATGATACTTCTAGAAATATGAGAAAGAAATAAAGAAAATTTTAATGTCCACAAGCCTAAAAATATCCTATGGAACCTCTTTTAGAGTGCAAACTTGAAAAAAAAATGCGCCTCAAGAGATTTAATATTTTTCAAAATGGATCTATATTGGTTTTATATATGCATATAGCATGTGTAACTTTTAATTTTTTAAACTATATTTTTGAATGCATAAATGTAGACAATGCCTTGAAAGTTTACTTCGAAACTTGGATTTTGTAAACTACACCACATAAATTTTCAATTCCAACAAATCTTTGCAAGACAAAATTTAAACTTAAATTTAAAACTAGAATTAATGGCTCTATAAAAATGACTCCAAATTAATTTAAAATTTTTAATAGGAGATAGGTGACATTCTAAAACAAACCCCCTTCTTTATGTTGATTCCAAAATATCCTAGAATCTAAAGGTCACTAGAGTGAAATATGCTCTTTCATTAATCTCATTATCAACAAAAACTGGCTTTAGTCATTTCCCTTGTGCAATTACATTTTTTGTTGGCCATTTCCCACCAGGACCTATGGTAATGTTTCTCCTTATTACCTTTCATGTTATAGCTTGGATATAATATGTATATAAGATTTTAACATAGTAGTATGACTGGAAAAAAAATGATTTAGCTAGGTGGTTAGAGGCATCAACACAAGTGTGAGACTATCGCAAGTCTGAACACATTTTCTCCCCTCCATCCTCCACCCTTTAGGTTATTATATTTCCTTTACTACAAAATTTTTTCATGTCCAATTCCTTCTGTGTATCTTTGCACCTTTACGGGTAGTTTCTAGTATTATTACGGGAGCACTCGAAGTAATAGTTGAAATTATTTTTTTGCCAGAGTCTAGTAATACCATTTTGAGCAAGATTGTGAATTATTATTGTTTAAAATGCACTTTTGAATGCATAAATGGATTTAGTACCTTAAAAAATCCCTAAGGCAATCAAAATTTGTATATTAAACAACTCAAACTTATCATTATTAAAAATCTATTCCATATTTTGAATTAAATTGACCATAAAATGTGCTCATAAAAGGGTCATTTTTCCATTAGGTAGACTATGTGTATTATTATATTGTGAATATTAATTTCCTTAATAATATTAATATTTATAATAACATCAATAATTACATTATGACATTATGATAACATGAGTTTTTTTTTGTAATAATGTAATTATATAATGATATTAATAGCATAGTCTCTCTACAACCAAATATAGGGTATATATGTAGGTGTATTGTAAGTATGTAAACAATTTTTAATGTATACCATGGCTTATCAATACCACAAGCCTAAAATCCATATTTTAATTCACAACCAAAATATTTTATAACAATATGACAATATCATATATTCACCCCCACTTACGGTGGATATTATTAACTTGTAAAAAATAGGCTTTGTTATAATACCATGGTTTATCAATACTACATGCACAAAAAACATAACTTATTTCAAAATAAAAATATTTTATAAGTATATGAAAATATTCTTAACCATGGATATTCACCCACACTTTACCATCAATATTATCAACTTGTAAATAGGCTTTGTTACAATACCATGGGCCAATATCATGGCTTATTGAGCCGAGAGATTCATTCTACAACCCAGTATGAGGGGGATGTGTAAGTTTATATGTGTCGTGCTCTAAATAGAAAAATAATGTCGGCTATAACAAAAAAATGAATATGTTGTAAAGTAATTAGAAGTAAAAAAAAATGTGTGAGTAAAATGTCTAAACCTTATAGTTTTCAAAAATATTTGAAGAGGAGATTTAAATAAACTATTTAAGACCTATTTTTGCACTAATAAAATATTTCTGTGTACATGTTATGTAAAATATTTTAATATGAGTTACGTATATATTATATATTATTTTACAAATTTTATGTATATCATGAAAAAATAAGTTTTTATGGTTAAAATTTTTATTTGGTCCTATATATATTCTATATAGCATTCAAAAATATAATTTAAATAATTAAAAAATACACATTGTATTTTTCACTCTAAAGAAGTTTGCACATGAATAAATAAGATCCTTTTGGGTTCATGTTAGATCCGTACTTAAGATGCATATGCTGGTCAATATTTCACAATCAAAATAATTTATAACAATATGACAAGACTATTAAAAATGAATATTCACCCTCACTTTTCCATTGATATTTTGAATTTGTGAATAGGTTTTGTTACAATATCATGGCTTATCAATACCACATGCCCAAAAATCATAACGTTTTTAACAATCAAAATATTTTATAACAATATGACTAGATTCTTAACCATGAATATTAACTTGTAAAGAATCTTTGTTACAATACCATGGCTTATCAATACCACAACCAAAAACCATAACTTATTTCATAGTAAAATTATTTTATTTTAATTTAATTTTATAACATATTTTAATTGAATCTACAAGGAAAAAGGTTACAATTAATTTTGAGATATATCTTAACTTTCTATCCTCATGACTACTAATAATATTCCCATAGAAATTAAATTAATGTTTTAATAAAATTAAAAATGAGAATACTTATGTGTGTGTGTGTGTGAAATTTATATAATATAAATAATATTATTAATAACCAACATAGATCCATCTTAGCTAAGGATCCAAGGGATGAGAGAAGAAAAGTGACTAACAATAATAGATTAAAGATAGTGAATGTATTTTTTAATATTTTCATTATTTTATTTTATTTGATATGATCTATCCAAAATATAGATTGGATATTTTACAAACAAATGAGTTTTTTTAATTTATATAATTTCTTAAACATGATATGATGTGATAAAATTTAATAGAGGCAGGGAGGGAGATAGTGACAAAGTTGGAGGGCATTTAGAGAGAGTATGTGTGATGGAGATAGAGATAGAGAGAATTGGAGAGGGGGAGTGTTAACACTGGAAAATTGTACAGCAGAAGATGACATCAATTAATGTTGAGCCCAAGGATTTACAATACAGGAATACATTACGGAATCAAGAAGTATTTAAAATCTCTAAGGTTTTGAGAAAATCATATTTGAACTAGTCATAAATGCTCAAATGCGTTGTTTTTCCTTCGAGAAGAGTGCCCTCTGCGTGCCTTTTTTCCCAATAAGCACGCATTCCTGGAAATGGAAAAAATTCACTTTCCAGGACCACAACAAGCAAAGGGGAGTTACTCATAGAATTTCAAATCTGGAACAGCTACAACAAATAGAATATTTTGATATATTCTATAGTTGGAGCTTCAGCAAATCATGAGCATGGAAATGTAGAACAGATCATTACATGTAAAACAACATCTCACCAGCATATGAAATAACCTCAGCAAGTATATGGCCTATATTCACCTTCCTAAGTGGGGAATGTAGTAATATATGGATTTTCTACAACAGTAAGAATACCCTAAGGTATTCCAAACTTGGAGAGAAGCAATAAATCAGCTTTAATTGATGTTATATGACCTATCCTTCATTCTAAGAAAAAACAACAACTTTACTTCACTTCTTGACTCAAAAGGGTGGGGAAAAGAAGTGATTTATGCCCTAAAATGATTAATTTCATGGATGTGCATAAAAATAATGAGGGATGATGGTTTTATATTCTATATTAGGTCATGTGCAACTCCTATACCAGATTTCAGCTCAAAAAAATAACTCTAGTTAGGTTAAACAGTTCTCCCACTCCTGAAATGGCTTAAAAATGTCGAATTCCCATGACCTAGAGTATGCAGAATGTGACTGAAGAATATGAAGCATAAATTCTGAAGGAATTAGATGCAAATAACTATAAACATCAGTGAATCATACCTATGATATTATTTATGCAATATATCAGAGAAAGACAAAAATTTTACATGGATCAAGGCTTTAGAATGAGACACTACAACACAACAAAAGGCAGAAAGAGATTGACAGCGTAATTTTCATTACTGAAGCATGCAATAGATTACAACTCAAATCGACAGTAGATATATACATAAAATTTTAGATCTATATCAGATCTGTAAACAAGAAATGCTCCTTTATACACTCCCCTTAGGGATCTCAGCAAAACATGAAGGTACAAGAGTAGATCTGAGATTTAAGTCACAGATCTGCAAAAGTATTCAAAATTTTCTGAATAATAACATATGTAGAAGATCAAATATGAACTAACATAGATTGGTTGTCCAATCCATGGATCACCATAGTGAAAGGAAGGAACCCTTCACTAGATATCTCTCCTCTGAAAGTAATGCCAAGTCACCCTACAGCTCTGCTCTTTCAAATAAGGCAGTCATGGAAGAGGGACTATGCTGTTGGCCCTAAGAATGCTTTGGCCTGCTACCAATATATGGATCTAAAGCTCAACCCACTAATGCACTCTTCCAGGAGGTTAAAAGACACACTCACTGAGAAGAGGCACCAATACAAGCTAGACTTGAGCAGATCTAGTGTTCCACTTGCTGCAGCTCACATGGAAAACCCAATCCTAAGTAGGATTACACTTTAGATGCAAGATGAGGCTTGGCCAAATGCCAGATAGTGGAGTAGACAAACAAGACTCCTCCAAGAGTTTCTCAAGGAAGGAGGTGGGGATCCTAAACAGGAAAACCCCAAGAGGTGTGTCTCAACAGACAGAACCTTCAAAAAATAATAACATCAAAAACCTTCTCTTGTTGTCCTCCTCCTTCTTTTATAGGATGAAAGTCTTGTCAAACCATAAACTAGCTCAATGAGTTAACCCCTTTCACATGTGGAGCCTCCATCTAGAACTGTGTTGTGTATCCATGAGGTTCATTGCACCTAGACTGCGTTGTTGATTTGGTCAAGGTTGACCCAGTCTTGTGATTTAAGCCCATTCACACCTGCAACAGATTATTTACATGGCCTAGATATGTCTTTGTTTACATAGGAAATGATTTATTCATGGTTTTTAGGAGTGTTTTACATGTCCTCCTTCATATTTTATTCATAAACATGGAATGCAAGATAAAATAAGGCAAAATAAGATATTCCCATTAGCTTGGGCTAAATGGGAATATTACAGTCCTCCCCTCCAAAATGTTGCTTGTCCTCAAACAACTGATAAGGTGGGTGCTGCAAGACTTCTCCTCCATTGCTGACATCATCAAAGATCAAGCTCCCATGATAAGCTAGATGCTCACCAATCCAAACCCCCATGAATTGTTTCCCCAAAGTCAATATGAGATGTGCAAAATTCATCCCACAAGGAAACAACTTCTCATGTGAAACACCCATGGGTTGCCTAATGTCCAATCTGAAATATATGACACAAGACACATGGATATTTTTTAGCTCATTAGGCACATGCATACTTTCCATCCTCCCTCCATAAATTCCCATAAAAGGTACAAGCATGTCATCAATGTATGGGAGCAAAACAATGTACAAACAAACAGCAAGGTGAACATGTGGACGTGGGTCATATTCCAACATGTGGAACCAGCATAATGCATCTCCTGCCTACATTAAAATAAGATGTGGTAAGTGGTCTTCCCACCACTTACTTGCAGCCCATGCCATTAGGGGAATTTTGAGGTCTAAAATGGGCCTCATAAGAAAAATGTACAACAAAAATAAACTTTATAACAACCAATAGGATTCAAGATGATGATGTCATCCATAATGGATGATTCACCATTTTTGGAGTAAAAAAGTAAAAATATTAAAAAATAACAAAATAATAAAACTACTTTTTCAACTCGTATTTTAAACTTATCTCCCAAAATTTTTACTCAAATTTCGAGCGGGAGTACTCGTTGGATGCGGAATTTAATTCCTCATCCAAGGAGTACCCATGTTACATACTTTCGATGAACTCTTCTACACGAAAAATGAGAAATACATAAAAAACGTGATTATAATCATGTTTTTTTATGTATTTCTCATTTTTCGTGTAGTAGGACCCATCGAAAGTATGCAACATGGGTACTCCTTGGATGAGGAATTAAATTCTGCATCCAACGAGAGTAAAAACTTTGGGAGATAAGTTGAAAATCTGAATTGAAAAAGTAGTTTTTTCATTTTTCCCTCTAAAATTTGATGATGTCATCCAATCTTATTAGATTTTTTCCACTATTATTTTATAATTTCCTTAGGAGACCCATTTTAGACCTCAAAATTCCCCTAATGCATCTCACTATAACTGAATGTGTGAGATATGTTTGGTGCCTTAGGAAAGCACCCATCATGAAACAATATCTCCCTTTGTCCACTAAGGGAGTGGCCAAGTACAACAAGTGTTGTGGCCCAAAATTTGCCATGATATTGACAAGATAAAAATATCCTCCTTGGATTCATGGCCTGCATAAACAAGGTTGAAGAATGCATATAATTAGAAAAATAAACTTGTTTCACCTTAGCATATTCTTCACCGATAATCTTCCCCATCAATTTGGAGTGGTGCATAGATCTATCTCCTCCCTCAAGAGGGGAAAGAGAAAGCTGAATTAACTCTCCTACAGAGCCATGTTGATGCCCCATCTCCACAAGGTTCATGCATCTTTGACAATGCTAATATAGTTCTTCTTCAAAGCCCTCCCAATAGTAGCTCCTCAAGATGGTGTTGTTGAGCTTCATAAGATACTCTTGGTTGTAACAGAACTCCTCATAGGCCCATTGTAGTAACTTATTCTTGAGCTTGGAGGCTTTAGATAATAATATCCTACCATGATTATAGATGACTCCCTCAAGGATTGAACAGCTCCCCTCATACAACTAGTCATCCAGAATCATGCAAGTATGAAGATCCTTGGAATATCCTACCAGCAGTTGGGATTTCCAATAGGGATCTAATGTGTCCAACAATGACAGCGCTGATAATGTGCCAACTGAAGTGGATTCCATGTTGCTGCTCTTCTCCTTGACATCCTCCATGTTCAAGTTGTAAGTTGGAAGACCATACCTCCCACTCTTCTCTTTTTGTCATCTCCCATGCCAAAGGTATGAGATGGAAGGTTGATATTCCTTCGTTGCTGCCCTCCTTGCTCATGCACATGCTTCAGAGAAGAAGGAAGCTCTTGGGAGTTAGTCTTCCATGGAAGACTATCATCTGTCCAAGGCCTCTATGTTTCTAACAAAGCATGCATGTGAGACCACCATCTCTCTGCCACCAGGGAAGAGTTTTCTTCAAACAAGTTTTTCTACTGATTCAAATATTGCCTCCCATGCTTCATGATGGTGTCATTTTCTCTCCTTGTAGCATATCTCCTCAATGCAATTTGAGAGGTGAGGATAGATAGTGAAGTCAAAGGAAAAGTGCTTTCCCTTTCTTTGTACCTCCCCCATACTCTCAGCATTGTAGCATGGTCTTCTAATGCTCTCTTCCTTATGGGATCTATGGAAGGAGCATCAATGCATGAAACATCTCCCATCAAATTTGAATCAGGTGGTCTTCCAGGGGGTACACCACAAGATAAAGATGTCTCATCGCTCATTCCCATGTGAACTACTGAGGGGAACATAATATTGCTACTTCCACTGCGCAAATCCATCTCTAATTGTTGTGTGGAAGTACCAGGATAAGGAGAGGTTGGAGCAACTCCCCCATCTTCTTCTTTCTACAAGATTTCAAAGCCTAAGGTGCTTCTTTGTTTTGTCTCCTTGTCTATCATCATAGATACATGTTGCTCATATTTCCCATGAATAAGATCTTGGGGACCTCTTTACAGAGATACAAGGGCCCTCATAGTGGAAGCAATAGCTTCAACTCCATATTTCAACAAAGTTAGATTCCCTCCTGCTATCACAGCGCTGGAGGAACCGAGTCAGATCTACTTCTTTCTCCTCAACAATGGAGTATGCCCCATCAATAAGAGATCCTTTTTCTTGATCTCTCATTGAGGAAAGGCTATTCATGTCTTCTTCTTGAGAAGAATGATCTTGCTGAAGTAAGGCCTTTTCACTTGGCAAATCATGTAGCAGATCTTTACCCCTCCCATCAATGTTCTGAAATGGAGTTATCTTCATGGATCTTCTCCCTTCTTTGAGCTGAAAAACCTCAGGGAAGCCTAAATTCTCCTTGAATATTTTAGACAGAGATTCATATTCTCGGAGGTAGTCACCAAGGGTCTCCTCCTCTGGTGTCTCTCCCTCTTTTTCTCCTCTTTCAAAGAATGCAGGCATGCTGCAACATTGTAGATAAAATTGTGTGGCTTCATGCGCACACACATAAGATGAAGTAGTGGGGCTATCATCTTGTACAAACCTCATCAAGATATCTGTTGATCTTCCAATCCTCACTCCCCTGATTTCTCCCTCCATCTTGTGCAAAGCTTGAGAAAGAATGTTAGAGAACTCTACTCCTTTTATTCTTCCATACAAAGGGGTTTCAATGGTGTAATCATTTTTCTTATGTATTCTTCCATAATACCTCTACTCTCTGTCAATGAGAGGTTCTCCTTCCTCTGAAGACATATTGGCTCCAAGAATTCACAGGCTATGCCAAAGATCTTACTCTGATACCACTGTAATATTCCAAATCTGGAACAGCTACAACAAATAGAATATTTTGAGATATTCTATAGTTAGAGCTTAAGAAAATAATGATCATGGAAATGTAGAACAGCTCATTAGATTTAATACAACATCTCACCAGCAGATGAAATAACCTCAGTGAGTATATGGCCTATATTCTCCTTCCGAAGTGGGGAAATGCAGCAATATAGGGATTTTCTACAACGGTAAGAATACCCTAAGGTATTAAAAAGCTAGAGAGCAGAAAGAAATCAACTTTAACTGATGCTAGATTACAGATCCTTCATTCTAAGCAACAGTAGCAACTTTACTTCACTTCTTGACTCAAAAGGGTGGGGAAAAGCAGTGATTTATGCCCTAAAATGATTAATTTCAAGGATGTGCGTAAAAATAAGGAGGGATAATGGTCGTATCTTCTATATTAGGTCATTTTAAACTCCTATACCAAATTTCAGCACAAACAAATAACGCTAGCTAGGTTAAACATTTCTCCCACTGCCGAAATGGCTTAAAAATGTTGATTTCCCATGACCTAGAGTATGCAGAATGTGACTGAAGCACATGAAGCATAAATTCTGAAGGAATTAGATGCAAATAAGTATAAAAATCAGTAACTAATACCTATTATATGATTTATGTAATATATCAGAGAAAGACAAAAGTTTTACATGGATCAAGGCTTCAGAATGAGACACTACAACACAACAAAAGGAAGAAAGAGATTGACAGCGTAATTTTCATTGTTGAAGCATGTAGTATATTACAACTCAAATCTACAATAGATCTGTACATAAAATTTTATATCAATATCAGATATGTAAACAAGAAATTCTCCTTTATACACTCCCCTTGGGGATCTCAGCAAAACATGAAGGTACAAGAGTAGATCTGAGATCTAAGTCACAGATATGTAGAATTATTCAGAAAATTTTGAATAATAACATATGTAGAAGATCAGATCTTAAATAACATGTATTTTTTGGCCAATCCACGGATCACCATAGTGAAAGGAAGGAACCCTTCACTAGAGATCTCTCCTCTGAAAATAATGCCAAGTCACCCTGCAACTTTTCTCTTGCAAATAACATATTCATGGAAGAGGGACTGTGATTTTGGCCCTGATAATGCTTTGGCCTACTACCAATATATCGATCTAAAGCTCAACCCACTAGTGCACTCTTCCAGGAGGTTAAAAGACACACTAACTGAGAAGAGGCACTAGTACAAGCTAGATCTGAGCAGATCTAGTGTTCCACTTGTTGCAGCTCACATGGACAACATAATCCTAAGCAGGACTACATTGTAGATGCAAGATGAGGCTTGGCCAAATGCTGGATAGTGGACTAGACAAACAAGACTCCTCTAAGAGCTCGTCAAGGAAGGAGGTGGGGATCCTAAACAGGAAAACCCCAAGAGGTGTGTCTCAGCAAACAGAACCTTCAAAAAATAATAACATCAACAACCTTCTCTTGTCGTCCTCCTCCTTCTTTTATAGGATGAAATCCTTGTCAATCCTAAACCACCTCAATGAGCTAACCCATTTCACATGTGGAGCCTCCATCTAGAACTGTGTTGTGTATCCATGAGGTTCATTGCACCTAGACTGCGTTGTTGATTTGGTCAAGGTTGACCCAGCCTTATGATTTAAGCCCATTCAAACTTGCAAGAGATTATTTACATGGCCCAGATATGTCTCTATTTACATAGGCATTGATTTATTCATGGTTTTTAGGAGTTTTACATGTACTCCTTCATATTTTATTCATAAACATGAAATGCAAGATAAAATAAGGCAAAATAAGATATTCCCATTAGCTTGGGCTAAATGGGAATATTATACTCCTTATGTGAAAGCCACCTAAGGATAGCCACCAGCGCCTCCTTAGACATTATGTGAGCACACAAAAGAATATTTGAGCACACAATGGAATCACACCTCTCCCTTGGGTCACCATCCATCATGTACCAAGGGAGGGAAGGAGGATTTGAAGCTCACCTATATAAACCCACCAAGAGATGAAAAAATGGTGATCACAAGGTTATGATAGCAAAATTTGCCCAAGAAACACCAGCATTGTGTGTGACCTGGAGCTGGAGCTAAAGAGGACTCGATAGTTGGTCACCCAACATCTTAGTCCACCACAGCAGAGAGAGAGAGTTAGACTGCATCAAAGGCAGAACTTGGAAGGCAAACATCCTTGCATCGAGACCTAGAGCCATTTCCTAGGGGCCCTTTGGCAAGTGGGTAAGATTTCATTTTATTTCGAACATTTAGTAAGAAGAGGCCATTGAGCCATCGTTTGCATTATTACTGTTTGCAACTCTCTATATAGCTTCTTTTGTGTTTTTATTTTTAGTTTAACCAGAGCATACTTCACCCTATTATTTCCATTAAGTTTTATGCTTTTGAGATCCCCCCACATTATGCTTGTTACCAATATTTTAGAGAGTATACCACACTCTCTAATCTCGTGTGATTTTGTACACCCGTGTGTCGAATCCACCATAAGAGGATTGGTGACTCCACTGACATGTTTCAAGTTTATGTGGTTGTGCCATCTTTTACAGGAGACCCTTTGTCTATGTTGGAGTGGAGCTGACAGTCCTCTGACCCATCTTGCAGTCCCTAGACTCACTGAGGTGACAGACTGAAGAAGGCAACTCCTAATCTTTTTACTTGTAGGATCTTTGCACACAGTTTTTCCACACAGAGGCGCATTGCATGCGTTCAGGAGTGACCTGCGCGCAGGAAGGTGCCCCTGTCAAGGGCTTTTGCACGCAAATTGTAGAGAGATTTTTTTTCTCCCTATTTCTACATTTTTTCTGCTTGTATGTGTGCTGGGCAGCCCCTAATGTATCTATCAACACCTGTGTTAATACCCCACAGCTTCTAAGAACTCATTTTTTGTTTCTTTCTGTAGGCATTTAGTTAGTTTTCATTTAAGTTGGTTTTTGAAAAAAGTGTTCATATAGTTTAAGTAGGGGGTGAATTAACGATTTATTTCCGAAAAATTTATGTTTTTTGCACATTCTGGTATGCACACTTAGCTTAACTAGTCCAAGTAAGTGGCTGAAAGCCACATATGCATAAGCTAGTGTAGAAATTGTTTAGTTTAAATTCAATTTTTGCATTTAGGAAATTGCAGGAATAGGATTGAATTTCCAATTAGAGCAAGTAATCTCTGTTGTATTTTCACCATTTGGTGACCCTAGACAAGAATATGAATGCTCTACATTCATGATTTTCCATCTCCCTTTAGTCACTCACATAGACTAACTAGGAGGATTTGGAAGCGGCCCATTATCCGCAAATGCTTTCTATTTGAGCAAGGAACAACGCCACATAGTTTAACTAGGGGAATTTTGTAAAGGATCACCGATATCCATATGTTCAAATTATCAGATTTTTCACCATACACTCACACACATTCACCCACTACGAAAAGAAAGCCACCTAAAAATAACTTAAACCAAATCACTAAATTCTCCCCACAGGGGCCACAAGAGAATTTATAGATTAAGTTAGGATCAAGGGGGTGGGCATCCAATAAGCTACCTTGATCAAAATTCACATTGAAACATAGAAGTTTTGTTTTTAGGGAGCTTTAAAATCCACCTATCAGCCCATGGAAAAGAAAACCCGAGCGCAACAGACACCCGATTCAGAGGGGATTAGGCTTAGGTGCAGTGCGTGCGGTATCAGTTGGGGCTACCTGACGTGGCTAATAATCGGTACTATTAGCTAAATACCAAGAAGCCCAAGACTAGAATTCTCATGTGGGACGGTGGTTCTTAGTGGCCAAAACTAGGGAATCCTTTACCCTATAGGTGACGGTGTACACAAGCGCCAGACCCTCTACCCTTACCTTGGTTGATTCTCTTTAGCTGATTGGGGGCGTCGCCAACTCTTACGGGACATTGTGCCAGCACTCACAAGAAATCCTATCAAGGCCCAGTTACTTTTGAGTGTGTGAGGATGTATTAGGTCTTATAGGATTTTGAGTATCACGTGCAAACAAACAAATTTTTTTTTTCTTGATTGATCACATAGATTAAGCTAAAGGAAAATTCATTTCATTTTTGCTTTGTTTTATGTATGTGGCCATAAATTTGTCATGATCACAAACTTTATCCCCTCAAAAAATTTTCCAAAACCTAACCTGGTTGAGACTCAAATGGTTCCAACAGAACCTCGTCGATCCAGGCGTCTTTAGGAACTCCCCTCATTACTGGGAGGGGTTCTAGTTCTTTCGCCGTTTAGGCATCAAAGACAGAACGTTGCTATAGTGGTTGGTTCCTCCTTTCTTGGAGCAACCTTAGTTGGGAACCCTAGTCAGTCTCCCAACACCACACCGCACACCACTCCCCCCTCGTCCCCTGGGAGGCAGAGGAGTGCATCCCATACGAGAATCCAGCTGAATTCACAATAGGGTATGTCACAGACTAACCCTCGTTCTAACCAGAACTTCGTGTCTTCACACGTTGCCATGGCGTCAACCTCCCAATCACCCTTCTTAGCGGCGTTAAATCTACCGGATTTGACCAAGCTCACCAATGACCCCATCACACACGACCCTAATTGGACTCCCATGCCCACGAAGCTCCCTTCAGACATACCAAAGTTTGAAGGAAAGCAAGCGAAAGACCCAGGAAATCATATAATGATCTTTCACCTGTGGTGCTCATCGAATAGCATCATTGACGATACTATTCGGTTGAGGCTGGTTCAACGCACTCTTACGAGAGTGGCCACGAAATGGTACGTAGAGCAACCTCCTGCTTCACATAGAACCTTTAGCACCCTCGCTACTGCGTTCCTCACATACTTTATGTTACCCATTCACCACGATTCGGGAATGGAGGTACTAACTCATTTCAGACAATCCCCCTCTACCCATATTTTGTAACATCTCCATCAGTGGAGGTGGCATCGCAGCTTATGCAAAGCACAACTCGATGACCGATTCCTTTTAGATTTATTCTTGAAAAATCTGACGGCAGAGATTTCAAAGGATGTGGCACAACGTAACCCCACATCCGAAGAGGACGCAATCAGTAAATCCCAACAACTTGAACTGATCTACATGCAATCAGGATACATATACAATATCCTTCCCAACGCCCCGCGCGTGCAATCTTATCAAGAATTTCCAGGCGCGTCTAACTCTGTAGACGGACTTATTGGGTCAATGACTCAAGGGTACCTAGGCAGCATCAGTCAGAATCCTAGTTACACATATGGATCTATCCAGAACATGTCTCAACTCGGATTTCAAAGTCATCATATGCAGCAGCAAGATTTGACTAATAGGGCATGAGCATATCACCAAGGAGGACCTTATCCTCCAGCTGAGGGGGCCCAGTACGCAGGAAGAAAAAATAACAGAAGAACTCTCCCCCAACGGCCAGGTGCAAACATGGGACAACAATATGCTCAGTCCCAAGCACATAACCCACCTATGAAAAACAATGCATAAGTGAACTTTGTGTAGCCGTCCCGAACTCAACCACACTAGTATGATCAGGAGAATTATCCTCCTAACATGGTTAAGATAAAGGTAAAAAACAAGCCCAATGGGAACCCTAGACAAGGGGGCAACAACCAACAATGCCCACTGTGATCCCAGGTTGGAGGTAACTCCAACCAGAATCAGACCCAGGAGCCAAGCAATGCCCAAAAGCAAGGCAAAAGGCCACCTCTATGAACAAACCATTCTTGTTCAATATGTGGTGAGTACAGGCACTATGCTCACCGCTGTCCCAAACTCCCTAAGCTTAAAAATTTTCAGAGTAACCAAGGACAAGGATGACCTTCCCAAACAACTTTAGTTATGCAAGAACCCTTCCCCCATCAAGGAACAGTCAACACTCAGCAGCAAAACCCCGACGATTATGGGAAAAACAACCATGAAATTTACATGGCTGAGGAAGAAATTTTTTTCCAAACTCAGAATCACAGTTATGACACCCCACCAAACACCAGTACGTCAGGGGCTAGTACGAATGTGCGGACTATACCTTTAACCATTCCAAAAATTCCTTTGGAACCATCGCCAAAAATGGTTAAAGTGCCTAATAGGCGAGCAGGTAACTACTCCAAAGTAGCCCACAATTACAGCGTCGTAGACAATTTAGCTCAATCACCTGCTGCTATGTCCACATTGGAAGTACTGTAGTCATGCCCAAAGCAATGGAAATCCCTAATTTTCACATTAGGCGCCATCGACCCTACAAACATGCGCATGATGGCTTTCGACTTAGACAAAGCCACCCCTGGGCTTCCCTCCATGGTCACCTTCCAGATACCCGTATCGGTACAAAATATCACTATTCACCAATGTGTCATTGATGAGGGTGCATCCACATGCATCATGTCAAAGAATGTATGGCAGAATTTAGGAGCCCCCGAACTCAAACCTTCCATCATCACCCTCAGAGCATACGACGGTCGTCCCTCAACCCCCGTCTGTCTCTTCCAGAATGTACCGGTCTGTTTAGCCGGCAAGACGGTCCAAATAGACATTGAAGTCTTGGACACTCACTTGGATTACAATATACTCCTTGGGCGGAGTTACATGTACGCCATGTCTTTCATAACATCCTCTGTTTTCTGCATCATGATGTTCCCCCACAAGGATCGAATCATCACAGTAGACCAGCTAATGCATAGTGAAAAGCATCCCTTGACCAACACAGATATGGTTCTACCCTATGTAGATACAACCATGAATGGTCTTTTACAGTATCAAGAATATGGCCCTTGCCAATTCGAACCATCGCCCGTCTTAGGGTCATTCCTAGGAGATCCTCCTATTATCCCTGAGGTATCGCCCGATCCCACAGGGGCCCCAGTATGCATGATGTCCACATGAAGCACCAAGGTTAGTTAGGACATGGACTCAAGTAGTAATGACATCGAGGCATCAGCTACTGCAACCTCCCTATTCTATGCCGCCTCCCAAAATCCTTTCCTCTATCCACCTCCTAGCTTCACCTCCCAGCAGGTCTTGGCAGCACTAGTATTACCCAATATATCATTGGCATTCCTAGTGTGGTATCACTTTCCTCCTCCAGGAATGCCAGCTACCAACGTTACTTCATTTGGGTTAAAACCCCCCGGTCCCGAGGAGCCCCAACCTATCGAAGCAGTAATCAAAACCGCCCCCGCAAGGGAAATTCCCACTGTGAAACCAGCGACCACGAAAAATAAAATCACTAAGAAAGGAAACAAAGTGGTGACCCCCACCATACAAAGTGAGTCATCATCCTGTGCTATATGTGATGTCACAGGACACCCTACCCACATATGCCCGGAGCTAGATGAATTAAAACCACTTCTTGGCTGTGAGGCAGACACCTCGAAATGACATTCCCATAAAAAGGAACTTGCCACCAAAAGTACAAGCAAACCGCTGCGTACCAATCACGCATGCGCCCTCTGCGACACCTATGGGCATTATACCCACCATTGTCTAGAAATACCATGGTATAGGGATGCCTTACACGCAATTGAGTGATCCTATCAAGAGGACCCCTCTATCCAATCTACCAATGACGAGCCACGTATGATCCTATACTTACGAGAGGAGCATTGATATGTAGAGCGCCCCCCAGTAATGCCCATTACACGTTGCACGCTATGCGATGAACGTGGCCACTACCTCGAAGAGTGTGCCGCATTGGAACTCATTCACATATGGTATCCAATCGAAAGGGTTTACTATGTAGGGCTTTGGGTAGCAAAATTCACATGCCCATTATGTGCCGACAATCACCTTCTAGTTAGCCCTTGCTAGCCTCCACTCAGCTATAGTTCGTCTTTCCTGAGAAGACGATATGGATGTTGAATCCATGGGGAGCTCCATGACCCAAGAAGAAGAGATGAGCAGGTCTATAATGTTCTTATCAGCCGAAGAACAACCGAGCGGGGACCCCTAGTTACCCCTAAAGGCATCTCATGAAACCCACTTGCATGCATGTTATGCAAGCAGACGGACCATATAGTTGTCCACTTCCCTGACTTAGAAAAATTGCGATGTTGGTAGCCCACCTAGCCTCATACCAAGCATTATGTAACTCCCATATCATGGATATTTTTCCTGATATGTCAGGGTAATAATTATGACCGACATGGTACCTATGTCTCACGGATCCATCCCACTATCGACATGATTAATGTCGTAGAAAAGAGGATGAGCGATCTCCAAGAATGGCATAAAAGATACGTCACTAGCTCAACGTCCCCACCACCGCAGTGGTTTGTCAAGCCTGATAAGACCATACACCAACCATGTATACCCCATACCAAGCCTAGGATAACATGTGGCCTATGTGATCTAAACGATCACTAAATCAACCAATGTATAGAACTCAAACCCCTTGTGAATAGTCTCCGCATAATCTCGCCTCTTCCTCAAAAAATTCTCTCTAATCAAGATAATATCACACGCACTTACTGTCGAATTTTCTCACACTTTCATCATGCGTTTAAGTGCACACATCTCCTCAAGCTGAGAGCAGCTAGAGTGGCATTAAGTCAACCACCCACCAAAATGGGAGGCAAGTCTCAACCTACGACGCAAAAATGGAAGGAGAAGACAACTTGGTCCGTAACTGACCCTTTCCAAGCATCCACATCGAGAACATCAAGTAGTGTCGAATCTCACACTATCTACTCTATCAGCGCTGTGATACCTTGCACCATTTGCACCAGTGATAATCACGTGCCAGAGGAATACCCGCTGCTACAAGCGTTCAGGAACCTCTGTAATAAAAACAACTTCCACCTATTGGAAATTGACTATCCTTGCAGGAAAGCCAACCATCAGCTCACACAGAACTTCGTTACTGAGATCCTTCCCCCACTGCATGCCAGTGACACAATTCATCACAGACGACTTGTGTCATCGCACGCTCGAGACAGGATCACAACCACCTCCTCGTCACAGGAATTCCACTTTATTCCTGTCACAAAATACCAAGGCACCTTATGGCTTTGCATAGATTTTTACGAGATCCAAAACTTGCATACTTCCATCGAACTCCTTGATGACACCCAGCCTCTAGAAAAATGCCTAATACAACTAGATCTAGTTGATGAAAATAGGCAACAATCGCTGCAACACAATGATGCCCATAAAAAAGGGTAAAAGCATCATTCGACTGCCACATCACCCCTCGCTCATTTACCAAGGGAGAGTTAGTCCTTCACTATGATCTCGCAAATGAGACCTAAGGGCCAGGAAAGTTCGAAACTTTGTGGAAAGGGCCCTATATCATCAAACATTGTCGCCGGTAGGGGGCATACATCTTGACGGAACCAGACGGGACCTACCTCACTAACCCCATCAATGGCCTTTACTTCAAGAAGTTCTACCCATAAGGGCCCCAGTAGCCCTTGTCCCCTAGAGTTAGAATACACAAAAATCCCAATACCAAAATATTTTTGACCCAAAGACCTAAAACCCACTCAAAATACCAACATGGATCACCAACTTGAACCCTATTTCGGATTTTCTGATGAAGCATCGCGATGGTCTCAAAAACTTAGCCGCAACCGCCTAGGTCATCTACCACCTCGATCGATCACCACCTGTGTTCCAATGGCATGTGCATCGGATCAGAACCAACAATCAGTGCGAATATGAGGCCGTTATCGGACTTATGGGTGAGGCCCTCCATCGTGGCATCCACCATATACATGTCTACCTAGATTCATAGTTAGTGGTATCACAGTCAACTAAAATATTTGAAACGAGAGACGCGAAACCTATTTAGAAAATATTTTCGTGCAAAAGATTAAGCAAAAAATGTGATTACATTACATTCTCACATGTATCAAGGAATCAAAAACCAAGAAAATCGATCGCATAGCTAACAATATACTAGACTGGAATGCATTGCGAATAAATCACCATACATAAAAAGCAAAAAACATAGATATCCATCAGCATAACACAAAATCCATAAACTGAAATAGATATCATACCATGTAGAGCCGTAAAAAGATCTCTCATATATATATATATATATAAATATGTGTATCGGAGTACAAAAATAGTATCACTGGCCCATTGGCCAGCCCAAAAGTACAACGGTCATCAAAAATAAGGGAAGCATCCCTCTATAATGGGTGCTTTCCCCGTGTGAAAATCTACTTTAGGGGGTTCCCCCTCAAGAGGAGCACCTCGGGCCCTACCCATCGCTCCTGGGTGCCACTCACGTGAGCCGCCGTCGCCACTGCAATAGCTACTTGTCGAAGACTCGGGCTAGTAATCCCTCTCTTGGGCCATCACTCGTCTCTAGCCAAGCCTCCTCAAAGTCATCCATAAAAACTTGGGCAGACATCCCGTGGGTCAAACGGTCCACTCGACCCCAAAAGTCCTTTGGGAGCCTCCACCCGAGCCGTAAGTATTGTGATGCGTGCCTCAGCCCACATCTGCGTACGAGCTTTCTCGGCCACTACCTCCACCGCAACGTGAGCTATTTTCCTCACCGAGAAGGTCCGATCACCATCTCTTCCAGGGTCCACCAAGCACCCCCACCCGATCCACCTACGACACCTCCTCCCCCGACCACTCGGCGGTCGTGGTAGAGGATTGTGACCACGCCGGTCGAGCCACCGGGAATCCCACCTCGCCAAAATCACGCACGAGTAACCAAAATAATGTCGGTGACAATAAAAAACACTCAAGTACACAAAAACTCAAATAAATGCCGAAATATATTACATACCCGTGGGACACCAAACATAACCGAAAAGGGAGAGTGATATTTGGATCACTCTCGAAAGTCCATCCCAGCGATAAAGGAATTGAAAAAATTTTTTATGGATTGGCCTCAAACCAAGCCTCCATTGTATCATTCCAATGACGACCCACCATGCCACCACCACCACGTGGCATCACCGGAGCCCACCTCCTCATACGTGGCTCCCTCGGCCCCCAATAGGCACGACCCACCACGGGCCTCATCGGCATGACCCGCTCGTACATAATGCTACATAAGATGCTAGCGTACGCAAATGATTTGGATCCGCATTGGACCTTGTCCGGCTTGCAGCACCATACCATCAAAGCATAAGCGAGCAAAAATTGAAAAAAAATGCTCATTCCTCAAATGGTGTAAAACTCCCACCCGTGTGCTCGTTGCCCGATGAGGTGCAAATGACTCCGCCAAATCACACAATAATGGCCGAGCACACTGCTTGGCCACATATATCATCGATGCAATATTGATGCACCCATCAATAAGAGGTGCATCACTGCAATGCCTCCTCCCCGAACCTCGTCCATGTTCACTCGTCCAATAGGAAGTGGATACCTCAAGCACCTCGCTCCGAGAGCAGTATCCAGGTCACAAAGTATATCTCTCGTCTCCGGACAAATAATCAAGTTCGTCCCCCTCGGGAAAAACATATTGCGCCTCCTGTGCCAATTTTGTAAGATATAATGTAACAATCAACTCATGTGACCGAAGGAACTCATTTTCAATAAATTTCGTAAGGCCCCATGTGAGCCAACTAACGGCGTGCACTAGCATCAAGAGCCGGAGTGGTCCGCATTTTGGGCCAATATCGTTCTCTCCACACCAACCTACCAAGAAATAGGCACCCATCTTTACAGAGTAGAAACATCAAAAGGGACAACAAAAACCCAAGTTTTCATAAGAACCCTACCCTTGCACACTCGTTTCGTTCACAGGCGCGCCCTTGCACACAAAAAGGAAGGAACAGTGTGCCTTCGCATGGTTGTACCTCGAAAATAGGTGCAAGGGGGTGCCTCTTTGACTAGATCGCCGATGAAATCTAGGACAAAAATCCCCTTTGAGGCCATACAAACCCAATTTGTACGGCCCCCAAAGATCATCAAACCGAAAAAAATTGAAATGCAGGGATGTCATGGAAGCTACCTCGGCATAATATCACTAATCCTCGGGTACACGAGGCGTGACCACAACGGTAAGAAAGGCTCGCTATCACCTCTCGATCTTTCAAAACTCGGCAAGTACAAATGAATAGGATTAGGGCCATAATCCCATATTTATCACCCTTTTCCGTAACTTCGAAGGTCCATAACAATGAGATCGAAGGTTCGTTCGCATAACTCGTAAGTTGCATCACCATCGTATACCATGACGAACAAAAGCGATGCCCCTACATTCGCTTTCCGAAGGAATATTTTTTCAAGCATCTACGGGTATGCACCCTCCCATATTCCTTTCCAAAATTCATGTTTTTTCAATAATATGGGACGAAAAGAAGATGCTTTCACTTGAGGTAGTTGCTTTTCTGTAGGAAGAACCCGCAAGCCATTCACATCACCACCCACCGAAAGTTCTAGAGTAGGTATCATCCTACCCTCAAAGCATGATAGAGTCCCAAAAAAATTTTCATATCCCGACATCATTTCTCCATTATAAATAAACCATAGGGTCCTCATACCTAACCACATTTATCATCACCTCACCCTACATATGATAAACGTTCACGATGGTTGATAGAGCCTCCCCTCCATGGCGATCGTCATCCAAAGTAGACCATACATCACCCCACAAGTGACGCCATGGCCATACCATTTTAGTCCAGGAAGCACCTCATGCCCAATCCACATATCATGCATAAGGTAAAGTTCACCATTCAAACTCAACCCCTTCCCGAATGATCAAGTTGTACAAGTAGAATGAAAGCACACCTCCGTGCACCGCATTTGGCCCGCCATACCTCCTTCAACATAAACCAATCTGACATCTTTCGCCTTCATCAACCCCGCACATGAGATCAACCAATGGGACCCCCACCCCTAGCAAACACCGTCCTCACACCTTCAGTGAGTGCACCCTATCATGTTTTGGGATACCCATCTCTATGTTTTGTACAAACCAAACCTCATTATTTTATTCTTTTGGTAAGTGTACAAAGACTGCCAACGATGCCCTTCACCTCTTCACCCTCATATTTCATATTTTCCCCCATGGTAGCAGTCCCTCATTCCCCTTGGTTGGAGTATTTCACCCCACACACGCACCATCACGAAATTCATAGCCGGTTCACACCCGCCCTAGAAGTCCTACCGACTCCAGGGATTTTCCCTTCAGAAATAACTATGACTACCGCCAAGCTGCTAAAGTATACTCCGACCTCAGGCCACTGAATCCCCATCATCTATTTTCAGTCACCTCTCACCAACATGCCTATTTTAGACCCATCACATCTAGGTGCCCAACCCCTTAGGTCGGCGACCCATGGTTCGGTTAAGTCTTCCTTTTTGTCGACCTCGACACCTCTTTTCCAAAAAGGAAGCCGTACCTTGGATCACCCCTCCCCATACAAAGGGGTATCCTAGGGTGGCACTATGGGAGACATCATTATCCACAGATGTCATCGATCCTCCTGACATTCGACTACAGCAAAAGCTTTCATGTCACGATGGTTCGTACCTTACAACCATTGCACTTTGATTAGATCCGTCAAAGACCCGTGCCTCCATAAGCGTTTCTGTCAACAATGCTTACACAGGAAGGTCCCAATCAGTACATATGTAGTTTATGCATATGGGTACCACATTCCACCTATCGTCAAAGAAAAAATGCCCCTGAGGACGTCAGCAGTCGTTGTCAACTACTGCCAGCATCACTACCACAGTAGTGGCACCGACAGCACATGTATCTGTCAATTTTGTTTAACCACCTATAGCATCACGAGCATGGGACATGCCCGCCTCGTTGAAATTTTGTATATATGTTGTATATTTTATTTTCTTGCAAGGGCCCCTTAGGCCATCGTCATCTAGGAAACAGTGCAAGGTGTTGTCAATTCTAAGGTTCACGCAGGTCTCTCTCTCTACGCACGATACATAAAAGAAACTATAATGTATTTCGGCTATACAGTTCTTCCTAGACCTCACACATTAGGGGGAAACTGTTAACACTGGAAACTCGTACAGCAGAAGATGGCATTAATTAATGTCAAGCCTAAGGATTTACAGAGAAGGAACACATTATGGAATCAAGAAAGTATTTAAAATCTCTAAGGTTTTGAGAAAATTAGATTTGAACTAGTCATAAATGCTGGATTTCATGCTTAATCCTTCGAGAAGAGTGCCTTTTGCGTGCCTTTTTTCCCGATATGCGCGCATTCCTGGAAATGGAAAAAAGTCGCTTTCTGGGAACACACCAAGCAAAGGACAGTTACTCCTTATATGAAGCCGCCTAAGGACAACCACCAGTGCCTCCCTAGACATCATGTGAGCACACAAAGGAATATGTGAAGCCCATAATGGAAAGATACCTCTCCCTTGGGTCACCATCCATCATGTACCAAGGGAGGGAAGGAGGATTTGAAACTCCCCTATATAAAGCCACCAAGAGATGAAGAAAGGGTGATCACATTGTTATGCTGGCCAAAGTTGCCCAAGCAACACCAGTAGTGTGTGACTCAAAGCTGGAGCTGAAGAGGACTCGATCGTTGGCCACCCAACAATCCTAGTCCACCACGCCAGAGAGAAAGAGGGAGATTGCATCAGAGGTAGAGCTTGGAAGGCAACATCCTTGCATCGAGACTTAGAGCCACTGCCAAGGTGCACTTTGGAAAGTGGGTAAAATTTCTTCTCCATTTCAATCGTTTAATAAGAAGAGGCCTTTGAGTCGTTGTTGGTATTATTATCGTTTTGAATCTCTTTGATAGCTTTTGTATATTTGTGTTTTAGTTTTAGTTTAACTAGAGCATAATTTAGCATACTTTTTCCATTAAATTTTATGCTTTTGAGCTCCACCACTTTCTGTCTGTAACCAATAGTTTAAAGAGTAGACCACACTCTTTAAACTGGTGTGATTTCGTACACCCGTGCGACAAATACACCACTACAGTGGAGTCATACTCCTCTACCATAGCATCAACCCAAGTTGGTTGTTGCGCTTCTTCCTGAAAGGAATATGGTTCTGTCACAATACACTTGCTCATAAGAGCCATGTATCTAGTAAACTTGTCTAGAGACTGTCTTTGTCTGCGCAGTGAAGTAGGGGCTCCTACATTCTCTGCTGCATCAAGTCTCAATATATCAACTTCCGTGGTGCGCCTTCTACCATTTCTGGTGGATGGATTTGCATGAGTGTTTTCTGCCACTCCATGATCCTCCTCATGTAGCTTCTCCACATCTTGAGGTTCATTCTTTGGAACCAAGAGTTCCTCCTCTGCATGCAAATCCAGCTCCCTCTCAAGGGACAATCGCATGGATTTATCCTCATCAAATTTCATATCCCATCGCACAACTGTCATTCTATTGTTTGGAAAATACACCTGATAGTTGTGGGGAGTTTTAGTGTACCCCAAAAATATCCCAATCTCAGTTGTTGGTTCTAGCTTCTTCCTGGCATCTTTGGTCACATGCACATAAACAAATGATCCAAAAATCTTAAAATGTGAAGCATCAAGTTTCTTACCAGTAAAAGCCTCTTCTGGTGTACTCATGCCAAGAATCTAATGAGGACAACGGTTTTGCACAAATACCGTTGTGTTGCATGCCCCTGCCCACAGATGCAATGGTAGGCCCTGATCATGCAACATCGCTCGTGCTGCACCCACAATTGTTTTGTTCTTTCTTTCTGTGACCCCATTCTGCAGTGGGTTATGAGGTGCAATCAACTCTCTCTGGATTCCTTCTTTGCTGCAGAAGTTCTTGAATTCAGTGGAGATGTACTAACCACCATTGTCGCTCCTAAGAGCCTTCAAATGCTTCCCCGTGTCTTTCTCCACCAGTGCTTTGAAATCAAGAGATTTTGAGAACGTCTGATCTTTATTCTGCATGAAGTAGATCCAGCACTTTCTAGGAAAGTCATCAACAAATATCACATAGTACTTATGCTTTACTGTCAAAGCAGTAGAGAATGGTCCACACACGTCTGAGTGAACTTTATCAAGGATTTCCGAGGCTTGGTTCTCCTTCTCGTGAAAAGTGGCATTTTCATACTTCCCCATAGTACATCCCTTGCATGTGTTTGACTGCGCAAGAGTACCCTTGGGAAGACCCGTAGAAATTTGTTGCATGACCTTCAAGGCTCCGTGGTGTAGATGGCCCAATATCCTGTGCCATAACTCACCCTCATCCCAGCTCACCACTTTGTTGGCCTTACCCATCAATTCTTCGCAACCATCTACATCAAGTTTATAGATATTCTTCACACGAATCCCAATCTTCTTGGACTCTCTTGTTGTTTTGTGTCGCAAGAAAGCTTTTCCCTCACTGAAAACAACATCATAGCCTCTATCTTCCAACATTGCGACTGAGACTGATTTTTTCTTCAAGCCTGGTACATGCATTACATATTTTAATTTAAAGGATTTACTTGACTATCTCTGGAAGGTAACTGTACCAATCCTGGTAGCACTGTACCACCCATCATCACCCATTTCGATATGCAGCTGGAGGTCCTTCTCCTCCAAACTAATGAAAAGTTCTTTGTCTCCCATCATGTGAAAGGATGCACCCTATCCAAGTACTAGACTGATCCCAATTCACTTGAAACCATTTATGAAATGAGAGAGAATTCAAGCTCAAATTGCGAGGCCAAAGCCTCACCAGCTGTAGATCCCGAAGTCTTCTTATTATTCTTCTTTTGTGGAAAATTAGTGGCATAATTTCCGTGCTCGTGACAGTGAAAACACTTCACTCTAGACATGTCATGCTTCTTGCCATCATTGCCAGACTCAGATTTGGAATGGAATTTATTTCCTTTCTCCTTCTTCGCCTTGGCAAAAAAAGTGCAATGTTCTTCATCATCATTCTTAGATGAATATCCATCCCTATTATTTCGCCTGAATTCTTCTTGCACCAAATCCAACCAAAGTCATTCCCAATCTGGCAGTTTTTCCCTTCCATTGACAGTGTCCTAATAACTATGCCAACTCTTGGGAAGTCCTAGAAGATCTAGGCTCACCAAGTCATCATCTATGACAGTGATGCTGATGCTCCCAAGCTCATCCCGACATTGGACAAAATTTGTTAAATATTTCGGCATGGCGTCGCCTTTCTCCATTTTGATTTTCCTAAGCTTGTCCTTCAATGCAAATTTTCTATTATCAATGTTGCTCTGAAATAGATCTATCAAAGATTTCCACATTTCATATGGTGTTGCTTTTCCATGGAGACTTGAGACAATGTGGTTTTTTACTCCCTCCAATAAGATCCTCCTCACCTTTGCAACCTTCTTTTGCCAAGCATCAAGATTTGTAACATCTGCTACAAAAAGTTTGGGAACATCATTGTCAATGAATTCTTTCAACCCATTTTCCTCCAGTACTGCCTCCATCCCGTCTTTCCATGCAATATAGTTAGAGATTCCTTAGAGTGCATACTCCAATCTCAAGCTATTGAAAGCTATTTCGATCCTGAATCATGTGTCGCACCAAGAATACTTTTGGAAATTTGAATTATATTCAGTCACAAACTCAGCTTCTCCTCCACTATAGTGATTTCTTGTGCTCTGATACCATGTATAAATTATACAAACATGTGTATATCAATGGATTCAATCCGATCTAACAATGTACTAAAGCTAGATACTGAATCATTCTACAAATAAAATTGTGGAAATTAAACACAATCACCAATCACATGAAGCAAAGAAAGAATCAAATCGAACCACAACACAGATAATTTCCAGGGAAAGCTTGCTGCTCAAAACCCCTCTATCTTCTATTGTATATTTACCATGGAATCATGAAACAATTACAATGCACTCTTCTCACAAGAGTCTCCTCCACTCTCACAACTATCTCACACTTTCCTGGACAAAAATAGCCAACACTTAGCCAATTCTTAGCCTCTAAACAACCTTCCTTGCTTGTGCAATTCCTAATGAATGCAATCCCTATTCTTTAGGAATTTTAGCCTTCCAAAATTGCGCAAGGATCATGGGAAATCCAATGGATGTCTGGTTTCATCCAGGCAACCTACTAATCACACAACTGATAGTTAACATCCCTTTAACCTTTGTCTCAACTGGGTCTCCACTAGAACTGAAATGCATGCAACTATTAATAGAAAATCATTAGTTGCATGGCAGATCAATGATTGTGAATTAAATAATATTTAATTCACTTGATCTCTCACTAGTGCAACAAATAGTTACAACTAGTTCAACTAACTCTAACTCACCTAACTGAGTTAACGGATTACTCATGAATTAAAACTAATGCACCAACTGCAATTGGAACTCCATAACTAATAGAATTACTCTGCATGCCTCACCAACCACCCTCAACTCGAAATACATGAGCTAACTAAGTCTATCACACTCAGTTAACTGTTACACGTGATCATGAGATAAGATTACATTTATTGTCTAGTTTAATTAAGGGAAAAATTAAATTAGACACTGCACCAAATTAATTAATTAATTTGGCCTTCACACCAATGTATCGCTAGGACCTATTGGTCCCACACTAGTGTGTGTGCTGCAATTTCTTGTTGGACTTCAATAGTCCGATCCAAGGATCACTAGGCTCTACATTGAGACCCACTCTACAGGCTTTACCGTACATCCCAACCCGGGACTACTAGACCCAACGAAGAGCAATCCACCTCTTGGATTTACTGTATATCCCACCATTCACCGACAAGGATTCCTAGGCCCACTGAGGCACACAATCCTGGCTTTACCACAACCCACTGTCTGGTGCAGGGATTACTATGCTAGTGTATTTAACGTAATCCACATTCTAGTTCAGGGAGCACTAGGCCATGTGTTTGTCATTTCATAGATCCACCTCACTCAGCTTCGATTCCATCTATCAATCCATCTCAACCAAAGCATGAGAACCCATCTCATCAAGGCTATCCGGAAATGGCAAGGCTAGGCTAAAAATAATGTCACACTTGGACAAACCCATGCCATGACAAAAAAGAACCACATGCAATACCATGCATGCCAAATATAGCAAGGAAATCACAAATGCAAATCAATACCTGCAAAGTATCCTCTGGTAGCTGCTTGATCATGTTCTTCCTTGATTTCTACTTCCTTCTTCTTACCTTATTTTCCTTTCTTGATCCAATGCCAATGTGCTCCAAGAAAAACTCTGTGTGTCCAAGAGTGAGAGAGAGAGAGAGAATAATGAGAGAGATCCAAAACTGAACTGGAAAAAGGTACCAATTGATCCTCAGAAGCCTTTTATTGATAAGGCCTCTATTTTCATCATTTTTCCATTATTTTCTTTCATTTTCCTCCTCCCGTGCAACGTGTAACCTTTCACCTCCATTTTCTCCTAATTTTCATTATTTTCATAAATAAATGTTCCAAAAATTCCATTTTTACTTTCCAAAGCCTTTTCCAATTTCTTTAGCCATAATAAACCAAATGAACACCCACTAGGATGTTTTTCCCAACATTCAACTTAGAATACATGTCCCATGACCTTGGTTATTAGTTTTCCTTTAATAACTTTTATTACATGTATTTTTCACTATAGATGTTACAAAAGTTTTCTTCTTAATCAATCATGATTCTAGACAATTTGCTAGAAAGAATGATCCTCCACTTGTGATTTTTTTGACATCAATAATTCCTACCTAATCTACATATATATATGGTGTTAGAGTGAAGTCCCTACTTATTGAACACCACAAACCAAATACCAATGTGTCTTTCAAATATCTAAATATTTTTTTTGTTGCTTACATGTGTCTCCTTTGGTGGAGATTGAAATCTTGCGTCCAATCCTATTGATTGCATGATGTATGGCCCTCATGTTGTCACATACAGTGATAATTTGTACCATATTGATAAATGATTGTGTGAAATAAAACATATCCCTACCAAATACTTTGGACATGTTTATTTGATAATGCACGATGCTTGTATCAGGCCCAACCTGTCAAAGATTCTATGATCTTGGAACACCCAATGTTGAAAAAATTGAGCGCCATATAGTTTTTAGAAAGGCAAAGTAAAATGATATGTTTTGCATATTCCAATGTGTCAAAAAGACATTGTTTTTGTTTCAATTTTGAACAAAATTAAATTGAATGCTTAGTCAGATGTTGACATAGAATTCATCAATCATCATTGTTATAGGGTACCACCAATTGATCCACTTTTTCTATATCTATTTTACATAAATAAATATGTGCAGAGACAAAATGAAAAAATGTTACTTTAGAAAGACTTGCATTTGACCCAAGTAACATTAAAACACATGGTTTAGTCTACAAAACTCTTTCGTGAGTGAAAACCATGGATTTGATGTTCTTGCTTCAAAAGATAATACATGAAAATTTCCACGTTATAAAAAAAAGACACATAAATGAAACACATGATTGAAATGAATTGTGGAACGTTGATCTTGTTCGCAACTATTTTGTATATACCAATGTACTTACATTGGTCTCCCATAACAAGTGTATACTGTGTGCACATCTTGATGATATTCAAGAAGATGAAGACATTATAAACAATATGGTTATTTTCTTGCAAGAGAGACACACAAATTCCCCATCTTAGTGAACAAAAGTTTTTTTACTTCAATTTGAATTCATCATACTCTGTCCATGGTGTTCCTTCTTGCATTAAAAAACACAGACATATTTGAAACAAAATACTTTTGCATTGAAAAACTTGAGCTTGTAATGTCACAGATATATGTAATATGATAAATTTTCATTATGAACATATATGTTGCTCCTTTTACTCATGTATTTACCATCATTGAAATAATATCAATTGCAAAATTACAAATTGTTCATGACCATTGTATCTAGATTATTATTGACGATTTCAATGTTGACATGCATTCAACTAGCCCAAGAAAAAAGCAACTAATTGAATATACATAATCAAGTCAATTTCATGAATTGACACACAATTATACTCCAAACTAAGAATCTCAAATAAACTATATTTGGACAAGTCTTGACCCCGGTTGTTGTCAAGTCAATTTTTTGGATGCATATTGGAATGATCATGATGCAATTCATGCTAGGTTGTGCCTAAATTTAACATTGCAACAAACTATTTCAATCTTATACCTGATTTGTTTCTTCTTTGAAAAAATAATAATAAAATAAAATGAAATAAAGGTAGCAATAGAAAATCACTCCCCTTGTTCCAGGTATTATTTTTCTTTCTCATTATTTATTTTCTTATTTGGAACTTGATATTTTATCATATGGAATAGTACAAACATTAACCTTTGTAATGTGAATTCAAATATTTGTTGTAGGAATTCTTTAAGAGATATGTCGACTTGAACAATGTTTAGTCTTTAAAGCTCGTATAGTTATAACTATTGCATCATACATGTGTTGGTGTCAGTAATTTGTGATCTTATTCATCTAGTTCATTTCTATGTTGCAACTTTCTTTGAAATTTGCAACAATTCAAGCCTCTAATTACTTTGATTCAATTTAGGCCAAGTTGAGAAAATAAACTATTTGCATAAAAATTGAAGCAATTGTTAATCAAATGTTGGAGTTACAGTCATTTGAACTACAAATTTTAGTCTTTAGATGTGTATTTTTGAACAAAAGCATATGTAGTTCAATAGTCTTGCATGGTGTACCTTTTTTTCTAATGCAAATGAATAAATTTTAACAATGATTCATCTTTTATATGCATATAAATAGAATTGAAACATGTGTTTAACATTGCATATGCATTACTTAAGTAGACTACTGAGATATTTTAAGTTACACAATGAGTGTTTAAAAAATCTATGTCCTTGTATAATCTTTTTGATATTTAATATACAATCTATTTTCTTCATGGTTGTTTTTCTATAGGTGTAACAATGAAAAAGATGTAAGCTCGCAAAAAATATAGTGGAGAAGGTGGCAATAAATCAAATCATATGGACACACGGTTCACTATTTCTTCTTCCACAATCAAGAGCAAACAACAGTCTTTGCATTTGCACATTAATTATTTTTTGTATTTTCTTTTTCCATTTTATTATTTCTTAAATAGAAAAAATATACAAACCACTAAGAGAAATATTTTTTATTTTCACAACCATGTAAAAGAAAATCCATAATTTCCATTTGCATGGAAAACTCAACAAATATTTTTGAAGGGGATGTCTTAGTGTTATATGGACTTGCTTCTATTGCAGCATCTTACTCACCACGAAAGGCTCAAGTCGTACATGATAATCTTGTTGATGTGCATGGACAACTTACAATAATTGTCAACATAAGTGATGAGCTAATTTCTCAGTTCTTGTCCTATTTATTTATTGGGAGCAATGTTTGGATAATGGTATTCAACATCATAAAGAAAAATCAAATATGAAAGGGGTAACGCTAGTCATTGCATCTCATTGACTCCAACATATGTTGTTGAGACAATACCAATGCTCAGTTATGAATGTTGTCTTACTCCAATTACGACAATTGTTGCGCTTTTAAAAGAGAATATAGATTATTTAGTAGGAAGCTTTGCTGCACTTGTTACAAGATGTCAACAAAATAATCATCGGTTTGAAATATATGTCAAATATGGCGAAACAAACAATGATAGAGACGTGGTATTCTATAGAGTCTTTGTGTCTTGTTATCCTTTGTTTTTTTCATGTTTGTTCTTCCATTCTTCTTCTTTTTGCGCGTATTGCTAAAATAATTCATTTTTTCATGTTCTCTTTGTTCCAACTAATTGAATTTTTCATTTCAAATTTCACTAGGTGCATTTGGGTGAACAATATAGATTTTCTTTTTATTGACCTACAAAAAGATCTAATAAGTGGAAAGGAAATCATGTTTCTATTCAAAAACACGGTTCAAAGTGGTCCAAAAGGATCTCATAGCATACATACATGCTTATTGAGTTTCTTTGATTCACTTAATGGTGAATCAACAAAATCTTATTTACATACTTACAAAAGAAAATGTCCAGGAAAGTTTCTAATTGCCTATTGAATTTTTATAAGCTTAAATATTATTTAGAGACTCTCGCAAAAACTAATGTCCATGAAAGTTTTTAATTGAATCTTAAGCTTTTATAATCTTTCTTCTATTATTTGTTTTTTCAATTATTTGATCCTTTGCCCACTACTTTGTCTTTTCCTTGCATTCTTTATCTACCATAAATTTAACAAAAATGCATGTCTATAAACAAACAAACTATTGCATTTACTGGAATCCTCAAGCTAACTAATATGTTTTTCCTTCCATACAAGCCATTTTGCAGCAAGTGTAAACAACTTATTAGAACAATGGTGTGTCCAGTAGATATCATGCTTTATTGCACAAATTGTGGTGGCAAAAAAAATATTTTCTTATGAACACAATTTGTAGTGTACAGTCAAGGATGCAAATGGAACACTAGATTTCACCCTTTCAAGGGATCTTCTTCAATAATTATTCCCAGAAATTTTGCAGATATACTTTGCACAATACAAGAAAAACATCTCAAAGGTTGTTGTCTTGTTATGTGGATTCTCAGTAGCTAGAAACTTGACAATTTCAATGGACAATGTCATTGTCGACATTAGAAAGATTTGACATGCTTGATTACTTTGTTGCAGTATAGTCTGGTCTATTTTGTATATTCCGAGTCTACTCACAAATGTTGTGAAGAATTCTAATATAATGTTTTGTGTAAAATATTGTATGGCTCTTAATCCTATGACAATGGGAGGAAGTATTAATTGACCATGAGTTTTGCCAGGCACTGCTCTCAGCTTGTATTTTATATCTAATGTTATGTTGTTGATCAATATTAATATAAACATTTAACATGAATTTTGAGCCTCAAATGTGTGTTCCATGCATAGTATTGATTTCAAATATGGTTTGAGTTCTTTCTTTTGTATCTATGTTGGTTTTTGTGTCTAACTTTGTTAATAAATACAAAATGGACCTAGATTTTATTGTTTTATGTTAAAGTTATTTTATGCATAATTATTGAAGGGCTATGCAAAGATGGATTTCTTGTATAAATTGTAACATCCGCATTGCCTTTATTTAATTTATTTATCACAACTTCTTTATCTAACATTTACACCCAAGTCTAAATAGTTGGGTCTCTTTGTTAACATGATTATAAATTAAATATTTTCAATTTGATCCCACCTCATGTGGAGTAGTGGAGATTTCCCATCTACCTCTACACATGCCTTACCTCTACATGTGCCTTATTCTATAAACCCCTTACTTCCACCAAATTTAGAGTTAGTAGGTTTCTTGAAGCAATAACACTTATAACAAAGACCTATAGGCATTAATTGTTATTACTGAATTTAATAAACTCTTCCAATTAAATGATTTATGTGAATTTAAAGTAAATTTACTATTTTTGCTTCTATGTTTTTCTTTCATGCATCGAAACAAAACATAAACTATTTTGACTTCATGCTTGCGCAATTTTGCAGAAAAAGTTAAATGATACTTACACGTTTACTTACACATATGCTTTACCTCCACACATAGTTCACTTAACGTCGCACATCCCGAACCTCCCCACATCCTTGTTCCACACAACACTTTGTCTTCCACACACATTCACACTTCTACACAGTTTTACGCATTATCCCCTCCATAAACTTCTTGCAAACACATCCATTTCCCACAATATCTCTTCTTTACACCTACTACTCTGCATAATTTATTTTTCGCAATTGTCTTTGCACGCTTTCCTCAATGCTATTAACTACTTGCACACTACCTATTGTGATTACAAAGATGAGAATTATATATGTTCATGCCTTGGGGCTTATGTAAAGGCATGATTTTAAAGGTTAAGGTCAAAAGACAGAGTTTCGCAGCGCCAAACACTTTTGACACAACGTTGTCACAGAGGTCACTCCCTGGGACAAACACATAATGCATTGTTTAAAATTGTTGGTGACTGCAGACTAATAAGACTCGCGAGATGGGGATTTATATGTCATTTAATAGAAAGTCTAACACTTTCCCTTCTGAATATTCCCATTCCGCACACATTCCTACCTCTACACACTTATTATATGTTTGGTAAGATAATTTTTTTCTATTTATTAAGTTTTTTTAGAATTTATATAATTAATATACAATAAATATATTTTTTAATGATTATTTAAAAATATATATATAACAATTTAATTTTTATACATATTGTATATATATTATATGTTATATATTTAGGTCGATAGGCCTTTTCTTATGAATCACTCTACTTTTGGTTTCGTCAATAGTTTTAGTCTTCATGTGACACGTGTGCATAGTTTTTTTTATTAATTTTTTCTTGTTTTCATCTCACACATAGTGTGCACAGTTTTTTTTGCGGCATTAGTCTATGATTGTTAGGTTGTTGAAGCAGCCAGAGTGGACTTGAAGCTGTTGAACATTAAAACGATGGCATGGTTGGATTTTTGTGGCGGCCTACAAAGTAAGCCACCATTATTTTTTTTTGTCACTTTCTTTTCTAGATTTTTAGGCCAGGCCGATAGGCCTTTTATTATGAATCACTCTACTTTTGGTTTCGTCAACATTTCTAGTCTTCATCTCACACGTGTGCACAGTTTTTTTTATTAATTTCTTCTTGTTTTCATGTGACACGTGTGCACAAAATTTTATGCTACGAATTTTTTGTTCAGCGGTTGAACCCACGTCCTTCCTGTGATAAAATTTATAAATAATAATCATGGCTGCGAATGCTTCGGTTGTTGGGCGGTTGAAGCAGCCCGAGTGGAGTCTGAAGCACGCTCTTGAACATTAAAATGATGACATGAGGCAGCCTACAAAGTGAGCCAACACTCTTTTTTTTGGTCATTTTCTTTCCCAGATTCTCTCCAGTTTTAAGAGATTCATCTGTTGTATGTTTATCTAAAGAGATGTGTATGACAGCTGGGTTTGAAATTGGTCCTTGAAAGAGAGAATTTTATTGGGTTGTTAGGTGACATGAAAGAGTATGTTGAGAAATTCATCTCAGCTTTGTCTCCTGTTCAGCTTTGTCTCCTGTTCTGCAGGAAATTCACAAGTTTCTGGTAATTTCAGGATTTAGGATATGTTTGTAATAATTTTACTATGAACAAGTTAACTTAATCTGTAATATTATTTCTTGTATTCCGAATAAAGAGAAAAAATAAGCTAACATAATTTTGTGTATTTGTCATGCAGCGAAGTTTGCCTTTGAACTAGATGAAATCAATAAAAGCGGTTATGGTACTCTGGTAAACAATAAAGCTAGAATTTTTTGGAGAAAACTATTTATTTATTATATGTTCTTGAACTTATGTGGATAGTAGATTATAATAGTATTTTAGAATTTGATGTCCACGAGATAGATCAAATAATAGATCCCTCTCTCCCGCAAATTCCAAGATATTCTTGCCATCTACATCAAATACCCTGTCAAATGTAATTCTTTGTGTCAATGTTTCATTGGCTCAGAGGAGAGCTCAATTAACGCAGCATATGATTATGAGATAAAGCTATAAATGGTAGTTTTTTATTTTGAAGATACTATAGTAAGCTACCTAAGTCTTAGCCAGTGAAAATGAGTTTTGATCTGCATTAAACTTTTGGGACGTAAATAAATGCATTATATAAAGTAAATTTGATTTTTTTGTAAATGATAATTTATACGAAAAGTTAATAAGATATATGTATTTAGGAGAGGTGACAAATTTGAGGTTAAGAAGACTTGGTTGCAATTGATTGATTGGAAGATTTGATAGATTTGATATATAGCGAATTTAATCTTCTTATTATTTTTATTAATTTGTAGTAATTTTTTTTATGCATTTTATTTACTAATGATTATTTTAAAGTTAATTTTATTTTATGTATTTTATTTATTAATAATTATTTTAAAGTTATTTTATTAATGATTATTTTAAAGTTATTATATATGAATACAAATTAGTAATTATTTTTCTCAAATACTTAAAATAATTTTATTTACTTATAAATTTATTTTCAATATTATTATTTATTTTTTATATTTTATTTTTGAGATTATTAATATTCTTATTAAATTTCTTTTTATAAGAGAGGAATTGTAATAAATTTATTTTCAATATTAATATTTATTTTTTATATTTTATTTTTGAGATTATTAATATTATTATTAATTTTTTTTATAAGAGATGAATTGCAATTGAGTTTTTCTCTATTATTATTATTATAATTTCTAGGTGAGCAATGCCATCCTAACATGTATTTACAATTAAATTAAGAGAATTTGAATCTGGAATTTGGTGGTACATAATATTTCATTGTTCACAACAATTATTATTTAAACTGAATCTAAAAAAACTAAAATTATTAATATTCTTATTAATTTTTTTTAAACAAATATAAAATATTAATTGTAATATTTATGAATATCATTAAATTTTTTTAATTAAAACAAATAATAATTTTTAAAATAAAATAGATTTTTAATAAATTTATTTTAATTATATTTAATATATCAAAATTATTTTTAATTTTGTTTATCTTTACATTTTTAATTAAAAATATATTATTTTATTTTTGTTTGTAACAATTACCCATAATGGTTCTTCTTCTATCACTTAATTTTTTTAGAGGTTCTAAAGAAATAGGTTTATGGTTATAAATTTAGAGGTATTTAGTAAGAGGAAAAATTTATTTTTATATGGATTTCAAGAGATTATTTCAAGTGTGATTTTCCTTAAATAATTGTGATGTCTCACATCGTATTCCCAAATATTAATTATTAATGATTGTCCTTATTGTGAGTTTTTTTATTGTTGTTTTCCTAATTACAATGAACCTTTAATACTAATGTTGATCAAGAAAAAATATGTATCCATTTTTTAAATACAAGTCAACAAACTCATACAAAGTTTAATTTTACATTATTAAACTTTAATTTACAAGATTATTATTAATAATATTAATAATTTTAATTTTTTTTAGGTTCAATTTAAATAGTTTGTGGCATTGTTTGGTTTCTAACTTTGTAAATTGGAATCACCATGTTCTCTAACACCTCTAAAAAGTTGAAACAAAATTAACCATATATTGTTTCAGTTATCTATAACCCTTGAGATGTAAAGAGATGATTTGAGAATGCACATAACAAAGAAAAAAGTGGATGTTTTCTTAAGGGCGTTGATGATGAGGTGCATATTTTAACTTTTCAATATAGATTTGAGATAAAGAGGCATTGAGGAAAGCAATTTAAGGACTTCATCATTGCCATGTCTAATAGCATGGGAAGGGAGAAAGATTTATTCTTTATAAAAAAATGACATAATTTGTTTTTTTGGTTTTTGGGTCATTGGCTATGTTTTTTTCATTTACCATTAAATCAGGTGAAAATTTAAAACCTAGGTAAACTATTTTCAAATGTTGCCCGGCCCATAATTGTAAACGATGAGGGTTTCTTTGCTTATGAGTGGAAAAAATGTTCCACTTACCTTTAAAGTGACACAAAAAATTGTTGGTAGTGTAAAATATTAGGTGAATACCATACTGAGAGTTCATACAAAAGCTCCATGCATACGCTAAATATTTTTTCATATCCCAACTCCAATAAAAATCACTCTTTGATTTGTGGTAAGAATTTTTTTCAAAAGTATTTAATTTGGGTTAAAAAAATGAAGTCTGTGGGCTTTTTTTGGTTGAATACAAAAAATATTTGATTTGTTTTTTTGGGTCATCGTTTATGTTTTTTTGGTTTACTATTAAATAACGGTGAAAAGATAAAACTTAGGTAAATGATTTCTAAATGATGTCCATCATTGTTTCCTATCCATAATTGTAAAAAATAAGGGTGTCTTTTCTTATGAGTAGAAATATGTTTCGCTTACCTTTGAAGTGGAAAATTATTTTGTTGATAGTGTAAAACATTAGGGTGAATACCATACTAGAGAGTTCATACAAAAGCTCCATGCATCTACGGGTCCATTAGGTGATGTAGAATTATAAAAGTTTCCATTGCTTGTAATATAAGAACCATCCTTTGAATAGTTGTGACATCTTATATTGAAGGTGACAAGAAGATCCCAATGCGAGAAAAGTGTGCATATGACACCATAACCTATTTAATATGTATAGACAAACTATGAGACTTTCATCATCTCAATACTTTGAATATTTTTTTTAATTGTGTATTACCAACTTAACACAAACACACTAAACAAACTAAATCTAATACAACAATTATAATTTCAAACCTAAGTACAAATATTCCAATTCAACAATTCCAATGTCAATATTAGTTCAGATCCGTGACATGCAATGGGTTGAGTGAGGGGCTTAAAGATCCTAAAACATTTTTTAAAGTCAATGGATCGAGGTAGCTTAAAGAGTTTTAAAGTCAATGGATCAATAGCTTAAAAGATTCTCCAAGAGAAAATGAATCATATCTAGGGACGTGTTCCGCATTGCCTCCATCCTTTTTTCCAAATCCTTTTCCAATCCCATTACTTGGAAGTCTGTCCTCCCATCCTTTTTCCAATCCCATTTCTTGGAATTTTTCCATACCAAATTCGAAGGACATGCAATATATCGAGGGCCCAACAATGAATTGTACTCATTTGACTTGTAGCTAAGCATTTCATGTTTTAAGGTAGTTCATGGCTTTGAGAGAAGACTTCATGTTTTTAGGTGCCTACCTATATTTAAGGGTTGAATAACCCTAGCCAAGTCATGGGCTCATAGCCCCAAAGAGAATGATATAAATTCAAATGAATTCAATAAAAGAGAGCTAAGGATGATGGGGATTTGGTCATGGGATAGAAGAAACGGGGATGGGACTCAAACGAAGGTGTAGGTTAATAATATTTTTGAATAAACCTCAGCTAATAGATGTAGATCGATGAGACATAGAGCACACGAGACAAAGTGGATACTAGAGCCAAAAAATACTTGCAATTGACATACAATAATTAAAGCAAAGATAAAATAACTCATAACCTAAAGCTAGAAGGGATAGACTTATCTAGGAAATGTTGTGAGTAGTAATGAAACATGAAAACAAGGATTGCATAAACACTCTAGATTGTTGATCTAGCCATTAATTATATGCCCAAACTAAGATGGAGTACAATTGTACACATGTGACTTGTAGCTTAGCATTTTATGGTTTGAGGTAGTTTGTGGCATGAGTAGAAAACTTCGTTTTTTGAGGAGCTAATCTATAGCTAAGGATAGACCCACATGGAAAAAACACGGACCATACACATTTACTAAGAATTAGCATTCATTGATGTTGTTAACAAAGTATCATTATTGCCTCTTTATCCTTAAGCCAAGAATCTATTGCTACATCTCTTCAAACTAATGGAATGTACAAAAAAATAGGTGGAAACTTGGTGAAGGCCACTCAAATTTTTTGAAATTAATAATACATTGTCTTCATTTACAACAATTTACAGATAAATTTCTAAACGAGATAATAATCAATAATAGGGAATACAAATGAAAATAATAATAAGACATGTATTTTTTCAGATGCCACCATATCAAACATAGGAAAATAAATAAATTAAATTCCCTTCATCAAACGACATAGAATGCTCATTATAGAAAATCAATATTTCTACATAATGGTTTTAATTTTTTCATTGGTAAAATAAAGTGGTAAATTATATCTCAGTTAACTTTCATCATCTCAATATTTGAATTATTATTTTAACTATGTATTACCAAATTAATACAAAAACACTAGTCAACCTAAATATAAAACAACAATTATTATTTCAAATCAAAATACAACTTTTACAATTTAACAATCCTATTGGCCTCTCTTTGCACCTTTTGAGACAACTTCTAGTATATATGTTATATTATATATATTATTATTTGTTGAAATAATAAATTATATGTAAATCAACATATAGTTAAAAAACTCACATATTAAACCACATTATATTATATAACATGTATTTTAAACTTTCAAATTAAAACCCATCTAAAAACTTATGCTTGTGTTATGTTATAAACCGCGGGGGGTGACCTACTTGCCATATTATCCAAATAAAGGCGAGGGTCAAGGCTGCAATATCTTGGCATCTGAAGCATAGTGGCATTGACCAAGTTAGCCCAACTAAGGGCATCCACCATTTGGAGTTACAACATCCAAGTTGTGGCATTTACTTTTCATCCTAGCCCATGACTCATCCAAGCCACGGGGTATCCCATGACGTCAAAAAATGCCAAGAAGCGGTAAAGGCCACAAGCTCATTGGTTATCATTTAACGAGGGGGCCACAGAATCAATTAATACACACCAATTAATGTCTGAATGAAAGCAAACTAATGACTATATTTGTGAATGTAACAATATTAATTAATTTTAAATATAATTTGTTGTTCAGATAAAAGAAGGCGAAGATTGGTCGCCACATAAAAGTGAGATATCAATCATTTTAAATCTGGTGTTGCGGTGATTACAAAGATAGGAATTGTGTATGTCCGCGCGTGATAGAACTTATGACAAGGCATGATTTTAAAGGTTAAGGTCAAAAGATATACTTTAGTTACATCGAACACTTTTGAAACAATGTTGTCGCGGAAGTCATTCTTTGGATGAACTCATAATGTATCGTTTAAAAGAATTTAACGTCGCGGGCTAACCGGACTTGCGAGACGGGGATTTATATGTCATTTAACTAAAATTATAACACCAAGTCGAAAACTTTCTCTTCTACATGTTCCTCTTCTGCACACATCTCCACTTTTGTACTTCCACACACATCCCCACTACATTCTTTCCTCTGGTCACTTCTTATATGTTTGGTAGAACATTTTTCGATTTATTAATTTTTTATAGAATTTATATAATTGATATATGATAAAATTTCGTTTAATAATTACTTTATTTTTTATTTTTTTTATCTCTCTCACACACACACACACACACACATATATATATATAATTTGTTGAAATAATAAATTATATGTAAATAACATGTATTTTAAAACTTTAAAAGAAAATTCATCTAATAACCTATGCTTTTGTTATGTTATAAATCGTGGGGGGCCTACTTGTCATACTATTCAAATCAAGATGGGGTCGAGGTTGTGGTATCCACCATTTGAAGCATCCCGACATTGACCAACTTAGCTCGGTTGAGGGAATCCACCATTTGGAGTTACAACATCCAAGTTTCGGCATTGACTTGTCATCTCAGCCCATGACTCATCCAAGTCACGGGAGTATCCCATGACATCAGAAAACGCCAAGAAGCAGCAAAGGCCACAAGCCCGTTGGTTTTCATTTAACGAGGGGGTCACAAAAACAATTAATACACACCAATTAATGTTTGAATGAAAACAAACTGATGACTAGATTTGTGAATGTGTTAATATATTAATTAATTTTAAATATAATTTTTTGTCCAGATAAAAGAAGGTGAAGATTGGTCGCCACATAAAAGTGAGATATCATTAATCTTTTAAAATTCGGTGTTGCAATGATTACAAAGATAGGAATTGTGTATGTTCGCATGATAGAACTTCTGTAAATGCATGCTTTTAAAGGTTAAGGTAAAAAAGATAGACTTTAGCTATGTCGAACATTTTTGAAACAACGTTGTCCCGGAAGTCATTCCTTGGAAGAACTCATAATGCATCATTTAAATTTTTTGAAGGCTACAGGCTAACAGGATTCGCGAGATGGGGATTTATATGTCATTTAACTAAAATTATAACACCAAGTCTAACACTTTCTCTTTTGCATGTTCCCCTTTCGCACACATATCCACTTTTGTACCTCCACACAAATCCCCACTTTTGCACCTCCACACACATTCTTTCCTCTGCACACTTTTTATATGTTTGGTGGGATATCTAACAACCTACGATTGTGTTATGTTATAAACTACGGGGGGTCTGCTTGTCATACTTTTCAAATCAAGGTGGGGTCAAGGTTGTGGTATCCACCATCCGAAGCATCCTGACATTGACCAAATCGTTGGGCATGTGTGTTATATGTTAAAGCGCCCTGGGAAATTTCTTTTGGACCCTATATTAGGTGGGTGGACCCTCCTATGGTTTTGTGTATGGATTTGCACATGGT